>LR738715.1:799408148-799511297 GCA_902687465.1 Secale cereale
ATATATAAACAAAACATTAATCTAAATTTATATAAACTAAAAGTATAAAAAATCTAAAAACATAAAACAGAAAAAAAATCATTAAGAAAAATATGTCTCTGTTTGTGTGTGTGTACTGCATACATGCGTGAGGCCGCCGACCATGGCGAGCGCAGCAGGGCCGGCGCCGGCGGTCGATCTTACAGCGGGGCGACGGCCGGCGATGCGAGGCGACGGGGGGCGGCGACGGGCTGGGGCGGCGACGGGGACGTACGGGCCGGGGGGACGACCGGCCGGCGCACGCGCGATCGAAAACGCCGGGGACGGGCGCGCGCGACGACGTGTGATGCGTCTCCAACGTATCTATAATTTTTTATTGTTCCATGCTATTATATATTCTGTTTTGGATGTTTAATGGGCTTTATTATACATTTTTATATTATTTTTGGGACTAACCTACCAACCCAAGGCCCAGTGCAAATTGCTGTTTTTTTGCCTATTTCAGTGTTTCGCACAAAAGGAATATCAAATGGAGTCCAAACGAAATGAAACCTTCGGAGAGTTATTTTCGGAACAATATCAACACAGAAGACTTGGAGTACACGCCAGGAAGCGAGAGACGGCCACGAGGGCAGGGGCGCGCCCAGGGGGGTAGGTGCGCCCCCCACCCTGGGCCCCATGTTGCTCCCCTGACGTCCATCTTCATCCTATATATACCTACGTACCCTGAAACTATCGAGGAGCACCACGAAACCCTAATTCCACCGCCAAAACCTTCTGTACCCATGAGACCCATCTTGGGGGCTGTTCCGGAGCTCCACCGGAGGGGGCATCGATCACGGAGGGCTTCTACATCAACACCATAGCCTCTCCGATGAGTTGTGAGTAGTTTACCACAGACCTTCGGGTCCATAGTTATTAGCTAGATGGCTTCTTCTCTCTCTTTGGATCTCAATACAAAGTTTTCCCCGATCTTCGAGGAGATCTATTCGATGTAATTCTTTTTGCGGTGTGTTTGTCAAGATCCGATGAATTGTGGGTTTATGATCAAGATTATCTATGAACAATATTGGATTATTTCTGAAATCTTTTATGCATGATTTAAATATCCTTGCAAGTCTCTTCAAATTATCGGTTTGGTTTGGCCTACTAGATCTATAGTTCTTGCAATGGGATAAGTGCTTGGCTTTGGGATCAATCTTGCGGTGTCCTTTCCCAGTGACAGCAGGGGCAGCAAGGCACGTATTGTATTATTGCCATCGAGGTTAAAAATATGGGGTTTATATCATATTGCTTGAGTTTATCCCTCTACATCATGTCATCTTGCTTATGGCGTTACTCTGGTCTTATGAACTTAATAGTTAATACTCTAGATGCATGCTGGATAACGGTCGATGTGTGGAGTAATAGTAGTAGATGCATAATCGTTTCGGTCTACTTGTCATGGACGTGATGCCTATATTGTTGGAAATATGCCCTAGAGGCAATAATAAAAGTATTATTATTATATTTCCTTGTTCATGATAATCGTCTGTTATTCATGCTTGAATTGTATTGTACGGAAACAGCGATACATGTGTGAATATATAGACCACAATGAGTCCCTGGTAGGCCTCTAGTTACCAGCTCGTTGATCAACAGATGGTCATGGTTTCCTGACCATGGACATAGGATGTCGGTGATAACGGGATCACATCATTAGGAGAATGATGTGATGGAAAAGACCCAATCCTGAGCATAGCACGAGATCGTATAGTTCGTAATGCATAAGCTTTTCGGTGTCAAGTATTTATTCCTTAGACCATGAGGTTGTACAACTCCCGGATGCCGTAGGAATACTTTGGGTGTGCCAAACGTCACAACGTAACTGGGTGCCTATAAAGGTACGCATCGGGTATCTCCGAAAGTGTCTGTTGAGTTGGTACGAACCGAGACTGGGATATTATCACTCCGTGTGACGGAGAGGTACCTCTGGGCCCACTCGGTAAGGCATCATCATAATGAGCTCAAGGTGACTAAGGAGTTAGTCACGGGATGAAGGATTACGGATCGAGTAAAGAGACTTGCCATGACGAGATTGAACAAGGTATCGGGAATACCGATGATCGAATCTCGGGCAAGTACCGTACCGATGGACAAAGGGAATAACTACGGGATTGAGTGAATCCTTGACACAGTGGTTCATCCGATGAAGATCATCGAGGAACACGTGGGAACCAACATGGGTATCCAGATCCCGCTGTTGGTTATTGACCGGAGAGTGGTCTCGGTCATGTCTACGTGTCTCCCGAACCCGTAGGGTCTACACACTTAAGGTTCGGTGACGCTAGGGTCGTAGAGATACATGCACGTGGAAACGCGAAAGTTGTTCAGAGTCCCGGATGAGATCCCGGACGTGACGAGGAGTTCCAGAATGGTCCGGAGGTAAAGAATGATATATAGGAAGTCCAGTTTCGGCCATCGGGTGAACTCCGGGGGTCACCGGGAGTGTCCCGGGACCACCGGAGGGGTCCCGGGGGTCCACCGGGTGGGGCCACCCATCCCGGTGGGGCCCCTAGGCCGCAAGGGGAAGGGGGCCAGCCCCTGGTGGGCTGGCGCACCCTACTGGGCCCTCCCTCATGCGCGTAGGGTAGAAACCCTAGGGGAGGAAGGCGCCCCCTATGCCTTGGGGGGCAAGTCTCCCCCCCAGGCCGCCGCCCCCCCTTGCAGATGGGATCTGCAGGGGCTGGCGCACCCCTTGGCCCCCTATATATATGTGGGGGGGGGAGAGGGCAGCCGCACCCAATCCTCTGGCGCCTCTTCCCCTCCCGTCACACCTCCATCTCCTTACGCAGGGCGCCGGCGAAGCCCTGCAGGATTTCCCGCTGCATCCACCACCACGCCGTCGTGCTGCTGGATCTCCGACGACCTCTCCTCCCCCCTTGCTGGATCAAGAAGGAGGTTACGTTGCTGTACCGGACGTGTGTTGAACGCGGAGGTGCCGTCCGTTCGGCGCTAGATCATCGGTGACGAAGAACGCGAAGAGTACGACTACTTCATCCACGCTTCTTCGAAAGCTTCCGCTCGCGATCTACAAAAGGGTATGTAGATGCACTCTAATATGCTCGTTGCTAGATGTCTCCTTAGATGGATCTTGGTGAAAGCGTAGAATTTTTTTGAATTCTGCTACGTTCCCCAACAGTGGCATCTGAGCTAGGTCTTTTGCGTAGCATCTTGCACGAGTAGAACACAAAGCAGTTGTGGGCGTTGAGTTTGCTCAATTTTCTTACCGTTACTAGTCTAATCTTGATTCGGCGGTATTGTGGGATGAAGCGGCCCGGACCGACTTTACACGTACGCTTACGTCAGACTGGTTCCACCGACAGACATGCACTAGATGCATAAGGTGGCTGGCGGGTGTCTGTCTCTCCTACTTTAGTCGGATCGGATTCGATGAACAGGGTCCTTATGAAGGGTAAATAGAAATTGACAAATCACGTTGTGGTTTTGGCGTAGGTAAGAAACGTTCTTGCTAGAAAACCTATAGAAGCCACGTAAAAACTTGCAACAACAATTAGAAGACGTCTAACTTGTTTTTGCAGCATGTGCTATGTGACGTGGTATGGCCAAAGAAGATGTGATGAATGATATATGTGATGTATGAGATTGATCATGTTCTTGTAATAGGGAATCATGACTTGCATGTCGTTGAATTTGACAACCGACAGGAGCCATAGGAGTTGTCTTAATTATTGTATGACCTGCGTGTCACTGAATAACGCCATGTAATTACTTTACTTTATTGCTAAACGTTAGCCATAGTAGTAGAAGTAATAGTTGGCGTGACGACTTCATGAAGACACAATGATGGAGATCATGATGATGGAGATCATGGTGTCGAGCCGGTGACAAAGATGATCATGGTGCCCCGAAGATGGAGATCCAAGGAGCAAGATGATATTGGCCATATCATGTCACTTTAATTGATTGCATGTGATGTTTATCATGTTTATGCATCTTGTTTACTTAGAACGATGGTAGTAAATAAGATGATCTCTCACTAAAATTTCAAGAATTGTGTCCCCCCTAACTGTGCACCGTTGCTAAGGATCGTTGTTCCGAAGCACCACGTGATGATCGGGTGTGATAGGTTCTAACGTTCGCATACAACGGGTGTAAGCCAGATTTACACACGCAATACACTTAGGGTTCACTTGACGAGCCTAGCATGTACAGACATGGCCTCGGAACACGGAAGACCAAAAGGTCGAACATGAGTCATATGGAAGATACGATCAACATGAAGATGTTCACCGTTGATGACTAGTCCATCTCACGTGATGATCGGACATGGGCTAGTCGATTCGGATCGTGTATCACTTAGATGACTAGAGAGATGTCAATCTGAGTGGGAGTTCATTAAAATTTGATTAAGATGAACTTAGTTATCATGAACATAGTCTAAATTCTTTACAATATCTCTTGTAGATCAAATGGCCCACGCTCATGTCACCCTCAACTTCAACGCGTTCCTAGAGAAATCCAAGCTGAAAGACGATGGTAGCAACTACACGGACTGGGTCCGTAACCTGAGGATCATCCTCATAGCTGCCAAGAAAACTTATGTCCTAGATGCACCGCTAGGTGACGCTCCCGCCCCGGCAAACCAAGATGTTATGAACGCTTGGCAGTCGCGTTGTGATGATTACTCCCTGGTTCAGTGCGGCATGCTTTACAGTTTAGAATCGGGGCTCCAAAAGCGTTTTGAGCACCACGGGGCATATGAGATGTTCCAAGAGCTGAAAATGGTTTTCCAAGATCATGCCCGAGTCGAGAGATATGACGTCTCCGACGCATTCTACAGCTGTAAGATGGAGGAAAACAGTTCTGTCAGTGAGCACATCCTCAAGATTTCTGGATTGCACAACCGCTTGTCTCAGTTGGGAATGAATCTCCCGGACGAAGCGGTCGTTGACAGAATCCTCCAGTCTCTCCCACCAAGCTACAAGAGCTTCGTGTTGAACTTCAATATGCAGGGGATGGAGAAGTCCATTCCCGAGGTTTATTCAATGCTGAAATCAGCGGAGGTGGATATCAAGATAGAACATCAAGTGTTGATGGTCAATAAAACCACTAAGTTCAAGAAGGGCAATGGTAAGAAGAACTTCAAGAAGGACGGCAAGGGAGTTGCCGCGCCCGGTAAGCCTGTTGCCGGGAAGAAGCCAAAGTATGGACCCAAGCCTGAGACAGAGTGCTTTTATTGCAAGGGAACGGGTCACTGGAAGCGGAACTGCCCCAAATACTTAGCGGACAAGAAGGCCGGCAACGTCAAAGGTATATGTGATATACATGATATTGATGTGTACCTTACCAGCGCTCGTAGTAGCTCCTGGGTATTCGATACCGGTGCAGTTGCTCATATTTGTAACTCTAAGCAGGAGTTGCGGAATAAGCAGAGACTGGCGAAGGACGAGGTGACGATGCGCGTCGGGAATGGTTCCAAGGTCGATGTGATCGCCGTCGGCACGCTGCCTCTACATCTACCCTCGGGATTAGTTTTAAACCTTAATAATTGTTATTTAGTACCAGCTTTGAGCATGAACATTGTATCTGGATCTCGTCTTATGCGAGATGGCTACTCATTTAAATCTGAGAATAATGGTTGTTCTATTTATTTGAGAGATATGTTTTATGGTCATGCCCCGCTGGTCAATGGTTTATTTTTGATGAATCTCGATCATGATGATACACATATTCATAGTGTGAATGCCAAAAGATGTAAAGTTGATAATGATAGTCCCACATACTTGTGGCATTGTCGCCTTGGTCATATTGGTGTCAAACGTATGAAGAAGCTTCATGCTGATGGACTTCTGGAGTCTCTTGATTATGAATCATTTGACATGTGCAAACCATGCCTCTTGGGCAAGATGACCAAGACTCCGTTCTCCGGAACAATGGAGCGAGCAACCAACTTATTGGAAATCATGCATACCGATGTGTGCGGTCCAATGAGTGTTGAGGCTCGCGGAGGCTATCATTATGTTCTCACCCTCACGGATGACTTGAGTAGATATGGGTATATCTACTTGATGAAACACAAGTCTGAGACTTTTGAAAGGTTCAAGGAATTTCAGAATGAGGTTGAGAATCAACGAGACAAGAAAATAAAGTTCTTACGATCAGATCGTGGGGGAGAATATTTGAGTCATGAATTTGGCACGCACCTAAGGAAATGTGGAATTGTTTCACAATTGACACCGCCCGGAACACCTCAGCGTAACGGTGTGTCCGAACGTCGAAATCGTACTCTGTTGGACATGGTGCGATCTATGATGTCCCTTACCGATTTACCGCTATCTTTTTGGGGTTATGCTTTAGAGACTGCCGCATTCACTTTAAATAGGGCTCCGTCGAAATCCGTTGAGATGACACCGTATGAACTTTGGTTTGGCAAGAAACCGAAGCTGTCGTTTCTGAAAGTTTGGGGTTGCGATGCTTATGTCAAGAAACTTCAACCTGAAAATCTCGAACCCAAATCGGAAAAATGCGTCTTCATAGGATACCCAAAGGAAACGATTGGGTACACCTTCTACCACAGATCCGAAGGCAAAGTCTTTGTTGCCAAGAATGGATCCTTTCTGGAGAAAGAGTTTCTCTCGAAAGAAGTGAGTGGGAGGAAAGTAGAACTTGATGAGGTGACAATCACCCCTCCTGAACCGGAAAGTAGCGCAGCGCAGGAAATTGTTCCTGAGGTGCCTGCACCGACAAAGGAGGAAGTTAATGATGATGATCATGAAGAAACAGATCAAGTTACTACTGAACTTCGAAGGTCCATAAGGGCACGTTCCGCACCAGAGTGGTACGGCAACGCTGTCATGGGAATCATGTTGTTAGACAACGGTGAACCTTCGAACTATGAAGAAGCGATGGCGGGCCCGGATTCCAATAAATGGCTTGGAGCCATGAAATCCGAGATAGAATCCATGTATGAAAACAAAGTATGGACTTTGGTGGACTTGCCTGATGATAGGCACGCCATAGAAAATAAATGGATATTTAAGAAGAAGACAGACGCGGATGGTAATGTGACCATCTATAAGGCTCGGCTTGTCGCTAAGGGTTATCAACAAGTTCAAGGGATTGACTACGACGAGACTTTCTCTCCCGTAGCGATGCTGAAGTCAGTCAGAATCATGTTAGCTATTGCCGCATTCTATGATTATGAGATATGGCAAATGGACGTCAAAACGGCATTCCTTAATGGCTTCCTCAAGGAAGAGTTGTATATGATGCAGCCGGAAGGTTTTGTCGATCCAGAGAATGCTAACAAGGTATGCAAGCTACAACGCTCGATTTACGGGCTGGTGCAAGCATCTCGGAGTTGGAATATTCGCTTTAATGATGTGATCAAAGCATTTGGCTTTATACAGACTTATGGAGAAGCCTGTATCTACAAGAAAGTGAGTGGGAGCTCTGTAGCATTTCTCATATTATATGTGGATGACATATTGCTGATGGGAAATGATATAGAATTCTTGGAAAGTGTAAAGGCCTACTTGAATAAGAGTTTTTCAATGAAGGACCTTGGAGAAGCAGCTTACATATTAGGCATCAAAATCTATAGAGATAGATCAAGACGCCTCATCAGTCTTTCACAAAGTACATACCTTGACAAGATATTGAAGAAGTTCAATATGGATCAGTCCAAGAAGGGGTTCTTGCCTGTTTTGCAAGGTATGAGATTGAGCAAGGCTCAGTCGCCGACCACAGCAGAAGATAGAGAAAAGATGAGTGTCATACCCTATGCCTCGGCCATAGGTTCTATCATGTATGCCATGCTGTGTACCAGACCTGATGTGAACCTTGCCATAAGTTTGGTAGGGAGGTACCAAAGTGATCCCGGTATGGAACACTGGACAGCGGTCTGAAGAGGACTAAGGATATGGTTCTCGTTTATGGAGGTAACGAAGAGCTCGTCGTAAAGTGTTACGTCGATGCTAGCTTCGACACAGATCTGGATGACTCGAAGTCACAAACCGGATACGTGTATATTTTGAATGGTGGGGCAGTCAGCTGGTGCAGTTGCAAGCAGAGCGTGGTGGCGCATTCTACATGTGAAGCGGAGTACATAGCTGCTTGTGAAGCAGCGCAAGAAGGAGTCTGGACGAAGGAGTTCATCACCGACCTAGGAGTCATTCCAAGCACGTCAAGCCCGATGACTCTCTTCTGTGACAACACTGGTGCTATTGCTATTACCAAGGAGCCCAGGTTTCACAAGAAGACCAAACACATCAAGCGCCGTTTCAACTCCATCCGGAATTATGTTCAAGATGGAGACATAGATATTTGTAAAGTGCATACGGATCTGAATGTTGCAGACCCGTTGACTAAACCTCTTCCACGGGCAAAACATGATCAACACCAGAACTCTATGGGTGTTCGATTCATCACAATGTAACTAGATTATTGACTCTAGTGCAAGTGGGAGACTGTTGGAAATATGCCCTAGAGGCAATAATAAAAGTATTATTATATTTCCTTGTTCATGATAATTGTCTGTTATTCATGCTTGAAATGTATTGTACAGAAACAACAATACATGTGTGAATATATAGACCACAATGAGTCCCTGGTAGGCCTCTAGTTACCAGCTCGTTGATCAACAGATGGTCACGGTTTCCTGACCATGGACATAGGATGTCAGTGATAACGGGATCACATCATTAGGAGAATGATGTCATGGACAAGACCCAATCCTGAGCATAGCACGAGATCGTATAGTTCGTAATGCATAAGCTTTTCGGTGTCAAGTATTTATTCCTTAGACCATGAGGTTGTACAACTCCCGGATGCCGTAGGAATACTTTGGGTGTGCCAAATGTCACAACGTAACTGGGTGGCTATAAAGGTACACATCGGGTATCTCCGAAAGTGTCTGTTGAGTTGGTACGAACCGAGACTGGGATGTTGTCACTCCGTATGACGGAGAGGTACCTCTGGGCCCACTCGGTAAGACATCATCATAATGAGCTCAAGGTGACTAAGGAGTTAGTCACGGGATGATGGATTACGGATCGAGTAAAGAGACTTGCCATGACGAGATTGAACAAGGTATCGGGAATACCGACGATCGAATCTCGGGCAAGTACCGTACCGATGGACAAAGTGAATAACTACGGGATTGAGTGAATCCTTGACACAGTGGTTCATCCGATGAAGATCATCGAGGAACACTTGGGAACCAACATGGGTATCTAGATCCCGCTGTTGGTTATTGACCGGAGAGTGGTCTCGGTCATGTCTACGTGTCTCCCGAACCCGTAGTGTCTACACACTTAAGGTTCGGTGACGCTAGGGTCGTAGAGATACATGCACGTGGAAACCCGAAAGTTGTTCGGAGTCCCGGATGAGATCCCGGACGTGACGAGGAGTTCCGGAATGGTCCGGAGGTAAAGAATGATATATAGGAAGTCCAGTTTCGGCCATCGGGTGATCTCCGGGGGTCACCGGGAGTGTCCCGGGACCACCGGAGGGGTCCCGGGGGTCCACCGGGTGGGGCCACCCATCCCGGTGGGGCCCCTAGGCCGCAAGGGGAAGGGGGCCAGGCCCTGGTGGGCTGGCGCACCCTACCGGGCCCTCCCTCATGCGCCTAGGGTTGATACCCTAGGGGAGGGAGGCGCCCCCTATGCCTTGGGGGGCAAGTTCCCCCCCAGGCCGCCGCCCCCTTTGCATATGGGATCTGCAGGGGCTGGCGCACCCCCTGGCCCCCTATATATATGTGGGAGGGGAGGGCAGCCGCACCCAAGTCTCTGGCGCCTCTCCCCCT
This sequence comes from Secale cereale, assembly GCA_902687465.1. Classification (NCBI taxonomy): domain Eukaryota; kingdom Viridiplantae; phylum Streptophyta; class Magnoliopsida; order Poales; family Poaceae; genus Secale; species Secale cereale. Next base: position 799,417,936 of record LR738715.1, read on the forward strand.
CCCGTCACACCTCCATCTCCTTACGCAGGGCGCCGGCGAAGCCCTGCAGGATTTCCCGCTACATCCACCACCATGCCGTCGTGCTGCTGGATCTCCGACGACCTCTCCTCCCCCCTTGCTGGATCAAGAAGGAGATGACGTTGCTGTACCGTACGTGTGTTGAACGCGGAGGTGCCGTCCGTTCGGCGCTAGATCATCGGTGACGAAGAACGCGAAGAGTACGACTACTTCATCCATGCTTCTTTGAAAGCTTCCGCTCGCGATCTACAAAAGGGTATGTAGATGCACTCTAATATGCTCGTTGCTAGATGTCTCCATTGATGGATCTTGGTGAAAGCGTAGTATTTTTTTGAATTCTGCTACGTTCCCCAACATATATATGATGATCATGCCTAGATATTCTCATAACTATGTGCTTTTCTATCAATTGCTCGACAGTAATTCGTTCACCCACCGTAGAAATCTGCTATCATGAGAGAAGCCACTAGTGAAACCTATGGCCCCCGGGTCTATCTTCATCATATTAATATTCCATCAACTATTTACTTTACTTTTGTTTTGCAATCTTTACTTTTAATCTATAACAAAAATACCAAAAACATTATCTTATCATCTCTATCAGATCTCACTTTTGTAAGTGACCGAGAAGGGATTGACAACCCCTTTTATCGCGTTGGCTGCAAGGTTCTTATTTGTTTGTGCAGGTATGAGGGACTCGCGCGTGGTATCCTACTGGATTGATACCTTGATTCTCAAAAACTGAGGGAAATACTTACGCTATTGTGCTGCATCACCCTTTCCTCTTCGAGGGAATACAACGCAAGCTCGAGAAGTAGCAAGAAGAATTTCTGGTGCCGTTGCCGGGGAGATCTACGCAAAATTCATATACCAAGTACCTATCACAAACCCTTATCCCTCGCATTACATTATTTGCCTCTCATTTTCCTCTCCCCCACTTCACCTTTGCTGTTTTATTCGCCCTCTTATTTGCTCCGTGTGTTTTATCGTTTGCCTTGCCGTCATGGCTAGTCCCTTATCTGCTCCTTTGTCTCCCGAGTTTGAAGTTCTTCACTTCAAACAAATGCAAGGAGAAAACTTAAAATATGCTTGGTATAGGATGATGGAATCTTATCGTAATTGCACCTTAGAGGTGAATTTTAGAATTTTACTTCGCAATTTTTATGTTGGACTAAATATGTCCCTGATACGTCTCCAACGTATCAATAATTTTTTATTGTTCTATGCTATTATATTATCCTTCTAGGATGTTTTATGGGCTTTATATATACACTTTTATATGATTTTTGGGACTAACCTATTAACCCAGAGCCAAGTGCCAGTTTCTATTTTCTCCTGTTTTAGGGTTTTACAGAAAAGGAATATCAAACAGAGTCCAATTGACGTGCCAATTTTTGATGATTTTTTCTGGACCAAAAGAAGCCCCCGAAGTAAAAGAGTTGGGCCAGGAGAGCCACGGGCTGCCCACGAGGCTGGGGGCGCACCCTCCTATCTCGTGGACAGCCAGAAGCCCCCCTGACTTGTGCCCTACGCCAAAAATTCCTATAAATAATGAAACCTTCGGAAATTAACCTAGATCGGGAGTTCCACCGCCGAAAGCCTCTGTAGCCACCGAAAACCAATCTAGACCCCGTTCCGGCACCCTGCCGGAGGGGGGAACCCTCACCGGTGGCCATCTCCATCATCCCGGCGCTCTCCATGACGAGGAGGGAGTAATCCACCCTTGGGGCTGAGGGTATGTACAAGTAGTTATGTGTTTGATCTCTCTCTCTCTCTCTCTCTCTCTCTCGTGTTCTTGAGATGGCACGATCTTGATGTATCGCGAGCTTTGCTATCCTAATTGGATCTTATGATGCTTCTCCCCCTCTACTCTCTTGTAATGGATTGAGTTTTCCCTTTGAAGTTATCTTATCGGATTGAGTCTTTAAGGATTTGAGAACACTTGATGTATGTCTTGCACGTGTTTATCTGTGGTGACAATGGGATATCATGTGATCCACTTGATGCATGTTTTGGTGATCAACTTGCGGGTTCCGTGACCTTGGGAATCTATGCATAGGGGTTGGCACACGTTTTCGTCTTGACTTTCCGGTAGAAACTTTGGGGCATTCTTTGAAGTTCTATGTGTTGGTTGAATAGCTGTTTCTGAGATTGTGTGATGCATATCGTATAATCATGCCCACGGATACTTGAGGTGACAATGGAGTATCTAGGTGACATTAGGGTTTTGATTGATTTGTGTCTTAAGGTGTTATTCTAGTACGAACTCTATGATAGATTGAACGTTACTACAGACTCTTGAATAGATTGATCAGAAAGAATAACTTTGAGGTGGTTTCGTACCCTACCATAATCTCTTCGTTTGATCTCCGCTATTAGTTACTTTGGAGTGACTCTTTGTTGCATGTTGAGGGCTAGTAATATGATCCAATTATGTTATCCTTGTTGAGAGAACTTGCACTAGTGAAAGTATGAACCCTAGGCCTTGCCTACTATCATTGCAACACCGTTTATGCTCACGTTTACCACTTGCTACCTTGCTGTTTTTATATTTTCTTATTACAAAAACCTATATCTACCATCCATATTGCACTTGTATCACCATATCTCTTCGCCGAACTAGTGCACCTATACAATTTACCATTGTATTGGGTGTGTTGGGGACACAGGAGACTCTTTGTTATTTGGTTGCAGGGTTGTTTAAGAGAGACCATCTTCATCCTATGCCTCCCACGGATTGATAAACCTTAGGTCATCCACTTGAGGAAAATTTGCTACTGTCCTACAAACCTTTGCACTTGGAGGCCCTACAACGTCTACAAGAAGAAGGTGCGTAGTAGACATCAAGCTCTTTCCTGGCGCTGTTACCGGGGAGGTTAGTGCTTGAAGGTATATCTTTAGATCTTGCAATCGAATCTTTTAGTTTCTTGTTTTATCACTAGTTTCGTTTATAAAAGAAAACTACAAAAAAATGGAATTAAGGTTACCTCATATGCTTCATCTTTTTAATATCTTTCGTGAAAATGATGGAAAGGAAAATTGTGCTCAAGTACTAGAAGAAGAATTGCATAGAATGCTTGGCATAAATATGTGCATGATGAGCATGATTGCAATGTTGTTAGTATGAATTCTTTGAATACCCATGATGCTAATGATATGCAAAGCCACAAGCTTGGGGATGCTATGTTTGATGAACATGATATGTTTAGTCCCCCAAGTTTTGATGAGCAAATTTATTATGATGAAAGCATGCCTCCTATTTATGATGATTATATTTATGAAAGTGGATTTGGAGAGGTCATGTCTTTATTTAGTGATGAATCCACTATTACGGAAGAGGTTCCAATTGATTATGAGAACAAAGTTGCTATCTATGATGATTATTGTGATGACTTGTATGCTATTAAGAATAATGATAACCATGAAACTTGTCATCATGATTTTAGTTTTCAATTAGATTATGCTTCACATGATAGTTATTTTGTTGAATTTGCTCCTCCCACTACTATGAATGAGAAGAGTTTTGCTTATGTGGAGAGTAGTAAAATTTCTAAGCAAGTAGATCATGAAAAGAATGCTTTATGTGCTGGTTATATTGTTGAATTCATTCATGATGCTACTGAAAATTATTATGAGAGAGGATCATATGCTTGTAGGAATTGCAATAATATCAAGTTTCCTCTCTACGTGCTTATAGTTTTGAAGCTATGCTTGTTTTCCCTTCCTATGCTAGTTGATTATTGCTCCCGTAAGTTGTTTGATTACAAAATCCCTATGCATAGGAAGTGGGTTAGACTTAAATGTGCTAGTCATATTCTTCATGATGCTCTCTTTATGTTTCAGTTATTATCTTTTACACGAGCATCATTGAAATCATCATGCCTAGCTAGGGGCGTTAAACGATAGCGCTTGTTGGGAGGCAACCCAACTTTTTTTGTTTTCTTTGTTTTTGATGCTGTTAGGGAATAAATATTGCATCTAGCTTCTATTTAGATGTGGTTTTGTGTTTTAATTAGTGTTTGTGCCAAGTAGAACCTTTGGGAAGACTTGTGTGAAGTTTATGTGATCTTGCTGTGAAAAACAGAATCATTAGCGCTCGCTAGAATGGTCATCAGATTTTACTGGAGCGTGCTATTTAGTTGATTCTTTTTGCAGATGATTAATAGAAAAATTCCTCATGTTTACCAATTTAGTTTGAATTTTTTTGGAGTTACAGAAGTATGCGAAAGTTACAGATTACTACAAACTGTTCTATTTTTGACAGATTCTGTTTTTCGTGTGTTGTTTGCTTATTTCAATGCATCTATGAGTAGTATTGGGAAGTATGAATCATAGAGAAGTTGGAATACAGTAGGTTTAACACCAATATAAACAAATAATGAGTTCATTACAGTACCTTTGAGTAGTGGTTTGTTTTCTTATACTAACGGAGCTCACGAGATTTTTGTCTAAGTTCAGTGTTGTGAAGTTTTCAAGTTTTGAGTAATGCTTTGATGGACTATGGAACAAAGAGTGGCAAGAGCCTAATCTTGGGGATGCCCAAGGCACCCCAAGGTAAAATTCAAGGACAACCAAAAGCCTAAGCTTGGGGATGCCCGGGAAGGCATCCCCTCTTTCGTCTTCATCCATCGGTAACTATACTCGGAGCTATATTTTTATTCACCACATGATATGTGTTTTGCTTGGAGCGTCAATTTAGTTTATTTTGTTTTGCTTTCTATTTGAATAATATCCCAAGATCTAAAGTTCTCAAATGTTAGAGAGTCTTCACATAGTTACATAATTATTCAACCACTCATTGATCTTCACTTATATCTTTCAGAGTAGTTTGTTGTTTCCTCTAGTGCTTCACTTATATATGTTAGAGCACGACGGTGGTTTTATTTTGAAGAAATAGATGAGCTCTCGTGCTTCACTTATATCCTTTTGAGATTCTATTAGAATAGCATGGTAATGTGCATAGGCTATAAAACTAGTCTTCACATGATAGACATCCAATATTAATGTAGTAAAAACTTTCACACTAAGTGCATTGAATAGGATGAGAAGTTGGGTGCTTGATAATTGTTTTGAGATATGAGGATAGTGATATTAGAGTCATGCTAGTGGAGTTATAATGAAATTGATAAATACTTGTGTTAAGGTTAGTGATTCTCGTAGCATGCACGTATGGTGAACCGCTATGTGACGAAGTTAGAGCATGAGGTATTTGTAAAGTGTCAACCTTTGTGTGGAGGTCGGGGACGCGCGATGGTTAACTCCTACCAACCTCCCCCCTAGGAGCATGCATTGATTGCTTTGTTTTGATGACTCGTAAATTTTTGCAATAAGTATATGAGTTCTTATGACTAATGTTGAGTCCATGGATATTACGCACTCTCACCCTTCCACCATTGCTAGCCTCTCTTGTACCGCGCAACCTTCGCCGGTACCATACACCCACTATATATCCTTCCTCAAAACAGCCACCATATATCTTCCTCAAAACAGCCACCATACCTACCTATCATGGCATTTCCATAGCCATTCCGAGATATATTGCCATGCAACTTTCCACCGTTCCGTTCATATGACACGCTTCATATTGTCATATTGCCATGCATGATCATGTAGTTGACATCGTATTTGTGGCTAGGCCACCATGCATAATTTTTCATACATGTCACTCTTGATTCATTGCATCCGATACACCGCCAGAGGCATTCCTATAGAGTCATACTTGTTCTAGTATCGAGTTGTAATATCGAGTTGTAATTCAATGAAAGTGTGATGATCATCATTATTAGAGCATTGTCCCATGTGAGGAAAGGCTAAATCAAGAAATGCCCTCCAAAAGAAAGAAAAAAGGAAAAAAAGAAGAAGAAAAGAAAGGCCCAAAAAAAAGAAAAAAGGAAAAGGGACAAGTGCTACTATCTTTTTCCACACTTGTGCTTCAAAGTAGCATCATGTTCTTCATGATAGAGAGTCTCATGTTTAGTCACTTTCATATACTAGTGGGAATTTTCATTATAGAACTTGGCTTGTATATTCCAACGATGGGCTTCCTCAAATGCCCTAGGTCTTCATGAGCAAGCATGTTGGATGCACACCCACTTAGTTTCTTTTGTTGAGCTTTCATACATTTTTATCTCTAAGTGCATCCGTTCCATGGCAATCCCTACTCACTCACATTGATATCTATTGACGGGCATCTCCATAGCCCGTTGATACGCCTAGTCGATGTGAGACTATCTCCCTCCTTTTTGTCTTCTCCACAACCACCTCTCTATTCCACATAGTGCTATGTCCATGGCTCACGCTCATGTATTGCGTGAAAGTTGATAGGTTTGAAAGAATAGAGTATGAAAACAAGTGCTTGGCTGAAATCGGGGTTGTGCATGATATGAGTATTTTGTGTGATGAAGAGGAAGCATAGCCAGACTATATGATTTTGTAGGGATAACTTTCTTTAGCCATAGTATTTTGAGAAGACATGATTGCATTGTTAGTATGCTTGAAGTATTATTATTTCTTATGTCAACATAGACTTTTGTCTTGAATCTTTCAGATCTGAACATTCATGCCACAATTAAGAGAATTGCATTGATAATTATGTTGGTTAGCATTCCACATCAAAATTCTGTTTTTATCATTTACCTATTCGAGGACGAGCAGGAATTAAGCTTGGGGATGCTTGATACGTCTCCAACGTATCTATAATTTTTGATTGTTCCATGCTATTTTATTATCCTTCTAGGATGTTTTATGGACTTTTATATACACTTTTATATGATTTTTGGGACTAACCTATTAACCCAGAGCCCAGTGCCAGTTTCTGTTTTTCTCCTGTTTTAGGGTTTTATAGAAAAGGAATATTAAACGGAGTCCAATTGACGTGCCAATTTTTGATGATTTTTTCTGGACCAAAAGAAGCCCCCGAAGTAAAAGAGTTGGGCCAGGAGAGCCACGGGCTACCCACGAGGGTGGGGGGCGCGCCCTGGGCAGGGGGCACGCCCTCCTATCTCGTGAACAGCCCAGAAGCCCCCTGACCTGTGCCCTACACCAAAAATTCCTATAAATATTGAAACCTTCAGAAATTAACCTAGATCGGGAGTTCTGCCGCCGAAAGCCTCTGTAGCCACCGAAAACCAATCTAGACCCCGTTTCGGCACCCTGTCGGAGGGGGGAACCCTCACCGGTGGCCATCTTCATCATCCCGGCGCTCTCCATGACAAGGAGGGAGTAGTCCACCCTCGGGACTGAGGGTATGTACCAGTAGCATGTGTATGATCTCTCTCTCTCTCGTGTTCTTGAGCTGGCACGATCTTGATGTATCATGAGCTTTGCTATCCTAGTTGGATCTTATGATGCTTCTCCCCCTCTACTCTCTTGTAATGGATTGAGTTTTCCCTTTGAAGTTATCTTATCGGATTGGGTCTTTAAGGATTTGAGAACACTTGATGTATGTATTGCACGTGTTTATCTGTGGTGACAATGGGATATCATGTGATCCACCTCATGTATGTTTTGGTGATCAACTTGCGGGTTCCGTGACCTTGGGAATCTATGCATAGGGGTTGGCACACGTTTTCGTCTTGACTTTCCGGTAGAAACTTTGGGGCACTCTTTGAAGTTCTATGTGTTGGTTGAATATTTGTTTCTGAGATTGTGTGATGCATATTGTATAATCATGCCCACGGATACTTGAGGTGACAATGGAGTATCTAGGTGACATTAGGGTTTTGATTGATTTGTGTCTTAAGGTGTTATTCTTGTACGAACTCTATGATAGATTGAACGTTACTACGGACTCTTGAATAGATCGATCAGAAAGAATAACTTTGAGGTGGTTTCGTACCCTACCATAATCTCTTCGTTTGTTCTCCGCTATTAGTTACTTTGGAGTGACTCTTTGTTGCATGTTGAGGGCTAGTAATATGATCCAATTATGTTATCCTTGTTGAGAGAACTTGCACTAGTGAAAGTATGAACCCTAGGCCTTGCCTACTATCATTGCAACACCGTTTATGCTCACGTTTAGCACTTGCTACCTTGCTGTTTTTATTTTTTCTTATTACAAAAACCTATATCTACCATCCATATTGCACTTGTATCACCATCTCTTCGCCGAACTAGTGCACCGATACAATTTACCATTGTATTGGGTGTGTTGGGGGCACAGGAGACTCTTTGTTATTTGGTTGCAGGGTTGTTTTAGAGAGACCATCTTCATCCTACGCCTCCCACGGATTGATAAACCTTAGGTCATCCACTTGAGGGAAATTTGCTACTGTCCTACAAACCTCTGCACTTGGAGGCCCAACAACGTCTACAAGAAGAAGGGTGCGCAGTAGACATCAGTCCCATAGACAACTCTTGGATTGCGCATGAAATTATAGAGGGAATAGTGGGAACACTACCTCAATAAAAGGGGTTACATCATGCCCAGGAAGAGACACAAGTTTTTGAGAAAATTTGCGAAGTTACGAAAATATTACAAAGTCTCTTGAACCCCTTAAGAGTGTTAGTGGAAATCTCCACCGCATGAATATGTTGATCACCCTTTGCAATAAGCAGTTGGATTCATTAGATCTAAAGATTTCCGAATATGAAGGGAAAATTAAAGAACCTCCTGGATTCAAACTTGACATCGCTAAAAGGATAGAAACCAAAGATGGCAATACGTAGATCTATTCTTGTATCATGCCTAGCTAGGGGCGTTAAACGATAGCGCTTGTTGGGAGGTAACCCAATTTTATTTTCTTTGTTTTTGCTTTTGTTTAGGAATAAATATTGCATCAAGCTTATGTTAAGATGTGGTTTTGTGTTTTAATTAGTGTTTGTGTCAAGTAGAACCTTTGGGAAGATTTGGGTGAAGTTTATGTGATCATGCTGCAAAAAAAAACAGAAACTTTAACGCTCACGAGATTAGCTACCATTTTTTTACTGGAGAGTGCTTTTTAGTTGATTCTTTTTGTAGATGATTAATAGATAAATTCCTCACGTCCACCAATTTATTTATTTATTATAGAGTTACAGAAGTATTCAAAAGTTACAGATTGCTACAGACTGTTCAGTTTTTGACAAATTCTGTTTTTCGTGTGTTGTTTGCTTATTTTGATGAATCTATGAGTAGTATCGGGGGGTATGAATCATAGAGAAGTTGGAATACAATAGGTTTAACACCAATATAAACAAATAATGAGTTCATTACAGTACCTTTGAGTGATGGTTTGTTTTCTTATACTAACGGAGCTCACGAGATTTTTGGCTAAGTTTTGTGTTGTGAAGTTTTCAAGTTTTGGCTAAGGATTTGATGGACTATGGAAGAAAGAGTGGCAAGAGCCTAAGCTTGGTGATGCCCAAGGCACCCCAAGGTAAAATTCAAGGACAAGCAAAAGCCTAAGCTTGGGGATGGCCCGGGAAGGCATCCCCTCTTTCGTCTTCGTCTATCGGCAACTTTACTTGCGACTATATTTTTATTCACCACATGATATGTGTTTTGCTTGGAGTGTCATGTATGATTTGAGTCTTTGCTTTTTAGTTTATCACAACCATCCTTGCTGGACACACCTTTTGAGAGAGATATACGTGAATCGGAATTTATTAGAATACTCTATATGCTTCACTTATATCTTTTGAGCTAGATAGTTTTGCTCTAGTGCTTCACTTATATCCTTTTAGAGCACGGTGGTGGTTTTATTTTATAGAAATTATTGATCTCTCATGCTTCACTTATATTATTTTGAGAGTCTTTTAGAACAGCATGGTAATGTGGTTTGGTTATAAAATTATTCCTAATATGATAGGCATCCAAGATGGGTATAGTAAAAACTTTCATATAAAGTGCATTGAATATTATGAGAAGTTTGATACTTGATGATTGTTTTGAGATATGAGGATGGTGATATTAGAGTCATGCTAGTAGAGTAGTTGTGAATTTGAGAAATACTTGTGTTAAGGTTTGCAAGTCCCGTAGCATGCACGTGTGGTAACCGTTGTGTGACAAATTTGAAGCATGAGGTATTTCATTGAGTGTCATCCTTTGTGTGGAGGTCGGGATCACGTGATGGTTAACTCCTACCAACCCTTCCCCTAGGAGCATGCGTGTAGTACTTTGTTTTGATGACTTGTAGATTTTTGTAATAAGTATGTGAGTTCATTATGACTAATGCTGTGTCCATGGATTATACACACTCTCACCCTTCCACCATTGCTAGCCTCTCTTGTACTGCACAACTTTCGCCGGTACCATACACCCACCATATACTTCCTCAAAACAGCCACCATACCTACCTATCATGGCATTTCCATAGCCATCCCGAGATATATTGCCATGCAACTTTCCACCGTTCCGTTTACTATGACACGCTTCGGCATTGTCATATTGCCATGCATGATCATGTAGTTGACATCGTATTTGTGGCTAGGCCACCATGCATAATTTTTCATACATGTCACTCTTGATTCATTGCACATCCCGGTACACCGCTAGAGGCATTCATATAGAGTAATACTTTTTTCTAGTATCAAGTTGTAATATCGAGTTGTAAATCAATAAAAGTGTGATGATCATCATTATTATAGCATTGTCCCAAAGAAAATAAAGGAAAAAGAAAAAAGAAGAAAAAAAGAAGAAGGAAAGGCCAAAGAAAAAAAAAAGGGACAATGCTACTATCTTTTTCCACACTTGTGCTTCAAAATAGCACCATGATCTTCATGATAGAGAGTCTCTTGTTTTGTCACTTTCATATAATAGTGGGAATTTTCATTATAGAACTTGGCTTGTACTCCCTGCGTAAACTAATATAAGTGCGTTTAGATTAGTACTTTAGTGATCTAAACGCTCTTATATTAGTTTACAGAGGGAGTATATTCCAACGATGGGCTTCCTCAAATGCCCTAGGTCTTCATGAGCAAGCAAGTTGGATGCACACCCACTTAGTTTCTTTTTTTGAGCTTTCATACATTTATAGCTCTAGTGCATCCGTTGCATGGCAATTCCTACTCACTCACATTGATATCTATTGATGGGCATCTCCATAGCCCATTGATACGCCTAGTTGATGTGAAACCATCTTCCTCTTTTGTCTTCTCCACAACCACCACTCTATTCCACCTATAGTGTTGTGTCCATGGCTCACGCTCATGTATTGCGTGAAAGTTGAAAAAGTTTGAAAAAATTTAAGTATGAAACAATTGCTTGGCTAAAACCGGGGTTGTGCATGATTGGGGTATTTTGTGTGACGAAGATGGAGCATAGCCAAACTATATGATTTTGTAGAGATGAACTTTTTTTGGCCATGTTATTTTGAGAAGACATGATTGCTTTGTTAGTATGCTTGAAGTATTATTACTCTTATGTCAATATAGACTTTTGTCCTGAATCTTTCGGATCTGAACATTCATGCTGCAATAAAGAAAATTACATTGAGAATTATGTTGGTTAGCATTCCACATCAAAAATTCTATTTTTATCATTTACCTACTCGAGGACTGATGACCCACAAGTGTAGGGGGTCTATCGTAGTCCTTTCGATAAGTAAGAGTGTCGAACCCAACGAGGAGCAGAAGGAAATGATAGGCAGTTTTCAGTAAGGTATTTTCTGCAAGCACTAAAATTATCGGTAACAGATAGTTTTGTGATAAGATAATTGGTAACAAGTAATAAATAGTAAAAGTAAATAAAGTGCAGCAAGATGGCCCAATCCTTTTTGTAGCAAAGGACAAGCCTGGATAAACTCTTATATGAAGGAGAGCGCTCCCGAGGACACATGGGAATTATCGTCAAGCTAGTTTTCATCACGCTCATATGATCCACGTTCGTTACTTTGATAATTTGGTATGTGGGTGGACCGGTGCTTGGGTGCTGCCCTTACTTGGACAACCATCCCACTTATGATTAACCTCTATTGCAAGCATCCGAAACTACAAAAGAAGTATTAAGGTGAACCTAACCATAGCATGAAACATATGGATCCAAATCAGCCCCTTACGAAGCAACACAAAAACTAGGGTTTAAGCTTCTGTCACTCTAGCAACCCATCATCTACTTATTACTTCCCAATGCCTTCCTCTAGGGCCAAACAATGGTGAAGTGTCATGTAGTCGACATTCACAGGACACCACTAGAGGAAAGACAACATACATCTCATCAAAATATCGAACGAATACCAAATTCACACGACTACTTATAGCAAGACTGCTCCCATGTCCCCAGGAACAAACATAACTACTCACAAAGCATATTCATGCTCATGATCAGAGGAGTATTAATATGCATAATGGATCTGAACATATGATCTTCCACCAAGTAAACCAACTAGCATCAACTACAAGGAGTAATCAACACTACTAGTAACCCGCAGGTACCAATCGGAGGTTTTGGTACAAAGATTGGATACAAGAGATGAACTAGGCAGAACAGCTCTGCCGGAGCCCTGGATTGGTTCCACCAAGGTTCCGCCTCGAGACGGCGGTGCTTCGTCCCGAAAGCCTTCTTATGATTTTTCCAGGTCAAAACACCTCATATAGCAGAAGATGGGCATCGGGGGGCTGCCAGGTGGCACACGAGGCAAGGAGGCGCCCCCCGGCGCGCCCCCACCCTCGTGGATGGTGGGTGGCCCCCCTCCTGTACTTCTTTCGCCAGATATTTTTTATATTTTCTGAAACGGAGTTTCATGGAGCTTCAGGGCTTTTTGAGTTGTGCAGAGTAGGTCTCCAATGTTTGCTCCTTTTCCAGCCTAGAATTCCAGCTGCCGGCATTCTCCCTCTTCATGTAAACCTTGTAAAATAAGAGAGAAAAGGCATAAGTATTGTGACATAATATGTAATAACATCCCATAGTGCAATAAATATCAACATAAAAGCATGATGTAAAATGGACGTATCAACTCCCCCAAGCTTAGACCTCGCTTGTCCTCAAGCAAAAGCCGATATCAAAAAATATGTCCACATGTTTAGAGATAGAGGTGTCGATAAAATAAAATACGAACATGAGGGCATCATGATCATTCTTATAACAGCAACATATATAAATTGTCATATGATTCTTATGGTAAAGTAACAATCTATTCACAATGTCAAGTATGAATCAGAAACTTCATTGAAAACTAACAAACTATGATCTCGGTCATTGAAGCAATTGGAATTTATCGTAACATCGGAAAGAGTCAATATAAGAGCCTTTCAGCAAGTCCACATACTCAACTATCATTTAGTCTTTCACAATTTCTCACACTCACGCAATACTTATGGGTATGGAGTTTTAATCGGACACAGAGAAAGATAGGAGCTTATAGTGTTGCCTCCCAACCTTTTACCTCGAGGGTAATGTCAACAATAATAGATCATGATAGCTTATATCCAATTGGGTATATATGTTAGGATCTTTCCAACACAAGGTGCTTGCCAAAGGATAAAATGTAAAAAGGAAAGGTGAAGATCACCATGACTCTTATAAGGTAAGGACAATAGATAGGCCCTTCGCAGAGGGAAGCAGAGGTTGTCATGTGCTTTTATGGTTGGATGTACAAAATCTTAGTGCAAAAGAATGTCACTTTATATTGCCACTTGTGATATGGACCTTTATTATGCAGTCCGTCGCTTTTATTGCTTCCATATCACAAGATCGTATAAAGTTTATTTTCTCCACACTAATAGATCATACATATTTTAGATAGTTGCAACAATGACAACTTACTTGAAGGATCTTACTCAATCCATAGGTAGGTATGGTGGACTCTCATGGAAAAACTAGGTTTAAGGATGTATGGAAGCACAAGTAGTATCTCTACTTGGTGGAAGAAGTTTTGGCTAGCATGAGGGGGAAAGGCAAGCTCAACATGTTGGATGATCCATGACAATATACTTTATTTCAGATATAAGAAGACATAACCCATTACGTTCTCTTCCTTGTCCAACATCAACTCTTTGGCATGTCATATTTTAATGAGTGCTCACAATCATAAAAGATGTCCAAGATAGTATATTTGTATGTGAAAACCTCTCTTTCCTTCTTACTTCCTATTAATTGCAACAATGACCAAAACTGTGTTTGTCAACTCTCAACAACTTCTATTCATCATACTCTTTATATGTGAAGTCATTACTATCCATAAGATCAATATGATCTCTTTGATACTTTATATATTTTCTTTTATTCTCTCTTGATCATAGTGAGAAAGTCAAGACTTGACTCAAAACTAATCTTTATTATATAGCTCACGGACTCGATTACAAAGATAAAGATCATAAAGCAAAGCTCACAACTAGATCATACTGGCTTTATTCTACTAGATCAAGATATTACCAAAAGGATCGAACTAAGAAAAACAGTAAAGATAGGAGTGTGATGGTGATACGATACCGGGGCACCTCCCCCAAGCTTGGCAGTTGCCAAGGGGAGTGCCCATACCCATGTGATTATGTCTCCGTCTTCGAAGGTGGTGATGATGGAGTTGTTGATGATGTAGGCTTGCCGTCCATCTTCCAAGGCATGGGCTCACCATCATAAAAGGATGATCGAGTCTCCGGGATCCTTAAATCCACAACCAAACTCATCTTCTTGAATCTATATTCATACTCACAATTTTGGTTTTGCAGGTCATAGATCTGTGCTTGTAGGTGCTCGATTTTCTCGTGAAGCTTGAAGATGGCCTCCCCAATGGTCTTGGCGTCTAGCTTGTGGTTGTTGGTGAACTCCGTGATCATCATGTGATTGGCGTTGAGTCCTCGTTCCACCATACCTTGGCACTTGAATACTTGCTGCTCCATGGTTTCGAGTCTTGTCTCCACGCTTCCGGTCCTCTTTGGTCCTTCAACATTGCGGATGTGCAGCACCCCCTCGCGCACCTCGATGGTTCGAGGGTGTTGTAGTACTGCTACTTCTCGAGCTTGCGTTGTATTCCCTCGAAGAGGAAAGGGTGATGCAGCACAGTAGCGTAAATATTTCCCTCAGTTTTTGAGAACCAAGGTATCAATCCAGTAGGAGACCAAGCGCGAGTCCCTCGCACATGCACAAACAAATAAGAACTTCGCAGCCAAGGCGATAATGGGTTGTCAATCCCTTTACGGTCACTTACGAAAGTGAGATATGATAGATATGATATTTTTGGTATTTTTGTTTATAAGAACAAAAAGTAAAAGCGGAAAAAGTAAAGTAAGTGTAGATTGATATGTTGAGAATAGACCCAGGGGCCATAGTGTTCTCTAGTGGCTTCTCTCATGATAGCGATATTCTACAGCGGGTAAACAAATTACTGTCGAGCAATTGATAGGAAAGCGAATAATTATGAGACTATCTAGGCATGATCATTGTATATAGGCATCACGTCCGAGACAAGTAGACCGACTCCTGCCTGCATCTACTACTATTACTCCAGACATCGACCGCTATCCAGCATGCATCTAGTGCATTGAGTTCATAAGAACAGAGTAACGCCTTAAGCAAGATGACATGATGTAGAGGGATAAACTCAAGCAATATGATATAAACCCCATCTTTTTATCCTCGATGGCAACAATACAATACGTGCCTTGCTGCCCCTACTGTCACTGGGAAAGGACACCGCAAGATTGAACCCAAAGCCAAGCACTTCTCTCATTGCAAGAACTATAGATCTAGTAGGCCAAACCAAACCAATAATTCGAAGAGACTTGCAAGGATATTATGAGCACACATAAAGAGTTCAGAAAAGAACCAAATATTTCTCATAGATAATCTTGATCATAAACCCACAATTCATCGGATCTCGACAAACACACCGCAAAAATAGATTACATCGAATAGATCTCCTCAAAGACCGAGGAGAACTTGGTATTGAGATCCAAAGAGAGAGAAGAAGCCATCTAGATACTAGCAATGAACCCGAAGGTCTGTGGTAAACTACTCACAACTCATGGTGAGGTGATGATGATGATGTAGAAGCACTCCGTGGTAGATCCGCCATCCGGCGGAGCTCCGGAACAGGCCCCGAGATGGGATCTCACGGGAACATAAGGTTGCGGCGGTGGAACTAGGGTTTTCTCTGTTGTTCTGATGGTTTCAGGGTACGTAGATATATATAGGAAGAAGGAGGGGACCGGGGGCCATACGTGGGGCCCACGAGGTAGAGGCGCGCCCTGTAGGGGGGGGGGGCGCCCCCACCCTCGTGGACGCCACGTGTGCCCTACTCCGTGGTTCTCAAGTCTCCGGTGCATATTTTGATCCAAAAATATCTCTCCCGAAGGTTTCATTCCGTTTGGACTCCGTTTGATATTCCTTTTCTATAAAACCCTGAAATAGGCAAAAAAACAGCAATCTACACTGGGCCTTTGGGTTAATAGGTTAGTCCCAAAAGTAATATAAAAGTGTATAACAAAGCCCATTAAACATCCAAAACATCATAAATAATAGCATGGAACAATACAAAATTATAGATACGTTGGAGACATATCAAGCATCCCCAAGCTTAATTCCTGCTCGTCCTCGAGTAGGTAAATGATAAAAACAAATTTTTTGATGTGGAATGCTAACCAACATAATTTTCAACGTATTTCTCTTAATATTGGCATGAATGTTCAGATCTGAATGATTCATTACAAAAGTCTATATTGACATAAGAAATAATAATAATTCAAGCATACTAACAAAACAATCATGTCTTCTCAAAATACTATGGCTAAAGAAAGTTATCCCTACATAATCATATAGTCTGGCTATGCTCCCTCTTCATCACACAAAATATTCATATCATGCACAACCTCGGTTTCAGCCAAGCACTTGTTTTCATACTCTATTCTTTCAAACCTTTCAACTTTCACGCAATACATGAGCGTGAGCCATGGACATAGCACTATGGGTGGAATAGAGTGGTGGTTGTGGAGAAGACAAAAATGAGGGAGAGAGTCTCACATCGACTAGGCATATTAACGGGCTATGGAGATGCCCATCAATAGATATCAATGTGAGTAAGTAGGGATTGCCATGCAACGAATGCACTAGAGCTAAAAATGTATGAAAGCTCAACAAAAGAAACTAAGTGGGTGTGCATCCAACTTGCTTGCTCACGAAGACCTAGGGCATTTGAGGAAGCCCATCGTTGGAATATACAAGCCAAGTTCTATAATGAAAATTCCCACTAGTATATGAAAGTGA
Organism: Secale cereale; assembly: GCA_902687465.1. Lineage (NCBI taxonomy): Eukaryota > Viridiplantae > Streptophyta > Magnoliopsida > Poales > Poaceae > Secale > Secale cereale. The sequence continues at coordinate 799,435,070 of LR738715.1, forward strand.
CTAAACATGATACTCTCTATCATGAAGAACATGGTGCTACTTTGAAGCACAAGTGTGGAAAAAGATAGTAGCAATTGTCCCTTCTCTCTTTTGTCTCTTTTTTTGGAGGGGCTTTCCCTTTTTTTAGCCCCTCTCTATTTTTTTGGGCCATCTCCTTTTTTTATTGGCCTTTCCTCACATGGGACAATGCTCTAATAATGATGATCATCACACTTTTATTGATTTACAACTCGATACTAGAACAAAGTATGACTCTATATGGATGCCTCCGGCGGTGTACCGGGATGTGCAATGAATCAAGAGTGACATGTATGAAAAATTATGCATGGTGGATTTGCCACAAATACGATGTCAACTAAATGATCATGCATGGCAATATGACAATATGAAGCGTGTCATATGAATGGAACGGTGGAAAGTTGCATGTCAATATATCTCAGAATGGCTACGAAAATGCCATGATAGGTAGGCATGGTGGTTGTTTTGAGGAAGATATATGGTGGGTGTATGGTACCGACAAAAGTTGCATGGTACAAGAAAGGCTAGCAATGGTGGAAGGGTGAGAGTGCGTATAATCCATGGACTCAACATTAGTCATAAGAACTCATATACTTATTGCAAAAAATTACGAGTCATCAAAACAAAGCAATCAACACATGCTCCTAGGGGGGAGGTTGGTAGGAGTTAACCATCGTGCACCCCCGACCTCCGCACAAAGGATGACACTCTACAAATACCTCATGCTCTAACTTCGTCACATAGCGGTTCACCATACGTGCATGCTACAAGAATCACTAACTTTAACACAAGTATTTCTCAATTTCATAATAACTCCACTAGCATGACTCTAATATCACTATCCTCATATCTCAAAAAAATTATCAAGCATAGAACTTCTCATCATATTCAATGCACTTAGTATGAAAGTTTTTACTACATTCATCTTGGATGCCTATCATGTGAAGGCTAGTTTTATAGCCAAAGCACATTACCATGTTGTTTTAATAGACTCTCAAAAGGATATAAGGGAAGCATGAGAGATCAACAATTTCTACAAAATATAATCACCACCGTGCTCTAAAAGATAAAAGTGAAGCACTAGAGAATAGTTCCAGTGATTCCTACACCGATTAGTGAGGAAGCTAATGATGATGATCATGAAACTTCAGATCAAGTTTCTGCTGAACTTCGTAGATCAACCAGAGTACGTTCTGCACCAGAGTGGTACGGCAACCCAGTTCTGGAAGTCATGTTACTAGACCATGATGAACCTACGAACTATGAGGAAGCGATGATGAGCCCAGATTCCGCAAAATGGCTTGAAGCCATGAAATCTGAGATGGGATCCATGTATGATAACAAAGTATGGACTTTGGTTGACTTGCCCGATGATCGGCAAGCCATCGAAAATAAATGGATATCTCAAAGAAGAGTAATGTTACTGTTTACAAAGCTCGACTTGTTGCGAAAGGTTTTTGACAAGTTCAAGGAGTTGACTACGATGAGACTTTCTCACCCGTAGTGATGCTTAAGTATGTCAGAATCATGTTAGCAATTGCCGCATTTTATGATTATGTAATCTGGAAAATGGATGTCAAAACTGCATTCCTGAATGGATATCTCAAAGAAGAGTTGTATATGATGCAACTAGAAGGTTTTGTTGATCCGAAAGGTGCTAACAAAGTGTGCAAGCTCCAGCGACCATCTATGGACTAGTGCAAGCATCTCGGAGTTGGATTATTCGCTTTGATGAGGTGATCAAATCATATAGTTTTATACAGACTTGCGGTGAAGCCTGTATTTACAAGAAAGTGAGTGGGAGCACTACAACCTTTCTGATAATTATATGTGAATGACATATTGTCGATCAGAAATGATATAGAATTTTCTAGAAAGCATAAAGGAGTGTTTGAAAGGAGTTTTTTCAAAGAAAAACCTCGGTAAAGCTGCTTACATATTGAGCCTCAAGATCTATAGAGATAGATCGAGACGCTTGATAAGTTTTTCCAATGAGTACATACCTTGACAAGTCTTTGAAGTAGTTCAAAATGGATCAGTCAGAGAAGGAGTTCTTGCCTGAGTTGTAAGGTATGAAGTTGAGTAAGACTCAAAGCCTGACCTCGGCAGAAGATAGAGAAAGAATGAAAGTCATTCCCTATGCATCAGCCATAGGTTCTATAAAGTATGCCTTGTTGTGTACCAAACCTGTTGGGTGCCTTACCATGAGTTTGGCAAGGAGGTACAAAAGTGATCCAGGAGTAGATCACTGGACAGCGGTCAAAATTATCCTTAGTTACTGGATGACTAAGGAAATGTTTACTTGATTATGGAGGTGATAAAGAGTTCATCGTAAAGAGTTACACCGATGCAAACTTTACACTAATCCAGATGACTCTAAGTATCAATCTGGATGCATATTGGAAGTGGGAGCAATTAGCTAGAGTAGCTCCATGCAGAGCATTGTAGACATAGAAATTTGCGAAATACATACGGATCTTTATGTAACAGACCAGTTGACTAAACTTCTCTCACAAGCAAAACATGATCACACCTTATTACTCTTCGGTGTTAATCACATAGCGATGTGAACTAGATTCTTGACTCTAGTAAACCCTTTGTGTGTTGGTCACATGGCGATGTGAACAATGGGTGTTATTCACATAACGATGTGAACTATCGGTATTAAATCACATGGAGATGTGAAATAGATTATTGACTATAGTGCAAGTGGGAGACTGAAAGAAATATGCCCTAGATGCAATAATAAATTTATTATTTATTTCCTTATATCATGATAAATGTTTATTATTCATGCTAGAATTGTATTAACCGGAAACTTAGTACATGTGTGAATACATAGACAAAACAGAGTGTCCCTAGTATGCCTCTACTAGACTAGCTCATTGATCAAAGATGGTTATGTTTCCTAACCATAGACATGAGTTGTCATTTGATCAATGGGATCACATCATTAGGAGAATGATGTGATGGACAAGACCCATCCGTTAGCTTAGCACTATGATCGTTTAGTTTTACTGCTATTGCTTTCTTCATGACTTATACATGTTCCTATGACTACGAGATTATGCAACTCCCGTATGCCGGAGGAACACCTTGTGTTCTATCAAACGTCACAACATAACTGGGTGATTATAAAGATGCTCTACAGGTGTCTCCGAAGGTGTTCGTGGTGTTGGCATAGATCAAAAATAGGATTTGTCACTCCGAGTGTCGGAGATGTATCTCCGGGCCCTCTCGGTAATGCACATCATGATAAGCCTTGCAAGCAAATGACTAATGAGTTAGTCACGGGATGATGTATTACGGAACGAGTAAAGAGACTTGCCGGTAACGATATTGAACTAGGTATTGAGATAGCGACGATCGAATCTCGGGCAAGTAACATACCGATGACAAAGAGAACAACATATGTTGTTATGCGGTTTGACCGATAAGAATCTTCGTGGAATATGTAGGAGCCAATATGAGCATCCAAGTTCCGCTATTGGTTATTGACCGAAGATGAGTCTCGGTCATGTCTACATAGTTCTCGAACCCGTAGGGTCCGCACGCTTAACGTTTGATGACGATCGATATTATGAGTTTATGAGTTTTGATGTACCGAAGGTAGTTCAGAGTCCCGGATGAGATCACGGGCATGACGAGGAGTCTCGGAATGTCCGAGACATAAAGATTGATATATTGGACTACTATATTTGGACACCGGAAGTGTTCCGGAAAAGTTTCGGATTTAACCGGAGTGTCGGAGGGGGTTACCGGAACCCCCCGAGGGAGTATGGGCCATAGTGGGCCATTGAGGGAAAGAGAGAGGCAACCCATAGGTCTGGTCGCACCCTCCCCCTAGGGATCCTAGTTGGACTAGGAAAGGGGGGAGGCGCCCCTCTTCTTCCTTCTTCTCTTCCCCTTCCTTTCCTACTCCTAGTAGGAATAGGAAAGGGGATTCCTATTCCTACTATGAGTAGGAATCCTACTCCTGGCGCGCCTTAGAAGGCCAGCCGCACCTCCCCCCTTGCTCCTTTATATATGGGGGCAGGGGGCACCCAAAGACACACAAGTTGATCAAGTTGATCTCGCCTAGCCGTGTGCGGTGCCCCCCTCCACAGAAACACACCTCGGTCATATCGTTGCAGTGCTTAGGCGAAGCCATGCGTCGGTAGCTTCATCATCTCCATCACCACACCGTCGTGCTGACGAAACTCTCCCGTGAAGTTCTACTGGATCAAGAGCTCGTGGGACGTCATCAAGCTGAACGTGTGCTGAACGCGGAGGCTCCGTATGTTCGGTGCTTGATCGGTTGGATCGCGAAGAAAGTTAGACTACATCAACCGCGTCACTAGACGCTTCCTCTCCCAGTCTACGATGGTACGTGGACACACTCTCCCCTCTCGTTGCTATGCATCTAGCATATAGATCTTGCGTGATTGTAGGAAATTCTGAAATACTACGTTCCCCAACACTGACTTGTGCCCTACGCCAAAAAATCCTATAAATACTGAAACCTCCGGAAAATAACCTAGATCGGGAGTTCCGCCGCCGAAAGCCTCTGTAGCCACCGGAAACCAATCTAGACCCTGTTCCGGCACCCTGCCGGAGGGGGGAACCCTCACCGGTGGCCATCTTCATCATCCCGGCGCTCTCCATGACGAGGAGGGAGTAGTCCACCCTCGGGGCTGAGGCTATGTACCAGTAGCAATGTGTTTGATCTCTCTCTCTCTCGTGTTCTTGAGATGGCACGATCTTGATGTATCGCGAGCTTTGCTATTATAGTTGGATCTTATGATGTTTCTCCCCCTCTACTCTCTTGTAATGGATTAAGTTTTCCCTATGAAGTTATCTTATCGGATTGAGTCTTTAAGGATTTGAGAACACTTGATGTATGTCTTGCACGTGCTTATCTATGGTGACAATGGGATATCATGTGATCTACTTGATGTATGTTTTGGTGATCAACTTGCGGGTTCCGTGACCTTGGGAATCTATGCATAGGGGTTGGCACACGTTTTCATCTTGACTCTCCGGTAGAAAGTTTGGGGCACTCTTTGAAGTTCTATGTGTTGGTTGAATATATGTTTCTGAGATTGTGTGATGCATATCGTATAATCATGCCTACAGATACTTGAGGTGACAATGGAGTATCTAGGTGACATTAGGGTTTTGGTTGATTTGTGTCTTAAGTTGTTATTCTAGTAAGAACTCTATGATAGATTGAATGTTACTATGGACTCTTGAATAGATTGATCAGAAAGAATAACTTTGAAGTGGTTTCGTACCCTACCATAATCTCTTCGTTTGTTCTCCGCTATTAGTTACTTTGGAGTGAATCTTTGTTGCATGTTGAGGGCTAGTAATATGATCCAATTATGTTATCCTTGTTGAGAGAACTTGCACTAGTGAAAGTATGAACCCTAGGCCTTGTTTCCTATCATTGCAATACCGTTTATGCTCATGTTTACCACTTGCTACCTTGCTGTTTTTATATTTTTCATATTACAAAAAACCTATATCTACCATCCATATTACACTTGTATCACCATCTCTTCACCAAACTAGTGCACCTATGCAATTTACCATTGTATTGGGTGTGTTGGGGACACAAGAGACTCTTTGTTATTTGGTTGCAGGGTTGTTTGAGAGAGACCATCTTCATCCTACGCCTCCCACGGATTGATAAACCTTAGGCCATCCACTTGAGGGAAATTTGCTACTGTCCTACAAACCTCTGCACTTGGAGGCCCAACAACGTGTACAAGAAGAAGGTTGTGTAGTAGACATCAAGCTCTTTTCTGGCACCATTGTCGGGGAGGTTAGTGCTTGAAGGTATATCTTTAGATCTTGCAATCGAATCTTTTAGTTCCTTGTTTTATCACAGGTTTTGTTTATAAAAGAAAAACAAAAAAAATGGAATTAAGGTTACCTCATATGCTTCATCTTTTTAATATATTTCGTGGAAATGATGGGAAGGAAAATTGTGCGCAAGTACTAGAAGAAGAATTGCATAGAATGCTTGGCATAAAATATGTGCATGATGAGCATGATTGCAATGTTGTTAGTGTGAATTCTTTGAGTACCCATGATGCTAATGATATGCAAAGCCACAAGCTTGGGGTAGCTATATTTGATGAAGATGATATTTTTAGTCCCCCAAGTTTTGATGAGAAAATTTATTATGATGAAAGCATGCCTCCTATTTATGATGATTATATTGATGAAAGTGGATTTGGAGAGGTCATGACTTTATTTAGTGATGAATCCACTGTTTCGGAAGAGGTTCCAATTGATTATGAGAACAAAGTTGCTATCTATGATGATTATTGTGATGACTTGTATGCTATTGAGAATAATGATAACCATGAAACTTGTCATCATGATTTTAGTTTTCAATTGGATTATGCTTCACATGATAGTTATTTTGTTGAGTTTGCTCCCACTACTATTGATGAGAATGAATTTGCTTATGTGGAGAGTAGTAAAATTTATATGCAAGTAGATCATGAAAAGAATGCTTTAGGTGATGGTTATATGGTTGAATTCATACATGATGCTACTGAAAATTATTATGAGAGAGGATCATATGCTTGCAGGAATTGCAATAATATCAAGTTTCCTCTCTATGTGCTTAAAATCTTGAAGTTATGCTTGTTTTCCCTTCCTACGCTAGTTGATTATCGTTCCCATAAGTTGTTTGCTCACAAAATCCCTATGCATAGGAAGTGGGTTAGACTTAAATGTACTAGTCATATTCTTCATGATGCTCCAGTTATGTTTCAATTCTTATCTTTCCTGCGAGCATCATCATGCCTAGCTAGGGGCGTTAAACGATAGCGCTTGTTGGGAGGCAACCCAACTTTATTTTATTTTCTTTGCTTTTGCTTCTGTTTAGGAATAAATATTGCATCTAGCTTCTGTTTAGATGTGGTTTTGTGTTTTAATTAGTGTTTGTGCCAAGTAGAACCTTTGGGAAGACTAGTGTGAAGTTTATGTTATCTTGCTGTAAAAAACAGAAACGTTAGCGCTCACAAGAATAGTCACCAGATTTTACTGGAGAGTGCTATTTAGTTGATTCTTTTTGCAGATTATTAATAGACAAATTCCTCAGGTTTACCAATTTTTTTCAATTTTTTTGGAGTTACAGAAGTATGCGAAAGTTACAGATTACTACAGACTGTTCTGTTTTTGACAGATTCTGTTTTTCGTGTGTTGTTTGCTTGTTTCGATGCATCTATGAGTAGTATTGGAAGTATGAATCATATAGAAGTTGGAATAAAGTAGATAGTACACCAATATGAATTTAGAATGAGTTCACAACAGTACCTTTGAGTGGTGGTTTGTTTTCTTATACTAACGGAGCTCACGAGATTTTTGTCTAAGTTTTGTGTTGTGAAGTTTTCAAGTTTTGAGTATTGCTTTGATGGACTATGGAGGAAAGAGTGGCAAGAGCCTAAGCTTGGGGATGCCCAAGGCACCCCAAGGTAAAATTCAAGGACAACCAAAAGCCTAAGCTTGGGGATGCCCCGGGAAGGCATCCCCTCTTTCGTCTTCATCTATCAGTAACTATACTCAGAGCTATATTTTTATTCACCACATGATATGTGTTTTGCTTGGAGCGTCAATTTAGTTTATTTTGTTTTGCTTGCTGTTTGAATAATATCCCAAGATCTGAAGTTCTTAAATGTTAGAGAGTCTTCACATAGTTACATAATTATTCAACTACTCATTGATCCTCACTTATATCTTTCAGAGTAGTTTGTTATTGCTCTAGTGCTTCAATTATATATTTTAGAGCACATCGGTGGTTTTATTTTGAAGAAATTGTTGATCTCTCATGCTTCACTTATATCATTTTGAGAGTCTATTAAAACAGCATGGTAATGTGCTTTGGCTATAAAACTAGCCTTCACAAGATAGACATCCAATATCAATGTAGTAAAAACTTTCACACTAAGTGCATTGAATATGATGAGAAGTTGGATGCTTGATAATTGTTTTGAGATATGAGGATAGTGATATTAGAGTCATGCTAGTGGAGTTATTATGAAATTGAGAAATGCTTGTGTTAAAGTTAGTGATTCCTGTAGCATGCACGTATGGTGAACCGCTATGTGACGAAGTTAGAGCATAAGGTATTTGTAGATTGTCATCCTTTGTGTGGAGGTCGGGGCACGCGATGGTTAACTCCTACCAACCCCCCCTAGGAGCATGCGTTGATTGCTTTGTTTTGATGAGTCGTAGATTTTTGCAATAAGTATATGAGTTCTTATGACTAATGTTGAGTCCATGGATATTACGCACTCTCACCCTTTCACCATTGCTAGCCTCTCTTGTACCGCGCAACTTTTGCCGGTACCATACACCCACTATACATCCTTCCTCAAAACAGCAACCATATATCTTCCTCAAAACAGCCACCATACCTACCTATCATGGCATTTCCATAGTCATGTCGAGATATATTTCCATGCAACTTTCCACCGTTTCGTTCATATGACACGCTTCATATTGTCATATTGCCATGCATGATCATGTAGTTGACATCGTATTTGTGGCAAAGCCACCGTGCATAATTTTTATACATGTCACTCTTGATTCAATGCATATCCCGGTACTCCGCCGGAGGCATTCATATAGAGTCATACTTTGTTCTAGTATCGAGTTGTAATATCGAGTTGTAAATCAATAAAAGTGTGATGATCATCATTATTAGAGCATTGTCCCATGTGAGGAAAGGCTAAATAAAGAAAGCCCCTCCAAAAAAAGAAAGGCAAAAAAAGGCCCAAAAAGGGGGGACAATTGCTACTATCTTTTTCCACACTTGTGCTTCAAAGTAGCACCATGTTCTTCATGATAGAGAGTCTCATGTTTAGTCACTTTCATATACTAGTGGGAACTTTCATTATAGAACTTGGCTTGTATATTCCAACGATTGGCTTACTCAAATGCCCTAGGTCTTCGTGAGCAAGCAAGTTGGATGCACACCCACTTAGTTTCTTTTGTTGAGGTTTCATACATTTTTAGCTCTAGTGCATCCGTTGCATGGCAATCCCTACTCACTCACATTGATATCTATTGATGGGCATCTCCATAGCCCGTTAATACGCCTAGTCGATGTGAGACTATCTCCCTCCTTTTTGTCTTCTCCACAACCACCACTCTATTCCACCCATAGTGCTATGTCCATGGCTCACGCTCATGTATTGCGTGAAAGTTGAATGGTTTGAAAGAATAGAGTATGAAAACAAGTGCTTGGCTGAAACCGGGGTTGTGCATGATATGAGTATTGTGTGTGATGAAGAGGGAGCATAGCCAGACTATATGATTTTGTAGGGATAACTTTCTTTAGCCATAGTATTTTGAGAAGACATGATTGCTTTGTTAGTATGCTTGAAGTATTATTATTTCTTGTGTTGATATAGACTTTTGCCTTGAATCTTTCAGATCTGAACATTCATGCCACAATTAAGAGAGCTACATTGAAAATTATGTTGGTTAGCATTCCACATACAAATTCTGTTTTTATCATTTACCTATTCGAGGACGAGCAGGAATTAAACTTGGGGATGCTGATACGTCTCCAACGTATCTATAATTTTTTATTGTTCCATGCTATTATTTATGATGTTTTGGATGTTTAATGGGCTTTGTCATACACTTTTATATTATTTTTGGGACTAACCTATTAACCTTGAGCCCAGTGCCAGTTTTTGTTTTTCCTTGTTTTTGAGTTTTACAAAAAAGGAATATCAAACGGAGTCCAATTGATGTGCCAATTATTGCTGATTTCTTCTGGACCAAAAGAAGCCCCCGAAGTAAAAGGGTTTGGCCACGAGAGCCACGGGCTGCCCACGAGGGTGGGGGCGCGCCCACTCCAGGAGGGCATGTGCCCCTGTCTCGTGGACAGCCCGGAGACCCCCCTGACTTGTGCCCTACGCCAAAAAATCCTATAAATACTGAAACCTCCGAAAAATAACCTAGATCGGGAGTTCCGCCGCCGAAAGCCTCTGTAGCCACCGAAAACCAATCTAGACCCTGTTCCGGCACCCTGCTGGAGGGGGGAACCCTCACCAGTGGCCATCTTCATCATCCGGGCCCTCTCCATGATGAGGAGGGAGTAGTCCACCCTCGGGGCTGAGGGTATGTACTAGTAGATCTCTCTCTCTCTCTCTTTCTCGTGTTCTTGAGATGGCATGATCTTGATGTATCGCGAGCTTTGATATTATAGTTGGATCTTATGATGTTTCTCCCCCTCTACTCTTTTGTAATGGATTAAGTTTTCCCTTTGAAGTTATCTTACCGGATTGAGTCTTTAAGGATTTTAGAACACTTGATGTATGTATTGCACGTGCTTATCTGTGGTGACAATGGGATATCATGTGATCTACTTGATGTACGTTTTGGTGATCAAATTGCGGGTTCCGTGACCTTGAGAATCTATGCATAGGGGTTGGCACACGTTTTCGTCTTGACTCTCCGGTAGAAACTTTGGGGCACTCTTTGAAGTTCTATGTGTTGGTTGAATAGATGTTTCTGAGATTGTGTGATGCATATCGTATAATCATGCCCACGGATACTTGAGGTGACAATGGAGTATGTAGGTGACATTAGGGTTTTGGTTGATTTTTGTCTTAAGGTGTTATTCTAGTATGAACTCTATGATAGATTGAACGTTACTACAGACTCTTGAATATAATGATCAGAAAGAATAACTTTGAGGTGGTTTGGTACCCTACCATAATCTCTTCGTTTCTTCTCCGCTATTAGTTACTTTGGAGTGACTCTTTGTTGCATGTTGAGGGCTAGTAATATGATCCAATTATGTTATCCTTTTTGAAAGAACTTGCACTAGTGAAAGTATGAACCCTAGGCCTTGTTTCCTATCATTGCAATACCGTTTATGCTCACATTTACCACTTGCTACCTTGCTGTTTTTATATTTTCATATTACAAAAACCTATATCTACCATCCATATTGCACTTGTATCACCATATCTTCGCCGAACTAGTGCACCTATACAATTTACCATTGTATTGGGTGTGTTGGGGACACAAGAGACTCTTTGTTATTTGGTTGCAGGGTTGTTTGAGAGAGACCATCTTCATCCTACGCCTCCCACGGATTGACAAACCATAGGTCATCCACTTGAGGGAAATTTGCTACTGTACTACAAACCTCTGCACTTGGAGGCCCAACTAAAGGAAATATGCTCTAGAGGCAATAATAAAGATGTTATTTGTATTTCCTTATATCATGATAAATGTCTTTTATTCATGCTAGAATTGTATTAACCGGAAACTTAGTACATGTGTGAATACATAGACAAAATAGTATGTCCCTAGTATGCATCTACTAGACTAGCTCTGTGACGCCCGAAGACCGACGTCCCAGAAGATTCCAGAAGATTCCAGATGTTCCGGGTTCTCCCGTGTGTTTCATTTGTGCTTGTGTTATTTATTTTTGCATTGCATCATGTCATCATGCCATCATGTCATATTTATTTTTGCATCTCAACCTAAATAAATTGTGTGGACCTTCGGTCCATTTAAATCGAGGGAAGGATGACTTCTCTTTATAACATATAAAAGTCTCTCAATATTATTAGGGAGCTATATAATAATATTCCATTTGTTTGGAATTAACCAACACACGTGCATAATTTTCCCCATGCTTTCCTACTTCGAGTTTCTCCTTCAAAAACCTTGCCAATAATTCTTTTCCGTTGTTTCGAGGTTCCTCCGAAAATTCGAACATTTTTGGACACTTCTATAATCAAGTCTTAGTTCAAACCCATTTGAATTAAACTGAAATGTGTTTGAATTATATTTTTCGATCATGCCTTTTATATTTTTCTCGGATCGTGCTCATTTTTATGAGCCCGAGAAAATTAGTCCCTTGTGCTAAATCTTCCCCTAACCTTTCTTTTCTTTCCTCTTCTTTTATTTGTTTCTGCTTCGTTCTTTAATTAAAAGATCACAGCAAAGAAGAGCAGCCACCTCCCAGCCGCAGCCAATCCTCCTCTTGGCCCAAGGCCACTCCAGCGCAGCCGCATCTGCCCATCCTCCTTGGCCCGAGCAGGCCCATCCCTCAGCCCCCTCTCCATCCTTTTGGCCCATCGGCGGCCTAACCTAACTCTCCCCGCACCGCATCGCTCCTTCTCCCCTCGCCCCTTTTCTTTCCGCTCGACCGCCGCCACCCTCTCGTTCTGTCGCCCGAGCCCATCCCCTCAATCCTCCTCACCTCGCACTCCCCGACCCAGTAGCCTCGCCTCCAGGTCGCTCCTCCCGACGCCAAGGCGCCGCGCCTCAGCCGCGCCCCAGCGCCGGCCAGAGGGCCTTCCTCTCGCGCCCCTCGCAGCGCCGCTCCCTCTAGCGGCCAGGAGCCGGCCACCCCGATCTCCCTCCTTCCCCGTCGATCTCCTGCGCCAGGCCGCCGCCCCAAGCCAGCGACGCCCCAGCGCCGTCCCCCGCAGCGCTGAGTCCGCGCCCTCCGTGCTCCACGTCCTCGCCATGGCCTCGAACATCCTGCCTTCGAGCCGCCGCGGCCAGGCCCCGCCTCCTCGCCCGCGGGCCGGCCAGGACCCGCGCCGGACGCCGCAGCTCCTCCATCGCCTCGCCTCTGCGCATCCCGCCACTCTGCCTCCGGTGCGCCGAGCACCGCAGCCACCTCGCCCCGAGGAGTTCCCTGTTGCATCCTCGCCGTGCTGCTGCCATGGCCTCGACAACGCCTCCCCGTGCTGCCCCTTTTGTTTTGCTCCTGTGTTGTTCTTTTGTTGTGTTGCCTTGTACTGTTGAACTTGTCAGGGGACCCGTGTACGCCTATACGACAAGACGGCAAGACCGCAACGACCCGAACATCTACATAATACAAGTTCCTCTATGGATACCCGAACGTCTACGACCGAGTACGACTACCGTCGCCGAGACCAAGTACCACTACATAAAACGTGTACCCCGACGTCAACTTCGACGCGACAAGTACCCCCTCCGATGACAAGTACCTCTACGAATGGAACGACTACTCATTGGCGACCTTGAGAACGGCTACTTCCTCTCCGAACGGAACGTCTACTTCCACTACCGTCGCCCCGTGTACGAATACGAACGAGAATAACTACTTCCTCTACGGCATGTATGTAATGCCCAGGATGGGACTATACCTCCTACGTGTCGAGGCACGACTTAAAGGTATAAGCCCATCCTAGAATGATCTCAAGTTTGGTATCTTTGCACGACTCATGTAAAAGAGGGATTAAATTGCAAAAGGAGATAGTTGGCTTACATTCGCCACTTCACACAATACATTACATAAGCAAAACATCATTCAAAAACATCACAGCCCATCTAAGGGTAAGATCCAAAAGAAAGATACCAAACAACATAAAGCCACAGGTCAGGATCGAATCCTAGTAGAAACCACTACTGATCGTCGAAGCGTCACAAACAAACAACCAAACTCTTCATTGAGCTCCTGGTGAAGAACTGATCCAACTCCTGCATCAAACTCGGCTGAACCTGCATCTGGTGTGGTGAAGTAACTGTGAGCCACAGAGGACTCAGCAATCCCGTTCCCGGGTAACAAGACTATTTAAGCCTTGGGTGAGGAGAAGGCTGAAGAAAGAATAAGAGGTGAAGGAACAACAAGAGTCTGCAGCAGCAACTAGCACTAGCTTACGTATACGAGAGCGAGAAGAGAAGGTGCCTCGGTCGAGAGATGATCACGAAGTGATCCTAACTAAAGCCGGTCAAACATAACCCCACCGTGTTCAACTCCCGAATCCCTATTCGGAAATTGACAGTCACGGTACACACGCTGGTAGTGTATTAAAAACAATGTGTCAAGTTATCTACAACCGGATATTAACAAGCTCCCATCTGCCACATAACCGCGGGCACGGCTTTCGAAAGTTCAAACCCTGCAGGGGTGTTCCAACTTGACCCATTACAAGCACACGATCCGCGGAGTCGCAACTCCATAGGTGGGAAGACCCGAGTATTCTCGGAATCCCGTGCTCAAGTTAAACCGAACTAAGGTAAGGCTAATCCAGCAAATCCTCCCGGCGTGTCGACACCCTGATAGTAGCCGCGCGTATCTAAGTCTCAGGACACGACCGGATGGGCGATTCTACAGGTTTTTACCAAACCTTGAGTTTCCTCGAGGTGGCCCCGCAGACTCCCCGTTTCGGACCAACACTCATGTGGAGCACTGGCCCGGGGTTGTTGAATTAAAATAAAAGAGGGTTTGCAAGGCCCTTATGCAAGTTTTATTAGTTTGTTATTAGGCAAATAGTACCAATGTTGGGACTTGCTGGAAAAGACTTAGCACTTAGCTGTTTATCAAGGGGGTCCCATACACCCCAACCGTGTTAGGAATGCATAATCAAGGAACATAACACCGGTTTATACGGTTCCTAACGGCATGAGTGGAACAAAACACCAAGCAAAAGGTTTAGCCTTCCACCCTTGCCAATATATAGATGATTTCATTTAAGCATTTATATAGTGTGATATAACCCAACCAAACTTCAACATGAAGCAAGCATCTTCAATCTTCACCTGCAACTAGCAATGCTATAAGAAGGGCTGAGCGAAGCGTACTTAGCCAAGCAACGGTTTGCATAGGTAGGGTGGTTAAACATGGTAGTGGTTACAAGTAGGAGGCTGACAAGAAGAACATGGGCATCGAGGCAAAACTAAAGAACGATACTCTAGCAATAGGCAAAGATAGTAATGGTATCCGGGTTCGGTCATCTTGCCTGGGATTCCACAAGGGAGAAGAACGGATCCACGAAGTAGACGAAGCAACACAGACGAGCGAATCCTCACAACTCCGGAACGAAACCGAAGCTAACAAGAGAAGCAACCGGAAAGAAACAAACAACACGGTAAACACACAATCATAAACATGGCATACGATGCACATCCAAGTATGATGCATGTCCGGTTTAAATATGCATGGCATGGCAAAGTGCACAAACAACACTACAAGTTAAGTGGAGCTCAATATGCAACGAGTTGCATATTGACGAAACACCACATTTTAATTATTTAATGGACTCTCGCTATTTACAAGACAAGGTTAAAAGTTTTTAACATGGCAAGAGGTGAAGCATAATAAAACTACACTATTAAGACATTTTAAATGAGGCCGGAAAAATAACAACAACATATCCGGAAAATCCCCATGAGCATGTTTAATAATTATTAAAGCAACAACAATTCACACATATATAATGTTGTTAACGTGATGCGGATGACATGATCAAGTTTATGCAAGTTTTTATTAGAAGGTTGACAAGAAGAAGATAAGAAGTATTGTCACCGTGGTGGAAAGAAAGGGTGCCACGGCAACGATCCGAAAATGATGCAACGCAACATCTCGGTTCCGGTAACTCGTTGAGAGACCGGTGCAAAAGGTAAGATGGCGTGAGCGAGACAAACGAGATGAAAGGTGGGGCGATCCCGTCACCGGGTTCCCACGGGTCGGCGACGAGGCAACCGAGGAACATGACAAAAGGGACGAAACGGACACGGTGCTCACACGGGAAACATTTCATACAACACAACAAGCATCTCACGGGTCATCCACGGGGTCGTCTCGGGTTATACCTTCGAAGCGTGCGTTTCGGGGCGGTTCGAGACGTAGTGGAAGAAGTCGTTCACGGCCATCGGTAGGGGTACTCGTTCCGTAGTGGGAAGTAGTGGTACACGGGGCGACGGTAGACGTTCACGTTCGTAGTTGTACTCGTCCTCGTAGCCGTTCGGTCGTCGTGGTACTTGCGTCGTCGTGGTACTTGGCATGGGTAGATGTACTTGACGGTCCGGTCTCGGTTCTTGTAACGAAGAGGTACACGAGGTAGTCGGTCCGATCCCGGTGTAGTTGTACACGTCGTCGAGGTACTTGTCGTAGGGGGGTACTTGGTCGGGTCGCCGTGTACTCGTTCATGTAGTCGTACACGGAGCTCGTAGATGCACTTGAGGGGTCGTCGTGTAGTCGTTCCCGGGTACTTGAGATAACAAAAACAGTAACAAAACAAACAAAACACAGAAAAAAGGCTGCGGTGAAGCTGCTCGGCGACACGCAGAAGGTGCGGCAGGGAACGGAGGGAGGCCGACGGGGCGAGGTCTTGGCGCTGGAACTCCTGGCGCGGCCTTGCTGGCCTCGGGCGCTGGAGGAAGGGCGCCGAGAAGGGGCCTCCAGCGCAGAGGTGGAGCTGTTCGGGGCGAACGGGGAGGGAGCCACGGCGCGGAGGACGGCTTGAAGATGGGGCCTCTGCCCGGGCGCGATGGAGGCGAAGCAGACGCGGCCTTGGGTCGCGCAGGGGCGCGGGAGCCTGGCTGCATCGGAGGAGGGAGGGAGGTCGCGCGAGGTGGAGGCTCCTGGCGAGCGGAGGGAACGGCGTGAAGGCAGGCCCTCTGGCCGGCGCTGGTGGAGGAGGCCCGCAGCCTTGGCGCTTGGCGAGGAGGAGAAGTGCGGCGCGGGAGCGAAGAGGCGCTCTGGCTCGTGGCCGCGGGCTTCGAGGACGGAGGGAGCGGGGCGCCAGGCGCGCGGCCGCTGCCTGGGTCGCGGCGGAAGTGAGCGAAGGGATCGAAGCACGGGGTCTCGGGGAGAGCGGGGCAGAGAAGAGCGAAGGAAATGGGGGGAGAGAACGAGAGAGACGAGCGAGGGGGTGCGGCGGCGGACAGGAGAGAAGGAGGAGGAGCGATGCGCTGGGAGGGAGCGGTCGCTAGGTGCGGCTGCTGCTAGGGTTCGGGAGAAAACGGGCCAGATGGGCCAGAAGAGAGGAGGCCCAAGAGGGATGGAGAGCCTTGGGCCAAAAGGCTGGGCCGGCTTCGCTCTTTTTTATTTATTTCTTTAGCAGATACAAAAGAGAAGAAAAGAAAAAGAGGAGGGGTTTAGGGCAAGAATTAGGACAA
Source organism: Secale cereale (assembly GCA_902687465.1). Lineage (NCBI taxonomy): Eukaryota > Viridiplantae > Streptophyta > Magnoliopsida > Poales > Poaceae > Secale > Secale cereale. Next base: position 799,451,996 of record LR738715.1, read on the forward strand.
GGTTAATTTTTCTCGGGCTCGTAAAAATGAGCACAACCGGAGAAAAATACAAAAGGCCAGATCGGAAAATAATTCAAACATATTTGAATTTAATTCAAATAGGTTTGAACTAAGACTTGATTAATGAAGTGTCAAAAAATGTTCGAATTTTTGGAGGAACCTCGAAACAACGGAAAAGAATTTCAGGGAGGGTTTTGAAGGTGTAACTCGAAGTGAAAAAGACATGGGGAAATATGCAAGTGTGTTATGCTTAATTCCAAGAATGGAATATTTATTAATATAGCTCCAAAATAATATTGAGAGGCTTTTATATGTTATAAAGAGAAGACATTCTTCCCTCGATTTAAATGGACCGAAGGTCCACACAATTTATTTAAGTTGAGATGCAAAATAAATATGACATGATGGCATGATGGCATGATGCAATGCAAAATAAAAACAGAGCAAGCAAATAAAACACACGGCGAACCCTGGAACATCTGGAATCTTCTGGAATCTTGTGGGACGTCGGTCTCGGGCGTCACAACTCTCCCACACTAACAGAGGATCTCGACCCGAGATCCTAGAGATATCACCGGGTAACAACGAAAAAGAAGAGAAAGAGGTAAAACAAAGTTGCTTCTTTGACAGACGAGTGAAACCACGAACCTTGAGAGGTTGAACAATCTTGAAAGAAAGAATGCCACGGAGATAAACGAAGAGGAAAAACACTCCTTTAGAAAAGAGGAACAAGGAGCATTATGAGAACCTTGAAGGTTGAAAGACATGAAACAAGAGCTTACGAACCAAAAGAATAAGAAACCGCAATGGTATAGCCAAGGAATAAGAATGACATAATTTGGACAGCACTCCGTCTGAAAATGGAAGGGATAGAACAGAACTTGAGGAGATGGAGTGATACTTGATGAAAACAACAACATATTGCCTCTGAAACAATGAAAGAATGGCACAAGATGTAAGGAAGGCTTCAGACAGCACTCCGGTTGAAAAGAGAGGCAAAACTAGATAAGATGACGGAACTTGAATGAAGAATACAACACTCCGGTTAAATGATAAAATAGAAAGAACATGATCTCGATAAAACGATATGATGGTTAAAGAGAGCAACATCACAATGCCTCCGGAATGAAAGAATAGAATATAGTTCAATGAAAGAATGAATGGAGAAGAAAATGACCACTTCTCTCAAAGTAGAATTTGAAAGAGCATTCTTATAAAGAAGGGTTGAACGGAGTTGTTGGGAAATCAACAACGAAACGAATAAGCTCTTGATGTGGGCTTATGGAAAACATCTCAAGATTAAGAGGTGACAACCAGCCACTAACGAGAACATTTAATTGGATTGATATCAACAAGGAGATGAAAAACTTATCTCACCGGAATGAAAAATGAAGAACTTGGGTCATTTATAAGCACCATAATTAGCAAAATCCTTAGGGAAAAGCTTTAGGTGAAATAAAACCCAAGATAACTCCAACGAATAAAATGGGGGTTGAAAAGATCTCCTGAACAAAGAAAATGATGGTTTTAAATATCTCATTCCTGACAACTTGTGAATCATGAAACATGAAGAAAATTGTCAAAAATGGCATACCACCATCTGAAAAGAATAGGTAGAAAGGATTGCACTTCAAAATGCAAGAAGAAGAATATTTGACCTCCTCCAACAAGAATCTTGATGAAGACTTCGAGGATGAATTAAATGATGATGAACCACCATGAAGAACTCCGGTAATGAAGCATGAGAAGTGAAAGATGAAAAGAATAAGATTCGAGACCTGCGATGAATTAGTTGGAGGTTTGAAATGATATAATTGAAATAACTTGGAGCTCCGGAAAACAAGATGAGCAACTTAGAACCGAGAATATGATATGATGAACAAGCTCCAGACAAAAGAATTAAATTACCTTGAAGGAATAAGAATAAGAATTATGTCATGCATATCCTTCACCAATTTAAATTGATGACAACCAAAGGATTTGGCATACTACTTATTCTCGTAGGAAAGGATTAAAGAGAGATCTAGCACGAACTTGGGTAAATCTTCAACAAACCACCGGTAGGATTATGAAAAGAACAAATGAATTGAAACGATAATAACGGAAGAGTAAACTTGAAATAACCACCATAAGAATATGGAGACGAACGAAGAGGCATCAATGAAGAATATTTGGAGGACGAAGTTGAAAACTGAGAACGAAGAATCTTCTGAAATGATGGCCTTCGGAGGATCACAATGGGAAGAACTCAAGAATTGCTCTGAAGGGGCATGAAAACAATTCCCACAATCGAAAACAATTATGAGGATGGCATGAAGCTAGAATCACAACTCATCAAGAGAACGGGTCAAAATTTAAGAGGAACTCTTCTCCGATCTTGAAATGTTGAGAATGAAGACAAGAAATGCCATACGAATTGTTGAGCACTCCGGAATGAAGAATTAAAAAGGTTGAACCAACAATGGAAAGAATTTGAAATCGATCTTGGAGAAGGCATGTGACTGATGGAAATCATTCTTACGTCACAATTTGAAAAGAATTCTCCGGAAAAGAAGAGTCAGGTAAGATCCTGGAAAAAGACCTGTGGGTTAAGGCCCACTCAAAAGAAATCACCGTTGGAAAAGATTGCTTGAGATATTGCACCAGTTAAATTAAATGGCTTGAGTAAGATAACAATCCTAAAAAAAATTGCTTGAACGGATTAAGAATGGAATTATGAATCTTCAGCACTCCGGATATGAATAGCAAGAGGAGAATGATTAATTGGTGCACCGGAATAAGAAAGCATTGTGAAATGAGGGAAAAGGATAAGATCAACACTGAAATCTTGAATTACATCCACCGGCAGAATTATGAGAACAAAAGAATGATGAACTTGAAGCTCTTGAGCATCTTCGCGATAAGCACCGGATAAGAACATTGAAGGAAAGGAATGAAGAAATATCACATGAATAAAATGGATACTTCATCTGAGAATTCTTGCTCCGAGAAGAAAAAGGGTGGGAGGGTGGGGAAAACAAAGACAACTTGGGATGATTGAAACAGACAATCGACAGATTTCTCAACGACGTCCGTATGGAATAACTTGAAGAGAAGGCACACCGGTTGAAAAAGGATTAACATGACCATCTTGATGATCAAGAAGAATTAGCACTCCCATAGAAATATGACAATACTGATTAAGAAAGGTATGGAATCAACATTTGACATCGAAGCAACTCGAATACCAGAATCAAAACAAAACAAAGGATAGATATACAACATGATCTTCACAATATCATCCGAACAGAGAATTGAACGAATGAATTCCGCAGGTACATCAACTTGACGAGAAGCCACTAGGGAGAACAAAAGATAAATAAAAAGGAACAAGGAGCAGAAGAACAAACACAAGATAGAAGCTTCGTTCGCCATCTTCGTGCTGAAAGCTCATGGAACGTGTTACAAAAGGGTTTTGTCATCCCCGGATCAGCATAGCCAAGGACCCTTTAAGATGCAACTCCCGATCAAAACAAGTCCATAAAACCACTTCACTCAATGTAGAACCCCAAACTTCATATCGTGCATCCGTTGGAAGAATGCCTAGAACTACTAGATGAACCCACCTATAGATTTCCGAAAGTTTCCAGTTATGCAATCAGGTGTTGGGGATACACGGGAAGCACCGCGCAATCAACTCTAAACCTACATCCAGGTGTATCCATCCTTCAACACATAACCAGTCTTTCTCGGAAACTGTTTACCTCGGACCTTCGAAACGCATCCACTATACAAGCTATGGCAATACTCTCGAACTACCTCCCCAGTACTGGGTGATGTCGGGGTTATCTTGCCACTGGCCGTATAGGAGAGATTTTCGATGTCGGCCGTCTTAAGTATTTAGTACTGCCGCGATATGCTTGTGACAACAATACCCCGAAGCTCAACTCCCCGGGAACAGGAGGCATCGAGAACAATATCCTTGTCACAAGAACATCGAAACAATCCCAGAATACTCGCAAGATCCTAAAAAAAATTTGGTGCAATTTTGAGAATAGAAGAGACAAAAGTAATCGTCAGGAGTCCTCACGAGAGTGAAAAGAGATGAGAAGCAAACAGAAATCCTACTCTCCGATATAAATATAGGACTCAAAACATTTTCAGTGTGTGCCTAGACTCAACCGTCAACGATTCGATCAATCAGTGGGGGCTTCTAGGTCGGAGAAGGCTCTGATACCAACTTGTAATGCCCAGGATGGGACTATACCTCCTACGTGTCGAGGCACGACTTAAAGGTATAAGCCCATCCTAGAATGATCTCAAGTTTGGTATCTTTCCACGACTCATGTAAAAGAGGGATTAAATTGCAAAAGGAGATAGTTGGCTTACACTCGCCACTTCACACAATACATTACATAAGCAAAACATCATTCAAAAACATCACAGCCCATCTAAGGGTAAGATCCAAAAGAAAGATACCAAACAACATAAAGCCACAGGTCAGGATCGAATCCTAGTAGAAACCACTACTGATCGTCGAAGCGTCACAAACAAACAACCAAACTCTTCATTGAGCTCCTGGTGAAGAACTGATCCAACTCCTGCATCAAACTCGGCTGAACCTGCATCTGGTGTGGTGAAGTAACTGTGAGCCACAGAGGACTCAGCAATCCCGTTCCCGGGTAACAAGACTATTTAAGCCTAGGGTGTGGAGAAGGCTGAAGAAAGAATAAGAGGTGAAGGAACAACAAGAGTCTGCAGCAGCAACTAGCACTAGCTTACGTATACGAGAGCGAGAATAGAAGGTGCCTCGGTCGAGAGATGATCACGAAGTGATCCTAACTAAAGCCGGTCAAACATAACCCCACCGTGTTCAACTCCCGAATTCCTATTCGGAAATTGACAGTCACGGTACACACGCTGGTAGTGTATTAAAAATAGTGTGTCAAGTTATCTACAACCGGATATTAACAAGCTCCCATCTGCCACATAACCGCGGGCACGGCTTTCGAAAGTTCAAACCCTGCAGGGGTGTTCCAACTTGACCCATTACAAGCCCACGATCCGCGGAGTCGCAACTCCATAGGTGGGAAGACCCGAGTATTCTCGGAATCCCGTGCTCAAGTTAAACCGAACTAAGGTAAGGCTAATCCAGCAAATCCTCCCGGTGTGTCGACACCCTGATAGTAGCCGCGCGTATCTAAGTCTCAGGACACGACCGGATGGGCGATTCTACAGGTTTTTACCAAACCTTGAGTTTCCTCGAGGTGGCCCCGCAGACTCCCCGTTTCGGACCAACACTCATGTGGAGCACTGGCCCGGGATTGTTGAATTAAAATAAAAGAGGGTTTGCAAGGCCCTTATGCAAGTTTTATTAGTTTGTTATTAGGCAAATAGTACCAATGTTGGGACTTGCTGGAAAAGACTTAGCACTTAGCGGTTTATCAAGGGGGTCCCATACACCCCAACCGTGTTAGGAACGCATAATCAAGGAACATAACACCGGTTTATACGGTTCCTAACGGCATGAGTGGAACAAAACACCAAGCAAAAGGCTTAGCCTTCCACCCTTGCCAATATATAGATGATTTCATTTAAGCATTTATATAGTGTGATATAACCCAACCAAACTTCAACATGAAGCAAGCATCTTCAATCTTCACCTGCAACTAGCAATGCTATAAGAAGGGCTGAGCGAAGCGTACTTAGCCAAGCAACGGTTTGCATAGGTAGGGTGGTTAAACATGGTAGTGGTTACAAGTAGGAGGCTGACAAGAAGAACATGGGCATCGAGGCAAAACTAAAGAACGATACTCTAGCAATAGGCAAAGATAGTAATGGTATCCGGGTTCGGTCATCTTGCCTGGGATTCCACAAGGGAGAAGAACGGATCCACGAAGTAGACGAAGCAACACAGACGAGCGAATCCTCACAACTCCGGAACGAAACCGAAGCTAACAAGAGAAGCAACCGGAAAGAAACAAACAACATGGTAAACACACAATCATAAACATGGCATACGATGCACATCCAAGTATGATGCATGTCCGGTTTAAATATGCATGGCATGGCAAAGTGCACAAACAACACTACAAGTTAAGTGGAGCTCAATATGCAACGAGTTGCATATTGACGAAACACCACATTTTAATTATTTAATGGACTCTCGCTATTTACAAGAGAAGGTTAAAAGTTTTTAACATGGCAAGAGGTGAAGCATAATAAAACTACACTATTAAGACATTTTAAATGAGGCCGGAAAAATAACAACAACATATCCGGAAAATCCCCATGAGCATGTTTAATAATTATTAAAGCAACAACAATTCACACATATATAATGTTGTTAACGTGATGCGGATGACATGATCAAGTTTATGCAAGTTTTTATTAGAAGGTTGACAAGAAGAAGATAAGAAGTATTGTCACCGTGGTGGAAAGAAAGGGTGCCACGGCAACGATCCGAAAATGATGCAACGCAACATCTCGGTTCCGGTAACTCGTTGAGAGACCGGTGCAAAAAGTAAGATGGCGTGAGCGAGGCAAACGAGATGAAAGGTGGGGCGATCCCGTCACCGGGTTCCCACGGGTCGGCGACGAGGCAACCGAGGAACATGACAAAAGGGACGAAACGGACACGGTGCTCACACGGGAAACATTTCATACAACACAACAAGCATCTCACGGGGTCGTCTCGGGTTATACCTTCGAAGCGTGCGTTTCGGGGCGGTTCGAGACGTAGTGGAAGAAGTCGTTCACGGCCATCGGTAGGGGTACTCGTTCCGTAGTGGGAAGTAGTGGTACACGGGGCGACGGTAGACGTTCACGTTCGTAGTTGTACTCGTCCTCGTAGCCGTTCGGTCGTCGTGGTACTTGCGGCGTCGTGGTACTTGGCATTGGTAGATGTACTTGACGGTCCGGTCTCGGTTCTTGTAACGAAGAGGTACACGAGGTAGTCGGTCCGATCCCGGTGTAGTTGTACACGTCGTCGAGGTACTTGTCGTAGGGGGGTACTTGGTCGGGTCGCCGTGTACTCGTTCATGTAGTCGTACACGGAGCTCGTAGATGCACTTGAGGGGTCGTCGTGTAGTCGTTCCCGGGTACTTGAGATAACAAAAACAGTAACAAAACAAACAAAACACAGAAAAAAGGCTGCGGTGAAGCTGCTCGGCGACACGCAGAAGGTGCGGCAGGGAACGGAGGGAGGCCGACGGGGCGAGGTCTTGGCGCTGGAACTCCTGGCGCGGCCTTGCTGGCCTCGGGCGCTGGAGGAAGGGCGCCGAGAAGGGGGCTCCAGCGCAGAGGTGGAGCTGTTCGGGGCGAACGGGGAGGGAGCCATGGCGCGGAGGACGGCTTGAGGATGGGGCCTCTGCCCGGGCGCGATGGAGGCGAAGCAGACGCGGCCTTGGGTCGCGCAGGGGCACGGGAGCCTGGCTGCATCGGAGGAGGGAGGGAGGTCGCGCGAGGTGGAGGCTCCTGGCGAGCGGAGGGAACGGCGCGAAGGCAGGCCCTCTGGCCGGCGCTGGTGGAGGAGGCCCGCAGCCTTGGCGCTTGGCTAGGAGGAGAAGTGCGGCGCAGGAGCGAAGAGGCGCTCGGGCTCGTGGCCGCGGGCTTCGAGGACGGAGGGAGCGGGGCGCCAGGCGCGCGGCCGCTGCCTGGGTCGCGGCGGAAGTGAGCGAAGGGATCGAAGCACGGGGTCTCGGGGAGAGCGGGGCAGAGAAGAGCGAAGGAAACGGGGGGGGGAGAGAACGAGAGAGACGAGCGAGGGGGTGCGGCGGCGGACAGGAGAGAAGGAGGAGGAGCGATGCGCTGGGAGGGAGCGGTCGCTAGGTGCGGCTGCTGCTAGGGTTTGGGAGAAAACGGGCCAGATGGGCCAGAAGAGAGGAGGCCCAAGAGGGATGGAGAGCCTTGGGCCAAAAGGCTGGGCCGGCTTCGCTCTTTTTTTTATTTCTTTAGCAGATACAAAAGAGAAGAAAAGAAAAAGAGGAGGGGTTTAGGGCAAGAATTAGGGCAAGGTTATTTTTTCTCTGGCTCGTAAAAATGAGCACGACCGGAGAAAAATACAAAATGCCAGATCGGAAAATAATTCAAACATATTTGAATTTAATTCAAATAGGTTTGAACTAAGACTTGATTAATGAAGTGTCCAAAAATGTTCGAATTTTTGGAGGAACCGCGAAACAACGGAAAAGAATTTCAGGGAGGGTTTTGAAGGTGTAACTCGAAGTGAAAAAGACATGGGGAAATATGCAAGTGTGTTATGCTTAATTCCAAGAATGGAATATTTATTAATATAGCTCCAAAATAATATTGAGAGGCTTTTATATGTTATAAAGAGAAGACATTCTTCCCTCGATTTAAATGGACCGAAGGTCCACACAATTTATTTAAGTTGAGATGCAAAATAAATATGACATGATGGCATGATGGCATGATGCAATGCAAATTAAAAACAGAGCAAGCAAATAAAACACACGGCGTACCCCGGAACATCTGGAATCTTCTGGAATCTTCTGGGACGTCGGTCTCGGGCGTCACAATGTACCACTACCGTCGCCCCGGAAACGAGGGATTCGCCAAGTACCGCTTCGAAACGAGAACGACTTCTTCCTCTACGGCCCGTGTACCACTACGTCCCTCTACGACTCGAACCCCTCCGAGAACGCACGCTTCGAAGGTATACCGAGACGATGACCCGTGGAATGCTTGTGTTGTATGAGATGCTCCACTTGTGTGCTCCGTGACCGTTCCATCTTTTGTCGTGCTCCTCGGTTGCCTCGTCGTAGACTCGTGGGAACCAGGTGACGGGATCAACCCACTTTCATCTCGTTTGACTCGCTCACGCCATCTTTTCTTTTGCTTCGGTCTCTCACCGAGTTACCGGAACCGAGATGTTGCGTTGCATCATTTTCGGATCGTTGCCGTGGCACCCTTTCCTTCCACCACGGTGACAAATACTTCATATCTCTCTTGTCAACCTTTTATTAATAATTGCATAAACTTGATCATGTCATCCGCATCATTTAACAACATTAATATGTGTGAATTGTTGTTGCTTTAATAATTACTAAACATGCTCATGGGGGTTTTCTGGAATTGTTGTTGTTATTTCCGGCCTCATTTAAATTGCCTAGATAGGTAGTTTACTTTTGTTTCACCTCTTGCCATGTTAACAAACATTTAATCTTGTCTTGTAAATAACGAGAGTCAACTAAATAATTAAATGTGGTGTTTCGTCAATATGCAACTCGTTGCATATTGACCTCCACTTAACTTGTAGTACTTGTTTGTGCACTTTGCCATGCCATGCATATTTTAAACCGGACATGCATCATACTTGGATGTGCATCGTATGCCATGAGTAGGCTTGTGTGTTTACCGTGTTGCTTGTTTCTTTCCGGTTGCTTCTCTTGATAGCTTCGGTTTCGTTTCGGAGTTGTGAGGATTCACTCGACTGTGTTGCTCCGTCTGCTTCATGGATCCGTTCTTCTTCCTTGCGGAATCCCAGGCAAGATGATCATACCCTTGGATACCTTTACTACCATTGCCATGCTTAGTTGTCTCGATGCTATCGTTACATGTCGCGCTACCCATCTTTTATGTCAGCCTCTCCTTGTTGCCATGAAACCTCTAACCTTGAAACCTTCCTAGCAAAACCACTGTTTGGCTATGTTACCCGCTTGCTCAGCCCCTCTTATAGCGTTGTTAGTTGCAGGTGAAGATGAAGTTCGTTCCAGGAGGGAACTTGTTGTTGGAATATCAAAATATCTATTATTATTATTAACACACCTATATACCGGGCATGGGTGGAAGGCTTGGCCTTTTGCTCGGTGTTTTGTTCCACTCATGCCACCTTAGGCGCCGATAAACCGGCATTATGTTCCTTGATTTTGCGTTCCTTACACGATGGGTGGATGGGGACCCCTTGACAGTTCGACTTTGAATAAAACTCCTCCAGCAAGGCCCAACTTTGGTTTTAATTTGCCTCATAATAACAACTTAATTAATTAATTAAATTTGCATAGGGAGTTAGCGCTACCCGAGGTTTCTTTCTACATAGCAGGGGGGCCAGTGCTGATGGTGTTGGTCCCAAACGGGGGTTATGCGGGGCCACCACGGGGAAACTCGAGGTTTGGCTCCCGTAGGATCGCCCATCCGGTTGTGGCCTGAGACGAGATACGCGCGGCTACTATCAGGGTGTCGACACACCGGGAGGTCTTGCTGGACTTGTTTTACCATTGTCGAAATGTCTTGTGCTACCGGGATGCCGAGCCTGATCGGATTTTCCCTAAGATAAGGGGTGATGATATTATATTTATCACTTCAGCTAATCGTGAGAGCTTGTGATGGGCTAAGTTGGAACACCCCTGCAGGGTTATGATCTTTCGAAAGCCGTGCCCGCGGTTATGTGGCAGATTGGAATTGTTAATGTCCGGTTGTAGAAAACTTGACAGAGGATCCGAAGTAAAACACACAACTTGTGAGTAACCGTGACTGTCTCTTTTCATTTTGAGAAGAGAACACGGTGGGGTTATGTTTGACTCGTATGTAGTTCAGGATCTTTAGCGATCACCTTTTTGCGACCGTTTGCGTAGATGCTCATCTTATTCTGGTACTCGTAAGTTAGCCACCATATTTTGCTTAGCCGCTGCTGCAACCTCACCACTTTACCTATTCCTACCCACAAAGCTTTGCTAGTCTTGTTACCCATGGTTATGGGATTGTTGAGTCCTCGTGGCTCACAGTTACTACAACACCAGATGCAGGTTCAGCCGAGAATGAAGCAGGAGCTGGTTCAACTACTTCACTGGGAGCTCGATGAAGAGTTTGGCCGTATGCTTGTGACGTTTTTCGACGATCAGCAGTGGTTTCTACTAGGATTCGATCCTGACCTGTGGCTTTATGTTGTTTGGTATCTTTCTTTTGGATCTTCACCCGTAGTCGGGTTGTGATGTTTTCAATGATGTTTTGCTTATGTAATGTATTGTGTGAAGTGGCGAGTGTAAGCCAACTATCTTCTTTTGCAATTTAATCCCTCTTTTACATGAGTCGTGCAAAGATACCAAACTTGAGGTCATTCTAGGATGGGCGTATACCTTTAAGTCGTGCCTCGACACGTAGGAGGTATAGTCCCATCCTGGGCATTATAAGTTGGTATTCAGAGCCTTCTCCGACCTAGAAGCCCCCACTGATTGATCGAATCGTTGACGGTTGAGTCTAGGCACACACTTGAAAATTTTTTGAGTCCTATATATATCGGAGAGTAGGATTTCTTTTGCTCCTCATCTCTTTTCACTCTGTTGAGGACTCCTGACGATTACTCTTATCTCTTCTACTTTCAAAAATTGCACCAATTTTTTTTAGGATCTCGCGAGTATTGTTTGGATTGTTTCGATGTCTTTGTGACAAGAACATTGTTCTCGATGCCTCCTGTCATTAGGGGTTGTGGCAGTGTCCCGGGGAGTTGAGCTCTGAGGTGTTGTCGTCACAAATCCATCGCGGCAGTACTAGAATACTTAAGACGGCCGACATCGAAAACTCTCCTATGCGGTTAGTGGCAAGATAACCCCGACATCACCCAGTACTGGGGAGGTAGTTTGGGAGTATTGCCATAGCTTGTATAGTGGATGCGTTTCGAAGGTCCGAGGTAAACGGTTTCCGAGAAAGACTGGTTATGTGTTGAAGGATGGATACAGCTGGATGTAGGTTTAGAGTTGAGTGCGCGGTGCTTCCCCTGTATCCCCAACACCTGATTGCATAACTGGAAACTTTCGGAAATTAATAGGTGGGTTCATCTAGTAGTTCTAGGCATTCTTCCAACGGATGCTCGATATGAAGTTCGGGGTTCTACATTGAGTGAAGTGGTTTTATGGGCTTGTTACGATTGGGATTTGCATCTTAAAGGGTCCTTGGCTATGCTGATCCAGGGATTGCAAAACCCTTTTGTAACACGTTCCATGAGCTTTCAGCACGAAGATGTCGAACGAAGCTTCTATCTTGTATTTGTTCTATCTGTTCCTTGCTTCTTTTTATTTGCCTTTTGTTCTCCCTAGTGGCTTCTCGTCAAGTTGATGTATCTACGGAATTCATTCGTTCAATTCTCTGTTCGGATGATATTGTGAAGATTCTGTTGCAACATAATCTTCTTCATAAACATATCTATCCTTTGTTCTTGTTTTGATTCTGGTATTCGAGTTGCGATGTCAAATGTTGATTCCATACCTTTTCTAATCGGTATTCTCATATTTCTATGGGAGTGCTAATTCTTCTCGACCATCGAGATGGTCATGTTAGATTCTTTCCAACCGGTGTGCCTTCTCTTCAAGTTATTCCATACGGACGCCGTTGAGAAATCTGACGATTTGTCTGTTTCATTCATCCCAAGTTGTTTTTGTTTTCCCCACCCTCCCACCCTTCTTCTCAGAGCAAGAAATTCTCAGATGAAGTATCCATTTTATTCATGTGATATTTCTTCATTCTTTTCCTTCAATGTTCTTATCCGGTGTTTTATCGTGAAGATGCTCAAGAGCTTCAAGTTCATCTTTCTTTTGTTCTCAAATTCTGCCGGTGGATGTAATTCAAGATTTCGGTGTTGATCTTATCCTTTTCCTCATTTCACAATGCTTTCTTATTCCGGTGCACCAATTAATCATTCTCCTCGTGCTATTCATATCTGGAGAGCTGAAGATATCTCAGAAGATTCATAATTCCATTCTTAATCATGCCAAGCTATTTTGAGGATTATCATCTTACTCAAGCCATTTAATTCAACCGGTGCAATATCTCTTAAGCAATCTTTTTCAACGGTGATTTCTTTAGTGGGCCCTAACCCACAGGTATTTTCCCAGGATCTTACCTGACTCTTCTAATTATTCCGGAGTTATTCTCAAATTCTTTTCAAAGTGTGACGTAAGTAGGATTCCCATCAGTCACATGCCTTCTCTAGGACCGCTTTCAAATTGTTTTTCATCATTGGTTCAACCTTTTTAATTCTTCATTCCGGAGTGCTCAACAATTCTTATGGCATTTCTCGGTGTCATTCTCAGCATTTGAAGACCGAAGAAGAGTTTCTCTTAAATCTTGGCCCGTTCTCTCAAGGTTCGTGGTTCTAGCTTCATGCCATCCTCATAATTGTTTTCGATTGTGGGAATTGTTTTCATGCCCCTTCCGAAGCATTTCATGAATTCTTTTCTTTGTGATCCTCCGAAGGCCATCATCTCAGAAGATTTCTTCGTTCTCAGTTTTCAACTTCGTCCTCCAAATATTCTTCATTGATGTCTCTTCGTTCGTCTCCATATTCTTACGGTGGTTCATTCAAGTTTACTCTTCCTTGTTATCGTTTTAATTCACTCGTTCTTTCATAATCCTACCGGTGGTTCGTTGAAGATTTACCCAAGCTGGTGCGAGATCTCTCTTAATTCCTTCCAACGAGAATAAGTAGTATGCCAAATCCTTTGGTTGTCATCAATTTAATTGGTGAAGGACATGCATGACATAATTCTTATTCTTATTCCTTCAAGGTGATTTAATTCTTTTGTCTGGAGTTTGTTCATCATATCATATACTCGGTTCTAAGTTCTTCATCTTGTTTTCCGGAGCTTCAAGCTATTTCAATCACATCATTCCAAAGCTCAATCTAATTCATCGCAGGCCTTGAATCTTTTTTCTTTTCATCTTTCACTTCTCATGCTTTCATTACTGGAGTTCTTCATGGTGGTTCATCAAGATTTAATTCATCCTTGAAGTCTTCATCAAGATTCTTGTTGGAGCTCAAGCATTCTTCATCATGCATTCCAAGTGCAATTCTTTCTACCTTATCTTTTCAGATGGTGTTATGTCATTCTTGACAATTCCTTCATGTTTCATGATTCACGAGTTATCAAGAATGAGATATTTAAACCCATCATTTTCTTTGTTCAGGAGATCTTTCCAACCATTCAATTTATTTGTTGGGGTAATCTTGGGTTGTATTTCACCTAAAAGCTTTCCCTAAGGATTGTTGCTAATTATGGTGCTTATAAATGACCCAAGTTCTTCATTTATCCTCCCGGTGAGATAAGTTTATCATCTCCTTGTTGATCTCAATCCAATCAAATGTTTTTCGTCAGTGGTTGGTTGTCACCTCTTAATTTTGAGATGTTTTCCATAAGCCCACATCAAGCTTATTCTCTCGTTGTTGAACTCCAACAACTCCTTTCAACCCTTCTTCGTAAGGATGCTCTTTCAAATTCAATATTGAGAGAAGTTGTCTTTTTCTTCTCCGTTCTTTTCTTTCCAACGATCTATATTCTATTCTTTCATTCCGGAGGCATTGTTATGTTGCTCTCTCCAAACCATCATCTCGTTTTATCGAGATCATGTTCTTTTCTTTTTCTAGTCCATTTAACCGGAGTGTTGTATTCTCCATTCAAGTTCCGTCATCTCATCTAGTTTTGACTCACTTTTCAACCGGAGTGCTGTCTGAATCTTCCTTACCCCTTGTGCCATTCTTTTAATTGTTTCGGAGGCAATATGCTATTGATTTCATCAAGTATCATCCATCTTCTCAAGTTCTTGTTAATTCATTCCATTTTCAGACGGAGTGCTGTCCAAATTCTGTCATTCTTATTCCTTGGCTATACCATTGCGGTTTCTTATTCTTTTGGTTCTTAAGCTCTCGTCTAATGTCTTTCAGCCTTCAAGGTTCTTGTAATGTTCCTTGTTCCTCTTTTTACCGGAATGTTTCCATCTTCGTTCATCTATGTTGTTTTGCTCTTTCAACTTGTTTAACCTCTCAAGGTTCTTTGGTTTCACTCGTCTGTCAAAGAAGCAACTTTGTTTTACCTCTTCTTTTTCCGTTTTACCCGGTGCTATCTCTAGGATCTCGGGTCGAGATCCTCTGTTAGTGTGGGAGAGTTGTGACGCCCGAAGATCGACGTCCCAGAAGATTCCAGAAGATTCCAGATGTTCCGGGTTCTCCCGTGTGTTTCATTTGTGCTTGTGTTATTTATTTTTGCATTGCATCATGTCATCATGCCATCATGTCATATTTATTTTTGCATCTCAACCTAAATAAATTGTGTGGACCTTCGGTCCATTTAAATCGAGGGAAGGATGACTTCTCTTTATAACATATAAAAGTCTCTCAATATTATTAGGGAGCTATATAATAATATTCCATTTGTTTGGAATTAACCAACACACATGCATAATTTTCCCCATGCTTTCCTACTTGTAGTTTCTCCTTCAAAAACCTTGCCAATAATTCTTTTCCGTTGTTTCGAGGTTCCTCCAAAAATTCCAACATTTTTGGACACTTCTATAATCAAGTCTTAGTTCAAACCCATTTGAATTAAACTCAAATGTGTTTGAATTATATTTTTCGATCATGCCTTTTATATTTTTCTCGGACCGTGCTCATTTTTATGAGCCCGAGAAAATTAGTCCCTTGTGCTAAATCTTCCCCTAACCTTTCTTTTATTTCCTCTTCTTTTTTTTGTTTCTGCTTCGTTCTTTAATTAAAAGATCACCTCCCAGCCGCAGCCAATCCTCCTCTTGGCCCAAGGCCACTCCAGCGCATCCGCATCTGCCCATCCTCCTTGGCCCGAGCAGGCCCATCCCTCAGCCCCCTCTCCAGCCTTTTGGCCCATCGGCGGCCTAACCTAACTCTCCTCGCACCGCATCGCTCCTTCTCCCCTCGCCCCTTTTCTTTCCGCTCGACCGCCGCCACCCTCTCGTTCTGTCGCCCGAGCCCATCCCCTCGATCCTCCTCACCTCGCACTCCCCGACCCAGTCGCCTCGCCTCCAGGTCGCTCCTCCCGACGCCAAGGCGCCGCGCCTCAGCCGCGCCCCAGCGTCAGCCAGAGGGCCTTCCTCTCGCGCCCCTCGCAGCGCCGCTCCCTCCAGCGGCCAGAAGCCGGCCGCCCCGATCTCCCTCCTTCACCGTCGATCTCCTGCGCCAGGCCGCCGCCCCAAGCCAGCGACGCCCCAGCGCCGTCTCCCGCAGCGCCGAGTCCGCGCCCTCCGTGCTCCACGTCCTCGCCATGGCCTCGAACATCCTGCCTTCGAGCCGCCGCGGCCAGGCCCCGCCTCCTCGCCCGCGGGCCGACCAGGACCCGCGTCGGACGCCGCAGCTCCCCCATCGCCCCGCCTCCGCGCATCCCGCCACTCTGCCTCCGGTGCGCCGAGCACCGCAGCCACCTCGCCCCGAGGAGTTCCCTGCTGCATCCTCGCCGTGCTGCTGCCATGGCCTCAACAGCGCCTCCCCGTGCTGCCCCTTTTGTTTTGCTCCTGTGTTGTTCTTTTGTTGTGTTGCCTTGTACTGTTGAACTTGTCAGGGGACCCGTGTACGCCTATACGACAAGACGGCAAGACCGCAATGACCCGAACATCTACATAATACAAGTTCCTCTACGGATACCCGAACGTCTACGACCGAGTACGACTACCGTCGCCGAGACCAAGTACCACTACATAAAACGTGTACCCCGACGTCAACTTCGACGCGACAAGTACCCCCTCCGATGACAAGTACCTCTACGAACGGAACGACTACTCGTTGGCGACCTTGAGAACGGCTACTTCCTCTCCGAACGGAACGTCTACTTCCACTACCGTCGCCCCGTGTACGACTACGAACGAGAACAACTACTTCCTCTACGGCATGTACCACTACCGTCGCCCCGGAAACGAGGGATTCGCCAAGTATCGCTTCGAAACGAGAACGACTTCTTCCTCTACGGCCCGTGTACCACTACGTCCCTCTACGACTCGAACCCCTCCGAGAACGCACGCTTCGAAGGTATACCGAGACGATGACCCGTGGAATGCTTGTGTTGTATGAGATGCTCCACTTGTGTGCTCCGTGACCGTTTCATCTTTTGTCGTGCTCCTCGGTTGCCTCGTCGCCGACTCATGGGAACCCGGGGACGGGATCAACCCACTTTCATCTCGTTTGACTCGCTCACGCCATCTTTTCTTTTGCTTCGGTCTCTCACCGAGTTACCGGAACCGAGATGTTGCATTGCATCATTTTCGGATCGTTGCCGTGGCACCCTTTCCTTCCACCACGGTGACAAATACTTCATATCTCTCTTGTCAACCTTTTATTAATAATTGCATAAACTTGATCATGTCATCCGCATCATTTAACAACATTAATATGTGTGAATTGTTGTTGCTTTAATAATTACTAAACATGCTCATGGGGTTTTTCCAGAACTGTTGTTGTTATTTCCGGCCTCATTTAAATTGCCTAGATAGGTAGTTTACTTTTGTTTCACCTCTTGCCATGTTAACAAACATTTAATCTTGTCTTGTAAATAACGAGAGTCAACTAAATAATTAAATGTGGTGTTTCGTCAATATGCAACTCGTTGCATATTGAGCTCCACTTAACTTGTAGTACTTGTTTGTGCACTTTGCCATGCCATGCATATTTTAAACCGGGCATGCATCATACTTGGATGTGCATCGTATGCCATGAGTAGGCTTGTGTGTTTACCGTGTTGCTTGTTTCTTTCCGGTTGCTTCTCTTGATAGCTTCGGTTTCGTTCCGGAGTTGTGAGGATTCACTCGACTGTGTTGCTCCGTCTGCTTCATGGATCCGTTCTTCTTCCTTGCGGAATCCCAGGCAAGATGATCATACCCTTGGATACCTTTACTACCATTGCCATGCATAGTTGTCTCGATGCTATCGTTACATGTCGCGCTACCCATCTTTTATGTCAGCCTCTCCTTGTTGCCATGAAACCTCTAACCTTGAAACCTTCCTAGCAAAACCACTGTTTGGCTATGTTACCCGCTTGCTTAGCCCCTCTTATAGCGTTGTTAGTTGCAGGTGAAGATGAAGTTCGTTCCAGGAGGGAACTTGTTGTTGGAATATCACAATATCTATTATTATTATTAACACACCTATATACCGAGCATGGGTGGAAGGCTTGGCCTTTTGCTCGGTGTTTTGTTCCACTCATGCCACCTTAGGCGCCGATAAACCGGCATTATGTTTCTTGATTTTGCGTTCCTTACACGATGGGTGGATGGGGACCCCTTGACAGTTCGAGTTTGAATAAAACTCCTCCAGCAAGGCCCAACTTTGGTTTTAATTTGCCTCATAATAACAACTTAATTAATTAATTAAATTTGCATAGGGAGTTAGCGCTACCCGAGGTTTCTTTCTACATAGCAGGGGGGGCCAGTGCTGATGGTGTTGGTCCCAAACGGGGGTTATGCGGGGCCACTACGGGGAAACTCGGGGTTTGGCTCCCGTAGGATCGCCCATCCGGTTGTGGCCTGAGACGAGATACGCCCGGCTACTATCAGGGTGTCGACACACCGGGAGATCTTGCTGGACTTGTTTTACCATTGTCGAAATGTCTTGTGCTACCGGGATGTCGAGCCTGATCGGATTTTCCCTAAGATAAGGGGTGATGATATTATATTTATCACTTCAGCTAATCGTGAGAGCTTGTGATGGGCTAAGTTGGAACACCCCTGCAGGGTTATGATCTTTCGAAAGCCGTGCCCGCGGTTATGTGGCAGATTGGAATTTGTTAATGTCCGGTTGTAGAAAACTTGACAGAGGATCCCAAGTAAAACACACAACTGTGTGAGTAACCGTGACTGTCTCTTTTCACTTTGAGAAGAGAACACGGTGGGGTTATGTTTGACTCGTATGTAGTTCAGGATCTTTAGCGATCACCTTTTTGCGACCGTTTGCGTAGATGCTCATCTTATTCTGGTACTCGTAAGTTAGCCACCATATTTTGCTTAGCCGCTGCTGCAACCTCACCACTTTACCTATTCCTACCCACAAAGCTTTGCTAGTCTTGTTACCCATGGTTATGGGATTGCTGAGTCCTCGTGGCTCACAGTTACTACAACACCAGATGCAGGTTCAACCGAGAATGAAGCAGGAGCTGGTTCAACTACTTCACTGGGAGCTCGATGAAGAGTTTGGCCATAGGCTTGTGATGTTTTTCGACAATCAGTAGTGGTTTCTACTAGGATTCGATCCTGACCTGTGGCTTTATGTTGTTTGGTATCTTTCTTTTGGATCTTCACCCGTAGTCGGGTTGTGATGTTTCCAATGATGTTTTGCTTATGTAATGTATTGTGTGAAGTGGCGAGTGTAAGCCAACTATCTTCTTTTGCAATTTAATCCCTCTTTTACATGAGTCGTGCAAAGATACCAAACTTGAGATCATTCTAGGATGGGCTTATACCTTTAAGTCGTGCCTCGACACATAGGAGGTATAGTCCCATCCTGGGCATTATAAGCTCATTGATCAAAGATGGCTATGTTTCCTAGCCATAGACATGAGTTGTCATTTGATCAACGGGATCACATCATTAGGAGAATGATGTGATGGACTAGACCCATCCATTAGCTTAGCACTATGATCGTTTAGTTTTACTGCTATTGCTTTCTTCATGACTTATACATGTTCCTATGACTATGAGATTATGCAACTCCCGAATACCGTAGGAACACCTTGTGTGCTATGAAACGTCACAACGTAACTGGGTGATCATAAAGATGCTCTACAGGTGTCTCTGAAAGTGTTCGTGGTGTCGGCATAGATCAAGACTAGGATTTGTCACTCCGAGTGTCGGAGAGGTATCTCTGGGCCCTCTAGGTAATGCACATCATAATAAGCCTTGCAAGCAAATGACTAATGAGTTAAGTCACGAGATGATGTATTACGGAACGAGTAAAGAGACTTGCCGGTAACGAGATTGAACTAGGTATAGAGATACCGACGATAGAATCTCGGGCAAGTAACATATCGATGACAAAAGGAACAACGTATGTTGTTATGCGGTTTGACCGATAAAGATCTTCATAGAATATGTAGGAGCCAATATGAGCATCCAGGTTCCGCTATTGGTTATTGACCAGAGATGAGTCTCGGTCATGTCTACATAGTTCTCGAACCCGTAGGGTCTGCATGCTTAACGTTTGATGACGATCGGTATTATGAGTTTATGAGTTTTGATGTACCGAAGGTAGTTCAGAGTCCCGGATGAGAGCACAGACATGACGAGGAGTCTCGGAATGTCCGAGACGTAAAGATTGGTATATTGGACGACTATATTCGGACACCGGAAGTGTTCCATAAAGTTTCGGAATTAACCGGAGTACCGGGGGGTTACCGGAACCCCCTGGGGAAGCTATGGGCCTTAATGAGCCATAGGAGAAAGAGGGAAGGAGGGCAGGGCTGGGATGCGCGCCCCCCACCCCTTGGTCCAAATTGGACAAGGAAGGAGGGGGGGCCGGCGCCCCTTTCCTTCTCCTTCTCCCTCTCCTTCCTTTCCCCCTTCTCCCTTTTGGTAGTTCCTACTAGGAATAGGATTGCAATCCTATTCCTAGTGGGATTGCTCCTCCTTGGCGCGCCAATAGGGGCCGGCCGGCCTCCCCCCTTGCTCCTTTATATACGGGGGTAGGGGCACCCAAATACACACAAGTTGAATTGTTTTAGCCGTGTGCGGTGCCCCCCTCCACAGAAACACACCTCAGTCATACTGTCGCATTGCTTAGGCGAAGCCCTGCGCCAGTAACTTCATCATATCCGTCACCACGCCGTCATGCTGACGAAACTCTCCCGTGAAGCTCAACTGGATCAAGAGCTCGTGGGACGTCATCAAGCTGAACGTGTGCTGAACGCAGAGGTGCCGTACGTTCGGTGCTTGATCAGTTGGATCGTGAAGAAGTTTGACCACATCAACCGCGTCACTTGACGCTTCCGCTCCCGGTCTACGAGGGTACGTAGACACACTCTCCCTCTCGTTGCTATGCATCTGGTTGATAGATCTTGCGTGATCGTAGGAAAATTTTAAAATACTACGTTCCCCAAAAGTGGCATCATGAGCCAGGTCTATGCGTAGATGATATGCACGGGTAGAACACAGTAAGTTGTGGGCGATACTAGTCATACTGCTTACCAGCATGTCATACTTTGCTTCGGCGGTATTGTGAGATGAAGCGGCCCGGACCGACATTACGCGTACGCTTACGCGAGACTAGTTTCACCGTTATGAGCACTCGTTGCTTAAAGGTGACTAGCGGGTGTCTGTCTCTCTCACTTTAGCTGAATCAAGTGTGGCTACGCCCGGTCCTTGTGAAGGTTAAAACCGCACATACTTGACGAAACATCATTGTGGTTTTTGTATGCGTAGGTAAGAACGGTTCTTGCTAAGCCCGTAGCAGCCACGTAAAACATGCAACAACAAAGTAGAGGACGTCTAACTTGTTTTTGCAGGGCATGTTGTGATGTGATATGGTCAAGACATGATGAGATATACGGTTTTGTATGAGATGATCATGTTTTGTAAAGTTATCGGCAACTGGCAGGAGCCATATGGTTGTCACTTTATTGTATGAAATGCAATCGCCATGTAATTGATTTACTTTATCACTAAGCGGTAGCGATAGTCGTAGAAGCAATAGTTGGCGAGACGACAATAATACTACGATGGAGATCAAGGTGTCGCGCCGGTGACGAAGGTGATCATGAAGGTGCTTTGGAGATGGAGATCAAAAGCACAAGATGATGATGTCCATATCATGTCACATATTTTGATTGCATGTGATGTTTATCTTATTATGCTTCTTATTTTGCTTAGTACGCTGGTAGCATTATAAGATGATCCCTTAAAAAAATTCAAGGTATAAGTGTTCTCCCTGAGTATGCACCGTTGCGAAAGTTCGTCGTGCCGAGACACCACGTGATGATCGGGTGTGATAAGCTCTACGTTCAAATACAACGGGTGTAAGCCAGTTTTGCACACGCAGAATACTCGGGTTAAACTTGACGTGCCTAGCATATGCAGATATGGCCTCGGAACACTGGAGACCGAAAGGTCGAGCGTGAATCATATAGTAGATATGATCAACATAAGATGTTCACCATTGAAACTACTCCATCTCACGTGATGATCGGACATGGTTTA
This sequence comes from Secale cereale, assembly GCA_902687465.1. Classification (NCBI taxonomy): domain Eukaryota; kingdom Viridiplantae; phylum Streptophyta; class Magnoliopsida; order Poales; family Poaceae; genus Secale; species Secale cereale. The sequence goes on from LR738715.1 coordinate 799,473,905, forward strand.
GTTGATTTGGATCACGTGATCATTTAGATGACCGGAGGGATGTCTATCTAAGTGGGAGTTCTTTAAGTAATATGATTAATTGAACTTTAATTTATCATGAACTTAGTCCTGATAGTTTTTGCATATCTATGTTGTTGTAGATCAATGGCCCGTGCTACCGTTCCTTTGAATTTTAATGCATTCCTAGAGAAAGCTAAGTTGAAAGATGATGGTAGCAATTACACAGACTGGGTCCATAACTTGAGGATTATCCTCATTGCTGCACAGAAGAATTATGTCCTTGAAGCACCGCTAGGTGACAAGCCCCCTCCCGCTAATGTAGACGCTTTGAACGTGTGGCAGACGCGGTCTGATGACTACACGATAGTTCAGTGTGCCATGCTTTACGGCTTAGAACCGGGACTTCAACGACGTTTTGAACGTCATGGACCATATGAGATGTTCCAGGAGTTGAAGTTAATATTTCAAGCAAATGCCCGGATTGAGAAATATGAGATTTCCATTAAGTTCTACAGCTGCAAGATGGAGGAGAATAGTCCTATCAATGAACTTTTGCTCAGAATGTCTGGGTACTACAATCATATGACTCAACTTGGTTGCAAAGTTGACGAGGATAGTGTTATTGATAGAGTTCTTCAATCACTGCCCCAAGCTATAAAGGCTTCGTGATGAACTATAATATGCAAGGGATGCAGAAGACAATTCCCGAGCTCTTCGCTATGCTCAAAGCTGCGGAGGTAGAAATCAAAAAGGAGCATCAAGTGTTGATGGTTAACAAGACCACTAGTTTCAAGAAAAAGGGCAAGGGAAAGAAGGGGAACTTCAAGAAGAATAGCAAGACAGTTGCTACTCCCGCAAAGAAACCCAAGTCTGGAGCCAAGCCTGAAACTGAGTGCTTCTACTGCAAAGGGACTGGACACTGGAAGCGGAACTGCCCCAAGTATTTGGCGGATAAGAAGGATGGCAAGGTGAACAAAGGTATATGTGGTATACATGTTATTGATGTGTACCTTACTAATGCTCATAGTAGTACCTGGGTATTTGATACCGGTTCGGTTGCTAATATTTGTAACTCAAAATAGGGACTATGGATTAAACGAAGATTGGCTAAGGACGAGGTGACGATGCGCCTGGGAAATGGTTCCAAAGTCGATGTGATCGTCGTCGGCACGCTACCTCTACATCTACCTTCGGGATTAGTTTTAGACCTAAATAATTGTTATTTGGTGCCAGCGTTGAGCATGAACATTATATCTGGATCTTGTTTGTTGCAAGACGGTTATTCATTTAAATCAGAGAATAATGGTTGTTCTATTTTTATGAATAATATCTTTTATGGTCATGCACCCTTGAAGAGTGGTCTATTCTTATTGGATCTCGATTGTAGTGATACACATATTCATAATATTGAAGCCAAAAGATGCAAGGTTAATAATGATAGTGCAACTTATTTGTGGCATTGCCGTTTAGGTCATATTGGTGTAAAGCGCATGAAGAAACTCCATAGTGATGGACTTTTGGAATCACTTGATTATGAATCACTTGGTGCTCGCGAACCATGCCTCATGGGCAGGATGACTAAAACTCCGTTCTCCGGAACTATGGAGCGAGCAACAGATTTGTTGGAAATCATACATACTGATGTATGCGGACCAATGAGTGTTGAAGCTCGCGGCGGGTATCGTTATTTTCCGACCTTCACTGATGATTTGAGCAGGTATGGGTATATCTACTTAATGAAGCACAAGTCTGAAACATTTAAAAAGTTCAAAGAATTTCAGAGTGAAGTAGAGAATCATCGTAACAAGAAAATAAAGTTTATGCGATCTGATCGTGGAGGTGAATATTTGAGTTACGAGTTTGGTCTTCATTTGAAACAATGTGGAATAGTTTCACAACTCACGCCACCCGGAACACCACAGCGTAATGGTGTGTTCGAACGTCGTAACCGTACTTTATTGGATATGGTGCGATCTATGATGTCTCTTACTGATTTACCACTATCATTTTGGGGTTATGATTTAGAGACAGCTGCATTCACGTTAAATAGGGTACCATCTAAATCCGTTGAGACGACACCTTATGAACTATGGTTTGGCAAGAAACCAAAGTTGTCGTTTCTTAAAGTTTGGGGCTGCGATGCTTACGTGAAAAAGCTTCAACCTGATAAGCTCGAACCAAAGTCGGAGAAATGTGTCTTCATAGGATACCCAAAAGAAACTGTTGGGTACACCTTCTATCACAGATCCGAAGGCAAGATATTCGTTGCTAAAAATGGATCCTTTCTAGAGAAGGAGTTTCTCTCGAAAGAAGTGAGTGGGAGGAAAGTAGAACTTGATGAGGTAATTGTACCTTCTCCCGAATTGGAAAGTGGAACATCATAGAAACTAGTTCCAGTGATTCCTGCACCAATTAGTGAGGAAGCTAATGATGATGATCATGAAACTTCAGATCAAGTTTCTACTGAACGTCGTAGATCAACCAGAGTACGTTTCGCACCAGAGTGGTACGGCAACCCGGTTCTGGAAGTCATGTTACTAGACCATGATGAACCTACGAACTATGAGGAAGCGATGATGAGCCTAGATTCCGCAAAATGGTTGAGGCCATGAAATCTGAGATGGGATCCATGTATGAGAACAAAGTGTGGACTTTGGTTGACTTGCCCGATGATCGGCAAACCATCGAAAATAAATGGATCTTCAAGAGGAAGACCGACGCAGACGGTAATGTTACTGTTTACAAAGACTTGTTGCGAAAGGGTTTCGACAAGTTCAAGGAGTTGACTATGATGAGACTTTCTCACCTGTAGCGATGCTTAAGTCTGTCCGAATCATGTTAGCAATTGCCGCATTTTATGATTATGAAATCTGGCAAATGGATGTCAAAACTGCATTCCTGAATGGATATCTCAAAGAAGAGTTGTAGATGATGCAACCAGAAGGTTTTGTCGATCCAATAGTTGCTAACAAAGTGTGCAAGCTCCAGCGATCCATCTATGGACTGGTGCAAGCATCTCGGAGTTGGAATATACGCTTTGATGAGGTGATCAAAGCATATGGTTTTATACAGACTTTTGGTGAAGCCTGTATTTACAAGAAAGTGAGTGGGAGCTCTGTAGCATTTCTGATATTATATGTGGATGACATATTGTTGATTGGAAATGATATAGAATTTCTGGATAGCATAAAAGGATACTTGAATAAGAGTTTTTCAATGAAAGACCTCGGTGAAGTTGCTTACATATTAGGCATCAAGATCTATAGAGATAGATCAAGACGCTTGATTGGACTTTCACAAAGCACATACCTTGATAAAGTTTTGAAGAGGTTCAAAATGGATCAGTCAAAGAAAGGGTTCTTGCCTGTGTTACAAGGTATGAAGTTGAGTAAGACTCAATGCCCGACCATTGCAGAAGATAGAGAGAAAATGAAAGTCATTCCCTATGCCTCAGCCATAGGATCTATCATGTATGCAATGATGTGTACTAGACCTGATGTGTGCCTTGCTATAAGTCCAGCAGGGAGGTACCAAAGTAATCCAGGAGTGGATCACTGGACAGCGGTCAAGAACATCCTGAAATACCTGAAAAGGACAAAGGATATGTTTGTCATGTATGGAGGTGACAAAGAGCTCGTCGTAAACGGTTACGTCGATTCTAGCTTTGACACTGATCCGGATGACTCTAAGTCACAAACCGGATATGTATTTCTATTGAATGGTGGAGCTGTCAGTTGGTGCAGTTCCAAGCAAAGCATCATGGCGGGATCTACGTGTGAAGCGGAATACATAGCTGCTTCGGAAGCAGCAAATGAAGGAGTCTGGATGAAGGAGTTCATATCCGATCTAGGTGTAATACCTAGTGCATCGGGTCCAATGAAAATCTTTTGTGACAACACTGGAGCAATAGCCTTGGCGAAGTAATCCAGGTTTCACAAGAGAGCAAAGCACACCAAAAGTCGCTTCAATTCCATCTGTGATCTAGTCAAGGAGGGAGACATAGAGATTTGCAAGATACATATGGATCTGAATGTTGCAGACCCGTTGACTAAGCCTCTTCCACGGGCAAAACATGATCAGCACCAGGACTCCATGGGTGTGAGGATCATTACTTTGTAATCTAGATTATTGACTCTAGTTCAAGTGGGAGACTGAAGGAAATATGCTCTAGAGGCAATAATAAAGATGTTATTTGTATTTCCTTATATCATGATAAATGTCTTTTATTCATGCTAGAATTGTATTAACCGGAAACTTAGTACATGTGTGAATACATAGACAAAATAGTATGTCCCTAGTATGCCTCTACTAGACTAGCTCATTGATCAAAGATGGCTATGTTTCCTAGCCATAGACATGAGTTGTCATTTGATCAATGGGATCACATCATTAGGAGAATGATGTGATGGACTAGACCCATCCATTAGCTTAGCACTATGATCATTTAGTTTTACTGCTATTGCTTTCTTCATGACTTATACATGTTCCTATGACTATGAGATTATGCAACTCCCGAATACCGTAGGAACACCTTGTGTGCTATCAAACGTCACAACATAACTGGATGATCATAAAGATGCTCTACAGGTGTCTCTGAAAGTGTTCGTGGTGTTGGCATAGATCAAGACTAGGATTTGTCACTTCGAGTGTCGGAGAGGTATCTCTGGGCCCTCTCGGTAATGCACATCATAATAAGCCTTGCAAGCAAATGACTAATGAGTTAAGTCACGAGATGATGTATTACGGAACGAGTAAAGAGACTTGCCGGTAACGAGATTGAACTAGGTATAGAGATATCGACGATCGAATCTCGGGCAAGTAACATACCGATGACAAAAGGAACAACGTATGTTGTTATGCGGTTTCACCGATAAAGATCTTCGTAGAATATGTAGGAGACAATATGAGCATCCAGGTTCCACTATTGGTTATTGACTGGAGATGAGTCTCGGTCATGTCTACATAGTTCTCGAACCCGTAGGGTCCGCACGCTTAACGTTTGATGACGATTGGTATTATGAGTTTATGAGTTTTGATGTACCGAAGGTAGTTCAAAGTCCCGGTTGAGATCACGGACATGACGAGGAGTCTCGTAATGTCCGAGATGTAAAGATTGATATATTGGACGACTATACTCGGACACCGGAAGTGTTCCGTAAAGTTTCGGAATTAACCGGAGTACCGGGAGGGTTACCGGAACCCCCTGGGGAAGCTATGGGCCTTAATGGGCCGCAGGAGAAAGAGGGAAGGAAGGCCAGGGCTGGGCCGCACGCCCCCCACCCCTTGGTCCGAATTGGACAAGGAAGGAGGGGGGGTCGGCGCCCCTTTCCTTCTCCTTCTCCCTCTCCTTCCTTTCCCCCTTCTCCCTTTTGGTAGTTCCTACTAGGAATAGGATTGCAATCCTATTCCTAGTAGGATTGCTCCTCCTTGGCGCGCCAATAGGGGCCGGCCGGCCTCCCCCCTTTCTCCTTTATATACGGGGGCAGGGGGCACCCAAATACACACAAGTTGAATTGTTTTAGCCGTGTGCGGTGCCCCCCTCCACAGAAACACACCTCGGTCATACTGTCGCAGTGCTTAGGTGAAGCCCTGCGCCGGTAACTTCATCATATCCGTCACCACGCCGTCGTGTTGACGAAACTCTCCCGTGAAGCTCAACTGGATCAAGAGCTCGTGGGACGTCATCAAGCTGAACGTGTGCTGAACGCGGAGGTGCCGTACATTCGGTGCTTGATCGATTGGATCGTGAAGAAGTTCGACCACATCAACAGTGTCACTTGACGCTTCCGCTCCCGGTCTACGAGGGTACGTAGACACACTCTCCCTCTTGTTGCTATGCATCTGGTAGATAGATCTTGCGTGATCGTAGGAAAATTTTAAAATACTACGTTCCCCAACACCAACAACGTCTACAAGAAGAAGGTTGTGTAGTGGACATCATAACTCCAACAAAATTGAAATAAATTGGTAGACGTGAGGAATTTTTTTATTAATCATCTGCAAAAAGAATCAACTAAATAGCACGCTCCAATAAAATCTGGTGACCATTCTAGCGGGTGCTAACGATTCTGTTTTTCACAGCACGAACATATAAACTTCACACAATCTTCCCAAAGGTTCTACTTGGCACAAACACTAATTAAAACACAAAACCACATCTAAACAAGATCTAGATGCAATATTTATTCCTAAACAGAAGCAAAAACAAAAAATATAAAATTAGGTTGCCTCCCAACAAGCGCTATCATTTTACGCCCCTAGCTACGCACTATACATGGATAGATATAGGTATTGCCATCTTTGGAAGGCAATCCATAAGTGGCTCTCATAATAGATTCATATGGTAATTTGATTTTCTTTCTAGGAAAGTGTTCCATGCCTTTCCTTAACACTTAGGATATTTTTTATCCCTATTGATAATCAAGCTTTTGGGCAAGAAATCAAGAAATTCAATCGTGTCAAAAGGTTCTCTTGCAAAAGTGAGAAAATTAGGATGAACACTTATAGATTTAAGATCCGCGATTCCTTTACTAGATGTTTCACCCTTGTTCTTTGGTACATACATGAACTTAGACAATTTAGTGGTAGAAGGATTTGAAGTAGTTTTCATAGCAGAAAGAGCAGAACCCACATTAGTAATAATATCCTCAAGTTGATCGATTCTAGTAGAATCTTGATCTAATTTTTCTTAAACTATGGGTTCCTTTTCTTTAAAGTTTTTTAGAACAACTCCTACATTGGATCCATATTGGGTAATTTCATTGTGGATATTTCTATCCAGGTTCTCTACCAACTCTACCGTAGCAACTTTGTTTTCAATGATTTCTAGCCTTTGCATAACATGCTCCAAAGTTAAAACGGTCCCATTAACCATAAGAGGTGGTGAGCCAAATAATTCAGTCGTTGCATTATAAGAATCAAAAGTATGGCTACCCAAGAAATTCCCTCCGGTAATGGTATCTAAAATAAATCTATTCCAAGGAGTTATGCCAACATAAAAATTGCGAAGAAGCACGGAAGTGGAAAGCTTCCTAGTAGATCTATTTTGAGCATTGCAAATTCTATACTAGGCATCTTTTAAGTTTTCTTCCTCCCGATGTTTAAAATTGAGAACCTCACTCTCGGGAGTATTGATAATGATAGGTGTGCTAGATATGATGACAATCAAGCAATCCAACACACAAGCAAACAAGAAGCAAACGAACGGTAAACACACGGCAAAAAGAAGGGCAAATAAAACAGCAAGGGTGAAGTGGGGGAGAGGAAAACGAGAGGCAAAAAAAATGTAATGCGAAGGATAAGGGTTTGTGATAGGTACTTGGTATATGAATTTTGCGTAAGCCTCCCCGGCAACGGCGCCAGAAATTCTTATTGCTACTTCTCGAGCTTGCATTGTATTCCCTCGAAGAGGAAAGGGTGATGCAGCACAATAGCGTAAGTATTTCCCTCAGTTTTTTAGAACCAAGGTATCAATCCAGTAGGAGACCACGCGCGAGTCCCTCGCACATGCACAAACAAATAAGAACTTCGCAGCCAACGCGATAAGGGGTTGTCAATCCTTTTACGGTCACTTACGAAAGTGAGATCTGATAGAGATGATAGTTTGATATTTTTGGGTACAAGAACAGAAAGTAAAAGCAGAAAAGTAAAGTAGATTGTAGATTGATATGTTGAGAATAGACCCGGGGGCCATAGTTTTCTCCAGTGGCTTCTCTCATGATAGCGGTATTCTACGGCGGGTAAACAAATTACTGTCGAGCAATTGATAGAAAAGCAAATACTTATGAGACTATACATGCATGAGCATTATATATAGGCATCACGTCTGAAACAAGTAGACCAAAACGATTCTATATCTACTACTATTACTCCACACATCAACCGCTATGCAGCATGCATCTAGAGTATTAAGTTCATAAGAACAGAGTAACGCCTTAAGCAAGATGACATGATGTAGAGGGATAAACTCAAACATAGTGATATAAACCCCATCTTTTTATCCTCGATGGAAACAATACAATACGTGCCTTGCTGCCCCTACTGTCACCGGGAAAGGACACCGCAAGATTGAACCCGAAGCCAAGTACTTCTCCCATTGCAAGAACTATAGATCCAGTAGGCCAAACCAAAACAATAATTCGAAGAGACTTGCAAGAATATTATAATCATACATAAAGAGTTCAGAAAAGAACCAAATATTTCTCATAGATAATCTTGATCATAAACCCACAATTCATCGGATCTCGACAAACACACCGCAAAAAGAGATTACATCGAATAGATCTCCTTGAAGACCGAGGAGAACTTGGTATTGATATCCAAAGAGAGAGAAGAAGCCATCTAGATACTAGCTATGGACCTGAAGGTCTGTGGTAAAATACTCACAACTCATGGTGAGGCGATGATGATGATGTAGAAGCACTCCGTGGTAGATCCCCCCTCCGGCGGAGCTCCGGAACAGGCCCCAAGATGGTATCTCACGGGAATATAAGGTTGCGGCGGTGGGATTAGGGTTTTCTCTGTTGTTCTGATGGTTTCGGGGTACGTAGATATATATAGGAAGAAGGAGGGCACCGGGGGCCATACATGGGGCCCACGAGGCAGGGGCGCACCCTGTAGGGGGCGCGTGCCCCCCACCCTCGTGGACGCCACGTGTGCCCTACTCCGTGGTTCTCAAGTCTCCCGTGCGTATTTTGCTCCAAAAATATCTCTCCCGAAGGTTTCATTCCATTTGGACTCCGTTTGATATTCCTTTTCTGTAAAACCTTGAAATAGGCAAAAAAACAGCAATCTAGACTGGGCCTTTGGGTTAGTAGGTTAGTCCCAAAAATAATATAAAAGTGTATAACAAAGCCCATCAAACATCCAAAACATCATAAATAATAGCATGGAACAATAAAAAAATTATAGATACGTTGGAGACGTATCACGGAGCTCCGGAACAGGCCCCAAGATGGGATCTCACGGGAACAGAAGGTTGCGGCGGTGGAACTAGGGTTTTCTCTATTGTTCTGATGGTTTCGGGGTACGTAGGTATATATATGAGGAAGGAGGGCACCGGGGGCCAAACGTGGGGCCCACGAGGCAGGGGGGCGCGCCCTAGGGGGGCACCCCCACCCTTGTGGGTACCACGTAAGCCCTACTCCGTGGTTCTCAAGTCTCCTGTGCATGATTTTCTCCAAAAATATCTCTCCTGAAGGTTTCATTCAGTTTGGACTCCGTTTGATATCCCTTTTCTGTAAAACCCCGAAACAGGCAAAAAAACAGCAATCTGGACTGGGCCTTTGGGTTAGTAGGTTAGTCCCAAAAATAATATAGAAGTGTATGACAAAGCCCATTAAACATCCAAAACATCATAAATAATAGCATGGAACAATAAAAAATTATAGATACGTTGGAGACGTATCAGTGGGTTATCAAGAATATTCTCTAACCTAGACAAGTTGTCTGCAACGGGGTTCTCAGCTCCCTTTCTATCAGTAATATGCAAATCAAATTCTTGTAGCAAGAGAACCCATCTAATAAGTCTAGGTTTAGCATCGTTATTTTCCATAAGATATTTAATAGCAGCATGATCAGTGTGAATAGTTACTTTAGAATTAACAATATAATGTCTAAACTTATCACAAGCAAATACAACTGTTAAAAATTCTCTTTCAGTAGTAGCATAATTTCTCTGGGCACTGTCTAGAGTTTTACTAGCATATTGGATAACATTCAATTTCTTATCAACTCTTTGTCCTAGAACAACACCTACAACATAATCACTAGTATCACACATAATTTCAAAGGGTAAATTCCAGTCAGGAGGCTGGACAATAGGTGCAGAGATCAATGCTTTCTTAAGTATTTAAAATGCTTCTACACAATCATCATTAAAAACAAAAGGAACATCTTTTTGTAAGAGATTAGTCAGAGGCCTAGAGATTTTGGAGAAGTCCTTAATGAACCTCCTATAAAAATCAACATGACCAAGGAAACTTCTTATACCTTTGATGTCCTTGGGACACGACATCTTTGAAGGAAATATGACCTAGAGGCAATAATAAAGTTATTATTTATATTTCCTTACATCATGATAAATTTCTTTTATTCATGCTAGAATTGTATTAACCGGAAACTTAGTACATGTGTGAATACATAGACAAAACAGAGTGTCCCTAGTATGCCTCTACTAGACTAGCTCATTGATCAAAGATGGTTATGTTTCCTAACCATAGACATGAGTTGTCATTTGATCAACGGGATCACATCATTAGGAGAATGATGTGATGGACAAGACCCATCCGTTAGCATAGCACTATGATCGTTTAGTTTTACTGCTATTGCTTTCTTCATGACTTATACATGTTCCTATGACTATGAGATTATGCAACTCCCGAATACCGTAGGAACACCTTGTGTGCTATCAAACATCACAACGTAACTGGGTGATCATAAAGATGCTCTACAGGTGTCTCCGAAAGTACTCGTGGTGTTGGCATAGATCAAGATTAGGATTTGTCACTCCGAGTGTCGGAGAGGTATCTCTGGGCCCTCTCGGTAACACACATCACAATAAGCCTTGCAAGCAAAAGACTAATGAGTTAGTCACGAGATGATGTGTTACGGAACGAGTAAAGAGACTTGCCAGTAACGAGATTGAACTAGGTATAGAGATACCGACGATCGAATCTCGGGCAAGTAACATACCGATGACAAAAGGAACAACGTATGTTGTTATGCGGTTTTGACCGATAAAAGATCTTCGTAGAATATGTAGGAGCCAATATGAACATCCAGGTTCCGCTATTGGTTATTGACCGGAGATGAGTCTCGGTCATGTCTACATAGTTCTCGAACCCGTAGGGTCCGCACGCTTAACGTTTGATGACGATCTGTATTATGAGTTTATGAGTTTTGATGTACCGAAGGTAGTTCGGAGTCCCGGATGAGATCACGGACATGACGAGGAGTCTCGGAATGTCCGAGACATAAAGATTGATATATTGGACGACTATATTCGGACACCGGAAGTGTTCCGGAAAAGTTTCGGATTTAACGGGATTGCCGGAGGGGGTTACCGGAACCCCCTACGAGGGGGGATGGTCCATAGTGGGCCTTAAGGGAAAGAGAGAGACAGCCCATAGGGCTGGCCGGCGCCCCACCTAGGGTTCCTAGTTGGACTAGGATTGGGGGGCGCCACCTCTCCCTTTTTCCTTTCCCTCTCTTCCTTCTTTTGGTGATTGCACCCCTAGCCGCACCAGAGAAGGGTCGGCCGGCCTCCCCCTTGCTCCTTTATATACGGGGGCAGGGGGGCACCCAAAGACACACAAGTTGAACTGTTCCAGCCGTGTGCAGTGCCCCCCTCCACAGAAACACACCTCGGTCATACCGTCGCGAAGCTTAGGCGAAGCCCTGCGCCGGTGAATACATCATATCCGTCACCACGCCGTCGTGCTGACGAAACTCTCCCATGAAGCTCAACTGGATCAAGAGCTTGTGGGACGTCATCAAGCTGAACGTGTGCTGAACGCGGAGGTGCCGTACGTTCGGTGCTTGATCGGTTGAATCGTGAAGAAGTTCGACTACATCAACCGCGTCACTTGACGCTTCCGCTCCCGGTCTACGAGGGTACGTAGGCACACTCTTCCCTCTCGTTGCTATGCATCTAGTAGATAGATCATGCGTGATCGTAGGAAAATTTTAAAAATACTACGTTCCCCAACAATCTTCTCAATAGCATCGACTTTAGCTTTATCAACTTCAATACCTCTTTCAGAAATTTATGCCCCAAGACAATGCCTTTATTAACCATAAAGTGGCACTTTTCCCAATTCAAGACAAGATTAGTTTCTTCACATCTCTGCAAAACTCGATCAAGGTTGCTCAAGCAATCATCAAAAGAAGTTCCGTAAACGAAAAAATTATCCATGAAACCTCAACAATCTTTTCACAAAAATCTGAGAATATAGCCATCATGCATCTTTGAAAGGTAGCAGGTGCATTACATAAACCAAAAGGCATACGTCTATAAACAAAGGTACCGAAAGGGCAAGTAAAAGTGGTATTTTCTTGGTCCTCTGTTGACACCGGTATTTGAGAGAAACTAGAATATCCATCTAGAAAGCAAAAATGAGTATGTTTGGATAACCTTTCTAGCAGTTGATCAATAAAAGGTAAATGGTAATGATCTTTCTTAGTAGCTTTATTTAATTTGCGGAAATCAATTAACATCCTATAACATGTAACAATTCTTTGCGGGATCAATTCATCTTTATCATTAGGCACAACAATAATGCCTCCCTTCTTGGGGACACAATGGACATGACTTACCCACTGACTATCAGCAACTGGATAAATTATACCTGCCTCTAGAAGCTTCAATATTTCTTTTCTTACCACTTCTTTCATCCTAGGATTTAACAGTCATTGATGATCAATAACCGGTTTAGCATCATTTTCCAATTTTATCTTGTGTTAGCACAGAGTGGGACTAATGCCCTTGAGATCATCAAGAGTATATCCAATAGCAGCATGGTGCTTCTTCAGAGTTTTCAATAATTTCCCTTGTTCTTGCTTTGAGAGGTTAGCACTAATAATAATAGGATATATCTTCTTTTCATCAAGATAAACATACTTAAGAGTATCAGGTAATGGTTTGAGTTCAAACACGGGATCACCCTTGGGTGGAGGAGGATCCCCTAGAATTTTAACAGGCAAGTTGTGTTTCAATAAGGGTCCCTGTTTAAAGAATATTTCCTCTATTTCCCTTCTCTCATTCATGTACATATCATTTTCATGGTCTAGCAGATATTGTTCTAAGGGATCGTTAGGAGGTATAGCAATAGAAGCAAGACCAATAATTTCATCCTTACTAGGCAATTCTTTATCATGGGGTTGTCTACGAAATTTGGCAAAGTTAAAATCATGAGACATGTTCCCTAATCCAACAGTAACAATATCTTTTTCGCAGTCTATCTTAGCATTAACAGTATTCAAGAAGGGTCTACCAAATATAATGGGGCAAAAATCATCTTGTGGGGAACCAAGAACAAGAAAATCAGCATGGTATTTAACTTTCCCACACAAGACTTCAACATCTCTAACAATCCCAATTGGTGAAATAGTGTCTCTATTGGCAAGCTTAATAGTAACATCAATACCTTCTAGCTCAGCAGGTGCAATATCGTGCATAATTTCTTCATATAAGGAAATGGGTATTACAGTCGCACTAGCACCTACATCACATAAACCATGATAGCAATGATCTCCTATTTTAACGAAAATAGCAGGCATGCCTACAATAGGTCTATGTTTATTCCTAGTATCGGGTCTGGCGATTCTAGCAGCTTCCTCATGGAGGTAAATAACATGCCCATCTATATTATCGACCAAGAGATCCTTAACCATAGCAACACTAGGTTCAACTCTAATTTGCTCAGAGGGTGTAGGTGTTCTATATTACTCTTATGAACCACTGTTGAAGCTTTAGCATGATCCTTTATTCTAACAGGGAAAGGTGGTTTCTCAATATAGGCGGTAGGAACAAAAGGATCAACATTATAAGTGATAGTTTTTTCCTCAACTATAACAGGTTCAACTACTTTTACTTCAATGGGAGGATGAAATTTAAACCACTTTTCCTTAGGAAGATCAACATAGTAGCAAATGATTCACAGAAAGAAGCTACTATCTCAGAGTCAAGTCCATATTTAGTGCTAAATTCACGGAAAACATCGGTATCCATAAAAGATTTAACACAATCAAACTTAGGTATTATACCTGACTCCTTACCTTCGTCGAGATCCCAATCTTCAGAGTTGCGTTTAATTATTTCCAATAAATCCCATTTTAATTCAATAGTCTTCATCATAAAAGAACCGGTACAAGAAGTATCGAGCATGGAGCGATTATTGAGAGAAAGCCGAGCATAAATTTTTTGAATAATCATTTCTCTTGAGAGCTCATGATTGGGCCATGAATATAACATTGAATTAAGCCTCCCCCAAGCTTGAGCAATACTTTCTCCTTCGCGAGGCCAAAAATTATATATATAATTATGATCCCGATGAACCTGATGCATATGATAGAACTTCTGATGAAATTCCAACTTCAATCGGTTGTAGTTCCATGATCCAATATCATTGCATAGCCTAAACCATGTCAATGCCTCTCCCTTCAAAGATAAAGGGAAGACCTTCTTCTTGATCACATCCTCGGGCATACCTGCAAGCTTAAATAATCCACAAGCTTCATCCACATAGATTAGGTGCAAATCGGGATGCAATGTTTCATCTCCTGTAAAGGGATTAGCTAGCAGTTTCTCTATCATACCTGAAGGAATTTCAAAGCAAATATTTTCAGTAGGTTCAGTAGGTTGAGGAGAAACTCTTTGCTCTACTGGTCGGGGTGAAGATACCCCGAACAAGCCCCTCAAAGGATTAAGTTCCATAGTAACAAGTGATAGTAAAGTTCAGCACACTATATAATTTTTTCCTTACCAAATTCCACTTACCAAAGGCGCTTCACTCCCCGGCAACGGCACCAGAAAATAGTCTTCATGACCCACAAGTGTAGGGGATCTATCATAGTCCTTTCGATAAGTAAGAGTGTCGAACCCAACGAGGAGCAGAAGGAAATGATAGGCAGTTTTCAGTAAGGTATTTTCTACAAGCACTGAAATTATCGGTAACAGATAGTTTTGTGATAAGATAACTGGTAACAAGTAATAGATAGTAAAAGTAAATAAGGTGCAGCAAGATGGCCCAATCCTTTTTGTAGCAAAGGACAAGCCTAGACAAACTCTTATATGAAGGAAAGCACTCCCGAGGACACATGGGAATTATCGTCAAGCTAGTTTTCATCACGCTCATATGATTCACGTTCGTTACTTTGATAATTTGGTATGTGGGTGGACCGGTGCTTGGGTGCTTCCCTTACTTGGAAAAGCATCCCACTTATGATTAACCTCTATCGCAAGCATCCGCAACTACAAAAGAAGTATTAAGGTGAACCTAACCATAGCATGAAACATATGGATCCAAATCAGCCCCTTACGAAGCAACGCATAAAGTAGGGTTTAAGCTTCTGTCATTCTAGCAACCCATCATCTACTTATTACTTCACAATGCCTTCCTCTAGGCCCAAACATTGGTGAAGTGTCATGTAGTCGACGTTCACATGACACCACTATAGGAAAGACAACATACATCTCATCAAAATATTGAACGAATACCAAATTCACATGACTACTTATAGCAAGACTTCTCCCATGTCCTCAGGAACAAACGTAACTACTCACAAAGCATATTCATGTTCATGATCAGTGGGGTATTAATATGCATAATGGATCTGAACATATGCTCTTCCACCAAGTAAACCAACTAGCATCAACTACAAGGAGTAATCAACACCACTAGTAACCCGCAGGTACCAATCTGAGGTTTTGGGTACAAAGATTGGATACAAGAGATGAACTAGGGTTTGAGAGGAGATGGTGCTGGTGAAGATGTTGATGAAGATAACCCTCCCCAAGATGGGAGAGTCATTGGTGATTACGGCGGTGACTATTTCCCCCTCTCGGAGGGAAGTATCCCCGGCAGAACAGCTCCGTCGGAGCCCTAGATTGGTTCCGCCAAGGTTCCGCCTTGAGACGGCGGCGCTTCGTCCCGAAAGCCTCCTTATGATTTTTTCCAGGTCAAAACCTCATATAGCAAAAGATGGGCATCGGGGGGCTTCCAGGTGGCCCATGATACGTCTCCAACGTATCTATAATTTTTTATTGTTCCATGCTATTATTTATGAAGTCTTGGATGTTTAATGGGCGTTATCATTCACTTTTATATCATTTTTGGGACTAACCTACTAACCCAAAGGCCCCGTCCAGATTGCTGTTTTTTTCCTGTTTCAGGGTTTTGTAGAAGAAGAATATCAAATGGAGTCCAAATGGAATGAAACCTTCGCGAGAGATATTTTTGGAGAAAATCACGCACGCGGAGCTTGAGAACCACGTCAGGGGACGGAGGGCTGGCCCACGAGGGTGGGGGCGTGCCCCCCTTCCCAGGGCGCGCCCCCTGCCTCGTGGCCCCCTCGAGCGTCCCCCGGTGCCCTCCTTCTTCCTATATAAGTCTACGTACCCCAAAAACTCCATGAACAGAGAGAAAACCCTAATTCCACCGCCGTACCTTCTGTTCCCGTGGGGATCCCATCTTGGAGCCTGTTCCCGAGCTCCACCAGAGGGGGATCCATCACGGAGGCCTTCATCATCATCATCATCATCGCCCTCACCATGAGTTGTGAATAGTTTACCACAAACCTTCGGGTTCATAGCTAGTATCTAGATGGCTTCTTCTCTCTCTCTCGGGATCTCAATACAAAGTTCTCCACGATCTTCGAGGAGATCTATTCGATGTAATCTCTTTTTGCGGTGTGTTTGTCGAGATCCGATGATTTGTGAGTTTATGATCAAGGTTATCTATGAAAGATATTTGGTTCTTCTCTGAACTTTTTATGTGTGCTCATCATATCCTTGCAAGTCTCTTCGAATTATTGGTTTGGTTTGGCCTACTAGATCTATAGTTCTTGCAATGGGAGAAGTGCTTGGCTTTGGGTTCAATCTTGCAGTGTCCTTTCCCAGTGACAGTAGGGGCAGCAAGGCACGTATTGTGTTGTTGCCATCGAGGATAAAAAGATGGGGTTTATATCATATTGCTTGAGTTTTTCCCTCTATATCATGTCATCTTGCTTAAGGCGTTACTCTATTCTTATGAACTCAATACACTAGATGCATGCTGGATAGCGGTCGATGTGTGGAGTAATAGTAGTAGATGCAGGCAGGAGTCGGTCTACTTGTCTCGGACGTGATGCCTATATACAATGATCATGCCTAGATAGTCTCATAATTATTCGCTTTTCTATCAATTGCTCGACAGTAATTTGTTTACCCGCCGTAGAATATCGCTATAATGAGAGAAGCCACTAGAGAAAACTATGGCCCCCGGGTCTATTCTCAACATTTGAATCTACATCTACTTTACTTTTATCGCTTTTATTTGCTGTTCTATTAAACTAAAAATACCAAAAATATAAACTATCATCTCTATCAGATCTCACTTTCGTAAGTGACCATAAAGGGATTGACAACCCCTAATCGCGTTGGCTGCGAAGTTCTTATTTGTTTGTGCAGGTGCGAGGGACTCGCGCGTGGTCTCCTACTGGATTGATACCTTGGTTCTCAAAAACTGAGGGAAATACTTACGCTACTGTACTGCATCTCCCTTTCCTCTTCGAGGGAATACAACGCAAGCTCAAGAGGTAGCAAGAAGAATTTCTGGCGCTGTTGCCGGGGAGGCTCACGCAAAAGTCATATACCAAGTACCTATCGCAAACCCTTATCCTTCGATTACATTTATTTGCCTCTCGTTTTCCTCTCCCCCACTTCACCCTTGCCGTTTTATTTGCCCTTCTTCCGCCGTGTGTTTATCGTTCGCTTGCTTCTTGTTTGCTTGTGTGCATTGCTTGCCGGTTTACCCTCATGTCTGAGATGGGGACAATTTTATCAAGAAGGGTAGCAATGTCGAGGGCAACGTCCATGTTGACCCCTCGGATGAAGCTACCACTTTACATATTAAGAAGTTCCGGGTTGGTAGTGGTAATATTATTGGAAAAGGAGTTCTTCAAGACTTCTTTACTTGTGACGGTGCTTTGCCCACTATGGCTGGCTCTATTCTTCACAGAACTAGTAGCCTTGCAGATGATGTATCTATGCTCATAGTACAAATTGAAAGGCAATTTATCCATATGCATCCCTGTATTCAAAGAATATTTTTGGAGTTCTCCAATATTGAGCATTCTTCCATTAAGCGTGTAGCTACTATCTTTTTGGCTTAATGCGGTTGCGATCTTCCATGAATTTAGATATATCATGAAAGAGGCTAGAGAAATCTTTGCTCATTACGGAGTTGATGCTGGTCGACCTCCTATAGAGGCTATCTTGTTCAATCAAGAAGACTTAATGCGGTTGCGATCTCCTGATCATGTTGCTTTTAATGAAAACCTTAGAAAAAAGGTTCCTATTGAGATCTTGATTGATAGAATTTCTGAGATAAACGATGAGTTTGCTGTTCAGAATAATGGGTTAGGCTTCTCCCTTGAGCGAAGGCTTATGACCTTCTGCCAAAAGAATGCCTATAATCAGGGCCGGTCCTGGGATTTCAGGGGCCCGGGGCGAAACTACAATCAGGGGCCCTTCGGGGCCCTTAGTATAAATGTCTACTTGATAATCATCATATGTAGATATAATTTGCATCAAAGAGTGCATCCAAAATGATTGTTCGTGTCACATAATGTATTACATATTACCTTTAAAAATTATTTCATAGGAGCGGGCGATGCGGTGGTGCCGGGACATGAACAACTGTGTGGCAAATATTCTTAATAAAACTTGCCTTATGCGTTCCTTCTCCTTTGTTATTTGTTTTTGTAACTCTTTGTCAATTATTTCGTGTTTCCTCACTCTAACTCTCAGTCCATTCCAACAATTCATGTTGGTAATGTGGTTGACACTAGCTTCATGTTCTTTCAGTCTCTCATTAATATTCCTCCAATCTCAAAACTCATCATTCCCCAATGTACTCTTGCATTTATCAGAATTGAAAAGTTTACAACAAAACATAACCCTTTTTGTGAGTTCTCAAAGAACTAACCGTTTCCTATCACGCACTTCTCCATTGCTCCTTTTTCTTGAATTCATCTCATCTCATCTGCCTCCTTCTTCCTTTTTTCTTTTATCACTTCCGGATGGATAATTTGTACTCGAACCCGACATGACCCTGCTGAAATTGAAAGGAATAATTAGCTTTTACACTTAGTACAAAGCTAATTAAAATATTAGATAAAGTACAGAAAATCATCTAATACAATGAATTTTTTTGCTAGGGCATAGTATAGTACCTTCTCTTTGTCCTCTGATCTGGCTATGCGTGCGCAGTGAGCCACTGATTTGAGTGCCCTAACAACAATTCTTTGTTAACCTGTTTGATAGGTCGAGAATACATGAATCGGGATTAGAAAGAAAATAAACAGGAAGAAGAACAGGCGAGGGAAGTGGACGCGACGAGAAGTACCTTATGTAGTCGTCGCGTCGTTCGTGAATCGTGAGGAGGCAGAGTTGAACTGTTGAAGAGGAATAGAGGATTAGACGGAACATGCTTAGAGGCAAAAAAGGATACTTACAGGCAAAAAGGGCAGGGAACGACAGATCCAAAGTTTCAGGTAATCCTGATCCCTGAATCGTGAGGAGAGTCTTCACGTACGTGCGAAAATGGGCCAGGCCCACCATCTCTATTTTCGTTTCCTTCCTATAGGCCTAGGACGCGACGCGAGAGGCCAGCCCGCTGTCCGCTAAGGCGCTGAGATTGACTGTTCACATCAAAACAAATTCAGTCGAAACAATCGAAGTATATATGCCTGCCTACGTATACATACTGAGAGGGGCCCCTGACCTTTTGGGGGCCCGGGGCGGCCGCCCCGTTCCCCCCCCCCCCTAGGGACGGCCCTGCCTATAATGATGAATTGGTCATCCACTACAAAGGGCCAAAGGAGGAACCTGTTCCTCCCGAGATTGATGTAGGGGACTTTTGTCCCATTAAATTTAGCCATTTTGATTACTTTTGCTTGCCACAAAGGAAGCTTGCTGCTGAACGTAGAGCATATGAGATGAGCTTTCGCGACATATCGTACCACTATGGCTATCCCTAGATCTATCTTGTATCGTGCCTAGCTAGGGGCGTAAAATGATAGCGCTTGTTGGGAGGCAACCCAATTTTATGTTTTATGTTTTTGTTCCTGTTAGGGAATAAATATTGCATCTAGCCTCTGATTAGATGTGGTTTCATGTTTTGTTTAGTGTTTGTGCCAAGTAGAACCTTTGGGAAGACTTGTGTGAAGTTTATGTGATCTTGCTGTGAAAAACAGAATCGTTAGCGCTCGCTAAAGTAGTCTTCAGATTTTACTAGAGCGTGATTTTTAGTTGATTCTTTTTGCAGATGATTGGTAGACAAATTCCGCAAATTTACCAATTTAGTTTGAATTTTTTGGAGTTCCAGAAGTAGGCGAAACCTGCAGATTACTACAGACTGTTCTGTTTTGACAGATTCTGTTTTTTCGTGTGTTGTTTGCTTATTCCGATGCATCTATGAGTAGTATTGGAGGATATGAACCATAGAGAAGTTGGAATACAGTAGGTTTAACACCAATATAAACAAATAATTAATTTATTGCTGCACCTTTGAGTAGTGGTTTGCTTTCTTATACTAACGGAGCTCACGAGAATTTTTGTCTAAGTTTTGTGTTGTGAAGTTTTCAAGTTTTGAGTATTGCTTTGATTGACTATGGAACAAGGAGTAGCAAAGGCCTAAGCTTGGGTATGCCCATGGCACCCCAAGTAAATTCAAGATAATCAAAAGCCTAAGCTTGGGGATGCCCCGGGAAGGCATCCCCTCTTTCGTCTTCATCCATCGGTAACTATACTTGGAGCTATATTTTTATTCGCAACATGTTATGTGTTTTGCTTGGAGCGTCTTGTATAATTTGAGTCTTTGCTTGTTAGTTTGCCACAATCATCCTTACTGGACACACCTATTTGAGAGAGTTAAATATGGCCTAGAAATTATTAGAACACTCTATGTGCTTCACTTATATCTTTTGAGTTGAATAGTTTTTGCTCTAGTACTTCACTTATATCTTTTAGAGCACGGTGGTGGTAATATTTTGTAGAAATTTTTGAACTCTCATGCTTCACTTATATCCTTTTGAGAGTTTATTAAAACATCATGGTAATGTGTTTAGGCTAAAGAAACTAGTCTTCACATGATAGACATCCAATGTCAATGTAGTAAAAAAATCATACTAAGTGCATTGAATAGAGTGAGATGTTGGATGCTTGCTAAATGTTTTGAGATATGAGGATAGTGATATTAGAGTCATGCTAGTGGAGTTATTATGAAATTGAGGAATACTTGTGCTAAGGTTAGTGATTCCTGTATCATGTACATATGGTGAACCGCTATGTGACGAAGTTAGAGCATGAGGTATTTGTAGAGTGCCAACCTTTGTGTGGAGGTCGGGGGCGCGCGATGGTTAACTCCTACCAACCTCCCCTCTAGGAGCATGCGTTGATTGCTTTGTTTTGATGACTCATAGATTTTTGCAATAAGTATATGAGTTCTTATGACTGATGTTGAGTCCATGGATTATACGCACTCTCACCCTTCCACCATTGCTAGCCTCTCTTGTACCGCGCAACTTTCGTCGGTGCCATAAACCCACTATATATCCTTCCTCAAAACAGCCACCATATTATTCCTCAAAACAGCCACCATACCTACCTATCATGGCATTTCCATAGCCATTCCGAGATATATTGCCATGCAACTTTCCACCGTTCTGTTCATATGACACGCATCATATTGTCATATTGCCATTGCATGATCATGTAGTTGACATTGTATTTGTGGCAAAGCCACCATGCATAATTTTTATACATGTCACTCTTGTTTCATTGCACAAGCAGGTACACTGCCAAAGGCATTCATATAGAGTCATACTTTGTTGTTGTAGTATCGAGTTGTAATATCGAGTTGTAATGAAAGTGTGATGATCATCATTATTAGAGCATTGTCCCATGGGAGGAAAGGCTAAATCTATAAAGCCCCTCCACAAAAAAAGATAGGCCAAAGAAAAAATGGCCCAAAGAAAGGAAAAAAGGGACAATTGCTACTATCTATTTTTCCACACTTGTTCTTCAAAGTAGCACCATGTTCTTCATTGTAGAGAGTCTCATGTTTAGTCACTTTCATATACTAGTGGGAATTTTAATTATAGAACTTGGCTTGTACTCCCTCCGTCCCAAAATTCTTGTCTTAAATTTGTCTAGATAGGGAAGTATCTAACACTAAAATGTGACTAGATACATCCGTATTTAGACAAATTGAAGACAAGAATTTTGGGACGGAGAGAGTATATTCCAACGATGGGCTTCCTCAAATGCCATAGGTCTTAGTGAGCAAGCAAGTTGGATGCACACCCACTAGTTTCTTTTGTTGAGCTTTAATTCATATTTAGCTCTAGTGCATCCGTTGCATGGCAATCCCTACTCACTCACATTGATATCTATTGATGGGCATCTCCATAGCTCGTTGATACGCCTAGTTGATGTGAGACTATCTCCCTCCTTCTCCACAACCACCTCTATTCCACCCATAGTGCTATGTCCATGGCTCACGCTCATGTATTGCGTGAAAGTTGAAAGGTTTGAAAAGATAGAGTATGAAAACAAATGCTTGGCTGAAATCGGGGTTGTGCATGATATGAATATTTTTGTGTGATAATGAGGGAGCATAGCCAACACTATATGATTTTGTAGGGATAACTTTCTTTAGCCATAGTATTTTGAGAAGACATGATTGCTTTGTTAGTATGCTTGAAGTACTGTTATTTCTTATGTCAATATAGACTTTTATCTTGAATCTTTCAGATCTGAACATTCATGCCACAATTAAGAGAATTACATTGAAAAACTATATTGGTTAGCATTCCATATCAAAAATTCTTTCTTTTATCATTTACCTACTCGAGGACGAGCAGGAATTAAGCTTGGGGTGCTTGATACGTCTCCAACGTATCAATAATTTTTATTGTTCCATGCTCTTATTTATGAAGTCTTGGATGTTTAATGGGCTTTATCATTCACTTTTATATCATTTTTGGGACTAACCTACTAACCCAAAGGCCCAGTCCAGATTGCTGTTTTTTGCCTGTTTCAGGGTTTTGCACAAAAAGAATATCAAACGGAGTCCAAACGGAATGAAACCTTCGCGAGAGATATTTTTGGAGAAAATCACGCACGCGGAGCTTGAGAACTACGACAGGGGACGGAGGGCTGGCCCACGAGGGTGGGGGCGCGCCCCCCTTCCCAGGGCGCGCCCCCTGCCTCGTGGCCCCCTCGAGCGTCCCCCGGTGCCCTCCTTCTTCCTATATAAGTCTACGTACCCCAAAAACTCCGTGAACAGAGAGAAAACCCTAATTCCACCGCCGTACCTTCTGTTCTCGTGGAGATCCCATCTTGGAGCCTGTTCCGGAGCTCCACCGGAGGGGGATCCATCACGGAGGCCTTCAGCATCATCATCATCGCCCTCACCATGAGTTGTGAGTAGTTTACCATAGACCTTCGGGTCCATAGCTAGTATCTAGATGGCTTCTTCTCTCTCTCTCTCTCTCTGGATCTCAATACAAAGTTCTCCTTGGTCTTCGAGGAGATCTATTCGGTGTAATCTCTTTTTGCGGTGTGTTTGTCGAGATCCTATGTATTGTGAGTTTATGATCAAGGTTATCTATGAAAGATAGTTGGTTCTTCTCTGAACTTTTTATGTGTTCTCATAATATCCTTGCAAGTCTCTTCGAATTATTGGTTTAGTTTGGCCTACTAGATATATAGTTCTTGCAATGGGAGAAGTGCTTGGCTTTGGGTTCAATCTTGCGGTGCCTTTCCCAGTGACAGTAGGGGCAGCAAGGCACGTATTGTATTGTTCCCATCGAGGATAAAAAGATGGGGTTTATATCATATTGCTTGAGTTTATCCCTCTACATCATGTCATCTTGCTTAAGGCGTTACTCTGTTCTTATGAACTCAATACACTAGATGCATGCTGGATAGCGGTCGATGTGTGGAGTAATAGTAGTAGATGCAGGCAGGAGTCCGTCTACTTTTCTCGGACGTGATGCCTATATACAATGATCATGCCTAGATAGTCTCATAATTATTCGCTTTTCTATCAATTGCTCGACAGTAATTTGTTTACCCACCGTAGAATATCGCTGTCATGAGAGAAGCCACTAGATAAAACTATGGCCCCCGGGTCTACACTCAACATATCAATCTACATCTACTTTACTTTTATCGCTTTTATTTGTTGTTCTATTAAACTAAAAATACCAAAAATATAAACTATCATCTCTATCAGATCTCACTTTCGTAAGTGACCGTAAAGGGATTGACAACCCCTTATTACGTTGGCTGTGAAGTTCTTATTTGTTTGTGCAGGTGCGAGGGACTCGCGCGTGGTCTCCTACTGGATTGATAACTTGGTTCTCAAAAACTGAGGGAAATACTTACGCTACTATGCTGCATCTCACTTTCCTCTTCGAGGGAATACAACGCAAGCTCAAGAGGTAGCAGCCCACGAGGCAGGGCGCGCCCAGGGGGGCGCCCCCCACCCTCGTGGACGGTGGGTGGCCCCCCTCCTATACTTCTTTCGCTGGATATTTTTTATATTTTATGAAATGGAGTTTCATGGAGCTTCAGGGCCTTTTGAGTTGTGCAGAGTAGGTCTCCAATGTTTGCTCCTTTTCCAGCCTAGAATTCCAGGTGTCGGCATTCTCCCTCTTCATGTAAACCTTGTAAAATAAGAGAGAAAAGGCATAAGTATTGTGACATAATGTGTAATAACAGTCCGTAGTGCAATAAATATCAACATAAAAGCATGATGCAAAATGGACGTATCAAGGACGAGCAGGAATTAAGCTTGGGGATGCTTGATACGTCTCCAACGTATCTATAATTTTTTATTGTTCCATACTATTATATATTCTGTTTTGGATGTTTAATGGGCTTTATTGTACACTTTTATATTTTGGTACTAACCTACTAACCCAAGGCCCAGTGCAAATTGCTGTTTTTTTGCCTATTTCAGTGTTTTGCAGAAAATGAATATCAAACGGAGTCCAAACGGAATGAAACCTTCGGGAGAGTTATTTTTGGAACAATATCAACACAGAATACTTGGAGTACACGCCAGGAAGCGAGAGAGGCGGCCACGAGGGCAGGGGCGCGCACATGGGGTAGGCGCGCCCCCCACCATGGGGCCCCTGTTTCTCCCCTGACATCCCT
The DNA here is from genome assembly GCA_902687465.1 of Secale cereale. Classification (NCBI taxonomy): domain Eukaryota; kingdom Viridiplantae; phylum Streptophyta; class Magnoliopsida; order Poales; family Poaceae; genus Secale; species Secale cereale. The sequence goes on from LR738715.1 coordinate 799,498,833, forward strand.
CTTCCTCCTATATATACCAACATACTCTGAAACTATCAAGGAGCACCACGAAACCCTAATTCCACCGCCGCAACCTTCTGTACCCGTGAGATCCCATCTTGGGCATTTTTTGGAGTTCCACCGGAGGGGGCATCGATCACGAAGGGCTTCTACATCAACATCATAGCCTCTCCGATGAGTTGTGAGTAGTTTACCACAGACTTTTGGGTCCATAGTTATTAGCTAGATGGCTTCTTCTCTCTCTTTGGATATTAGTACAAAGTTCTCCCCGATCTTTGAGGAGATCTATTCGATGTAATTCTTTTTGTGGTGTGTTTGTCGAATCCGATGAATTGTGGGTTTATGATCAAGATTATCTATGAACAATATTGGATTCTTTTCTGAAATCTTTTATGCATGATTTAAATATCTTTGCAAGTCTCTTCGAATTATTGGTTTGGTTTGGCCTACTAGATCTATAGTTCCTGCAATGGGAGAAGTGCTTGGCTTTGGGTTCAATCTTGCGGTGTCCTTTCCAAGTGACAGCTGGGGCAGCAAGGCATGTATTGTATTGTTGCCATCGAGGATAAAAAGATGGGGTTTACATCATATTGCTTGAGTTTATCCCTCTACATCATGTCATCTTGCTTAAGGCGTTACTGTGTTCTTTTGAACTTAATACTCTAGATGCATGTTGGATAGCGGTCAATGTGTGGAGTAATAGTAGTAGATGCAGAATCGTTTCGGTCTACTTGTAACGGACGTGATGCCTATATACAATGATCATGCCTAGATATTCTCATAACTATGCGCTTTTCTATCAATTGCTCGACAGTAATTCGTTCACCCACCGTAGAAATCTGCTATCATGAGAGAAGCCACTAGTGAAACCTATGGCCCCCGGGTCTATCTTCATCATATTAATCTTCCATCAACTATTTACTTTACTTTTGTTTTGCAATCTTTACTTTCAATCTATTGTTGGGGAACGTAGTATTTCAACAAAAATCCTACGTACATGCAAGATCATGGTGATGTTTAGCAACGAGAGGGGAGAGTGTCGTCAACGTACCCTCGTAGACCATAAGCGGAAGCGTTAGGCCAACACGGTTTATGTAATCATACGTCTTCATGATCGATCGATCCTAGTACCGAACGTACGACACCTCCACGATCTGCACACGTTCGGCTCGGTGACGTCCCACGAACTCACGATCCAGTAGAGCTTCGAGGGAGAGTTCCGTCAGCACGACGGCATTATGATGGTGATGATGAAGTTACCGACGCAGGGCTTCGCCTAAGCACTGCAACGATATGACCGAGGTGTGTTTGTGTAGAAGGGGGCACCGCACACGGCTAAAAGATCAATGATCAACATGTGTATCTATGGGGTGCCCCCACCCCCGTATATAAAGGAGTGGAGGAGGGGGAGGGGCCGACCCTCTATGGCGCACCCTAGGAGGAGTCATACTCCCACCGGGAGTAGGATTCCCCCCTCCTTCCCTAGGTGGACTAGGAGAGAAGGAAGGGGAGAGAGGGAGGAAGGAAAGGGGGGCGCCGCCCCTCCCCTCCTAGTCCAATTCGGACTAGAGGGAGAGGGGCACGCGGCCTGCCTTGGTCTCCTCTCTCTCTCCACTATGGCCCAATAAGGCCCATATACTTACCGGGGGGTTCCGGTAACCTCCTGGTACTCCCGTAAAATCTCAATTTCACCCGGAACTATTCCGATGTCCAAATATAGGCTTCCAATATATTGACTTTTATGTCTCGAACATTTCGAGACTGCTCGTCATGTCCGTGATCATATCCGGGACTCCGAACTACCTTCGGTACATCAAAACTCATAAAGTCATAATACTGATCATCACCGAACATTAAGCGTGCGGACCCTACGGGTTCGAGAACTATGTAGACATGACCGAGACTCATCGCCGGTCAATAACCAACAACGGAACCTGGATGCTCATATTGGTTCCTACATATTCTACGAAGATCTTTATTGGTCAAACCGCACAACAATATACGTTGTTCCCTTTGTCATCTTTATGTTACATGCCCGAGATTCGATCGTCGGTATCTCAATACCTAGTTCAATCTCGTTACCGGCAAGTCTCTTTACTCGTTCCATAATGCATCATCTCGTGAATAACTCATTAGTCATTTGCTTGCAAGGCTTATAGTGATGTGCATTACCGAGAGGGCCCAGAGATACCTCTCGGACACTCGGAGCGACAAATCGTATTCTTGATCTATGCGAACACCACAAACACCTTTGGAGACACCTGTAGAGTATATTTATAATCACCCAATTACGTTGTGACATTTGATAGCACACAAGGTGTTCCTCCGGTACTCGGGAGTTGCATAATCTCATAGTCATAGGAACATGTATAAGTCATGAAGAAAGCAATAGCAGTAAAACTAAACGATCAAGTGCTAAGCTAACGGAATGGGTCAAGTCAATCACATCATTCAACAATGAAGTGATCCCGTTAATCAAATGACAACTCATGTCTATGGCTAGGAAACTTAACCATCTTTGATTAACGAGCTAGTCAAGTAGAGGCATACTAGTGACACTCTGTTTGTCTATGTATTCACACATGTACTAAGTTTCCGGTTAATACAATTCTAGCATGAATAATAAACATTTATCATGATATAAAGAAATAAATAATAAATTTATTATTGCCTCTAGGGCGTATTTCCTTCAGTCTCCCACTTGCACTAGAGTCAATAATCTAGCTCATATCGCCATGTGATTTAACACTAATAGTTCACATCACCATGTGATTTAACACTTTATAGTTCACATCGCCATGTGACCAATACCCAAAAGGTTTACTAGAGTCAATAATGTAGTTCACATCACCATGTGATTACACCCAAAGAGTACTAAGGTGTGATCATGTTTTGCTTGTGAGAGAGGTTTTGTCAATGGGTCTGCCGCATTCAGATCTGTATGTATTTTGCAAATTTCTATGTCTACAATGATGTGCATGAAGCTACTCAAGCTAAATGCTCCCACTTTCAATATGTATCCAGATCGAGACTCAGAGTCATCCACATCGGTGTTAAAGCTTGCATTGACGTAACTCTTTACGACGAACTCTTTATCACCTCCATAACCGAGAAATATTTCCTTAGTCCTCTAAGGATAATTTTGACCACTGTCCAGTGATCTACTCCAAGATCAAAATTGTACTCCCTTGCCAAACTTGGGGCAGTGCATACAATAAGTCTGGTATACAGCATGGCATACTTTATAGAACCTATGGCTGAGGCATAGGGAATGACTTTCATTCTCTCTCTATCTTTTTCGGTGGTCAGGCTTTGAGTCTTACTCAACTTCACACCTTGCAACACAGGCAAGAACTCTTTCTTTGACCGTTCCATTTTGAACTACTTCAAAAACTTGTCAAGGTATGTACTAATTGAAAAAACTTATCAAGCATCTTGATCTATCCCTATAGATCTTGATGCTCAATATGTAAGTAGCTTCATCGAGGTCTTTCTTTGAAAAACTCCTTTCAAACACTCCTTTATGCCTTCCAGAAAATTCTACATCATTTCCGATCAACAATATGTCATTCACATATACTTATCAGAAAGGTTGTAGTGCTCCCACTCACTTTCTTGTAAATACAGGCTTCACCGCAAGTCTGTATAAAATCATATGCTTTGATCACCTCATCAAAGCGTATATTCCAACTCCGAGATGCTTGCACCAATCCATAGATGGATCGCTGGAGCTTGCACATTTTGTTAGCACCTTTAGGATTGACAAAACCTTCTGGTTGCATCATATACAACTCTTCTTTAATAAATCCATTAAAGAACATAGTTTTGTTATCTATTTGCTGGATTTCATAAAATGCGACAATTGCTAACATGATTCTGACAAACTTAAGCATCGCTACGAGTGAGAAAATCTCATCATAGTCAACACCTTGAACTTTTTGAAAACCTTTCGCAACAAGTCGAGCTTTGTAGACGGTAACATTACCATCGACGTCAGTCTTCCTCTTAAAGATCCATTTATTTTCAATGGCTTGCCGATCATCGGGCAAGTCAACCAAAGTCCACACTTTGTTCTCATACATGGATCCCATCTCAGATTTCATGGCCTCAAGCCATTTTGCGGAATCTGGGCTCATCACCGCTTCCTCATAGTTCATAGGTTCATCACGGTCTAGTAACATGACTTCCAGAACCGGGTTACCGTACCACTCTGATGCGGAACGCACTCTGGTTGACCTACGAGGTTCAGTAGTAACTTAATCTGAAGTTTCATGATCATCATCATTAGCTTCCTCGCTGATTGGTGTAGGAATCGCTAGAACTAGTTTCTGTGATGTACTACTTTCCAATTCGGGAGAAGGTACAATTACCTCATTAAGTTCCACTTTCCTCCCACTCACTTCTTTCGAGAGAAACTCCTTCTCTATAAAGTATCCATTTTTAGCAATGAATATCTTGCCTTTGGATCTGTGATATAAGGTGTACCCAACAGTTTCCTTTGGGTATCCTATGAAGACACATTTCTCCGATTTGGGTTCAAGCTTATCAGGTTGAAACTTTTTCACATAAGCATCGCTGCCCCAAACTTTAAGAAACGACAACTTAGGTTTCTTGCCAAACCACTATTCATACGGTGTCGTCTCAATGGATTTAGATGGTGCCCTATTTAATGTGAATGCAGTTGTCTCTAATGCATAACCCAAAACGATAGTGGTAAATCGGCAAGAGACATCATAGATCGCACCATGTCTAATAAAGTACGGTTACGACGTTCGGACACACCATTACGCTGTGGTGTTCCAGGTGGCATGAGTTGTGAAACTATTTCACATTGTTTTAAATGAAGGCCAAACTCGTAACTTCAAATATTTGCCTCCACGATTAGATCGTGGAAACTTTTATTTTTTCTTGTTACGATGATTTTCCACTTCACTCTGAAATTCTTTGAACCTTTCAAATGTTTCAGACTTATGTTTCATCAAGTAGATATACCCATATCTGCTCAAATCATCTGTGAATGTCAGAAAATAACGATACCCGCAGCGAGCCTCAACACTCATCGAACCGCATACATCAGTATGTATTATTTCCAATAAGTCAGTTGCTCGCTCCATTGTTCCGGAGAACGGAGTCTTAGTGATATTGCCCATGAGGCATGGTTCGCAAGCATCAAATGATTCATAATCAAGTGATTCCAAAAGCCCATCAGCATGGAGTTTCTTCATGCGCTTTTACACCAATATGACATAAACGACAGTGCTACAAATAAGTTGCACTATCATCATCAACTTTGCATCTTTTGACTTCAATATTGGGTGTATGATCATCGAAGGTTTTATTCATGTAAACAGAACAACAATTATTCTATGACTTTAAATGAATAACCGCATTGCAATAAACATGATCAAATCATATTCATGCTCAACGCAAATGCCAAATAACATTTATTTAGGTTCTTCACTAATCCCGAAAGTATAGGGAATGTGCGATGATGATCATATCAATCTTGGAACCACTTTCAACACACATCGTCACTTCACCTTTAACTAGTCTCTATTCATTATGCAACTCTCGTTTCGAGTTACTAATTTTAGCAACCGAACAGGTATCAAATACCCGAGGGTTGCTATGAACACTAGTAAAGTACACATCAATAATCTGTATATCAAATATACCTTTGTTCACTTTGCCATCCTTCTTGTCCGCCAAGTATCTAGGGCAGTTCCACTTCTAGTGACCATTTCCTTTGCAGTAGAAGCACTTAGTTTCAGGCTTGAGTTTAGCTTTGGGTTTCTTCACGTGAGTGACAACTTGCTTGTCATTCTTCTTGAAGTTCCCCTTCTATCCCTTTGCCCTTTACTTGAAACAAGTGGTTTTGTTAACCATCAACACTTGATGCTCTTTCTTGATTTCTACCTTCGCCGATTTCAGCATCGCGAAGAGCTCGGGAATTACTTTCGTCATCACATGCATATTATAGTTCATCACGAAGTTCTAGTAACTTGGAGATAGTGACTAGAGAACTGATACGTCTCCAACGTATCTATAATTTTTGATTGTTCCATGCTATTATTTATGATGTTTTGGATGTTTAGTGGGCTTTGTTATACACTTTTATATTATTTTTGGGACTAACTTATTAACCCAGAGGCCCAGTCCAGATTGCTGTTTTTTGCCAATTTCAGGGTTTTACAGAAAAGGAATATCAAACGGAGTCCAAACAGAATGAAACTTCGGGAGAGATATTTTTGGAGCAAAATACGCACGGGGGACTTGAGAAACACGGAGTAGGGCACACGTGGCGTCCACGAGGGTGGGGGGCGCCCCCCCTCCCCCTATAGGGCGCGCCCCCCTGCCTCGTGGGCCCCATGTCTAGGCCCGGTGCCCTCCTTCCTCCTATATATATACCTACGTACCACGAAACCATCAGAATAACAGAGAAAACCCTAGTTCCACCGCCGCAACCTTTTGTTCCTGTGAGATTCCATCTTGGGGCCTGTTCCGGAGCTCCGCCAGAGGGGGGATCTACCACGGAGTGCTTATACATCATCATTATCGCCTCACCATGAGTTGTGAGCAGTTTACCACAGACCTCCGGGTCCATAGCTAGTATCTAGATGGCTTCTTCTCTCTCTTTGTATCTCAATACCAAGTTCTCCTCGGTCTTCGAGGAGATCTATTCGATGTAATCTCTTTTTGCGGTGTGTTTGGGAGATCTGATGAATTGTGGGTTTATGATCAAAATTATCTATGAGTAATATTTGGTTCTTTTATGAACTATTTATGTATGATTATAATACCCTTGCAAGTCTCTTCGAATTATTGGTTTGGTTTGGCCTACTAGATCTATAGTTCTTGCAATGGGAGAAGTGCTTGGCTTTGGGTTCAATCTTGCGGTGTCCTTTCCCAGTGACAGTAGGGGCAGCAAGGCACGTATTATATTGTTGCCATCGAGGACAAAAGGATGGGGTTTATATCATATTGTTTGAGTTTATCCCTCTACATCATGTCATCTTGCTTAAGGCGTTACTCTGTTCTTATGAACTTAATACTCTAGATGCATGCTGCATAGCGGTTGATGTGTGGAGTAATAGTAGTAGATGCAGAATCGTTTCGGTCTACTTGTCTCGGACGTGATGCCTATATATAATGATCATGCCTAGATATTCTCATAAGTATTCGCTTTTCTATCAATTGCTCGACAATAATTTGTTTACCCGTCGTAGAATTCCGCTATCATGAGAGAAGCCACTAGAGAAAACTATGGCCCCCAGGTCTATTCTCAGCATATCAATTTAAAATCTACTTTACTTTTCCGCTTTTACTTTCTGTTTTTATATCCAAAAATATCAAACTATCCTATCTATCTGATCTCACTTTCGTAAGTGACTGTAAAGGGATTGACAACCCCTTATCGCGTTGGCTGCGAAGTTCTTATTTGCTTGTGCAGGTGCGAGGGACTCGCGTGTGGTCTCCTACTGGATTGATACCTTGGTTCTCAAAAACTAAGGAAAATACTTACGCTACTGTGCTGCATCACCCTTTCCTCTTCAAGGGGATACAATGCAAGCTCTAGAAGTAGCAAGTACATTGTCAATTACTATCTTATCTGGAAGATTAACTCCCACTTGATTCAAGCAATTGTAGTACACAGACAATCTGAGCACATGCTCACTGGTTGAGCTATTCTCCTCTATCTTGTAGGTAAAGTACTGTCAGAGGTCTCGTACCTCTTGGTATGGGCATGAGTATGAAATACTAATTTCAACTCATGGAACATCTTATATGCTCTGTTGCGTTCAAAACGTTTTTGAAGTCCCAGTTCTAAGCCGTAAAGCATGGTGCACTAAACTATCAAGTAGTCATCATACCGAGCTTTTGTCAAAATGTTCACGACGTCTGCATCTGCTACTGCAATAGGTCTGTTAGCTAGCGGTGCATCAAGGACAGAATTCTTCTGTGCAGCAATGAGGAAAATCCTCAGATCACGGAAAAGTCTGCATCATTGCTACTATCATCTTTAAATTTATATATCTCTAGGAACATATAAAAATAAACGGGGAGCTACATCGCGAACTATTGATCTACAACATAGATAAGCTAATACTACCAGGAGTAAGTTCATGATAAATTAAAGTTCAATTAATCATATTACTAAAGAACTCCCACTTAGATAGACATCCCTCTAGTCATCTAAATGACCACGTGATCCAAATCAACTAAACCATGTCCGATCATCACGTGAGATGGAGTAGTTTTCAATGGTGAACATCTTATGTTGATCATATCTACTATATGATTCACGCTCGACCTTTCGGTCTCCAGTGTTCCGAGGCCATGTCTGTACATGCTAGGCTCGTCAAGTTTAACTCGAGTATTCTGCATGTGCCAAACTGTCTTACACCCATTGTATTTGAACGTAGAGCTTATCACACCCGATCATCACGTGGTGTCTCGGCACGACGAACTTTCGCAGCGGTGCATACTCAGGGAGAACACTTGTACCTTGAAAGTTTTGTAAGGGATCATATTATAATGCTACTGTCGTTCTAAGCAAAATAAGAAGAATAATAAGATAAACATCACATGCAATCAAAATATGTGACATGATATGGCCATCATCATCTTGTTCTTTTGATCTCCATCTCCAAAGCACCGTCATGATCACCATTGTCACCGGCGCGACACCTTGATCTCCATCGTAGCATCGTTGTCGTCTCGCCAACTATTGCTTCTACGACTATCGCTACCGCTTAGTGATAAAGTAAAGCAATTACATGGCGATTGCATTTCATACAATAAAGCGACAACCATATGGATCCTGCCAGTTGCCGATAACTCTATTACAAAACATGATCATCTCATACAATAACATATAACTCATCACGTCTTGACCATATCACATCACAACATGCCCTACAAAAACAAGTTAGACGTCCTCTACTTTGTTGTTGCAAGTTTTACGTGGCTGCTACGGGCTCTAGCAAGAACCGATCTTACCTACACATACAAAACCACAATGATTTTTCATCAAGTATGTGATGTTTTAACCTTCACAAGGATCGGGCGTAGCCACACTTGATTCAACTAAAGTTGGAGAAACTGACACTCGCCAGCCACCTGTGTGCGAACCACGTCGGTAGAATCAGTCTCGCGTAAGCGTACGCGTAATGTCGGTCCGGGCCGCCTCATCCAACAATACCGCCGAATCAAAGTATGACATGCTGGTAAGCAATACGACTATTATCGCCCACAGCCCATTACGTTCTACTCGTGCATATCATCTACGCATAGACATGGCTCATGATGCCACTGTTGGGGAACGTAGTATTTCAAAAAAAAAATCCTACGCACATGCAAGATCATGGTGATGTATAGCAACGAGAGGAGAGAGTGTCGTCCACGTACCCTCGTAGACCGTAAGCGGAAGCATTATGACAACGCGGTTGATGTAGTTGTACGTTTTCACGATCGACCGATCCTAGTACCGAACGTACGGCACCTCCGCGATCTGCACACGTTCAGCTCGGTGACGCCCCATGAACTCACGATCCAGTAGAGCTTTGAGGGAGAGTTCTGTCAGCACGACAGCGTGATGACAGTGATGATGAAGTTATTACTGACGCAGGGATTCACCTAAGCACTGCAACGATATGACCGAGGTATGTTTCTGTGGAGGGGGCACCGCACATGGCTAAAAGATCAATGATCAACTTGTGTGTCTATGGGGTGCCCCCCACCCCCGTATATAAAGGAGTGGAGGTGGGGGAGGGGCCGGCCCTCTATGGCGCGCCCTAGGAGGAGTCCTACTCCCACCGGGAGTAGGAATCCCCCCTTCCCTTGTTGGACTAGGAGAGAAGGAAGGGGAGAGAGGGCGGAAGGAAAGGGGGGCGCCGCCCCTCCCCTCCTTGTCCAATTTGGAGTAGAGGGAGAGGGGGCGCGCGGCCTGCCCTGATCTCCTCTCTCTCTCTCCACTAAGGCCCAATAAGGCCCATATACTTACCGGGGGGTTCCGGTAACCTCCCGGTACTCCGGTAAAATCCCGATTTCACTCGGATCTATTCCGATGTCCAAATATAGGCTTCCAATATATTGATTTTTATGTCTCGACCATTTCGAGACTCCTTGTCATGTTCGTGATCATATTCGGGACTCCCAACTACCTTCGATACGTCAAAACTCATAAACTCATAATACCGATCGTCACCAAACTTTAAGCGTGCGGACCCTACGGGTTCGAGAACTATGTAGACATGACCGAGACTCATCTCCGGTCAATAACCAACAGCGGAACCTGGATGCTCATATCGGTTCCTACATATTCTACAAAGATCTTTATCGGTCAAACCGCACAACAATATACGTTGTTCCCTTTGTCATCGGTATGTTACTTGCCAAAGATTCGATCGTCGGTATCTCAATACCTAGTTCAATCTCGTTACCAACAAGTCTCTTTACTCGTTCCATAATGCATCATCTCGTGAAAAACTCATTAGTCATTTGCTTGCAAGGCTTATAGTGATGTGCATTACCGAGAGGGCCCACAGATACCTCTCCGACACTCGGAGTGACAAATCCTATTCTCGATCTATGCCAACACCACAAACACCTTTGGAGACACCTGTAGAGCATATTTATAATCACCTAGTTACGGTGTGATGTTTGATAGCACACAAGGTGTTCCTCCGGTATTTGGGAGTTGCATAATCTCATAGTCATAGGAACATGTATAAGTCATGAAGAAAGCAATAAAGTAAAACTAAATGATCAAGTGCTAAGCTAACGGAATGGGTCAAGTAAATCACATCATTCACCAATGAAGTGATCCCGTTAATCAAATGACAACTCATGTCTATGGCTAGGAAACTTAACCAGCTTTGATTAACAAGCTAGTCAAGTAGAGGCATACTAGTGACACTCTCTTTGTCTCTGTATTCACACATGTACTAAGTTTCCGGTTAATAGAATTCTAGCATGAATAATAAACATTTATCATGATATAAGGAAATAAATAATAACTTTATTATTGCCTCTAGGGCATATTTCCTTCATCTATAACAAAAATACCAAAATATTATCTTATTATCTCTATCAGATCTCACTTTTGTAAGTGACCGAGAAGGGATTGACAACCCCTTTTATCGCGTTGGCTGCAAGGTTCTTATTTGTTTGTGCAGGTATGAGGGACTCGCGCGTGGTCTCCTACTGGATTGATACATTGGTTCTAAAAAACTGAGGGAAATACTTACGTTACTGTGCTGCATCACCCTTTCCTCTTCGAGGGAATACAACGCAAGCTCGAGAAGTAGCAACGTGATAGGGACGGGCGCGCGCGGCGACGAGGGCGGGGCCGGGCGCGCGCGATGGGGTGGGCGGCGACGTCGACGGGGACGTGCGCGCGCGACGGAGGCGGCGACAGGGACAGGCGCGATGAAGACGAAGAAGAAACTAACTGAAATTTTGTCAGTGTTGTTTATATAGGAGTGGGCTTTAGTACCGGTTGAAGCCACCAACCGGTACTAAAGGTCAATTTTGGCCAGGTGAAGTGGCGGGAAAGGCGGCCTTTAGTGCCGATTCGTGGCTCCAATCGGTACTAAAGACCCTGCCTTTAGTACCGGTTGGAGCCAAGAATCGGTACTAAAGGTGGCGCGCTCCCATCCCGCCGTGCACAAAGTTTAGTCCCACCTCACCGAGCGAAGGGCGGCCGCACTGATTTATAAACCCAGCCGCCGCTGCTTCTTCGAGCTACTCTCTAAAGCATGCTTCTGGGCCTAACTTTGTCGCGCTGCCCTATGAGCCTGCTGGGCCTTATGGGCCTGCATATCCACGCCCAAGGCCTAGCAGGCCCACTGGGCAGTGCGCAAATAAAAAAAATTATATAATTTTTTTATTTTATTTTTTCTGAGTAGTTTTTTTGTTGTATTTAGAGTTTCTTTGTGAATATTTTTTCTTTAGGTAAAAAAAATTACAAACTTTCTGTTAGTGCCAGTAGTTTTCAAATTTGAATAGTTTAAATTTGAATTATTTGAAATTTGTGTGAATCACTACTTTGTGAATAACTTAACTTTAAAAATAGATTTTCCAGTTTGTACACGAAGTGCATCCAGTTTTTGCCGTGACCCTCTCTACTTTTTTGCGCATGCTATGTGGGTGAAATGATGATACCATGCCAAATTTCAACCTTTTCAGAGTTCATTTTGTAGTGCTTTTCAATTTCACGGTCATTTAGCTCTCAAAATGAATCAGTAAATGAATGAAAATAGCAAATGGTGTCAGAAAGGGTTGAAAGTTGATGACGTGGCTTTGAATCATGCATACTGAACGCAAAAAAAGTGCGGAGTTGTCATAAGTTTAAAAAAAATGAAGTGCCGGTGTAACAGATGAGTTTTTTTGTCCGAAACCCTGATACTTCAAAAGAGATTTTCTAGTTTGTACACGAAGGGCATCCAATTTTTGCCGTGACCC
>LR738715.1:799524963-799539526 GCA_902687465.1 Secale cereale
GCGCACTGGCCTCCGCCGGCTTCGCGCTCCGCTACGCGTCGCGCGCTGCCACCCTATGCGCCCCCCGTCGCTATGGCCGTCGTCGCCGGCGGCCTCGTCCGGCCTCCCTGCGGGCGAGGGTCCGCTCGGGTGCGGGCGTGCCCATTAACCCGGGCGCCCAGAACCGCTAAGGGCCGCAGGCCCAATGACATGTGGGGCCCCATGGCCCCAGAACATTTAAAAAAAAGAAGAATAAAAAAAAGTATAGAATAAAAAAATAATATAAAATAATAATAAAAAAAATAATTAATTAATTAATTAGTGAATTAATTAAGTTAATTAATCCTATTTAATTAAACTAATTAACTAGTTTTTTTTGCGGTGTAACTAATTAACTAGTTAGCTTAATTAAACTGTAATTAGATTAGCTAAACTATTAATTATCTAAACAGTCAATGACAGGTGAGACCCACTGGTCAGGTTGACCAGTCAACCATGCTGACGTCAGCACGATGTCATGCTGATGTCATAAATCTTTTTCGAATTAATTTAATTAATATTAAATTCCAGAAATTAATAAAAATTTAGAAAATCATATCTTTTAATCCGTAACTCGGATGGAAAAACTTTGTACATGAAAGTTGCTCAGAACGACGAGACGAATCCGAATACGCGGTCCGTTCATCCGCCACACATCTCTATCATACCGAACATGCAACATTCCCCCTCCGTTTCATCTGCCCGAAAATGCCTAACATCGGGAATGCTTCCCGGATGTTATTCCTCTTCGCCTGTATCACCGAGCATCGCGTTAGGTCACACGTAGCACCGCCTTTTGACATGTTATGCTTTGTGATGCTATTGTTTGCTCTGTTATTTATTTGTTTCCCCTTCGTTGCTTATTTTCGGTAGACTCCGATACTGTGATAGACCCCGAGACCATTGATGCTTTGGTGTTCGACTACGGCTACGCTTCCGAAGATTCCTTTTGTCTGCAGAGCTTCCAGGCAAGCCCCCCCCTTTTGATCACCAGATATCTCCTATTCTTCTCTCTACTGCTTGCATTAGAGTAGTGTAGCATGTTACTGTTCGGTTACTCCTATTCTGTTGCATAGCCTGTCATTGCTGCTACAACTATTGATACATGTACCTGCCATCCTAATGCTTAGTGTAGGATGCTAGTTTTCCATCAGTGGCCCCACATCCTTGTCCGTCTGCCATGCTATACTATTGGGCCATGATCACCTCGGGTGGTGATCACGGGTATATACTATACACATACTTTACATGACACATGATGTGACTAAAGTCGGGTCGGCTCGTTGAGTACCCGCAAGTGATTCCGATGTGGGGGCTGAAAGGACAGGTGGCTCCATCCAGGTAGTGGTGGGCCTGAGTTCCCGACGGCCCCCGAGTGGATCTTTGTGGCGGAGCGACAGGGCAGGTTGAGACACCCAGTGGAGAGGTGGCCTGACCCTGGTCATTGTCCGTGGTTGTTTCATAATAACACGCTTATCGAGATCTTGGTATTTGATCTGAGTCTGGCCATTTGGTCTATACGCACTAACCAGCTGCGTGGGAATAGTTATGGGCTCTCGACGTCGTGGTATCAGCCGAAGCCTTCTTGACGTCAGCGACTTAGTGGCGCGCGCCGGGTTGGACCGCGTAACGCAACTTCCTTAGTAATGGAGGTTGCTAGGTCTGCTCACCGGCCGCGTACGCAACGTGCAGGTGTGCGTTGGGCGATGGGCCCGGACCCCTACGTGCCTAGGACTTAGACCGGCGTGCTGACCTCTGTGTTGTGCTTAGGTAGGGCTGCGATGTGTTGATCTTCCGACGCCGGGCATGACCCCGGAAAGTGTGTCCGGCCAAATGGGATCGAGCGTGCTGGGTTATGTGGTGCACCCCTGCAGGGAAGTTAATCTATTCGAATAGTCGTGTCCCTCGGTAAAAGGACGACCCGGAGTTGTACTCTGACCTCATGACAACTAGAACTGGATACTTAATAAAACACACCCAGACAAGTTCCAGATACAACCCAGTGATCGCTTTCCCACAGGGCGACGAGGGGAGGATCGCCGGGTAGGATTATGCTATACGATGTTACTTGGTGAACTCTTCAGCTACTCAAGACGGAGGCTGCCAGAAGCTTTGACGCCTGTTACTATTCCATCTACTCTCTTCTACTGCTGCAAGATGGAGGTTGCCAGAAGCGTAGCCTTCGATTGGATTAGCTATCCCCCTCTTATTCTGGCATTCTGCAGTTTAGCCCTCAGATATTGCCCCTTTACACAAATACCATTGCATATGTAGTATAGATCCTTGCTTGCGAGTACTTTGGATGAGTACTCACGGTTGCTTTGCTCCCCCTTTCCCCCTTTTGTTCCTTCTTCTCGAATGACGCAACCAGATGGTGGAGCCCAGGACCCAGAAGATCCCGATGATGTTTCTACGTGGAGTTCGGCTTCGAGGAGTAGTTAGGAGGTCCCAGGCAGGAGGCCTTGCCTCTTCGATCGTTGTTACTTTTGTGCTAGCCTTCTTAAGGCAACCTTGTTTAACTGATGTCTGTACTCAGATATTGTTGCTTCCGCTGACTCTTGTGTTTTCGAGCTTATGTATTCGAGCCCTCGAGGCCCCTGGCTTGTAATATAAAGCTTGTATTATTTTAATTTGTGTCTAGTGTTGTGTTGTGATATCTTCCCGTGAGTCCTTGATCTTGGTCGTACACATTTGCGTGCATGATTAGTGTACGGTCAAATCGGGGGCGTCACAATGAGTCCATGACCAGTAGCTATGTGATGTTCTCCTCCCGTTCTTGTGCTTCACTAATTAGTCCTCGTGAGCTGCCCTACATGATCGAGGCACCTATGTAATCCTTATGCTGTTGCTATGTTGAGTTTGCTGGGATCCGATGGATTATGAGATTATGTTCGGATTGATCTTGAGTAATATATTTGATTCACCTCTTTTATATTTTTGTTCATAAGTAATTCTTGCATGTTCTCCGTTGTTATTTATTGCTTTGGCCGAGTAATAGGTAGTGACTCCAAGAGGGAACGTTATGCTCGATTGTGGGTTCATGCCCCTCGATGACTAGCTTGAGTGACAGAAACATGAGTCAAGGGGATGTGCTGTTGCCACAAGGGGGAAAACAACGGTGCTTGTGCCCGCGGGTGCAAAGATTGTTTACTTTACGCAATGTTCTTTTAATGCAGTTGTCTGTTACATTGAGTTTACACTATGGGTGGGACTCGCAACTTAATACCAGCGAGATGTTCTGGATAGATATCTCAAGGTGGATGATTAGTAGTAGATATTGATGGATTTCGGTCTACTTACTTTGGCGTACCGCCCATGCTTTGAACCTCAACCTTTCTTGCAATGTAGTCAGCATTGGTTTGCGTTCGTGGTCCTGTCAATTGCCCAGCTGTAATTTGTTACCTCACATCGTCTTTTGGGAGAGAGACATCACTAGTGAACATCATGAGACTCCGGTCCATATTACCATCACTGATCACATTGCTATTTACTTTTCGTTATTATTTACTATTGCAAAACACTATCTATCACTACTATCATTGCTTTTAATCCTTTGTGAACTACAAGGCCGGAGGGATTGACAACCTCTCTGTACTCGTTGGGAGCAGGAGGCCTTGCCTTTTCGATCGTTGTTACTTTTGTGCTAGCCTTCTTAAGGCAAACTTGTTTAACCTATGTCTGTACTCAGATATTATTGCTTTCGCTGACTCTTGTGTTTTCGAGCTTTTGTATTCGAGCCCTCGAGGCCCCTGGCTTGTAATATAAAGCTTGTATTATTTTAATTTGTGTCTAGAGTTGTGTTGTGACATCTTCCAGTGAGTCTCTGATCTTGGTCGTACACATTTGCGTGCATGATTAGTGTACGGACAAATCGGGGGCGTCACAGGTTAGGACTGGTTGGTATTTGATACCATGTAGTTTGGCAGGAAAAAATTGATGCGACTCAATTCATTGATCGGGCGCATGGCGCACATATATGGAGCACAGGGGCGCACGTTCTCAACGATATCCTGAGCTAGGTACAAGTTAAACGGGATTTACGAGGTGTGACAATTAAGGAAAGTCCTAACTTATCCCTATCTACTCACATACAGTAACATCACGTTCAACAGACTGAAATGGACACTGACACAACTCCAATGCATCGAGTCACCTGTTTCGGCCTCCTTTGGTTCATAGGATAGGATTATCATAGGAATAGGAAATTTGAGGAAATAAGATGACATGTATCTCAAATCCTATGAGTAGGAATAGGAAAAAGTGATGTCATTTGGTTCACACCAAAGGAATTTTTCCATTGAGTCTAGGCTCATTTTTATTTTCCTATGAAATGTGAAGGATAGGAACCAATCCTATATAGGAATAGGAATCCATTCCTATGAACCAAAGGGCTCTAAAAGAAAAAATCATATAAGAATCATATCCTATAGAATTCCTATAAAATTCCTCCAAACCAAAGGAGGCCTTCATATGTTTATGACTAAAGTGTGATACTTCATACATGCACACTCTTGGTAAATACATTGCATATTTAGTGCTCTAAGGAATATCTAGAAACATTGACAAATATAGGTGCAGCAAAATGTGGTCATTAATTATTGGGCTAGGTCATTATAATTTTTCGAAAGTACCATGCACACGACATTTCAATCTACTAAAATAATAACGGGACTGCAGGCCCGACACGTGACCTGCGGGCCCAAACCGTTCACTTGCTCCAGACGAGACTTGCCTGTTTCCCGCGCGTGTACCCATCCATGCTCCTGCGTACATGGCTTGATTTGATTGAAACAAAATAAAGCCCGGCCCCACCCTCTTAAAATCAGGGATGAGATGATTAGATTACAAAGAAAAAAAAAGGAAAAAAGAAAAGCCGATGAAGCGAGAGCACATATGCGAGCAGGACGAGGGAGCGGGCAAAGCCGGATCCTGCCCTCCACGCGCGGTTGACTCCCACGGGCCCACCAGTAAACAAACCCATCCCTCCTCGCTGGTCGACGCCGCCTCGGTCTCCCTCCGCAGCTCCACCTTGCCATCCCGGTACAGTCCTCGCCGGTGACTCGCGCCCGGAACCCTAAGGCACAGCGATCGCCGGCGAGCAGGCCATGGATGGCGGCGCGGCGGAGCTGCGCGAGACCCACCGCCTGGTTGGCCACGCCGACCGCGCGTGGGCACTCGCCTGGAACCCCAACCCGGGCGCCGGCGCCGGCCCCGTCCTCGCCTCCTGCGGCGCCGACAAGACAGTGCGCATCTGGAGGCGCGCCCCCGACGGCGCCTGGCACTGCTCGGTAAGGCCAGGCCAGGCTACTTTAGTTTGTTCCAGGGCTCCCCGTTGCATTGCAAATTTGCAATTGCAGTGATTGGTTTCCTCATTAGTGTCCATCTTGCTTGATTAGGATGTGCTCGAAGGCGTGCACGAACGCACGGTGAGGTCCTGCGCTTGGTCCCCCGACGGGAAGATGTTGGCGGACGCGAGCTTCGATGGCACGGCGGCGATTTGGGAGTACTCCGGTGAAGACTTTGAGTTCGTTGACACGTTGGAGGTGAAGCCTTTTCTGAATTTGGCCTTTTGGGTTCAGTGTCACCACTGTTTGCTGTGGATAAGTTACCTGTGGATGTTAACTCTGTGCTGTTAATGGGTAGGGGCACGTGAACGAGGTGAAGAGCGTGTCATGGAGCCAGTCCGGTTCGATGGTCGCGACTTGCAGTCGGGGCAGGGCAGCGTGGATATGGGAGATTATGCCAGGGAACGAGCACGAGTGTGTAGATGTGCTGCAGGGGCACACTGAGGATGTGAAGATGGTCCAGTGGCACCCCTTCTTTGATGTTCTGGTTTCTGTCAGCTATGACAATATGATCAGGGTATGAACTTTTGTCAATTTAATTTGTAATGAACTAGCTCGGCCTGCGTTACGTTGCTGTATGCCTTGCGGTTTTAGGCTATGGATACTGGATAGGCAACAAGGGTGTGCTCTTTGCTCTTGCTCTATTTGGTATGCAGTTTAAAGTGTCATTATCATTAATAATTTGATATACAAGCTTTAATGTAGGTCTGGGCTGATGACGGCGATGGTAAGTGGCCTTGTGTACAGACATTGACTGAAGCCGGTAACAGGTAATGAGGCTCTTTGGTCAAGCCCTTTTTTGCCTTTATTTGGTTGATAAAACTTGTATGTCGCGCTTGTGGTATAATATATTTGGACTTATTTACATTGTAATATTGTACGAATGTATTCAGTCGGCGAAATCCCAGCTTATGTTTCTGTAGAAGATCAATCCCAACTTATGTGATGCTGATGATTGTGAAAAAGATGTGATGCATGAAGTCATGTGTCTGTTGATTTTATGATCTGGCCTAAACTTCTGCCCCATGATCGTACCCTCTTTTAATATGTTTGGATCTTGTAGATTTATTTTCTACCAGCAGCCATGTACATGTATGCACGATTCTAGCTATGTGTATTGGAGGTAATTGTAGGGGTCAAACTTAAACCATGAGGTGTTGATGAGAGATTTATGGACAGTTAAGATCAATAGTGTCGCATGGTGTCCTTCTGTTTTGGTATAAATATCCCTTGATTATTGGGTTTTACTTGTATTTTTTTCCACAGCTCCCACTTTGCTAAAACATAATGTGGGATTACATGTCAATCATAGTAATGTGCTTCTGACTTTGTGTTATGTTACTATTAACTGTATAAGATTGTCTTGATACTGTTCCATCTTGTTTGGATGATATGATGACTTTCTGCTATTCATCTTTAAAAATAGCTGAGCATATCTATTTCCTTCTGAAATTTTGTTTGTTAACTTCAATTGTTGATGGCGACTATGTTCTATCATTAGTAACAGAACGCTACTATATTGATTATTCTTTCTGGTGTTAGTGCCTAACTGATTATTGCATCTTGCCCTGGTAAAGTTGATCTCCTTTTTCTTGATCACAGTGGTCATTCCTCAACAGTATGGTCAGTATCTTTTAACCAGAAAGGAGATAGGATGGTCACATGCAGGTTAGCTCTACCATGCTGGATTAATATCCCTATTTGTTTTGTAGGATCTTTTTGGAATGCGGTGTATTCCCAGATTCTCTAGCACTGCTGAATTCCTTTGTTCCAGATGGGCCCTACAAAAGTTACTAATGTCATACTCATACATTTGTTATCCAGTGATGACTGTACTTTGAAAATTTGGGATACAAGTATTGATTTGTCGCAACCAACAACTGGAGAAGGTCATGAATCTTGGTAAGAGTTTTCTTCTTGATACCTTTTTTTGACTCCTGTTTGTCGTACAAGGTTGATAACACTGAAATAACACAGCTGTGCCTAAAAGATATGGCTGCAAAACAAGCTGTGTGGTAGTTCATGTTTAGTCCCTACCCTAAAATTTAGACTATGCCAGTGATGAATCAAGCATTGTGCTATGTCTATTGTTATTAATCAGGCATATCTCTGTAATTTTATATTATCCGCCACTTTACTCCCTGGGACAGTTGCAAACTAATAATTGATGATGTGCCTGCTCTTCACAGAGAAGTGGTTGTTTGGTAGAGTATACCATTGTGCATTTTTATTTGTCGGAGAACTTTTCTAAGTTAGATGTACTCATCTTTGTTGCTATTAAGATCAAATATCAATGCTTACATTGAGTAAGATTTTGCTTCGCTTTCACCAGAGTGCAAATATAGCACAACTTGGCCCTTTCCACACATATGGACTATGAGTCGACTTTAGTGTTGGTGTGTAACTGTTCTAGTTCTGCTGGTATTGTTATCACATCACTGCAGTGAAGCTTATCAAAATTATGTTGCCTTTCCACACCACCCCTTTAATAGGATGATTATCATTTAATTTCAGGCGTCATATTTCTACTCTATCCGGATATCATGGTCGAACTATTTTTTCAGTCCATTGGTCAAGGTTAGCTGAACTCCAATCACTGATACATATTTACTGCTTCTGAATTTCATTCTGCAGGAGCTAACAAATTTACTCTTTATCAGCTAGAACACAAGCATTTTTATGAATTCAATCAACAATATAAATTTTATAAAAATAGTTTCTGGCTTCTGGTTGAGAGCATTATATGTCTGCAAAAAGGAGGCTCATTATATTTTATGCAAGTTAACTTAATTATACACATCAATATTCCTGTTGAACTGATGGCCAGAATCCTGCAGAAAAAGATAATCAAAGTCCTTAACTGTCTGTTCTACATGTTTACGAAAGATATGACCGACTATTTATGTATATGTTTTCAGAATACAATAGTCGGATATTTATGTTGAACAAATTTTGATCTCCCAGAATTGGCAAATTCTGCTGTCTTTCTGAATAAGCAAAGATATTACTGGCCATTCTAATCTTCCGAAGTATATTTACATAAAGTCGATATGGATTGCCATGCTGAATTGAAATAGAATACTCTTTCACTCGTTTGTACTATTCCTTGACATTTTCCATGCTCCTCTGTGCATGCAGCGAGGGTGTAATTGCCAGTGGGGCAGGTGATGATGCTATCTGCTTATTTGCCGAGGAGAATAGTACGGTATCTTATCCTTCCGCTGAACATTCAAATTCTCATGACTCTCGATTCATCTCTATGGGATCTGCTTAGCCGACCATTTTGTCCAAGTTACATTTGCGGTAGATAGTGGAGTGCGATGTTCCAGTACGGAGTGCATACTTTAGTAGTGGTCATACTTGTCTAGGAATAAATAAATGCTCGAGTGTTTGTTCATATTTTTTCTAAATGCTGTAACCACCCTTGATTTAAGTATTAACAGCTACCTTTGATGGTGTAGGTTGAGGGGCCTTCCTACATATTAATACTGAAGAAAGAGAAGGCACATGACATGGATGTAAATTGTGTCAGATGGTGTCCTCAGGTAATCTCAGAAAATTAGCAACAAAATAGTCTCAGCGTGTTAAAGCTGGTAATGGGCTTCATTTGTTTCTGCCTTGGTGTATGAGAACTATCAATATCTTTAATGGTTCAAGTATCTTTTACTTTAGTTAGAAGTGCCTAATTCTTGTCAAATAAACTCGTAGGATCCAAGGGTGTTGGCATCCGCGAGCGATGACGGCACAGTCAAACTGTGGGAGCTGCGGGGGGATATACTGGATTGAGTTGTGCTCTTCTGCTGTAACATGATCATAGTTCTAGCTGTGCATCTTAAGATCATACTGTAGAACAGAGTAGGGGTCACCTATTTTTTTTTCGAAAACAATGCTCCCTAGTTCAGCTAATACTTTTTTGTACCCGCAAAAGCTTGGATGGTGATGGTCATTTAACAGATCCCATCCAAGCTACAAGCTCTGGCATCCTGACAGGATGTGGAATAGTTCGTGTATACAATATGAAACGATAGACCTTTTTTTTTTTTTGAGGGAATGAAACGATAGACTTGTATCATGTCATTTTTGCGAATGAGCTATGAAACATCAAATTAAGTTTCGCCATTGTGAACACCATATTGTTTCTCATTGTTGCCGCCTCTTGATGAGATTTCAGATTCCATATCCTTTTGCTGGACTAATGCATAGGGCGTCTGAGTTTTTCTAGGTTATCTATTTGACAGACTAAATATTGCTATATGTCACAAAAGCACATCATTGGATTCATATATGTTACCTCTGCCCCAGATTAGTTGTCTTAGATTTATTTAAATACGGATGTACCTAACACTAAAACATGTTTAGATACATATGTAGCTACACAAATCTAAGACAACAAATTCTACTCCTTCGTTTCGGAGCTAAATGAGTGAATCTACATTCTAAATATGTCTATATACAATCAAATGTAGTCCTTATCGAAATATTTAAAAAGGCTTATATTTAGCAACGGAGGGAGTATATATTTTATATAGATAACCCCACTAGCGATCATTAATTGCTATTTTCCTGCTCTCATAATGAGCCACATCATCAAAATTATTGTAGCCGTTTATACGCTACTCTCTCCGTTCCATAATATGAAAGTGTTTTGACACTGGTATATCTCAATGCATAATAGTCATCTGATCTAGATTGAGTTACTAGTGACCGGTGACGGTAAGGCTACCAGGCTATCTTCCCCTCCTTCCTCCTCTCCCTCTCACCATGTCACTAACATGCACCCGTTTGCTGGAGAAATTCTTCTCTATCTCTACTATAGAAATTTTTCTCTATCTCTACTACCTAAAAGATATATAATGTTCCCTCTTCCCTCTTACGTCATCCCACCTTTCGTCCACCCCTCCACCTACGAGAACCCCACCCTCACCGTTTTTCCTTCCCCTTCCACCGGTTTTCTCTCTTACTGATTTTTTCGTCAGCCCGTGAAAACCCAACGTATCCCAAATATGGTAATTACGGTAATCAATCAATTCACATATGGTAAGGTCATAAACTCACGAAAAACACAAATATGGTAATTATGGTAATCAATCAATTCACATATGGCAAGGTTATAAACTCGTGAAAACCAAATAATCAATCAATCTCTGCCATAAAATCACCGAATCTCTTATGTATAAGGCCATCAATCATGGTCCTATCCGGATGTGATTCATACCTACCAAAAATCGCAAGTTTTAGCTATAATTGTTTACCTTGAGATATGGTTGTAGACATACATGATTGATGTTATACTACTCGAATATGTATTGCCCCGTTGTAATGCACGGGCAAATATCTAGTTGTAAAAATATGAAGTGATTGTTGTGTTTTTTTAATACAATACAGATGTAAGAGATCATAAACATGCGCACACTCTACTCCTATGAACACCTCCGAGAGACCGAGCCGACATATCATGTTGAGATTTACGAAGCCATCATAAACGTTTCGTAGTCGACGGAAACATCTCCGTCCACTGAACGCGCATCGCTGAAAATCTTGAAATAAATCTAGAAAAATACGAGCACAAAGACTTGAACCCCAGTAGGCCGAGGATACCACTGTCCTTCTAACTATCCAACCACGAGTTAGTTCGCATGAAGTGATTGCTGTTGTTAGTCAACATGGGGTCGTGCTCGGTTTAAACCGAGGACCGAACCGAAGTGGCCTTCAGTGTTTTCTGGAAAGACCGGTCATTCGTAAAAAAATCAGAAAACCGATTTGTTTTTTCTTGCAGAACCGAACCGATCGGTTCGGTATAACCAAACGCCCGGGCAGGCCCGTGCCCTCCACGCGCGGTTGACCCCCACAGGCCCCCAGTAAACGAACTCCCCACCGTCCCTCCTCGCTGGTAGCCGCCGCCGCCGCCGCCGCCTCCTCCTCCGGTAAATCCTCACAATCCCTCCTCGCGCCGCCTCGAACCCCCTCCGTAGCTCCCCGCTCCGCCCTCCCGGCGCGCTCCTCACCGGCGACTCGCGCCCGGAACCCTAGGCAACGGCGATCGCCGGCGAGCAGGCCATGGATGGCGGCGCGGCGGAGCTGCGCGAGACCCACCGCCTGACGGGCCACGCCGACCGCGCCTGGTCGCTCGCATGGAACCCCAACCCGGGCCCCGGCGCCGGCCCCGTCCTCGCCTCCTGCGGCGGCGACAAGACCGTACGCATCTGGAAGCGCGCCCCCGACGGCGTCTGGGACTGCTCGGTAAGGCCAATCTACTTCAATCAGTTCCATAGCTCCAAGTTGCACTGCGGTGGTTCGTTTCCTCATTGGCGTCCCATCCACCTCGCTTGTTCAGGATGTGCTCGACGGCGTGCACGAACGCACGGTGAGGTCCTGCGCCTGGTCCCCCGACGGGAGGCTGCTGGCGACCGCGAGTTTCGATGGCACCACCGCGATTTGGGAGTACTCCGGCGGGGACTTCGAGTGCGTGGCCACATTGGAGGTGAAACTCTTGCTGAATTTGGGTTTTGGGTTCAGTGTTACCACTTTTTGTTGTGGAGATTGCTGGTTACCTGTGGATGTTAACTCTGTGCTGGCGATGGGTAGGGGCATGATAATGAGGTGAAGAGCGTGTCGTGGAGCCAGTCCGGTTCGCTGCTCGCGACGTGCAGCCGGGACAAGGCTGTGTGGATATGGGAGGTGCAGCCAGGAAACGAGCACGAGTGTGTAGCGGTCCTGCAGGGGCACACTCAGGACGTGAAGATGGTCCAGTGGCACCCAGTCCTTAGTGTTCTCGTTTCTGTCAGCTATGACAATACTATCAGGGTATGAACTCTATCAATTTAATTTGTAGTGCACTAGTTCGGCCTGCGTTATTTTGCTGTCTAGTGATTTTATGCTGTGGATAGGCTGCTCTTGCTCTGTTCCGTTTGCAGTGTTTAAGTGGCATTAATCATTGAGATGGAAGCTTCAATGTAGGTCTGGGCTGATGACGGCGATGATGACTGGCATTGTGTGCAGACATTAACTGAAGCTGATAACGGGTAATGAGGCTCTTTGGTCCAGCCCTTTTTGCCTTTCTATGGTTGATAAAACTTGTACTGCTTGTGGTGTAATATGTTTTGACTTTATTTACTCCCAGGTAATGGGTACATTGTCATATCGCGCGAATCTACAGCTTATGTTTCTATAGAAGATCAATCCCAGCTTATTTATGCTGATGATTGTGAAAAAGATGTGATGCATGAAAACCCATTTTATGACTCGTTTGGCTGTTGATTTTATGATCTAGACTAAACGTCTGCCCCATGACCATATCGTCTTTTCATATCTTTGGATCTTGCACATTTTATTTTCTTCTAGCAACCATGTACATGCATGCACGATTCTACCAATGTGTATTGCATGAAAATATAACTACTAACATATTTCAGAAAATCATATTGCATGTACCCAACATTCCCTTCCCCCCTTCCCTAACAAGCCACTTTATGGAGGGGAAAAAGGATCCAAGATCCAGGTAGCTAGTGAGTTTGATTCTGAATTAATCATACGATAAGTGTGTAATTAATAAGAGGTAATTCTAGGGATCCAACTTAAACCATGAGGTGTTGATGAGAGATTTATGGACAGTTAAGATCAACAGTATCGCATTGAACCGTTGTCTTTTTGTTTTGGTATAAATATCCCGTAATTATTTCACTTGTATTTTTTTTTCTTTTTTCACAGTTCCCACTTTGCTAAAACATAATCTGGGATTACATGTCAATCATTGTAATGTGTTTGTGTTATGTTGCTATTAACTATTAAGATTACCCTGACACCGTTCCATCTTGTTTGGATGATATGATACACTTTTTGCTATTCATCTTTAAAAATAATAGAGCATATATTTATCTCCTTTTGAAATTTTGATTGTTCATTTCAATTGTCGACGGACACTATGTTCTCTCATTAGTAACAGAACGCTACTATATTGATTACTCTTTCTGGTGTTACAGCTTAATTGATTATTGCATCTTGCCCTGCTATAGTTGATCTCCTTTTTCTTGTTTACAGTGGTCATTCCTCAACAGTATGGTCAGTATCTTTTAACCAGAAAGGAGATAGGATGGTCACATGCAGGTTCGCTCTACCATGCTGGATCAATATCCCTCTTTATTTTGTAGGCTCTTTTTGGAATGCGATATTTTCCCAGATTCTCTAGCACTGCTGAATTCCTGTGTTCCAGACAGGCCCTAGCATAAGTTTCTAATGTCATACATTTCTTATCCAGTGATGACTGTACTTTGAAGATTTGGGATACAAGTGCTGATTTGTCGCAGCCAACAACTGGAGAAGGTCATGAATCTTGGTAAGAGTTTTCTTATCGATACCATTTTTTGACTTATATTTGCCGTATAAGGTTCGATAACCCTGAAATAGCACAGCTGTTCCTAAAAGATATGGCTGCAGAAGTAGACAGGCTGTGTGGTAGTTCACGTTTAGTCCCCACCCAAAAATTAGACTATGCCGGTGATGAAATCAAGCATGTTAGTGTTCTTGTGCTTTCTATTGCTATTAGTCTGGCATATCACTATATTTTTGTTAGAGTTATAATATAAGTCATGTACCCCTTTGTATTTATCCCGTTCTATAAGGGGTTTCCTGCATATGTTCAACCTGTACATGTATATATATATCGGCCTATGGCCTCATAGTAATACAAGTTGCTTTCATAACATGGTATTAGAGCTCTAGGTTTTTTTTCGCACGCGCAACTCGTGCTCCTAGATCCAATCTCGACGGATCCTCCCGTCGCTATCCTCTCGTCAGATTCTCCCGTCGCTGTCGCTCGCTACGCAGGGGCGCCTGGATCGATCCCGTGGACCAAGTTTTTCGCCAGCCGACGCCTCTTTCCGCTGGCAGTTTCGTCCGATCCCGAACAGGTCTCGCCAGCCGTCGCCTCTTTAAGCTGGGCCCCCGATCGATTTTGGCCTCGCTCGTCGCTACCTGCCGATCTGATTGCGCCCTCGATCTCGCCTAGTCCCAGCGACGACTTGGCCTCGCTCGTTTTTTCTTTCGGCCCCGATCTGTTTTCGCTGCTAGTGCTCCCCCGTGGTGGGCCAGAGGCTTTCCTGCGCTCCCATCGTCGTCCGCGCGTGAGCCACCGCTCGTGCGCCCGATCCGCGAGCTGACGCGTCTGCGTCAGCGGATCTCCATCTTCCCGTCTGTTCCAAAAA
>LR738715.1:799539536-799551253 GCA_902687465.1 Secale cereale
TGTACCTTTCTGTGGTTCGTCAGGAGCATGCTCTTCAGCAGGGTGACTCTACTGTTGATGACTTCTATGCACAGAGTTCTGCTATCTGGCGTCAGCTTGATTCTCTCCGCACTGCTGGTTGTCGCACTTGTCCCTGTTGCCAGGCTGTCCAGGCCAACTTGGAGTTTCATCGTGTCTACGAGTTCCTGTCTAGGCTTCGTAAGGAGTTTGAGCCCCGGCGTGCTCAGTTGTTTGCTCGTGGTCGTATTTCTCTCATGGAGGCTCTTTCTGAGATTCGTGCTGAGGAGACTCGCTTACGTGGTGCTGGTTTGCTGGAGGTTCCCTCTGTGTTTGCTACTCGGTCTTCTTCCACGCCACCTGCTGCACAGACCCCGTTTCGCTCAAGTGCGCCGCCACTCTTGCCCACTCCTTCGGATGGCTCAGGTCGCCCTCGTCCACATTGTGACTACTGCAACAATGATGGTCATATCGAGTTCCACTGCTACAAGAAGAAGAAACAGTTGCGCAAGGCACGACCATCCTCTTCAGGGACTTCGTCTTCTACCTCGACAGCTTCAGCCGTTGCTTTGACTGAGCAGGATATTCTGAGACTTAAGCGTCTGCTTGCGGCTTCAGGTTCTTCCTCGACGGGTACTGCTGGTTCTGTGACTGATGCTTCTCGCGCTGCGCAACCACCCTCTACACAGTCAGGTACATCCCCATGGGTTCTGGATTCTGGAGCTTCTTTTCATATGTCTTCTCATTCTTCCACTTTGTCCTCTCTTCGATTGCTAGATTCTCCTATTCATGTCTTCACTGCTGATGGTACTCCACTTTCTGTTGCTAGTAGAGGCAATCTTTCCACTCCTTCTTATTCTGTTCCTGATGTTGCTCATGTTCCTCGACTTACCATGAATCTGTTTTCTGCTGGTCAACTTACTGATTCTGGTTGTCGCGTCATCCTTGATGCTGACTCTTGTTCTGTCCAGGACCGTCGCACGCACACTCTGGTTGGGGCTGGCCCTCGGCGCCGTGATTCTCAGGGTCTTTGGGAGTTGGACTGGCTTCATGTTCCTTCCGCTGCCACCACCATCGCCAGTTCTTCCGCTTCTGTCGCTTCTGTTACTGGTTCCTTCCAGCAGTGGCATCATCGACTTGGTCATCTGTGTGGTTCTCGGTTATCTTCTTTAGTTCGTCGAGGTCTTCTGGGGTCTGTCTCAGGAGATGTCTCTTTAGAGTGTCAGGGTTGCCGTCTTGGCAAACAGATTCAGTTACCATATCCACATAGTGAGTCAGTGTCTAAGCGTCCTTTCGATTTGGTCCATTCTGATGTATGGGGTCCGGCCCCTTTCGCTTCAAAAGGTGGTCATAAATACTATATTATTTTCATAGATGATTTCTCCCGTTACATATGGCTTTATTTCATGACTTCTCGTAGTGAGGTGTTGTCTATTTATAAGCGTTTTGCTGCCATGGTTCATACTCAGTTCTCTTCTCCCATTCGCGTTTTTCGTGCTGACTCCGCTGGCGAGTATATCTCTAAGATGTTGCGTGGTGTTCTTGCTGAGCAAGGGACTCTCTCTCAATTCTCTTGTCCTGGTGCTCATGCTCAGAATGGTGTGGCTGAGCGAAAGCATCGACATCTTCTTGAGACGGCTCGTGCATTGATGATTGCTGCCTCTCTCCCGCCTCATTTTTGGGCTGAGGCCGTCTCCACATCCACCTATCTTATCAATATACAGCCTTCCGCTGCTCTCCAGGGTGGTGTTCCTTTCGAGCGACTTTTGGATCGTTCTCCCGATTATTCGATGCTTCGCTCGTTTGGTTGTGTTTGTTATGTTCTTCTTGCCCCTCGCGAACGCACCAAACTGACCGCTCAGTCTGTTGAGTGTGTCTTCTTAGGCTACAGTGATGAGCATAAGGGCTATCGTTGTTGGGATCCTGTTGGTCGTCGGATGCGTATCTCTCGAGACGTGACTTTTGATGAGTCTCGTCCCTTCTACCCACGCCCATCTTCCTCGACTTTTTCAGTGCAGGATATCTCTTTCCTCACTTTTCCTGACTCACCAATCACATCCGTCGAGCCTGTACCTCCCCGTTCCATTTCCTCTCCTTCTTCACCTCTAGTTAATTTACAGCCACCATCCTCCCCTAGCATGTCACAGGGTTCTCCACCTTCATCTCCGGTTACTTCCTCCCCGGTCTCCTCTCCTCACATGTCACCGGATTCCACACCTTCATCTCCGGTGACTTCCTCGTCGCCACCCCCCGATTCTACCTTGGCGATTCCTCCTTCTATTATTCCATCCTTTCCTCAGCATTACACTCGTCGTCCACGACATGTTCATACCTCTGTGGATGAGTCGTCATCTTCCTCTCAGCCTACTTATGGCTTGCGTTCTCGTCCTCGTCCACCTATTGATCGCTTTGGATTTCCCACCGTTGGTGCTGCTATTACTGAGCCGACTTCTTACCATCAGGCTGTTGTTCATCCTGAATGGCAGTTTGCGATGGCAGAGGAGATTGCTGCTCTTGAACGCACTGGTACCTGGGATCTTGTTTCTCTTCCTCCCGGAGTTCGTCCGATCACTTGTAAGTGGGTTTACAAGGTTAAGACTCGCTCCGACGGTTCTCTTGAGCGTCATAAAGCTCGTCTTGTGGCTCGTGGTTTTCAGCAAGAGCATGGTCGTGATTATGACGAGACTTTTGCTCCCGTGGCCCATATGACCACTGTTCGTACACTTCTTGCAGTTGCCTCTGCACGCCACTGGTCTATATCTCAGCTTGACGTTAAGAATGCCTTTCTTAATGGTGAGCTGCGTGAGGAGGTGTACATGCAGCCACCACCTGGGTATTCTGTTCCTGATGGCATGGTATGTCGTCTTCGTCGCTCTCTCTATGGCCTTAAGCAAGCCCCACGTGCCTGGTTTGAGCGTTTTGCCTCTGTGATCACTGCTGCTGGTTTTTCAGCAAGTGCTCATGATCCAGCATTGTTTATTCACCTTTCTTCTCGTGGTCGGACTCTTCTTCTACTCTATGTTGATGACATGATCATCACGGGGGATGATCCCGAGTATATTGCCTTTGTAAAGGCCCGTCTTAGTGAGCAGTTTCTTATGTCTGATCTTGGACCTCTTCGCTACTTTCTTGGGATTGAAGTCTCTTCTACCTCTGATGGCTTTTTTATATCCCAGGAAAAGTATATCCAGGATCTTCTTGCTCGTGCTGCTCTTACCGACGAGCGCAGTGTTGAGACTCCTATGGAGCTCAATGTTCACCTCCGTGCTACTGATGGTGATCCTCTCCCTGACCCGACGCGTTATCGTCATCTTGTTGGCAGTCTTGTCTATCTAGCTGTCACTCGTCCGGACATCTCCTATCCGGTTCATATTCTGAGTCAGTTTGTCTCTGCTCCCACATCGGTTCACTATAGTCATCTCCTTCGTGTTCTCCGATATCTTCGAGGCACGATCTCTCACCGTCTCTTCTTTCCTAGCTCCAGTTCTTTACAGCTTCAGGCCTATTCGGATGCTACGTGGGCTAGTGATCCTTCGGATCGCCGTTCACTTTCTGCTTACTGTGTTTTTCTTGGTGGTTCTCTCATTGCCTGGAAGACGAAGAAACAGCTTGCAGTTTCCCGTTCGAGTGCCGAGGCTGAGTTGCGAGCACTGGCTCTTTTGACGGCAGAGGTGACTTGGTTGCAGTGGTTACTTCAGGATTTTGGTGTTTCTGTCACTACACCGACTCAGCTCTTATCTGACAGTACAGGTGCTATCAGCATTGCACGCGATCCTGTGAAGCATGAGCTCACCAAGCATATTGGTGTTGATGCTTTCTATGTGCGTGCTGCTGTGCAGGATCAGGTTATTGCTCTTCAGTATGTGCCTTCCGAGTTACAGTTGGCGGATTTCCTAACGAAGGCCCAGACTAGAGCACAACATGGCTTTTATCTCTCCAAACTCAGTGTTGTTCCTCCACCATGAGTTTGAGGGGGGGTGTTAGAGTTATAATATAAGTCATGTACCCCTTTGTATTTATCCCGTTCTATAAGGGGTTTCCTGCATATGTTCAACCTGTACATGTATATATATATCGGCCTATGGCCTCATAGTAATACAAGTTGCTTTCATAACAATTTTTATATTATCTGCCAATTTACTCCCTGGGATAGTTGCAAACTAATAATTGATGATGTGCCTGTTCTTCACGGAGAAGTGGTTGTTTACTTGTTTGTATAGTATTACCAGTGTGCATTTTTTTTTGCAGCAGAACTTGTATAAGTTAGATGTACTCATTGTTGTTGGTATTAAGATCAAATATCAATGCTTACATTGAGTAAAATTTTGTTTCGCTTCCACCGGAGTGCAAATCTAGTACAACCCAGCCCTTTCCAGGCATATGATGGCTTTAGTGTATTGCTAAGAATCTGATTAGTTGAGACATACTCCCTCCGTTCGGAATTACTTGTCGCAGAAATTGATGTATCTAGACGTATTTTAGTTCTAGATACATCCATTTCCGAGACAAGTAATTCCGAACGGAGGGAGTACTTGTTAGTTCTGACCATTCCCTCGCTTAAGGACTATGAGTTGACTTTAGTGTTTGTGTGTAACTGTTCTAGTTCTGCTTATATTGTTTTTATCACATTACTGCAGTGAATCTTTCCACACCACCCCTCTTTAACAGGATGATTATTGTTTAATTTCAGGCGACATCTTTCTACTTTATCTGGACATCATGGTCGAACTATTTTTTCAGCCCATTGGTCAAGGTTAGTTGAACTCCAATGACTAACACATATTTACTGCTTCTGAATTTTATTCAGAG
This sequence comes from Secale cereale, assembly GCA_902687465.1. NCBI lineage: Eukaryota > Viridiplantae > Streptophyta > Magnoliopsida > Poales > Poaceae > Secale > Secale cereale. The sequence goes on from LR738715.1 coordinate 799,544,343, forward strand.
GGAGCAAACAAATTTACTCTTTATCAGATAGAGCACAAGCATTTTTATGAATTCAATCAACAATATAAATTGTATAAAACTATTTTCTGACTTCTGGTTGAGAGCATTATATGTCTGCAAAAAGGAGGCTCATTCTATTTATGCAAGTAATTTTGTAATTATATACATCAATATTCCTGTTGGACGGATGGCCAGAATCCTGCAGAAAAAGCCGATCAAAGTCCTTAACTGTCAGTTCTACATGTTTAGAAAGATATCACTGACCATTTATGTATATGTTTTCAAAATACAATTGCCGTATATTTATGTTGAACAAATGTTGATAATTGACCATTCTTATCTACCGAAGTCTTTACATAAGTCGATGTGGATTGCCATGCTGGATTAAAATAGAATAGTCTTTCACTCTTTTGTACTATTCTTTGACATTTTTCATGCTCCTCTGTGCATGCAGCGAAGATGTTATTGCCAGTGGGGCAGGTGATGATGCTATCTGCTTATTTGCCGAGGAGAAGAGTACTACGGTATCTTATCCTTCCGCTGAACATTCAAATTCTCTCACCACTCTTGATTTATCTCTTATAGGATCTGCTTAGCTGACTAGTTTGTCCAAGTTACATTTGCGGTAGATAGTGGAGTGCGATGTTTCAACATGGAGTGTTTTAGTAGTGAACATACTCCCTCCGTTCCAAATTACTCGTCGTGGTTTTAGTTCAAATCAAATTTGAACTAAAACCACGACTAGTAATTTGGAACGGAGGGAGTACTTATCTAGGGATAAATGCTTGAGGGTTGTTCATATATTTTTCTAAATGCAGTGCCACCCTTTGATTTAAGTGTTAACAGCTACCTTGGACGGTGCAGGTTGAGGGGCCCTTGTACAGATTAATATTGAAGAAAGGGAAAGCGCATGACATGGATGTAAATTGTGTCAGATGGTGTCCTCAGGTAATCTCAGAAAATTAGCAACAAAATAGTCTCAATGTGTTAAGCTGGTAAAGGATTTCAATTGTTTAGCAATTCAATCCAGTATGAGACTATCACAATCTATAATGGTCAAGTATCTTTTACTTTGGTTAGAAGTGTCTAATTCTTGTCAAATAAACTTGCAGGACCCGAGGTTGTTGGCATCCGCAAGCGATGATGGCACAGTGAAATTGTGGGAGCTGCGGGGCAATTTACTGGACTGAATTGTACTCTATGATAATAGTTCTAGCTGTGTGTACCTTAAGATCACAGATGAGTGTAGGGATCGCCATTTGGTTTCTGTTTTCCAAAACAATGCTCCCCTAGGTTAGCTAATACTTTTTGGACCTGCTAGAGCTTGGATGGTGGTGATCTTTTAACAGATTTGCCATCCAAGCCACGAGCTCTAGCATCGATGTGGAATTGTTGGTATATACAATATTGAAACAATAGACGTGCTATCATTTTTTTAAAATGAGCTTTGAAACATCAAATTAAGTTACTGTACAGGAGAAGTGCTGCACACAGTTTTTTGCGATCTCGTATTCTCTTCGCCATTGGAAAGTGGAAACTCCATATTGTTTGTCGCACTGATTTATCTGCCGAACGATTATGTTCACCGTTGCTGCATGGAGTTCATAGTGGAAAACTTCGGGAGCAGAATATATTGGCTTGACATGGAAACACATGTTAAAATTTGAAGCAGAGTAGATGTTTGGAACTTCTGATGACCATTTCGTTGGTCCTTACCCGAAGGTTAGTATCTACAGACCGAACTGTCCTGGAGGGAAGGACAAGAGATGCTCTTCGGACAGCATTCACTAATTAGAATGCAGGCAATGATGGACTATGTTTCATGTTATGGATAAATGCGGGGGTTCCATTTTTGCTGCAAGGCGGAGATGAGGGTGCGGCAAGGGGCAGACGGCGGTGCTGCATGGTTGCTGCAAAGGAATTAGAGTACATGAGAATTACTAGCACATATGCTCGTGCGTTGCACCGGAGAGAAGTTGACCATCCAGCCAAGTTAAACACGGGCCGATTGCAATTATATGTTAAGCTATATCATAATCCCACTGTCCCACAATCCCGTGTACAAAGCATCTAAAGTATTGGGAGTTAATTTCTTCTTTTTGAGAAATGCGGAGTTAAATTATTCCTCCTCATCTGTAACAACACAATGGTGTGTTCGTTTTTTCTAGAGATAATCGGGACCCACTCTTCACTCTCTATCGATTGCTGGAGCAGTTTATTGATTTTTCATACAACTTGCAAATGTATATAAATTGATGAAATTTAGTTTCTAAAAATAAGAAGGCAATTATTTTATTTGATAAGTAAACAAACCCTCTCGTCGGGATTTCAAGGGCTTGACGGCCAAAACTCTACGACCAAGTGATAACCTCGCATGAAGATTAAACGCATCTAATTGTAGCCAGCGACAGCATGAAGAAGCAGCTTCCAATTGGAGGCAAGAAAACCCATCACATACATTGGCTGGTGCTCTGTAACGATCTGCTGGAGAGATTAAATCAACATTTTTTACGAACGACCCCAAAACAATGAACCTACTCATTGCACCTGGCTTCATAATAATGGATGGAGGTAATAGACGCAAGTGCTAGCTAGCTCAATTTACTCAATCAAGGTATATTTTTCTTTTTTCAAAAAATGTTCAGAAATTTGGAAAACGTTAGTGGAAACCCCAAAAAGTTAGAAATTTCTGAAAGTATTCGCATTTTTATATATTTTCATAGATTTTAAAAATGCTTGCGATTTCAGATTTTTTTCAAATGTTGTTCAATCATTAAACAAAGCATTCATGTTTTCAAATTCTTAAAATGTTCAGGGGATTTCATAAAATGTTTGGGTTTCGAAGATTGTTCAAAATATGTTCGCTTTTTTAGACAACAAAATTCTGTTTTCAAATTTTGTTCATAAATAAAAAAAAACATGTTCTCATAATTTGTTTGTAAATTCTTAGGGAAATTTCTCAAAATGTCGGGTTTTGAAAAAATCTTCATAATTTCAGAAAATGTTCCCATTTTTCAATTATGTTCCTGTTTTTCAATAAATCTTTGCATATTCATAGTTGTTCATAAATTAAAAAAACATGTTCTCATAATTTGTTTGTAAATTCTTAGGGAAATTTCTCAAAATGTCGGGTTTTGAAAAAATCTTCATAATTTCAGAAAATGTTCCCATTTTTCAGTTATGTTCCTATTTTTCAATAAATCTTTGCATATTCATAGTTGTTCGTAGTTTTGAGAAATGTTCAAGTCTCTAAAAATTTGTTAGCATATTTTGAAAGTGTTTGCTTTTTCGAAACTATTTACTTAAAAAAAAATCATGTTTGAGAAAAAAGTTTACATCTTTCGCTGCATATAGTTTATATAAGCTGAGCTGCAATTTTTATAAACAACAAATTGAAGAACCACACTGTCTATGGGTTAACTCGCGCGAGGTGCTGTGTTCAATTCCACTCAGGCATAGACCTTTGCTAGTTGTTCTTATGTTTTGCCACCGCCGCTCGTTTCTTTTAATTAAAAGTCGCGCTGCTACTTGAATACAAAAGGAAGCCGGACGCACTGGTTAGCAGCGCAAGTGTACGTGCTGTTTGTTTCAAGTTCGACTCCCATTGGGCCTCCTTTTTTGATGATTTTTTACCAGCGCGAGAGCGAGATGATTTCGGACGTTGGTTGCATGACGTACGAAAATATATCTAGGAAAAAGTGGAGAAACAATCCTTCCTTTAATTATTATATATTATAGGTAAAGATAGGTAAAGACAGGACATCCCCAAATTATTAGTACCACCTCGTTTATAAAGAAATTTTATTAGGACATCCCTAAATTATTAGTACCACCTCGTTTATAAAGAAATTTTATCTATACAAATCGCAAAAGCGTATTATGACATGAGAAGAAAGCGTATTGTGACGGTGAACCCGACGGACTCGTTCCGTGCTTTATTATTATTATTATTATTATTATTATTATTATTATTATTAGGTAAAGATAGGGGAAAAGATAATAAAAAACACCGATGCAAACATGTAGGCACCCAAAGAAAACACACACACATGCACGCACACGCAACATCGAGGACACCCCAACCAAAGGTTTTGTCGTGGCGCACCCGCTCACCGTCACTTCACCTTTGATGGGCAATGCCTAGCTCTATTGCCCTGTAGTGGTTTTTGACGATCTATGCCAGCTTGATTAAAGGGACTAATGTTTACTCTATAAAATGTTGATCAGCTTAATTAGACCCCAAAATATACAAATTAGACCCCTCTTTTCTTCGAGGACAAGTCTTAGCAGGATTAAGGATATTTTCATAGCCTTCAGTGATCCAAAATCGCAGGTATGCCGATACTATAAAAAAGGATGTTGTTTTTTTGAAGTTAAGTGTTTTTTGCAAAGTGTTAGAGACCAAATTCCAAAACCCCTCAAAAGCCTCATTCTTCCTTTGCCCAATTTCCTACTTTTCAACTTGTTCGAACCCTCCAACCACACTTCATCCAGAGCCTCCGACTCTCTTCAGAGAGTTAGTAATTTGTCTGTGTGCCATTCGGACCCCCCATTGCTCTTCCCTCGGATAATTTTTTTGTGTGTTTTCGTTCGAGTTTTACACATCACCACGGTCCAAACAATGAGCACCATGATCGATCAAATTTACGAACCAATTGAGAATTGACCTTCAACATTAGTGGTATTTATCCGCTCAAAAGGACACATGGAACTAAAATTCGGATGCAGATCATGTGGATTTGCCTGAAAATATTGCATCAATTCTTGTTGAAGAAATTAAACTGCTCGTAACCTGCAGTTTACACATTGATAATCAAAGTAGTGCGGTATTTGTTTCGGTCAATCTATCCTAGAGGGATAAGTAGGGCGTTAATCTTTAGGCCCAGTTCGGTATCGCTCCGCTCCACAACTCTGCTTCCAGATTTGGCGGAGCTGCAGTTGAAAATGACGCAGCTGCAGTTTTCTCGCTCCGCAGATTCCAGGAGCGGGTGGATTACCGAACAGGGTCTTAATCAATCACAATTCATGATTGATTCCCTCGCTGACGACCCCGTAGGACGTCCCGCGAGGTGGTCTCCTGAGCTCCGGATGCACCTCCGGGTGCCTGAGTTCTCGCCTACAGAACTGGCACAGCTCCTCCTCGTCGGCAGCCGCCCCTCGGTAGCAGTCTCCGTCGTCGTCCAGCGATATCATGCAGGCCAGGGCATGGTCCGGCACGCGAACCTCGGCGAAGAAGGTCCGGTCGCGCCCGCCGCCGTCGCCGGTGGCAGGCCTGGCGGTGAAGACGACGTGGCCGAGGATCTCGGGGTAGCCGAACAGGATGCTGTTGCTCCTGGCGCTGCCCTCGACCAGCTCGTACTTGGCGCCGTTGCCGGGGTCGGCGTTGTACCCCGCAGCGCGTGCACGGCGTACCGCTTGCTCTGGACCTCGTGGCACCGGCGCACGCACTCGGGGTCGTTGGGGTCTTTGAGGCAGAAGTACAGGTCCGGGTCCTCGTCCTCCGGGCGCCACGCGGGCGGTTCTTCCGGCGGCGGCGGCGGCGGGCTGGCGGGGAGGTGGCGCTCGAACGCCGTCCGGCGGGGCAGCGAGGAGTCGGGGTTGGGGAACACCAGCGGCGGCACGTCGTCGCCGACCTGGCTCGGGGACTGCGGCGAGTCAGGGTCGTGGACGGGGGGCTCCTCCCGCTTTATCTCCCAGACGTCCGGCACGTAGTACCGCACCGGCGGCGGCCTGGCCGTCGCGGCGGCGCGGTCGCTCGGCGACGGCGAGATCCCCATGGAAGGGGGTTGGGTTAGGTTAGGTCAGGCACGCACCGGAGATGTGACCGGGGGAAATATCAGGAGAGAATTCCTTATTCGACACCACTTCAAAATGTGATTCCTTGGCCCTGAGAAAGTTTTTCTTCCCTATTTGACACTCGGGTTAAATTTGTTTACTTCTTTGACACTCTAGTTTATTTTGTACACTAGCAGTCTTAAATAGGGATATATGGAAAGACGCAAATGCCCCTAATGCATTATGCGACTAAAATTATGTACTACAAGACTAAATTAACAGTACTGAGACCCATGCATTTGGTCGCAGAACCAATTTAATTTATGAACATAGTCCTCAGAATTTAGTAAAATAAAATAAAATGTGAGCAGAACCTCAAACATGTTATTTGCATTGCACTGCCAAATGAACTGGACCTCGCAAGATGTGGCCGGTGCGGTTGATGGTGCTGGGTATAGCTGGCCAAACGGGTTGGCCCGGCACGGCATAATCGTGCCTAGCCCGGCACGGTCCGCCAGGGCACGTTTATTATACGTGCCATGCCGGCCCACGTGTTGCGTCTTCAGGCCCAGGCACGACCTGATTAGTAAACGGGCAGGCACGTTGGTCCGTTTCACACGCTGAGCTGTATATTTTCAGTTAGTTGGGCTGATTTTTAGGCCTATTGAGCTATATTTTAGGTATACATATATACTATTTTTTTTTTGAAAATTATATGAAAAATATAAACGGGTCGTGCCGTGCCGGCCCGCGTGCCCAGGCTCCATGCCCAGGCACGGCCCAAGGCGTGCCGTGTGCTGTGCCTGGCCCATGGCGGGCCGTGCCGGCGTGCTGGCGGGCTGGCCTGTTTGGCCTGGCCCGTTTGGCCACCTATAGTGCTAGGATGGACGGAGGCTCGGCCCCCTGCTGCACGTCATGCTCGTCCGACGAGTTGGGGTGGGGTGGCGGCCCCCCTTCCTGCTTGGGATCCTCACTGGTTGTCTGGGCGGCGGCGGTGGTCTCCGGTTGTCGGGGCGGGGGCCGGACGGCGCAGTTGGCGCGGCTCTGTGGTGGCGCGGATCTGATGCTCGGAGGTCGCGAAGTGTGAAGGTGGTCAGATCCGGGCGAATTTGACCTCGGTGGCTCGTTGGGGGGGG
>LR738715.1:799555250-799593355 GCA_902687465.1 Secale cereale
GGCGAGGGAGAGAGAGGAGGGTGCGGCCGGCCGGTGGGGGGGGGGTATGGATGGGGGAATACTAATGGCGCACTGCACCACTGTGCGCCATAAGTATGTAGATTCTTATGGCGCACGTTCCCCAGGTGTGCCATTAGTATGTTTGGACAGGCGCGCTTGTTCAAAAAAAAAACTTCTTGATACTAATGGCGCACTCTGGACATCGTGCGCCATTAGTAGTTCGAGCTCTAATGGCGTATCTGTTGCTGGTGCGCCATTACTATATTCTAATGACACACTGCTTGTCCGGTGCGCCATTAGTATCAGTTTCATCTATAGCCCTTTTCCTAGTAGTGCTAGATCCATGGGATCGGACGATGACGATGCTATAGCATCGTATCCCCTCTCGAGGGCTTCGTCTTGGGAGCTAGCATCATCAAATGGGACCGATGGAAGTTGGTGGTGCTTGCGTCGAGGTTTCTGTGGCAACGATGATGGGTGTGTGCAATGTTGGAGACGCGGCAATGGTTGCGGTAGTCGGCTTTTCTCCGGCGTGTTCGTGGGATTACCTCGGGTTGTTTTGTTGCCGTGAAGTCGGAGCTGCGACGGCGGGGCCCCTATGGCGACGATGACAGGCAACAGGTGGTATGTTCGGTGGTCTTCCGTGGCGTCTGCCTTTCATAGTTCTCCTTCGGAGCCATCTTTCAGAGTCGGAGCTGTGTTGTCCTTGCGCGGGTGGCTGAGTTTGGCGCGGGGTTTCTTGTGTTCCACACAGCTTCTACGGTGTGGGTTGGGCGACATTTGTCTTCGGAGAAGTCGGAATCGCTTTCTCGGAGATTAGCAAGGGCGATGACGTCTGTTGGGGAGAAGTGATGACGATGACACCGGTGTGTGATGTTGACAAAACCCTCTATATGAGGTGTATGTGGTATTATGTGTGCCGCTCAGCGGTTTATGACGATTTTCGTCCGGTTTTTCGCTTATTAACCGGACAACTCTGTTCTGGTTTATTAATGAGATGATGCAAAACTTTTGCCTTTGTTTAAAAAAAAAAACAAAAGAATTGGGAAGGTAAGTTCGATAGTTCTGCTACTGCGAAATTGTTGACCACGACACTCGTGCAGATTTTAGATGCTGAACGGAGTATCTTTTCACTGTGCATGATTTGGTATTTCGGCCGCACATAAACTGCAGGTCGGGCCTGCGTAACCAAAACATCAGCTCGCTAACACGTTCGAGATCCCTTCCCCGAAAAAAAAAACACGTTCGAGATCCCTCTCTCTGTGTAACACATGCCCGTCTCGGCGTATTGCTGACCGTGCACAACTCGACCATGACCAGTCGTTGACTCTGGAGGAGAGTTGTCAGATCTCGCCCTCGGAGCTGGTCTTGACGCCGAGGCTGGTGATCTCTGGACTTGATGAGATTATTGGATTAGGTTTTTTCCAATGTTGCATACAGACTAACGGAGGGTACTATGGTCCACTGAAAAACAATCTGACGGCAAAGTGTAACGGGATGGACGGCAATGTCAAATAAGGAACGAAATTTAAAACAACTTAGAAATATGGAAGAAAAACGTTTTCAGGGTCAAATAAGGAATCACATTTTGAAGTAGTGTCAAATAAGGAATTCTCTTAATATCCAGTGCTCCAAGCTATTGGATGATACGCTGCTACGGGGATGCATGGTGCGTCAGATCTCAGATAAAGGGGTAGGATCAAGTCACTGATGCATTTACACATGGCCCCTTGGAACATATCTTCGCAAAAATGAGTGTGGAGTTGCAAAGGACGAGCTCCATGGATCTCATTTTGTGGAAAAAAAATCAAAATATATTTAAGAGTTTAAAAAATTGCCATTTTTTCCTGCAAATACATATGTGTATTCATCAGCTAATTTATTACTCCCTCCGTCCGAAAATACTTGTCACAAAAGTGGATAGAAATGGATGTGTCTAGAACTAAAATACGTCTAGATACATCCATTTCTCCGACAAGTAATTCCGGACGGAGGGAGTATTTGCATGCTACACAAAAAAGACAAATATCTGACACAAATACAACAAAGAAACGGACTATTTCAATCTGTGTATTTGTCTTTTTTGTATACATCACATATGAATATATATGTTTATGAAAATTTATACATGTATACTACAAGTATATGTCTACATGAATACAAGTTTTCAGATTTTTTTGAGTTGCGGAAAAAAGGTATTTTGACTGGAAAAAAAATATATAGAGCACAATGAAGCTCGGCCTCTGCAGCCACTTTTCGCGCAAAAATGGCCTATAAGAGTATTCAGATCACCCCCAAAAGAAAAACTTGCATCTTGCAGCCTTCAGGTCGCCATTAAAATTTCTAGTACGGATGCAATGCCCTATGATCACTGGAACAGAAGCATGTCAAAAGAAAGGAAGCACTTGTAGTACGGAATACAAAATTTTAGGTTGCATCAAGAACCCATTTTCCATTCATTTGAATCAAAAGATCACAGAAGCACTTCTCTCTCTCAAAAAAAAAAAAGATCAAGGAAGCAATTCAAAAGAAAAAGGTGCACCATATACTGTCATCTTTGTCTTGGAATTACCATGACCTGAATGCTTATATTTACAAACGTATCATTTAGTTCACAAATTTATACTCCCTCCGTCTCAAAATAAATGATTTAAAAATGACTCAACTTTGTATTAACTTTAGTACAAAATTGAGTCACTTTTGAGTCACTTATTTTGGGACGGAGGAAGTACATAGCTAAATGGAGCAACTTCAGTACACTTCTGAATTTATAAGTCATGACCCAATAAAAGTCTGAATGCTCACTTCCACTGGGCTGAACATGTGGTTTTTGAAGTATTGTACGTAAGAAAAATCCTATGACACTTTACAATAAACAATATTTGTATATAGTGTTCAGCTAGATATGTTAGGATAGGAACCAACAATCAACATTGTAACACTGCAAGATTTCAAGATTAGATGCCAGAACTGATTTAGCAAGATGTTGCAACCCTTCCTCAAATTTCTATTTTTTTTAACTTCCTCAAAAATATAAGATGTTGTAACCGGTGACTAAACAAGAACTTCGTCCATATTGCAGCAAGCATTCTTCTGATTCTGCAAAAAGTAAATAATGATGCATATAATAAACTTTACCGGATGCCAACGATAAAGGATGCACTTCGTCTTGGTAGATCTTTATTTCGTAGGGTCTCCGGGTCCAGCGGCGATGAGGAGAGGTCCGTCTCGGTTTCCATGGAACCGTGAACAGGCTGACCGGCTCCGAGCGAAGGATTTGGCACGCACGCGCGAGCCTTATAGGGTGTGTTTGGTTGCCCGCATACAGCCCAATCAGGCCCGCGCGGGATGTGCGCGACCTGTTTGGTTGCCTGGGCTGCATGCGGTTTAAGGCCCGCACGGACCTTAAAACAGCCCGCAGCCTGATCCAGCGGAAATCAGTTTTCTCGCGAGCCTGGTTAGGCGCGTCCACGCGTGCGGGGCGGTTGCACGTCTCAGGCAGCGCGGGTGACGGAGGGGACGTCTCATAACTCGCCCCCACTCTCCTGTCACCGTCCAGTCGCACTGTTCCCACCGCTTCCTCTCTCCCTCACCGTCCCTCCCCTCCGATGGCTCCGCCTCGCCCACCGCCGCGCCGCCCTCTGACCCCCGTCGACCAGCGCATCGTCAGCATCCAGGAGCGCTGGCTCGCCGGGCTCCAGAACTCCGGCCGGGACCTGGCGTTGGCGCTGTGAGCGCCATCGCCCATCTGCCGCCGGCCACCACCAGCGCCGACCAATGCGGTGCCGGCCGCTCCTGCTCCGGCGCCGATTCCGGACCTCGCGGTCCTGGGCTCGGCGCCGGCGCCGTCGACGGAGCCGCCCCTTCTTGGGACCTCACTGGCCACAGGGGTTTTCTTGACCCCCGTCCAAGGGTTTTCTCCTGTCGGCGGGCTGTCCTTCTCGACCTACGGCGTGGCGTTGAGCACGGGGCCGATGCCGTAGGCCGTCGCCGGGGCCGGCTCCTCCTTTGCTCCACCACCTCTCTCCTTTCCGCCGGGGTTTTCACCCCGGCCTCGGTTCGTCGCGGCTGCGTGTGCTCCGGTGAGTGAAACCCCCTCAATACTTGCTCGTAGATGTAGATTAGGGGTTTATTTCTTAGGCATGTGCTAGTAGTTAGTGGATTCGATGGGATTAGATAGGATGCTAACATATTCGATTGGATGCGATCCTAGTCGAATCCAATCAGACCGATCTGTTCTTGTTTTGTACAGTGTGTGTGCTAGGATAATTTTCTTGTGGTATTGCTAGTGTGTCCTACGATCTGTGTTCATGCTAGTAGCTGTATTCATGCTAGAACCATGTTCATGTTGACTGATGAATGCTAGAATCATGTTGACCGATGGCATGTTCATGTTCAAGCTAAGATCATGTTTATGTTTCATGTTGCTAACATACATGTTCAAGCTAGGGTTTGTGTTGAATGTTACACGTGCATGTAGTAGGACCATTTTAGGATGATGCCAAATCTGCATGGCTGCACATGGGTGCTATTGGCACTTGCTCTTGCTATTTTTAGATGTTTCCATGTTTAGCATAGTGCAGTGATAAGTGCAAGTTGCTGCAAAGTAGATGCCACTTATCAATAGCAAGTGGCACTGATCAGTGCCATTTGACTAACATCAAGTGCCATTGATAAGTGGCATTTGCTCAAACAGTTTGTGCACTGATCAATGGCATTTGCTCTTAGGCAAATGTCTCTGATCAGTGCCATTTTGAAAAGAGTTTGTGCACTAATACTTGTCATCTTACTTGACAAGATATTGAAGACTGACTAGGATGTGGCAGGAGGAGGAGCTCAGGTGGTGGCCGGAGCTGAGCGCGCCGAGGATTTCATCCCCACGAACAGGTGGCTCGGGACGGTGGACCTACCTGGCAGGATCGCCTTCATGAGCGTGCCTCGTTCAAGGGGACGATCTCCAAGGCAGGACAAGGGAGCCGCTGCGCTTCTACCAGCAGATCAAGGACAACGAGGACCTCGCCATGCTCATCGTCCCTCGCAAGTTCGTGGAGGTGATGAACACATGGCCGGTCATCAAGCGGCTCCCGCGCATGGTGAGACTGTCGGTGAATAAGCGGTGCGTGTTCTGGGTGCAGGTCTAGAACTTGGAGGGGCACATGGTGCTTGGCTGGGGCTGGAACTACTTCTGCCGCCGCCACCGGATCGTCCCCGGCGACCTCATCGTTGTGCGCATCTCAGGACTCGGACTGAAGGTTCAGATCTACAACCACGACTCCTCGGTAATGTGCAGGTTTCGTTGCAGCAGGCACAACTGCGTTGGTGACATCGAGCATGCTATGTAGTTAAGTCAAGTTAGGTGTTAGTGTTGAACTTTTATGGTGTGTGGCAGACTTGTGCTGGGAACTTGTTCATATTTTGGTCAGGAGCAGCACCCTGACATGGAGCAGGGAAGGATGATGCCCCTGCTGTTAATCTAGACTTATGCTATGTAGTTAAGTAGTTTGCTGTCATTTCCTTGCTTGTTGTGTTTGATTTTATTTGGTTGCCTGCTGTTGTGTTGTTGATGTTGTGCTGATCATGTGGTGGTAAGGCCACCACATTTGAATGGGGTGAGCAGAACACAAACGTTGTTTGCAACCAAACAGCTGAAGTTTGCATCTGCTCACACCCTAAGCACAAAAACGGCAACCAAACAGCAGGGGGTAAGTGCCTCTCCATGCGATACATGCAACCAAACAGATTGCATTTTCTGCATACGAGACTGCATTTCATCAACCAGACTGGCTGGAGATGGACATGCAATGCAACTACTGTTGCAAACTGCAACCAAACACGCCCATAGTCTACTCTGGATTTGGGCTGCCATGAGTGGACGTGGCTAAGTGGCTTGCACCATGGCCGGCGGCGGCGGTATGCAAACTTCTTGTTGACACACGAACACGTCACGTGTACCCTCTACGCCGGGGGTGATGCACCGCAGCTCACGTCGAGGGAGGCCCGACCGACAGCGCGATACGCAAGACAGTCGACGGGCGCTTTTGCGGACCCGAAAACCCCACACCCCCGGGAGGGACCCCGTCAGGGAGTGCGGCGGCTATGGGCTGCCCTAAGTCGATTCGCTCACCCCTAGAGCCTCGAGATTCGCAGGTCTCAAACACGAAGAACAGCGAAGAACAAGAGAGAAAAACGGTGGAGAGATAAAACGTAGACCAAAAAAAGTAGTATATTGATTTGATCGATTATGTGTGCCTAATCGGCCATCACCCCCAACATATATAAGATGCGTCTGGACTTCCCGTACAAGCAAAGGATTCCTCTAGGCTTTCCTTGCAAAAAATTACATCAATCCACGTCCTAGAGTCCTAGTTCTATTCCAACTCGGATTCAGTCTGAATCTGGCCCAACTTCTGTCTTCCTCCTTGCACGGGCCGCCGATCTTGCATATGACCTCCGATCAAGACAGCCCAAATATCAAACTCGTGCGCCTCAATGAGACGAACAATTCTCATGTTGAACACTTTTCCAAATAAGGCCATCTTGAATACTCTACAAAGCCATCTTTAATATCCAGTCGGACTCGGTCACGTAACGGACTGGATTGTCCGAGTCTGGTAGTGAACTTATATGCCGTTTACTATCTCAGATGATAATGACTCCAAAACCAAAGTTCACCGTTTTAACGATGCACACAACTTCCGTGTTGATCACTTTTCCATCCGAGGTCATCTGGATTACCTTTCGGGCACATCTTCAGTTTCACACGCTCATCCACTCGGATATTAAAGTTTTTCATCCGACCTTTTCACTCGAATGTTAGAGTCTTTCACTCAGAAGACAATCTTTCACTCGGATGACTATATTTTCACTCGGAAGACAATCTTTCACTCGGATGACTATATTTCACTCGAAAGACAATATCTTACTCGAACGTCAAGTTTTCATTCCGACGGTAATCTTTTCACTCGGATGATAATTTCACTCGGATTACTATATTTTCAGTCGGAAGCCAATCTTTTACTCGATCGATAAGTTTTCACTCGACCTTTTACTCGATCGGTAGGTTTTCACTCGGATGGTAAAACTTTTCACTCGAATTTCTCGACTGAAAAGGCAGCCTGATCTTGATTTGCCTCTCCAGGTTGCATACGACCTCGGATTGAGACAAATTTTATATGGAAATCGATCGTCTCGACGATACGAAACTTTTTCATGTTGAAGGTTTTTCGATTCAAGGCCGTCCAGAAGACCGAATTGCTCATGCATTGTATCAGACACTCATCAACATGTGTCTGGTGTCGAGCGTAATATTTTGGTCTTTGATAGGACTGGTCTGTATTGATTGTAATTTTTGCATATGAACTCGGATTGAGATGATTTATATATCAAAATTAATTGCCTCGACGAGACGAAGACAATTCCTTTAGAGTGCTCCTTCATCCGAGGTCGTCTTGAAGGTGTGATTGGGCAAAAAACCACTCAGCACATTGAATTATGCCACTCGGAGTATAGTTTCGGTCCCTAAAATAAGGTCGAATGATGATAACCGAAACATCAAAGTTATTCCACTCGGCGACGTGGATCTTTTCATGCTAAAAACCCTTCCACTCGAGACCATCTTTATTGCTTTCCGTATCTTGCCAAAATCAGGTGTCAACACATGCACCCCTGTTTTTCGGCAAAGCTTGCATGCCGAAAAATAATATGCACCGTTTTTGTTCTAAAGACGATGTCAACACCCCATCGGCCATTTTTATTTCTTAGGGTGATAATCATGTATCGGGCATGTTTGTGCTAAGGGCGATAGTCGTATATCGGCCATTGCTTACTTAGGCTTCTTGCCACACACTCGGGTGGTATTTTTTCAAGTACTTGCCATTGAGAGCTCGAGGTAACAATGTCCCTTGTATGGATTCCACCAAATATGAGTTTCCGGGAACTATTGTTGTAATCCTAAAAGGATCTTCCCAACTTGGAGACCACTTCCCGAATTTTCTATCTCTTGAACCAATCGGTAGAATTACTTTCCAGACGAGATCGCCAACTTAAAAATTCTTCAACTTAACTTTCTTATTGTAAGCTCTTGCCACCCTCAACTTGTCTCTCTCTATGGCCTTTAAAGCAACCAAACGTTTATCGGCAACCTCATCAATATTGTCCATCATCAAGTTATAAAAGTCTATTACCGATAAATCATTCTGTTTGGCTATTCTCAAAGCATTCAAATTCACCTCCACTGGTAAAACAACCTCTTGACCATATACTAGCTCATATGGAGTCACCTTCGTAGCACCATGCCTTGAGATTCTATGTGCCCACAAAGCTTCAGACAACAACTCATACCATCTCCTTGGATTATCCTCAATCTTCTTCTTGATGAGTTTGATTAAAATTTTATTGCTAGACTCAGCTTGTCCATTGGCTTGGGCATAGTAAGGAGAGGAATTGAGCAACTTTATGTTATAAGATTCGGCAAACTCTCTGACTTGGTGTGACATGAAAGATGAACCTTGATCTGTAGTTAACGTTTGAGGAATACCGAATCTATGAATAATGTGCTCAGTTATGAATTGAATTACCTCCGTATGTGTCATGTTCTTGAGAGGTATTGCTTCAGACCATTTAGTGAAATAATTGGTTGCCACCAATACGAACCGATGCCCCTTTGAGGAAGATGGATGAATTTGCCCAATAAAGTCTAAACCCCATCCTCTGAAAGGCCACGGCTTGATAATAGGATGTAACATAGCAGCAGGAGCTAATTGAATATCACCAATTTTTTGACAAGCTTCACACCCTTTATAATATCTGAAGCAATCATTAATCATAGTCGGCCAATAAAACCCAGCACATCGTAATAACCACTTCATCTTGGGAGCCGACTGATGAGTGCCACAAATGCCTTCATGTACCTCTCCCATAGCAACTCTTGCCTGGTCTTCATCCAAGCACTTTAGAAGAACATCATCGACTGTTCGGTGATACGTCTCCAACGCATCTATAATTTTTTATTGTTCCATGCTATTATTTATGATGTTTTGGATGTTTAATGGGCTTTTTCATACACTTTTATATTATTTTTGGGACTAACCTACTAAACCAAAGGCCCAGTCCAGATTGCTGTTTTTTGCCTGTTTCAGGGTTTTGCAGAAAAGGAATATCAAACGGAGTCCAAACGGAGTGAAACCTTCGGGAGAGATATTTTTGGAGAAAATCATGCACGGGAGACTTGAGAACCACGGAGTAGGGGCCACGAGGTGCCCACGAGGGTGGGGGCGCGCCCCCCTACCCAGGGCGCGCCCCTGCCTCGTGGGTCCCTCGTGAGGCCCCAGTGTCCTCCTTCCTCCTATATAAGCCTACGTACCCCGAAACCATCAGAAGAGAAGAGAAAACCCTAGTTCCACCGCCGTAACCTTCTGTTCCCGTGAGATCCTATCTTGGGGCCTGTTCCGGAGCTTCGCCGGAGGGGGGGATCCATCACGGAGTGCTTCTACATCATCATCATCACCCTCACCATGAGTTGTGAGTAGTTTACCACAGATCTTCGGGTCCATAGCTAGTATCTAGATGGCTTCTTCTCTCTCTTTGGATCTCAATACAAAGTTCTCCTCGGTCTTCGAGGAGATCTATTCGATGTAATCTCTTTTTGCGGTGTGTTTGTCGAGATCCGATGAATTGTGAGTTTATGATCAAGATTATCTATGAGAAATATTTGGTTCTTTTCTGAACTCTTTATGTGTGCTCATAATATCCTTGCAAGTCTCTTCGAATTATTGGTTTGGTTTGGCCTACTAGATCTATAGTTCTTGTAATGGGAGAAGTGCTTGGCTTTGGGTTCAATCTTACGGTGTCCTTTCCCAGTGACAGTAGGGACAGCAAGGCACGTATTGTATTGTTACCATCGAGGATAAAAAGATGGGGTTTATATCATATTGCTTGAGTTTATCCCTATACATCATGTCATCTTGCTTAAGGCGTTACTTTGTTCTTATGAACTCAATACACTAGATGCATGCTGGATAGCAGTCGATGTGTGGAGTAATAGTAGTAGATGCAGGCAGGAGTCGGTCTACTTGTCTCGGACGTGATGCCTATATACAATTATCATGCCTAGATAGTCTCATAATTATTCGCTTTTCTATCAATTGCTCGACCGTAATTTGTTTACCCGCCGTAGAATATCGCTATCATGAGAGAAGCCACTAGAGAACACTATGGCCCCCGGGTCTATTCTCAACATATCAATCTACATCTACTTTACTTTTTCCGCTTTTACTTTTTGTTCTTATAAACAAAACTACCAAAAATATATACTATCATCTCTATCAGATCTCACTTTCGTAAGTGACCGTAAAGGGATTGACAACCCCTTACCGCGTTGGCTGCGAAGTTCTTATTTGTTTGTGCAGGTGCGAAGGACTCGCGCGTGATCTCCTACTGGATTGATACCTTGGTTCTCAAAAACTGAGGGAAATACTTACGCTACTGTGCTGCATCTCCCTTTCCTCTTCGAGGGAATACAATGCAATCTCGAGAAGTAGCAAGAAGAATTTCTGGCGTCGTTGCCGGGGAGGCTTAAGCAAAAGTCATATACCAAGTACCTATCACAAACCCTTATCCTTCGCATTACATTTTTTGCCTCTCGTTTTCCTCTCCCCCACTTCACCCTTGCCGTTTTATTTGCCCTTCTTCTGCCGTGTGTTTATTGTTCGCTTGCTTCTTATTTGCTTCTGTGTTGCTTGCTTGCTTGTCACTATGGCTCTCCCTATTAGTGTTGACCCTCACCTCAAGAGGCTGGAGGAGATTGAAAACAATGTTAGACATTTTATGACTATACAACTTGAGCATAATGACTTTTTCAGAAGTGAGCTTAAAGAACAGAAAAAGTTTATGGAGTATATGAATAAAGACCTTGATGATATTTCTAAGGAATTTTATGGCTTGAAATCTCAGTTTGCTCATCTTGAGAACTTAATTGCCCAAATTTCGGATAAACAGTCCACCTTGATCAATAAGATGGCTGCTAAACCGGAAGAGCATGAAAATAAAGATGAAGATCTGAAAGTTATTGATGTGTCTCTTATTAGATCCTTGTTTTCTAGCATAAATCTTGATGAAGATAGGATTGGAGATGATTCTGCTTTAAAGTGTCCCAATGATTCAGAGTTTTTAGAACTTGATGCTAAAATTGTTAAAAGTGGGAGTGAAGAGATTAAAACTTTGCATAGTGATGAACCCACTACTTTGGATTTCAAGGGATTCAATTATGATAATTGCTCTTTGATTGATTGTATTTCCTTGTTGCAATCCGTACTAAATTCTCCGCATGCTTATAGTCAAAATAAAGCTTTCACCAAGCACATAGTTGATGCTTTGATGCAATCTTATGAAGAAAAACTTGAGTTGGAAGTTTATATCCCTAGAAAGCTTTATGATGAGTGGGAACCTACTATTAAAATAAAAATAAAAGATCATGAATGATACGCTTTGTGTGATTTGGGTGCAAGTGTCTCCACTATCCCAAAAACTTTGTGTGATTTGCTAGGGTTCCATGAGCTTGATGATTGTTCTTTAAATTTGCTTCTTGCGGATTCCACTATTAAGAAACCTATGGGAAGAATTAATGATGTTCTTATCATTGCCAATAGGAATTATGTGCACGTAGATTTCATTGTTCTCTATATAGATTGCAATCTTTCATGTCCTATTATTCTTGGTAGACCTTTCCTTAGAACGATTGGTGCAATTATTGATATGAAGGAAGGAAATATTAGATTCCAATTTCCGTTAAGGAAGGGCATGGAGCGCTTTCCTAGAAAGAAAATCAAATTACCATATGAATCTATTATGAGAGCCACCTATGGATTGCCTTCCAAAGATGGCAATACCTAGATTTATCCTTGTATCATGCCTAGCTAGGGGCGTAAAACGATAGCGCTTGTTGGGAGGCAACCCAATTTTATATTTTTTTTGTTTTTGCTGCTGTTAGGGAATAAATATTGCATCTAGCTTCTGTTTAGATGTGGTTTCATGTTTTGTTTAGTGTTTGTGCCAAGTAGAACCTTTGGGAAGACTTGTGTGAAGTTTATATGATCTTGCTGTGAAAAACAGAATCATTAGCGCTCGCTAGAATGGTCATCAGATTTTACTGGAGCGTGCTATTTAGTTGATTCTTTTTGCAGATGCTTAATAGACAAATTCCTCACGTTTACCAGTTTAGTTTGATTTTTTGGAGTTACAGAAGTATGCGAAACCTGCATATTACTACAGACTGTTCTGTTTTTGACAGATTCTGTTTTTCGTGTGTTGTTTGCTTATTTCAATGCATCTATGAGTAATATTGGGAAGTATGAACCATAGAGAAGTTGGAATACAGTACGTTTAACACCAATATAAACAAAGAATGAATTCATTGCAGTACCTTTGAGTAGTGGTTTGCTTTCTTATACTAACGGAGCTCACGAGATTTTTGTCTAAGTTTTGTGTTATGAAGTTTTCAAGTTTTGAGTATTGCTTTGATGGACTATGGAACAAAGAGTAGCAAGGGCCTAAGCTTGGGGATGCCCATGGCACTCCAAGTAAAATTCAAGGACAATCAAAAGCCTAAGCTTGGGGATGCCCCGGGAAGGCATCCCCTCTTTCGTCTTCATCCATCGGTAACTATACTTGGAGCTATATTTTTATTCACCACATGATATGTGTTTTGCTTGGAGCGTCTTGTATAATTTGAGTCTTTGCTTGTTAGTTTGCTACAATTATCCTTGCTGGACACACCTATTTGAGAGAGTTACATATGGTCTAGGAATTGTTAGAACACTCTATGTGCTTCACTTATATCTTTTGAGTTGAATAGTTTTTGCTCTAGTGCTTCACTTATTTCTTTAAGAGCACGGTGGTGATTATATTTTGAAGAAATTGTTGAACTCTCATGCTTCACTTATATCTATTTGAGAGTCTATTAAAACAGCATGGTAATGTGTTTAGGCTATAAAACTAGTCTTCACATGATAGACATCCAATATAAATGTAGTAAAAACTTTCACACGAAGTGCATTGAATATGATGAGAAGTTGGATGCTTGATAATTGTTTTGAGATATGAGGATAGTGATATTAGAGACATGCTAGTGGAGTTATTATGAAATTGAGAAATACTTGTGTTAAGGTTAGTGATTCCCGTAGCATGCACGTATGGTGAACCGCTATGTGACGAAGTTAGAGCATGAGGTATTTGTAAAGTGCCAACCTTTGTGTGGAGGTCGGGGGCGCGCGATGGTTAACTCCTACCAACCTCCCCCTAGGAGCATGCATTGATTGCTTTGTTTTTATGTTGATTTTTTCAATAAGTATATGAGTTCTTATGACTAATGTTGAGTCCATGGATTATACGCACTCTCACACTTTCACCATTGCTAGCGTCTCTTGTACCGCACAACTTTCGCCGGTACCATACACCCACTATATATCCTTCCTCAAAACAGCCACCATATTATTCCTCAAAACAGCCACCATACCTACCTACCATGGCATTTCCATAGCCATTCCGAGATATATTGCCATGCAACTTTCCACCGTTCCGTTCATATGACACACTTCATATTGTCACATTGCCATGCATGATCATGTAGTTGACATCGTATTTGTGGCAAGGCCACCATGCATAATTTTTCATACATGTCACTCTTGTTTCATTGCACATCCCGGTACACCGCCGGAGGCATTCACATATAGAGTCATACTTTGTTCTAGTATCGAGTTGTAATATCGAGTTGTAATGAAAGTGTGATGATCATCATTATTAGAGCATTGTCCCATGGGGGGAAAGGCTAAATCAATAAAGCCCCTCCGCAAAAAAACCCAAAGAAAAAAAAGAAAGGCCAAAAAAAGAAAAGAAAAAAAGGGACAATTGCTACTATCTTGTTTCCACACTTGTGCTTCAAAGTAGCACCATGTTCTTGATTGTAGAGAGTCTCATGCTTAGTCACTTTATATACTAGTGGGAATTTTTGTTATATAACTTGGCTTGTATATTCCAACGATGGGCTTCCTCAAAATGCCCTAGGTCTTCGTGAGCAAGCAAGTTGGATGCACACCCACTAGTTTCTTTTGTTGAGCTTTCATACATATTTAGCTCTAGTGCATCCATTGCATGGCAATCCCTACTCATTCACATTGATATATATTGATGGGCATCTCCATAGCCCATTGATACGCCTAGTTGATGTGAGACTATCTCCCTTCTTTTTGTCTTCTCCACAACCACCACTCTATTCCAAATAGTGCTATATCCATGGCTCACGCTCATGTATTGCGTGATAGTTGAAAGGTTTGAAATAATAGAGAATGAAAACAAGTGCTTGGCTGAAATCGGGGTTGTGCATGATATGAATATTTTGTGTGATGAAGAGGGAGCATAGCCAGACTATATGATTTTGTAGGGATAACTTTCTTTAGCCATAGTATTTTGAGAAGACATGATTGCTTTGTTAGTATGATTTTGTAGGGATAACTTTCTTTAGCCATTATTTCTTATGTCAATATATACTTTTATCTTGAATCTTTCATATCTGAACATTCATGCCACCATTAAGAGAATTACATTGAAAAACTATGTTGGTTAGCATTCCACATCAAAAAATTTGTTTTTATCATTTACCTACTCGAGGACGAGCAGGAATTAAGCTTCGGGATGCTTGATACGTCTCCAACGTATCTATAATTTTTTATTGTTCCATGCTATTATTTATGATGTTTTTGGATGTTTAATGGGCTTTGCCATACACTTTAATATTATTTTTGGGACTAACCTACTAACCCAAATGCCCAGTCCAGATTGCTGTTTTTTGCCTGTTTCAGGGTTTTGCAAAAGGAATATCAAACGGAATGAAACCTTCGGGGGAGATATTTTTGGAGAAAATCACGCACGGGAGACTTGAGAACCACGGAGTAGGGGCCACGAGGTGCCCACGAGGGTGGCGGGCGCGCCCCCCTGCCCAGGGCGCGCCCCTGCCTTGTGGGTCCCTCGTGAGGCCCCCGGTGTCCTCCTTCCTCCTATATAAGCCTACGTACCCCGAAACCATCAAAAGAGAAGAGAAAACCCTAGTTCCACCTTCGTAACCTTCTGTTCCCATGAGATCCCATCTTGGGGCCTGTTCCAGAGCTCCGCCGGAGGGGGGGGGGGTACATCACGGAGTGCTTCTACATCATCATAATCGCCCTCACCATGAGTTGTGAGTAGTTTACCACAGACCTTTGGGTCCATAGCTAGTATCTAGATGGCTTGTTTTCTCTCTTTGGATCTCAATACAAAGTTCTCCTTGGTCTTCGAGGAGATCTATTCGATGTAATCTCTTTTTGCGGTGTGTTTGTCGAGATCCGATGAATTGTGAGTTTATGATCAAGATTATCTATGAGAAATATTTGGTTCTTTTCTGAACTCTTTATGTGTGCTCATAATATCCTTGCAAGTCTCTTCGAATTATTGGTTTGGTTTGGCCTACTAGATCTATAGTTCTTGCAATGGGAGAAGTGCTTGGATTTGGGTTCAATCTTGCGGTGTCCTTTCCGAGTGACAGTAGGGGCAGCAAGGCACGTATTGTATTGTTGCCATCGAGGATAAAATATGGGGTTTATATCATATTGCTTGAGTTTATCCCTCTACATCATGTCATCTTGCTTAAGGCGTTACTCTGTTCTTATGAACTCAATACACTAGATGCATGCTGGATAGCGGTCGATGTGTGGAGTAATAGTAGTAGATGCAGGCAGGAGTCGGTCTACTTATCTCGGACGTGATGCCTATATACAATGATGATGCCTAGATAGTCTCATAATTATTCGCTTTTCTATCAATTGCTCGATAGTAATTTGTTTACCCGCCGTAGAATATCGCTATCATGAGAGAAGCCACTAGAGAACACTATGGCCCCCAGGTCTATTCTCAACATATCAATCTACATCTACTTTACTTTTTCCGCTTTTACTTTCTGTTCTTATAAACAAAAATACCAAAAATATAAACTATCATCTCTATCAGATCTCACCTTCGTAAGTGACCGTAATGGGATTGACAACCCCTTATCGCGTTGGCTGCAAAGTTCTTATTTGTTTGTGCAGGTGCGAGGGACTCGCGCGTGGTCTCCTACTGGATTGATACCTTGGTTCTCAAAAACTGAGGGAAATACTTATGCTAATGTGCTGCATCTCCCTTTCCTCTTCGAGGGAATACAACGCAAGCTCAAGAAGTAGCATTCGGCGATAAAGACCATCATCTCCCATTGTATACTTGAAAGCCATACGCCGAACAGTCCTGTCCACCGTTTCACTCGGATTGCATAAGTAATCAATAATGGGCTTCCTCCAGTCGGGATTGTCACCTGCACTAGATTTTTTATTAATGGCCAATTCATTGGGTTCAGGTTTGGCCTCTCCCACGTTGGCAAGACAAGACATCGGTCTTTGAGAGATATGAAACATGCCATGATCAACATGATATCCAGATGCTTGTTGTGCCAACTCATTTTTCCAATTGTCATGCCTAGATATATGAGCAATGCTAAAACAATCCAAAGTAGAGATTATATCTAGACATTTATCAAGATAAACATTAAGTGATTGGTCTAAACACTGAAAGACTTTGGATAGTTACTGCACCACTAGTAATGAATCACCAAAAGCCTCAATATGTGTAACACCTATAGCAACTAACATCTCTCGGCCGAATAACAAAGCTTCATATTCGGCCTAATTATTTGTGCAAAAGTATTCTAAGCGGCACGAGGCTTCGAAAACAACACCATGAGGAGATATATAAACAATACCAACACCTTGGCCATTGCTACAAACTGAACCATCAAAATATAATCTCCAAGGTACTAGCGAAACAAGGTTTATACCAACATCATGTTTGTCATTAATCCGATGCTCAACAATAAAATTAGCAACCATTTGGCCTTTCATGGATTTTAAAGATTCATAAGCCAAATCATACTCAATCAAAGCATAAGCCCACTTGCCAATTCTACCACTAAGAATTGGCCTATGCAACATGTATTTAATGGCATCGGTTTGACAAGCTACTATGCAAGCACTCGGCACCAAATAATGACTTAATTTTGTGCAAGCATAATATAAGCATAGACATAGTTTTTCAATAAATGTATACCTTGTCTCGGCGTCCAATAAGCGTCTGCTCAAATATGTAATAGCATGCTCTTTTCCTTCGGTTTCTTGAGTCAAAACAACACCAATAACACCTTATTCTGCTGCAATGTAAAGCTTAAAGGGATCCTTATGCTTGGGTGCTTTCATCACCGGAGGAGTGCACAAATAATTCTTGATCATATCAAAGGCTTCTTGCTGTTTTGCCCCCGAAGTGAAATCAACATCATTCTTTAACCGAAGGATAGGAGTAAATGCATCAACTTTCCCTGACAGATTAGCTATAAACCTTCTCAAATAATTGACCTTGCCAAGGAACTTTTGCATATCTCTCTTGCATGTTGGCGCTTCCACTTTCTGTACAGCTTCTACCTTTTTGGGATCAATCTCTATGCCATCTTCATGAATAACAAACCCAAAAACTTACCAGCTGACACGCCGAATGCACACTTCAAGGGATTCATTTTTAGTCCATACTTTTTCATTCTTTCAAAAGCTAAACGCAAATCGGCCAAATGAGATTCAAAAGCATCTGATTTGACAACAATATCATCAATATAAACTTCAAGTATGACACCGAGTAAATCATGAAAAATCAAATTCATAGCCCTTTGATATGTGGCGCCAGCATTTTTTAATCCGAATGCCATCACTGTCCATTCGAATAAACCAAGGAAACCAGGGCATCGGAAAGCCGTTTTGGACATGTCCTCTTCGGCCATAAAAAATTGGTTATACCCCGCATTACCATCAAGGAAGCTAATGAATTTATGTCCAGAAGCATCATTAATAAGCATATCGGCTATTGGCATGGGATACTCATCTTTGGGTGTAGCCCTATTCAAATCTCTGAAATCAATGCATACCCTTAACTTGCCGGATCCCTTTTTCTCCACCGGGACAATGCTAGAAATCCACTCGGCATACCTGCAAGGTCGAATAAAATTGGCTTTAAGCAGTCGATCGATCTCTTCCTTGATCCGGTCATATGTTTTTGGATTAAACTTTCTGGCCGATTGTTTATATGGTCTAAAACCAGCCTTTATAGGTAACCGATGCTCCACTAGCTCTCGGCTTAAACCTGGAATCTCATGATATTCCCATGCAAAGCAACAAACATATTCTTTCAATAGCTCGATTAACTTAGCTTTACAATCGGCTTTCAAATTTTTGTTTACAAACATCGGTCGAGTGACTGAACCATCTCCAATATCTATCTCTTCTAATGGATCGGCCGATGTAAAACCTTGTCCAAGTTTATCCATTTCATCTAATTCCTCTATAGATTATACATATCGTTCTCATTGGACCGATATTTTACAAGACGTTTTTGTAACCACTCGGAACTAGAATCCATTTAAACATATCATACCTTGGAGCCGACTGCATTCAGTCGGATTTAAAGAAACGGGCACGAAATCATTCTTGGTCGCGCTGAGAAAATCAAACTCTGACAAGTCACGTCCCGTCAAACAAGTAGCGTTAGGATGTTGCCAATCCACCGATGCCTCGACCAAAGCAACACATGCCGAGTCATCCGCATGAATGACTTCCACTTCATCATCAACCCACTGGATCAAAAACTGGTGCATAGTGGATGGCATGCACTAGTTTGCATGAACCCAATCACGGCCTAGTATGATGTTGTAGTTACCTTGCACCTCTGCGACAAAGAATGTAGTGGCCAAAGTTTTTCTTCCGACTGTAAGTTCCACATACATCACACCTTTGGCTTCATTTTTCTCTTTGGCTTCAAATCCATTGAGCACCATATTCGTCTTTATCAACTCTTCATCGGGCAAACCCAATTTCTTGAAGACCGAATAAGGCATAAGATTTACCACAACACCACCATCAACAAGCATCCGAGTGAGAGGTGATCCATTGATATGACCTCTGAGATACAATGGTTTCAGATGCGTTACTCGGTCTTTTGGCTTCTCAAATATTGCATTTTTAGGGCCAAAATCCAGCTAAGCAACCTCCCCTTCCTTATCTACAGCACGAAACTCAGCAGGTAAGTAATAACCCATATTGATATCCATACCTTCATGAACCGGCGTCGACTCATAATCTAACATATCATCCTCTGCCTCAAGTGCATTCACCAATTCTGAAATCTGTCCGAGTGAAGGAGAAGTAAGAAGTGTCGCAGACGATGTGATAGATGTTGCATCGTCCTCCTTTGGTGGTGTAGGTATTGCTGTGATAGATGTAGAAGCTGATGTATCTTGTATTTGTTTAGGCCTCCACACTTGTTTTGCTGGAACCATGGGTCGAGTGTCATTGAACAACTTATCCCTTTGCTTCTCGGCCTCCTGTTCTGCCATCTCTTGGCTCCTTAACCTCTGCAGTTTCCTCTTCTGTGCCTTTGTTAGCCCTGGAGGACACCACTTTGGCTGAGTGTATTTAGGATCTCTCGCCTTTACTTGGCTGGTGCTTGCTTCATGATCATTAGCCGAGTGCTTTGGCATGATAGAAAGTATCGACTCAGTCGAGTGGTTATGCACAGTCGGCTATTGTACGGGGAATGTTTTGGTGCCCAAGATAAGTGAGTCGACATCCATTTTCTCTTTGCCTTTTTCTGACTCGACTGCTGCAACACTTGGTGTCTTAACACGCCATTATTTTTGACTTCCCTGATGCATGAAATTTCCACTCGGACGAACCTTTTTATTCGGATGGAATCCACTCGAATGGAATTCACTCGGATGGATCCAACTGGGTGCATTCTCACACTAGGATAGTTTTCATTCGGCCACATATTTTGACCAGCCAACTGATAACCATCGATGTGCAGTCGGCCATTGTATGAGTAGTCGAGTCGATCCCAAACAGGTTGCCTTTGTTCCTATTGAAACGATGCCCTTGGTCCAGCCGGCTTCACATACCGACTAAACATATCAGCTGGTGGTGATCTTGGTCGCTTCAGGTCTGTTGGCTACTACCTCTTGAGCTTGCGTTGTATTCCCTCGAAGAGGAAAGGGAGATGCATCATGGTAGCGTAAGTATTTCCCTCACTTTTTGAGAACCAAGGTATCAATCCAGTAGGAGACCACGCACGAGTCCCTCGCACCTGCACAAACAAATAAGAACTTCGCAGCCAACGCGAAAAGGGGTTGTTAATCCCTTTACGATCACTTACTAGAGTGAGAGATGATAGTTTATATTTTTGGTATTTTTGGTTTAATAAAACAGCAAATAAAAGAGGTAAAAGTAAAGTAGATGTAGATTGCTATGTTGAGAATAGACCCGGGGGCCATAGTTTTCTCTGGTGGCTTCTCTCATGATAGCGATATTCTACGGCGGGTAAACAAATTACTATCGAGCAATTGATAGAAAAGCGAATAATTATGAGACTATCTAGGCATGATCATTGTATATAGGCATCACGTCCGAGACAAGTAGACCGAAACGATTCTGTATCTACTACTATTACTCCACACATCGACCGCTATCCAGCATGCATCTAGTGTATTGAGTTCATAAGAACAGAGTAACGCCTTAAGCAAGATGACATGATGTAGAGGGATAAACTCAAGCAATATGATGAAAACCCCATCTTTTTATCCTCGATGGAAACAATACAATACATGCCTTGCTGCCCCTACTGTCACTGGGAAAGGACACCGCAAGATTGAACCCAAAGCCAAGCACTTCTCCCATTGCAAGAACTATAGATCTAGTAGGCCAAACCAAACCAATAATTCGAAGAGACTTGCAAGGATATTATGAGCACAGATAAAAAGTTCAGAGAAGAACCAAATATCTTTCATAGATAACCTTCATCATAAACTCACAATTCATCGGATCTCGACAAACACACCGCAAAAAGAGATTACATCGAACAGATCTCCTCGAAGACCGAGGAGAACTTTGTATTGAGATACAGAGAGAGAGAGAAGAAGCCATCTAGATACTAGCTATGGACCCGAAGGTCTGTGGTAAACTACTCACAACTCATGGTGAGGGCGATGATGATGATGATGAAGGCCTCCATGATGGATCCCCCTCTCGGAACAGGCTCCAAGATGGGATGTCCACGGGAACAGAAGCTACGGCGGTGGAATTAGGGTTTTCTCTCTGCGTATGGAGTTTCTGGGGTACGTGGATATATATAGGAAGAAGGAGGGCACCGGGGGCCACACGGGTTAGCCTCGAGGTAGCGGGGCGCGCCCTGGGAAGGAGGGCGTGCCCCCCACCCTCGAGGGCAGCCCCTCTGTCCCCTGACTTGGTCTTGAAGTTTCATGTGCGTGATTTCCTCCGAAAATATCTCTCGCGAAGGTTTCATTCCGTTTGGACTCCGTTTGATATTCTTTTTCTGCAAAACCCTGAAATAGACAAAAAACAGCAATCTGGACTGGGCCTTTGGGTTAGTAGGTTAGTCCCAAAAATGATATAAAAGTGAATGATAAAGCCCATTAAACATCCAAGACTTCATAAATAATAGCATGGAACAATCAAAAATTATAGATACGTTGGAGACGTATCAAGCATCCCCAAGCTTAATCAAAAATTATGATAAAGAAAGAATTTTTTGATGTGGAATGCTAACCAATATAGTTTTCAATGTAATTCTCTTAATTGTGGCATGAATGTTCAGATCTGAAAGATTCAAGATAAAAGTCTATATTGACATAAGAAATAACAACATTTCAAGCAATACTAACAAAGCAATCATGTCTTCTCAAAATACTATGGCTAAAGAAAGTTATCCCTACAAAATCATATAGTGTTGGCTATGCTCCCTCGTTATCACATAAAAATATTCATATCATGCACAATGTTGGGGAACGTAGCAGAATTCAAAAAATTTCTATGCTTCACCAAGATCAATCTAAGGAGTTCATCTAGCAACGAGCATAAAGGAGTTGCATGTACATACCCTTTGTAGATCGCGAGCGGAAGCGTTCAAAGGAATGTGGATGATGGAGTCGTACTCGTCGTGATCCTCGTCACCGATGATCCCAGCGCCGAACGGACGGCACCTCCGCGTTCAACACACGTACGGTACAGCGACGTCTCATCCTTCTTGATCCAGCAAGGGGGAGGAGAGGTTGATGGAGATCCAGCAGCACGAAGGCGTGGTGGTGGATGCAACGGGAAAAGCTACAAGGCTTCGCCGAGACCCTGCGGGAGGAGTAGGAGGTGTAACGGGGGGGAGAGGCGCCAGGGGCTGAGGTGCGGCTGCCCTCTCTCCCCCCACTTTATATAGGGGGCCAGGGGGCACCGGCCCTAGGAGATCCAATCTCCTAGGGGGCGGCGGCCAAGGGGGTGGCTTGCCCCCCAAGCCTAGGGGGGCGCCCCCACCCCTAGGGTTTCAACCCTAGGCGCATGGGGGGAGGCCCATGGGGGGTGCGCCAGCCCACTAGGGGTTGGCCCCCTCCCCCTACGGCCCACGGAGCCCTCCGGGATGGGTGGCCCCACCCGGTGGACCCCCGAGACCCTTCCGGTGGTCCCGGTACGCTACCGGTGACCCCGGAACTCTCCCGATGGCCGAAACTGGACTTCCTATATATCATTCTTTACCTTCGGACCATTCCAGAATTGCCTCGTGACGTCCGGGATCTCATCCGAGACTCCGAACAACATTCGGGTTTTCGTGTGCAGATATCTCTATAACCCTAGCGTCACCGTACCTTAAGTGTGTAGACCCTACGGGTTCGGGAAACACGCAGACATGACCGAGACGACTCTCCGGTCAATAACCAACAGCGGTATCTGGATACCCATGTTGGTTCCCACGTGTTCCTCGATGATCTCATCGGATGAACCACGATGTCAAGGATTCACTTAATCCCGTATGTAATTCCCTTTGTCTATCGGTACGGTACTTGCCCGAGATTCGATCGTCGGTATACCGATACCT
The DNA here is from genome assembly GCA_902687465.1 of Secale cereale. Classification (NCBI taxonomy): domain Eukaryota; kingdom Viridiplantae; phylum Streptophyta; class Magnoliopsida; order Poales; family Poaceae; genus Secale; species Secale cereale. The sequence goes on from LR738715.1 coordinate 799,578,276, forward strand.
TGTTCAATCTCATCATGGCAAGTCTCTTTACTCTATCCGTAATCCATCATCCCGTGACTAACTCCTTAGTCACATTGAGCTCATTATGATGATGTCTTACCGAGTGGGCCTAGAGATACCTCTCCGTCATACAGAGTGACAAATCCCAGTCTCGGTTCGCGCCAACCCAACAGACACTTTCGGAGATACCCGTTGCGTACCTTTATAGCCACCTAGTTACGTTGTGACGTTTGGCACACCCAACGTATTCCTACGGTATCCGGGAGTTGCACAACCTGATGGTCTATGGAACAAATACTTGACACTAAAAAGCTTTAAGCATCACGAACTATACGATCTCGTGCTAGGCTTAGGATTGGGTCTTGTCCATCACATCATTCTCCTAATGATGTGATACCGTTATCAATGATATCCAATGTCCATGGTCAGGAAACCGCGACCATCTGTTGATCAATGAGCTAGTAACTAGAGGCTTACAAGGGACACGTTGTGGTCTATGTATTCACACATGTATCTGTTGGGAAACGTAGTATTTTAAAATTTTCCTACGATCACGCAAGATCTATCTACTAGATGCATAGCAACGAGAGGGGAGAGTGTGTCTACGTACCCTCGTAGACCGGGAGCGGAAGCGTCAAGTGACGCGGTTGATGTAGTCGAACTTCCTCGCGATCCAACCGATCAAGCACCGAACGTACGGCACCTCCGCGTTCAGCACACGTTCAGCTTGATGACGTCCCACGAGCTCTTGATCCAGTTGAGCTTCACGGGAGAGTTTCGTCAGCATGACGGCGTGGTGACGGATATGATGTATCTACCGGCGCAGGGCTTCGCCTAAGCACTGGAACGGTATGACTGAGGTGTGTTTCTGTGGAGGGGGGCATCGCACACGGCTAAAACAATTCAACTTGTGTGTCCTTGGGTACCCCCCTGCCCAAAGGAGCAAGGGGGGAGACCGGCCAGCCCTCTATGGTGCGGCTAGGAAGGCAATCCTACTAGGAATAGGATTGCAATCCTATTCCTAGTAGGAGTCCACCAAGAAGGAGAGGGGGAAGGAAGGAGAGGGAGAGGGAGAGGGAAAGAGGGGCCGCGCCCCCCTCCCCTAGTCCTATTCGGAGTTCCCCTAGGGAGAGGGCGCGCCACCTCCTGGCTGCTGCCCTCTCTCTCCCCTACGGCCCACCAGGGCCCATCATTCCCCCGGGGGCTTCCGGTAACCCCCCCCCCCGGCACTCCGGTAAATTCCGAAACTTTCCAGAACACTTCCGGTGTCCGAATATAGTCGTCCAATATATCAATCTTTACGTCTCGGACATTCCGAGACTCCTCGTCATGTCCGTGATCTCATCCGGGACTCCGAACTACCTTCAGTACGTCAAAACTCATAAACTCATAATACCGATCGTCATCAAACGTTATGCGTGCGGACCCTACGGGTTCGAGAACTATGTAGACATGACCGAGACTCATCTCCAGTCAATAACCAATAGCGGAGCCTGGATGCTCATATTGGCTCCTACATATTCTACGAATATCTTTATCGGTCAAACCGCATAACAACATACGTTGTTCCTTTTGTCATCGGTATGTTACTTGTCCGAGATTCGATGGTCGGTATCTCTATACCTAGTTCAATCTCGTTACCGGCAAGTCTCTTTACTCGTTCCGTAATACATCATCTCGTGACTAACTCATTAGTCTTTGTCTTGCAAGGCTTATTATGATGTGTATTACCGAGTGGGCCCAGAGATACCTCTCCGACAATCGGAGTGACAAATCCTAGTCTTGATCTATGCCAACACCACGACTACTTTCGGAGACACCTGTAGAGCATCTTTATGATCACCCAGTTACGTTGTGACGTTTGATAGCACACAAGGTGTTCCTACGGTATTCGGGAGTTGCATAATCTCATAGTCATAGGAACATGTATAAGTCATGAAGAAAGCAGTAGCAGTAAAACTAAACGATCATAGTGCTATGCTAACGGATGGGTCTAGTCCATCACATCATTCTCCTAATGATGTGATCCCATTGATTAAATGACAACTCATGTCTATGGCTAGGAAACATAGCCATCTTTGATCAATAAGCTAGTCTAGTAGAGGCATACTAGGGACATACTATTTTGTCTATGTATTCACACATGTATCAAGTTTCCGGTTAATACAATTCTAGCATGAATAAAAGACATTTATCATGATATAAGGAAATACAAATAACATCTTTATTATTGCCTCTAGGGCATATTTCCTTCAGTCTCCCACTTGAACTAGAGTCAATAATCTAGATTACAAAGTGATGATCCTCACACCCATGGAGTCCTGGTGCTGATCATGTTTTGCCCGTGGAAGAGGCTTAGTCAACGGGTCTGCAACATTCAGATCCGTATGTATCTTGCAAATCTCTATGTCTCCCTCCTTGACTAGATCGCGGATGGAATTGAAGCGTGTTTTGATGTGCTTTGTTCTCTTGTGAAACCTGGATTCCTTCGCCAAGGCTATTGCTCCAGTGTTGTCACAAAAGATTTTCATTGGACCCGATGCACTAGGTATTACACCTAGATCGGATATGAACTCCTTCATCCAGACTCCTTCATTTGCTGCTTCCGAAGTAGCTATGTATTCCGCTTCACACGTAGATCCCGCCACGACGCTCTGCTTGGAACTGCACCAACTGACAGCTCCACCGTTCAATAAAAATACATATCCTGTTTGTGACTTAGAGTCATCCGGATCAGTGTCAAAGCTAGAATCGACGTAACCGTTTACGACGAGCTCTTTGTCACCTCCATATACGAGAAACATATCATTTGTCCTTTTCAGGTATTTCAGGATGTTCTTGACCACTGTCCAGTGATCCACTCCTGGATTACTTTGGTACCTCCCTGCTAGACTTATAGCAAGGCACACATCAGGTCTGGTACATAGCATTGCATACATGATAGATCCTATGGCTGAGGCATAGGGAATGACTTTCATTTTCTCTCTATCTTCTGCAGTGGTCAGGCATTGAGTCTTACTCAACTTCATACCTTGTAACACAGGCAAGAACCCTTTCTTTGACTGATCCATTTTGAACTTCTTCAAAACTTTATCAAGGTATGTGCTTTGTGAAAGTCCAATTAAGCGGCTTGATCTATCTCTATAGATTTTGATGCCTAATATATAAGCAGCTTCACCGAGATCTTTCATTGAAAAACTCTTATTCAAGTATCCTTTTATGCTATCCAAAAATTCTATATCATTTCCAATCAACAATATGTCATCCACATATAATATTAGAAATGCTACAGAGCTCCCACTCACTTTCTTGTAAATATAGGCTTCTCCAAAAGTCTGTATAAACCCATGTGCTTTGATTACCTCATCAAAGCGTATTCCAACTCCAAGATGCTTGCACCAGTCCATAGATGGATCGCTGGAGCTTGCATACTTTGTTAGCACCTTTTGGATCGACAAAACCTTCTGGTTGCATCATATACAACTCTTCTTTGAGATATCCATTTAGGAATGCAGTTTTGACATCCATTTGCCAGATTTCATAATCATAAAATGCGGCAATTGCTAACATGATTCGGACAGACTTAAGCATCGCTACAGGTGAGAAAGTCTCATCGTAGTCAGCTCCTTGAACTTGTCGAAACCCTTTCGCAACAAGTCGAGCTTTGTAAACAGTAACATTACCGTCTGCGTCGGTCTTCCTCTTGAAGATCCATTTATTTTCGATGGCTTACCGATCATCGGGCAAGTCAACCAAAGTCCACACTTTGTTCTCATACATGGATCCCATCTCAGATTTCATGGCCTCAAGCCATTTTGCGGAATCTGGGCTCATCATCGCTTCCTCATAGTTTGTAGGTTCATCATGGTCTAGTAACATGACTTCCAGAACTGGGTTGCCGTACCACTCTGGTGCGGAACGTAATCTGGTTGATCTACGACGTTCAGCAGAAACTTGATCTGAAGTTTCATGATCATCATCATTAGCTTCCTCACTGATTGATGTAGGAATCACTGGAACAATTTTCTGTGATGTACTACTTTCCAATTCAGGAGAAGGTACAATTACCTCATCAAGTTCTACTTTCCTCCCACTCACTTCTTTCGAGAGAAACTCCTTCTCTAGAAAGGATCCATTCTTAGCAACGAATATTTTGCCTTCGGATCTGTGAGAGAAGGTGTACCCAACAGTCTCTTTTGGGTATCCTATGAAGACACATTTCTCCGAGTTGGGTTCGAGCTTATCAGGTTGAAGCTTTTTCACATAAGCATCGCAGCTCCAAACTTTGAGAAACGACAACTTTGGTTTCTTGCCAAACCATAGTTCATAAGGTGTCGTCTCAACGGATTTAGATGGTGCCCTATTTAACGTGAATGCAGCTGTCTCTAAAGCATAGCCCCAAAACGATAGTGGTAAATCGGTAAGAGACATCATAGATCGCACCATATCCAATAAAGTACGGTTACGACGTCCAGACACACCATTACGCTGTGGTGTTCCGGGTGGCGTGAGTTGTGAAACTATTCCACATTGTTTCAAATGAAGACCAAACTCGTAACTCAAATATTCTCCTCCACGATCAGATCGTAGAAACTTTATTTTCTTGTTACGATGATTCTCTACTTCACTCTGAAATTCTTTGAATTTTTCAAATGTTTCAGACTTGTGCTTCATTAAGTAGATATACCCATATCTGCTTAAATCATCAGTGAAGGTCAGAAAATAACAATACCCGCCGCGAGCTTCAACACTCATTGGCCCACATACATCAATATGTATGATTTCCAACAAATCTGTTGCTCGCTCCATAGTTCCGGAGAACGGAGTTTTAGTCATCTTGCCAATGAGGGATGGTTCGCAAGCACCAAGTGATTCATAATCAAGTGATTCCAAAAGCCCATCACTATGGAGTTTCTTCATGCGCTTTACACCAATATGACCTAAACGGCAGTGCCACAAATAAGTTGCACTATCATTATTAACCTTGCATCTTTTGGCTTCAATATTATGAATATGTGTATCACTACAATCGAGATCCAATAAGAATATACCACTCTTCAAGGGTGCATGACCATAAAAGATATTATTCATAAAAATAGAACAACCATTATTCTCTGATTTAAATGAATAACCGTCTCGCAATAAACAAGATCCAGATATAATGTTCATGCTCAACGCTGGCACCAAATAACAATTATTTAGGTCTAAAACTAATCCCGAAGGTAGATGTAGAGGTAGCGTGCCGACGGCGATCACATCGACTTTGGAACCATTTCCCACGTGCATCATCACCTTGTTCTTAGCTAATCTTCGTTTAATCCGTAGTCCCTATTTCGAGTTACAAATATTAGCAACCAAACCAGTATCAAATACCCAGGTACTACTACGAGCATTAGTAAGGTACACATCAATAACATGTATATGACATATACCTTTGTTCACCTTGCCATCCTTCTTATCCGCCAAATACTTGGGGCAGTTCCGCTTCCAGTGTTCAGTCCCTTTGCAGTAGAAGCACTCAGTTTCTGGCATGGCTCCAGATTTGGGTTTCTTCGCGGGAGTAGCAGCTGTCTTGCTATTCTTCTTGAAGTTCCCCTTCTTTCCCTTTCCCCTTTTCTTGAAACTAGTGGTCTTGTTAACCATCAACACTTGATGCTCCTTTTTGATTTCTACCTCCGCAGCCTTGAGCATGGCGAAGAGCTCGGGAATTGTCTTTTGCATCCCTTGCATATTATAGTTCATCACGAAGCCTTTATAGCTTGGTGGCAGTGATTGAAGAACTCTATCAATAACACTATCCTCGTCAACTTTGCAACCAAGTTGAGTCATATGATTGTAGTACCCAGACATTCTGAGCAAGTGTTCACTGATAGAACTATTCTCCTCCATCTTGCAGCTGTAGAACTTATTGGAAATCTCATATTTCTTAATCCGGGCATTTGCTTGAAATATTAACTTCAACTCTTGGAACATCTCATATGGTCCATGACGTTCAAAACGTCGTTGAAGTCCCGGTTCTAAGCCGTAAAGCATGGCACACTGAACTATCGTGTAGTCATCAGACCGCGTCTGCCAGACGTTCAAAGCGTCTACATTAGCGGGAGGGGGCTTGTCACCTAGCGGTGCTTCAAGGACATAATTCTTCTGTGCAGCAATGAGGATAATCCTCAAGTTACGGACCCAGTCCGTGTAATTGCTACCATCATCTTTCAACTTAGCTTTCTCTAGGAATGCATTAAAATTCAAAGGAACGGTAGCACGGGCCATTGATCTACAACATCATAGATGTGCAAAAACTATCAGGACTAAGTTCATGATAAGTTCAATTTAATCATATTACTTAAAGAACTCCCACTTAGATAGACATCCCTCCGTTCATCTAAATGATCACGTGATCCAAATCAACTAAACCATGTCCGATCATCACATGAGATGGAGTAGTTTCAATGGTGAACATCTTATGTTGATCATATCTACTATATGATTCACGCTCGACCTTTCGGTCTCCAGTGTTCCGAGGCCATATCTGCATATGCTAGGCTCGTCAAGTTTAACCCGAGTATTCTGCGTGTGCAAAACTGGCTTACACCCATTGTATTTGAACGTAGAGCTTATCACACTCGATCATCACGTGGTGTCTCGGCACGACGAACTTTCGCAATGGTGCATACTCAGGGAGAACACTTATACCTTGAAATTTAGTAAGGGATCATCTTATAATGCTACCATCGTTCTAAGCAAAATAAGAAGCATAATAAGATAAACATCACATGCAATCAAAATATGTGACATGATATGGCCATCATCATCTTGTGCTTTTGATCTCCATCTCCAAAGCACCGTCATGATCACCTTCGTCACCGGCGCGACACCTTGATCTCCATCGTAGCATCGTTGTCGTCTCGCCAACTATTGCTTCTACGACTATCGCTACCGCTTAGTGATAAAGTAAAGCAATTACATGGCGATTGCATTTCATACAATAAAGCGACAACCATATGGCTCCTGCCAGTTGCCGATAACATTACAAAAACATGATCATCTCATACAAAACCGTATATCTCATCATGTCTTGACCATATCACATCACAACATGCCTTGCAAAAACAAGTTAGACGTCCTCTACTTTGTTGTTGCAAGTTTTACGTGGCTGCTACGGGCTTAGCAAGAACCGTTCTTACCTACGCATACAAAACCACAACGATGTTTTGTCAAGTATGTGCTGTTTTAACCTTCACAAGGACCGGGCATAGCCACACTCGATTCAGCTAAAGTGAGAGAGACAGACACCCGCCAGTCACCTTTAAGCTACGAGTGCTCATAATGGTGAAACCAGTCTCGCGTAAGCGTACGCGTAATTTCGGTCCGGGCCGCTTCATCTCACAATACCGCCGAAGCAAAGTATGACATGCTGGTAAGCAGTATGACTAGTATCGCCCACAACTCATTGTGTTCTACTCGTGCATATCATCTACGCATAGACCTGGCTCATGATGCCACTGTTGGGTAACGAAGTATTTTAAAATTTTCCTACGATCACGCAAGATCTATCTACTAGATGCATAGCAACAAGAGGGGAGAGTGTGTGTACGTACCCTCGTAGACCGGGAGCGGAAGCGTCAAGTGACGCGGTTGATGTAGTCGAACTTCTTCGCGATCCAACCGATCAAGCACCGAACGTTCGGCACCTCCGCGTTCAGCACACGTTCAGCTTGATGACGTCCCACGAGCTCTTGATCCAGTTGAGCTTCACGAGATAGTTTCGTCAGCACGACGGCGTGGTGACGGATATGATGTATCTACCGGCACAGGGCTTCGCCTAAGCACTGCAACAGTATGACCGAGGTGTGTTTCTGTGGAGGGGGGCACCGCACACGGCTAAAACAATTCAACTTGTGTGTCCTTGGGTGCCCCCCTGCCCCCGTATATAAAGGAGGAAGGGGGCGAGGCCGGCCATCCCTCTATGGTGCGACTAGGAAGGCAATCCTACTAGGAATAGGATTGCAATCCTATTCCTAGTAGGAGTCCACCAAGAAGGAGAGGGGGAAGGAAGGAGAGGGAGAGGGAGAGGGAAAGAGGGGCTGCGCCCCCCCTCCCTTAGTCCAATTCGGACTGCCCCTAGGGAGGGGGCGCTCCACCTCCTGGCTGCTGCCCTCTCTCTCCCCTACGGCCCACCAGGGCCCATCATTCCCCCGGGGGGTTCCGGTAACCCCCCCGGCACTCCGGTAAATTCCGAAACTTTCCAGAACACTTCCGGTGTCCGAATATAGTCGTCCAATATATCAATCTTTACGTCTCGGACATTCCAAGACTCCTCGTCATGTCCATGATCTCATCCGGGACTCCGAACTACCTTCGGTACATCAAAACTCATAAACTCATAATACCGATCGTCATCAAACGTTAAGCGTGCGGACCCTACGGGTTCGAGAACTATGTAGACATGACCGAGACTCATCTCCGTTCAATAACCAATAGCGGAACCTGGATGCTCATATTGGCTCCTACATATTCTACGAAGATCTTTATCGGTCAAACCGCATAACAACATACGTTGTTCCTTTTGTCATCGGTATGTTACTTGTCCGAGATTCGATCGTCGGTATCTCTATACCTAGTTCAATCTCGTTACCGGCAAGTCTCTTTACTCGTTCCATAATACATCATCTCGTGACTAACTCATTAGTCTTTTGCTTGCAAGGCTTATTATGATGTGTATTACCAAGAGGGCCCAGAGATACCTCTCCGACAATCGGAGTGACAAATCCTAGTCTTGATCTATGCCAACACTACGAATACTTTCGGAGACACCTGTAGAGCATATTTATGATCACCCAGTTACGTTGTGATGTTTGATAGCACACAAGGTGTTCCTACGGTATTCGGGAGTTGCATAATCTCATAGTCATAGGAACATGTAAAAGTCATGAAGAAAGCAGTAGTAGTAAAACGAAACGATCATAGTGCTATGCCAACGGATGGGTCTAGTCCATCACATCATTCTCCTAATGATGTGATCCCGTTGATCAAATGACAACTCATGTCTATGGCTAGGAAACATAGCCATCTTTGATCAATGAGCTAGTCTAGTAGAGGCATACTAGGGACATACTATTTTGTCTATGTATTCACACATGTATCAAGTTTCCGGTTAATACAATTCTAGCATGAATAAAAGACATTTATCATGATATAAGGAAATACAAATAACATCTTTATTATTGCCTCTAGGGCATATTTCCTTCAGTATCGCTGTTTCCGTACAATACAATTCAAGCATGAATAACAGACAATTATCATGAACAAGGAAATATAATAATAATAATCCTTTTATTATTGCCTCTAGGGCATATTTCCAACAGTCTCCCACTTGCACTAGAGTCAATAATCTAGTTACATTGTGATGAATCGAACACCCATAGAGTTCTGGTGTTGATCATGTTTTGCCCGTGGAAGAGGTTTAGTCAATGGGTCCGCTACATTCAGATCCGTATGCACTTTACAAATATCTATGTCTCCATCTCGAACATAATTCCGGATGGAGTTGAAACGGCGCTTGATGTGCTTGGTCTTCTTGTGAAACCTGGGCTCCTTGGCAATGGCAATAGCTCCAGCGTTGTCACAGAAGAGAGTCATCGGGCTTGACGCGCTTGGAATGATAACCTAGGTCGGTGATGAACTCCTTCATCCAGACTCCTTCTTGCACTGCTTCGCAAGCAGCTATGTACTCCGCTTCACATGTAGAATGCGCCACGACGCTCTGCTTGCAACTGCACCAGCTGACTGCTCCACCATTCAAAATATACACGTATCCGGTTTGTGACTTGGAGTCATCCAGATCTGTGTCGAAGCTAGCATCGACGTAACCCTTTATGACGAGCTCTTCGTCACCTCCATAAACAAGAAACATATCCTTAGTCCTTTTCAGGTACTTCAGGATGTTCTTGACCGTTGTCTAGTGTTCCATATCGGGATCACTTTGGTACCTCTCTACCAAACTTATGGCAAGGTTCACATCAGGTCTGGTACACAACATGGCATACATAATAGAACCTATGGCTGAGGCATAGGGGATGACACTCATCTTTTCTTTATCTTCTGCCGTGGTCGGGGACTGAGCCGTGCTCAATCTCATACCTTGTAAAACAGGCAAGAACCCCTTCTTGGACTGATCCATATTGAACTTCTTCAATATCTTGTCAAGGTATGTGCTTTGTGAAAGACCAATGAGCCGTCTCGATCTATCTCTATAGATCTTGATGCCTAATATATAAGCAGCTTCTCCAAGGTCCTTCATTGAAAAACTCTTATTCAAGTAGGCCTTTATGCTTTCCAAGAATTCTATATCATTTCCCATCAGCAGTATATCATCCACATATAATATGAGAAATGCTACAGAGCTCCCACTCACTTTCTTGTAAATACATGCTTCTCCCCAAGTCTGTATAAAGCCAAATGCTTTGATCACATCATTAAAGCGAATATTCCAACTCCGAGATGCTTGCACCAGCCTGTAGATCGAGCGCTGGAGCTTGCATACCTTGTCAGCATTTTTTGGATCGACAAAACCTTCCGGCTGCATCATATACAGTTCTTCCTTAAGGAACCCATTAAGGAATGTTGTTTTGACGTCCATTTGCCATATCTCATAATCATAGAATGTGGCAATTGCTAACATGATTCGGACGGACTTTAGCATCGCTACGGGAGAGAAAGTCTCATCGTAGTCAATCCCTTGAACTTGTTGATAACCCTTAGCGACACGCCGAGCCTTATAGATGGTCACATTACCATCTGCGTCTGTCTTCTTCTTGAATATCCATTTATTTTCTATGGCGTGCCTATCATTGGGCAAGTCCACCAAAGTCCATACTTTGTTTTCATACATGGATTCTATCTCGGATTTCATGGCTTCAAGCCATTTATTGGAATCCGGGCCCGCCATCGCTTCTTCATAGTTCGAAGGTTCACCGTTGTCTAACAACATGATTTCCAAGACAGGGTTGCCGTACCACTCTGGTGCGGAACGTGTCCTTGTGGACCTTCGAAGTTCTGTAGTAACTTGATCTGTTTCTTCATGATCATCATCATTAACTTCCTCCCTTGTCGGTGCAGGCACCTCAGGAACAATTTCCTGCGCTGCGCTACTTTCCGGTTCGGGAGGGGTGACTGTCACCTCATCAAGTTCTACTTTCCTCCCACTCACTTCTTTCGAGAGAAACTCTTTCTCCAGAAAGGATCCATTCTTGGCAACAAAGACCTTGCCTTCGGATCTGAGGTAGAAGGTGTACCCAATCGTTTCCTTTGGGTATCCTATGAAGACGCATTTTTCCTATTTGGGTTCGAGCTTTTCAGGTTGAAGTTTCTTGACATAAGCATCGCAACTCCAAACTTTCAGAAACGATAGCTTAGGTTTCTTACCAAACCAAAGTTCATACGGTGTCGTCTCAACGGATTTTGACGGAGCCCTATTTAAAGTGAATGCGGCAGTCTCTAAAGCAAATCCCCAAAAAGATAGCAATAAGTCGGTGAGAGACATCATAGATCGCACCATGTCCAACAAAGTACGATTTCGACGTTCGGACACACCATTACGCTGAGGTGTTCCTGGCGGTGTCAATTGTGAAACAATTCCACAGTTCCTTAGGTGCGTGTCAAATTCATGACTCAAATATTCACCCCCACGATCTGATCATAAGAACTTTATTTTTCTGTCACGTTGATTCTCAACCTCATTCTGAAATTCCTTGAACTTTTCAAAGGTCTCAGACTTGTGCTTCATCAAGTAGACATACCCATATCTACTCAAGTCATCTGTGAGGGTGAGAACATAACGATAGCCTCCGCAAGCTTCAACACTCATTGGACCGCACACATCGGTATGTATGATTTCCAATAAGTTGGTTGCTCGCTCCATTGTTCCGGAGAACGGAGTCTTGGTCATCTTGCCCAAAAGGCATGGTTCGCACGTGTCAAATGATTCATAATCAAGAGACTCTAGAAGCCCATCTGCATGGAGCTTCTTCATACGCTTGACACCAATATGACCAAGGCGGCAATGCCACAAGTATGTGGGACTCTCATTATCAACTTTACATCTTTTGGCATTCACACTATGAATATGTGTATCATCACGTTCGAGATTCATCAAAAATAAACCATTGACCAGCGGGGCATGACCATAAAACATATCTCTCATATAAATAGAACAACCATTATTCTCGGATTTAAATGAGTAGCCATCTCGTATCAAACGAGATCCAGATACAATGCTCATGCTCAAAGCTGGTACTAAATAACAATTATTAAGGTTTAAAACTAATCCCGAGGGTAGATGTAGAGGCAGCGTGCCGACGGCGATCACATCGACCTTGGAACCATTCCCGACGCGCATCGTCACCTCGTCCTTCGCTAGTCTCCGCTTATTCCGCAGCTCCTGCTTTGAGTTACTAATGAGAGCAACTGCACCGGTATCAAATACCCAGGAGCTACTACGAGCGCTGGTAAGGTACACATCAATAACATGTATATCATATATACCTTTGACGTTGCCGGCCTTCTTATCTGCTAAGTATTTGGGGCAGTTCCGCTTCCAGTGACCCGTTCCCTTGCAATGAAAACACTCAGTTTCAGGCTTGGGTCCATTCTTTGGCTTCTTCCCGGCAACTGGCTTACCGGGCGCGACAACTCCTTTGCCGTCCTTCTTGAAGTTCTTCTTACCCTTGCCTTTCTTGAACTTAGTGGTTTTATTGACCATCAACACTTGATGTTCTTTCTTGATATCCACCTCCGCTGATTTCAGCATTGAATACACCTCGGGAATGGACCTCTCCATCCCCTGCATATTGAAGTTCAACACGAAGCTCTTGTAGCTAGGTGGGAGTGACTGAAGGATTCTGTCAACGACCGCTTCGTCTGGGAGATTCATTCCCAACTGAGACAAGCGGTTGTGCAACCCAGACAACTTGAGTATGTGCTCGCTGACAGAACTATTCTCCTCCGTCTTACAACTTTAGAATGCGTCGGAGACGTCATATCTCTCGACTCGGGCATGAGCTTGGAAAAACCATTTTCAGCTCTTGGAACATCTCATATGCTCCGTGGTGCTCAAAACGCTTTTGGAGCCCCGATTCTAAGTTGTAAAGCATGCCGCACTGAACCAGGGAGTAATCGTCACAACGTGACTGCCAGGCGTTCATAACGTCTTGGGTTGCCGGGAGAACGAGTGCATCACCTAGCGGTGCTTCAAGGACATATGATCTCTTGGTAGCTATGAGGATAATCCTCAGGTTACGGACCCAATCTGTATAGTTGCTACCATCGTCTTTCAGCTTGGTTTTCTCTAGGAACGCGTTGAAGTTGAGGGCAACTTGATCGTGGGCCATTTGATCTACAAGACATATTGTAAAGATTTTAGACTAAGTTCATGACAATTAAGTTCATCTAATCAAAATTAATGAACTCCCACTCAGATTGACATCTCTCTAGTCATCTAAGTGATACATGATCCGAATCGACTAGCCCGTGTCCGATCATCACGTGAGACGGACTAGTCATCAACGGTGAACATCTTCATGTTGATCGTATCTTCTATACGACTCATGTTCGACCTGTCGGTCTTCCGTGTTCCGAGGCCATGTCTGTACATGCTAGGCTCGTCAAGTGAACCCTAAGTGTATTGCGTGTGTAAATCTGGCTTACACCCGTTGTATGCGAACGTTAGAGCCTATCACACCCGATCATCACGTGGTGCTTCGGAACAACGATCCTTAGCAACAGTGCACAGTTAGGGGGAACACAATTCTTGAAATTTTCAGTGAGAGATCATCTTATTTACTACCGTCATTCTAAGTAAACAAGATGTATAAACATGATAAACATCACATGCAATCAAATAAAGTGACATGATATGGCCAATATCATTTTGCTCCTTTGATCTCCATCTTCGGGGCACCATGATCATCTTTGTCACCGGCATGACACCATGATCTCCATCATCGTGTCTTCATGAAGTCGTCTCACCAAATATTACTTCTACCACTATGGCTAACGTTTAGCAATAAAGTAAAGTAATTACATAGTGTTATTCAGTGACACGCAGGTCATACAATAAATAAGACAACTCCTATGGCTCCGCCGGTTGTCATTTTCATCGACATGCAAGTCGTGATTCCCTATTACAAGAACATGGTCAATCTCATACATCACATATATCATTCATCACATCTTCTTGGTCATATCACATCACATAGCACATGCTGCAAGAACAAGTTAGACGTCCTCTAATTGTTGTTGCAAGTTTTTACGTGGCTTCTATAGGTTTCTAGCAAGAACGTTTCTTACCTACGCCAAAACCACAACGTGATATGTCAATTTATATTTACCCTTCATAAGGACCCTTTTCATCAAATCCGATCCGACTAAAGTGGGAGAGACAGACACCCGCTAGCCACCTTATGCAACTAGTGCATGTCAGTCGGTGGAACCTGTCTCATGTAAGCGTACGTGTAAGGTCGGTCCAGGCCGCTTCATCCCACGATGCCGCCGAATCAAGATTGGACTAGTAGCAGCAAGAGAATTGTACAAAATCAACGTCCACAACTTGTTTGTGTTCTACTCGTGCAAGATGCTACGCAAAGACCTAGCTCAGATGCCACTGTTGGGGAACGTAGCAGAATTCAAAAAATTTATATGCTTCACTAAGATCAATCTAAGGAGTTCATCTAGCAACGAGCATAAAGGAGTTGCATCTACATACCCTTTGTAGATCGCGAGCGGAAGTGTTCAAAGGAACGTGGATGATGGAGTCGTACTCGTCGTGATCCTCGTCACCGATGATCCCAGTGCCGAACGGACGGCACCTCCGCGTTCAACACACGTACGGTACAGCGACGTCTCATCCTTCTTGATCCAGCAAGGGGGAGGAGAGGTTGATGGAGATCCAGCAGCACGACGGCGTGGTGGTGGATGCAACGGGAAAAGCTGCAGGGCTTCGCCGAGACCCAGCGGGAGGAGTAGGAGGTGTAACGGGGGGGAGAGGCGCCAGGGGCTGAGGTGCGGCTGCCCTCCCCCCCCCCCCC
>LR738715.1:799598944-799610115 GCA_902687465.1 Secale cereale
CGAGTGTAGGATTATTGATGGTGATCTTGATTACTTCCTTGCCATCGGGTTGCTTGTCAAGCATAATCTGTCTTCCCAGAACCTTGCTGCCCTCCTTGTCTTTCCTGGGATCACCAACAATGACATTAGCTTTATTAGCAGATTCGTCCATCTTCGGCCGAATGAGTAGCTTCTTCCCCTCCAAATCCATGGTATTCATTGGAAAGGGTTGTTTATCAATTTGCATCTCAGAAAAGTTCAATCGTTCGTCATTAATGGCCGATTGTATCTGTCGTCGAAAAACATTGCAATCGTTAGTAGCATGAGAAAAAGAATTATGATACTTGCAATAAGCGCGCCGTTTCAGCTCCTCAAACGGCGGTAAAGTATGAGATATTCTAATAATTTTATCTTGCAGCAAAGCATCAAATATCTTATCACACTTGGCAATGTTAAAAGTAAACTTCATCTCTTCATCATGATTCTTATGAATCGGTTTCAGATCATTGCAAGTGAATGGTTTGGCCTTAGATGGCCAAACAAATTCAGTAGCATAAATATCACCCTCATCGTCCGAGTGGTCACTATCATATTCAACCATGCTCATCTTTGGACGATCAGCTTTATACCTATGTACTTCTTTGAGATCTTTGCTTCGGCTTTCCTGAGCCAAAGCCCTTTGTAAGACTTGGTTAATTTTTAAGAACCCATAGCCTTCTAGCTTTTCTCTAATGGGAGTCCTTAAACCACTCAGCAATAGGTATGCCAAGTCTCTCTTGGTTATCACCAAACTATAACAACGGTTTTTTGTTTCTCTGAATCTCTTGACATATTCGGAGACCGATTCATCATGCTTTTGTTTAACCGATGTCAGATGTGACAACTTGAGTTCATTATCGCCGCTATAAAAGTGATCATGAAATTTCTGCTCTAGCTGCGACCAAACCCAAATGGAACCATGTGGTAAAGAAGAAAACCATGAAAATGCAGTACCAGTTAATGATGAAGGAAACAAATGCACTTTCAATTCATTCAATGAACCTGCCTCACCCAATTGTGCTAAATATTGACTAACATGCTCCCATGTGGTTTTTGTGCCTTCTCCATTAAACTTAACAAAGTCTGGAATTTTATATCCTGGAGGGCACTGGATGGCATCGAAGTACTCGGGGTACGGCTTTTGGTAAATCCGATTCCGAGGTAACTCAACTCCAAAATTCTCTCGCAGCATCTTAGCCATCTCCTCTCTAAGATAGCTAGACCATCATCCATAGTGGACGATGGAGCTTGTGGCAGTGGCATAGGAGGAGTAGGGTTACTAGCGGTGGGTAGGAATTGAGGCATGTATGTCGACCCATAATTTGGTAGTGGTTGTAGCTGTAGGTAGGGTTTGGTTCGGCGTTGCCACCGAACCTGGCATGTTTATAATAGGTTTAATGGGTGCAGCCACTATCTGATTTGTTTGTGTAGGATAATAAGTCATCGGCATGGGAGGCGCCGATGAAATAGGCAAAGTCAGATTAGGGTTTTGCACACTAGCAGCTATACCACCATTACCACTAGACGATTGAGATATATTCTTCTGAGCATTAGTATTTTCTATGAAAGTTTGATAGACTAGATTGTTACCATCAGCAATACTACTCTCAATCTCAGCCCACTGCTCAGGAGAAAAGGTAGTACTCACAGAGGGTTTAACCTGCTCGGCTTGAAGAGGAGGGAACTTGATTTCTTCAATTGGAGTGATGTTGCCTTGGCGATCCTTCTTGAACTTTGCAAGGAACTCCTGCAACTCCTTCTCTTCGCGCGCCTTCTTGTACTCCTCATAGATCTGGCGATGATCGGCCGATATCTCATCAAGACTGGGCTTAATGATGTTATCGGCGTCTACCTCAGATGACTTGGGAAGATCGGACATGGTGGATGATGATGATTGACGTTCAGTCCCCAGCGGAGTCGCCAAAAAGTGTGTTGACACACGAACACGTCACGTGTACCCTCGACGCCGGGGGTGATGCACCGCAGCTCACGTCGAGGGAGGTCCGACCGACAACACGATACACAAGACAGTCGACGGGCGCTTTTGCGGACCCGAAAACCCCACACCCCCGGAAGGGACCCCGTCAGGGAGTGCGGCGGCTATGGGCTGCCCTAGGTCGATTCGCTCGCCCCTAGAGCCTCAAGATTCGTAGCTCTCAAACACGAAGAACAGCGAAGAACGAGAGAGAAAAACGGTGGAGAGATAAAACGTAGACTGGAAAAAGTAGTATATTGATTTGATCGATTGTGTGTGTCTAATCGGCCATCACCCCCGACATATATAAGAGGCGGCTGGACTTCCCGTACAAGAAAAGGATTCATCTAGGCTTTCCTTACAAAAAATTACTCCCTCCGTCCAGAAATACTCGTCGAAGAAATGGATGTATCTAGATGTATTTTAGTTCTACATACATCCATTTTTATCAATTTCTTCGACAAGTATTTTCGGACGGAGGGAGTACATGAATTCACGTCCTAGAGTCCTAGTTCTATTCCAACTCGGATTCAGTGGCCCAACTTATGTCTTCCTCCTTGCGCGGGCCGCCGAGCTTGCATATGACCTCCGATCAAGACGGTCCAAATATCAAACTCGTGCGCCTCGACGAGACGAACAATTCTCATGTTGAACACTTTTCCAAATAAGGACATCTTGAATACTCTACGAAGCCATCTTTAATATTCAGCCGGACTCGGTCACGTAACGGACTGGATTGTCCGAATCTCCTAGTGGACTTACATGCCGTTTACTATCTCAGATGATAATGACTCCAAAACCAAAGTTCACCGTTTTGACGATGCGCACAACTTCCGTGTTGATCACGTTTCCATCCGAGGTCATCTGGATTACCTTTCGGGCACATCTTCAGTTTCACTCGGATCCGAGCTCATCCACTCGGATATTAGAGTTTTTCGTCCGACCTTTTCACTCGAATGTTAGTCTTTCACTCGGAAGACAATCTTTCACTCGGATGACTATATTTTCACTCGGAAAACAATCTTTCACTCGGATGACTATATTTCACTCGGAAGGCAATATCTTACTCGAACGTCAAGTTTTCATTCCGACGGTAATCCTTTCACTCGGAATATTTTCACTCGGATGATAATTTCACTCGGATTACTATATTTTCAGTCGGAAGCCAATCTTTTACTCAATCCGAGGTCGTATGCAACCTGGAGAGGCAAATCAAGATCAGACTGATGGAACTTTTTCATGTTGAAGATTTTTCGATTCAAGGCCGTCCAGAAGGCCGAATTGCTCACGCATTGTATGAGACACTCATCAACATGTGTCTGGTGTCGAGCGTAATATTTTGGTCTTTGATAGGGCTGGTCTGTATTGATTGTAAGTTTTGCATACGAACTCGGATAGATGATTTACATATCAAAATTGATTGCCTCGACGAGACGAAGACAATTCCTTTAGAGTGCTCCTTCATCCGAGGTCGTCTTGAAGGCGTGATTGGGCAAAAAACCACTCAGCACATTGAATTATGCCACTCGGAGTATAGTTTCGGTCCCTAAAATGAGGTCAAATGATGATAACCGAAACATCAAAGTTATTCCACTCGACGACGTGGATCTTTTCATGCTAAAAACCCTTCCACTCGAGACCATCTTTATTGCTTTCCGTATCTTGCCAAAATCAGGTGTCAACACTTCCTGCCTACGCGAGCAAAACAAAGAATAGGCACTTCGTCACTGTATTATTACGGAATAATCTGGGGTGCCTTTTGCATGATTTCCATTGCGAGCTGAGCCTACTCAATCCCGGGCCTCCAGTCCAGATCCAACGCCCCACATTGACCTGGATCAGGGGATCATACGTGCCACCGGATCACCAGATATGCACCCGATGTGACCGATGGGTAGTATTCATGAGTCGAAATCCGAAATCTTGATTAATCCTCTTATATTAGCACAAAAAAATGCAAAGGAAAAGAAAACAGCGAAGCCGAAATACGTCTCACACAATGCCCACTCTGCTCTGGTCATCACAGCAGGTCCGAATAGAGTGCCGAAATACTTATTCACAGGAAGTTTACTGAACTGGCAACACCAACCAACACACAGCAAAACAAATGCGACGACACCACCAGGAACTACCACCACAGCTGCAGCTCATCTACCATGGGATATAAGCCGAAAGAAGAACATGTCTAGCATCATGCCGAGTCGCCCGATTTCTTATGCCAGTGCAGACCACAGGACCAGGAACAGGCTCATCAGCCCCGCGAAGCCGGCCGACATGGTGCGGTGCCCGGCGCTCTTGCCACCACCTGACGGAGGAGAACTCAAACCTGCAATCAACAGGAAGATGTTTGTGAGGTCATGTTTTTTTTCTCCTTCTTTTGCTGTTGAAATAAAAAAAATCAGGTTTCAGCTTTGTTTTGAGCTAATAATCAGTTGAACTGAATTTCGCCTTGACGGTTTTAAATGAGAAAATATGATATGAAGCTTCAGTTTCAATTTTCAGGTACAGTGAGTGGAACAAGGCGTACTACTAATAAGTTACTGCATCCAAGTCCTAAACGATGCTAAACTTGTACAGATTGCGGTTGTTTGGTGAGCCTTAAAGGCAGATCTACGTCGAATAAATTCCAGCGGGCAAATACCAATTCCTACTTTGTAATGCAATGCATTTATTGTGATACATATGAACATGTTTCCAAATGGATGTGCTACACTGTTGTCCACATCAATCCTTAGGACCATGTCTACTACCCTTGCATGCCTGACGGAAAAGGAAATTCAATCCCATCTAGTGTACATTTGTGTATTTTAGCCGTGAATTGACCCTAAAGTCTGAATATGGCTTAACTCTTCTCACATGCGGTGTCTAGTTTCCCAGAGGTAAATGTTTCATAGGCCATAGCACATGTCCACGTCCTATGCTCATATGACTAAATGCAATGCAAATAGAGTGAGTTGGTTCTATAATATACTTTTCCCATACATAATTGCAAGCAGCCACAATCATCCGATAACTGACCAACGAGTTGTTTCTATAACTAAACTAACTAACGTGGGTCACATCAATTTGCCGCCGTGGTATCAGAAATCATTCTTTAACCAGGCAGGTTTCAGCTGGCAAAGTGTCATAATTCAGATAACAGGGCAGCTAAGCATAGCAAGTGGCTAGTTTAGTCAGTATACTAGTACTCTTTAGAAAGGATGAGAGACATATATTACCTGGAGGAGACTTCGTCGGAGAGATGCCTGTGAATTGAAAATGCAATGAGATCAGCAAATGACAGTAAGATATATACTGAACTTATCAGAACAAAATGGCAGCTACTGCCATGGTCAAAGAATAGATTATGACTCCCGCAAAAAAAAAAAAGAATAGATCATGACAGTTTTTTTTTTTATATTTTTGACAGTTGGACAAGTACAGGTCAAACAAGATAATTTTCAGAACCGGTTTAACCACCACAAAGTAAAATGGATAAAACAATGCATCCAAGACTGGGCTTCGACTAATATCCCCATAGCATAATCTGACAAACTGACACCCTAAAGTCGCTGGATTTGACTAAGATTAGCACAACATATGGAGTGGGGAAGATGAAGGCATCTAGAACTCTTGATGCCTTCAAACTTTTCTTTTTCTCTTCATTGCAAGCCATCTGGTTCAAGATTTCACATCTAGATTTTGTTTTTTTCCTTCAATACAGCCATTTGACGGTGACAGTCGCAGAATTGCTAAAGACCAACTTCCATACGACACCCGCAACGAAGTAAGGGCATGTACAATGGTTGATAAGATAGTCTTATCTTAAGTTTTACATGCAAATTAGAGATGACAAAAAAAATGTCTACAATGGATCATCTCTTAGCCTTATCTTCAATAATTAGATATTCCTAAAAACATGGTGAGACAAATTGTGCTAAGCTATCATCTCTTGTCTTCTCTTAAATAAGATAAGACAAGCCTTCTCTTATGATTTCTCTCTCCTCCACCTCATCATTTATCTTACGTGGCATCCTTAAGATAGAACCATTGTACATGCCCTAACAAACATGTAAACGTAAGTACCGGGTTTTCTGCAAGCCAGAATCAGTAGCAATCAACCCGTTTTCCATTACCTGGATAACAGAAACTAAAAGTTCAAACAGGGGAATATTTTTCACCCCTTTGCACATTTTGATCTCTTTTTTTTTGCACATTTTCTTTGCTTAGTTGCTTGGACAGATTGATCACTCAATTCAGAAGTAATTGCCACCATAGTCAGATCAAACATGCATTATCACTCCAGCATCTACAATTAATCGTCGAAGCAAATTCCTAAACCGAAATCGGGAGAACCAAATCGCATCTAAAACGAAGCAAAGAAACATTCCGCGCGGTAAAAAAAAAAACCAAAAAAAGGAGGGAGGGGCTAATTACTGAGGCAGCTGCTGACGTCCTCGGTGACGCCGCAGCGCTTGGAGAGGCGGAGCGCGTCGGTGACGTTGATGTTGAAGGCCTTGAAGATCTCGGGCGAGGCGTAGAGCGCGCAGAGGCAGGCCCGCTCGTTCTTCACGGCGTCCCGGAGCGGGCCGCAGCAGGTCTCCGGCGGCTTCTGCGCGTCCGTGCCGTTCATGTACCCGGCGCAGCCCGTCAGCTTGGACGCGCACGCCGGCGCGCCCGCCGACTGCGCCGCCGCGCCCGCCGCCAGCACGCTCGCCACCGCCAGAAGCAGCAGCACCGCCGCCGCCCGCATCGCCATCTATCTCTCTGCTGTGGTGTCACGGGGGAGAAGGGCGAAGAAAGGTGGTGCCTTTTTCTCTTCTGGAGCGTGGACTCTGTCTGGCACCGTGTACAGAGAGGAGGGGTTGTGCCGCTTTTATGAGAGGAGTGCGCCGCGTGTCGCCGGAGAAGATCCAGCGGCGAACGGTATTCGCTCGCGGTTTTCCCACCTCGGCTTTTCGGGTTCCGAGAAATGGCCATCGACACTTGGCAGCCTACTCCGTCTGACTTTTTCATTTATTTTTATTTTTGCGGCGGTGTTCTGTGTCTTTTTTTTTTTCGACAGAAAGAGAGTTTTATTCCATAAGTATAGGGTTACAATCAAGAGGCATCAACTCCTCAATACAAGGTGGGCTCCTCCCCAGCCATACAGCAGTAGTAGACTCCGTACGACTGTACAATGCCAATTGATGTGCTACCCTATTTTGCTCACGCTTTATTTTTGATGGAACAAACTCTCGATCTTGAAGATGACGCTTGATTTCTAATACCAAGTGCCCATACACCGACCTGGATAAGCTCTCTCCGTTAATTGCACCTAGTGCCATAATTGAGTCTGATTGCACCACAACTGGAAGGGACGAATGCTGGAGGGCTAATGTCATGCCCTGCATTATCGCATGTAGCTCTGCTTCCAAAGCATCGTTGCAGTTGAAGATATATCTATACGCCGCGGATATTACACTTCCCTCATGATCCCGCAGTATCATACCTGCTGCTGCCGTCCCGTCTTCTTGCATGAATGCTCCGTCCACCGAGAGCGCCACCCAGCCCAAGGCCGGCCGTGGCCAGTGCAATCTCGCGTGGGGGGCGGAAATCTCGCCTACAACCTCCGGGACGCAGGCATTTTCCCCTTGAGGATCTCCTCCGTAGAGAACCGCCCGCACAGGTGCAAGGAGTTCATATAGCTCTGTAGGAAGTCCGCCGTTGCCGATACGGGGGGCTCCTCCTTGCCATGTAAGAGGTCCGAGCGTACCGACCAGATCCTCCATATCAACATGATCGTGCAGTCCCGCATTTGATCATCACAGTTAGCCAGGACATTTAAGAGCCACTCCTTCCCTGAATCCTGAAGAATCTCATGATTCGGGAGGCGCCATACCAATCTCATCTGATTCCAAATTCTTTGCGCATGTTCACATGTCACTAGGGCATGAAAGCTCGTCTCCTTCTCCCGTCCGCACACCCGACAGCTATCCCTAGACGAGATGTGTCTGTACTTCTTGCATTCATTTGTGGCGAGAGCCCCAGAAACAACCTTCCACGCCATAATTTTCATCTTAAGAGGCACTTTAGAGCTCCAAATTCGCTGCCAGATGGGCCTCCGGCCTGAAGCATTATTACTAGAAGAACTTAACTGCAATGAGCATTGAGCTTCCGTAGCTAGATGATATGCACTCCGAACTGAGAACTGTCCTGACCGCTCCGGGGCCCAGGCCATGAAATCCTCTCCATTCCTTGGAGAAGTCCGGATCATTAAGATAGCTCTAACATCCATGTCCCAAAAAGTGCTCTCTAAGCCGTTCCTCATTCCATGCACCATGCTCATTCAGGAAGTCAGCAACTCTATTGTATCGACAGTTCCCTTTAGGGGTGATCGGCCTGAAACTGTGGCCCCGCGGGATCCAAGCATCTCGCCAAGTTTTAATCGAGAGACCATTGCCCACTCGCCATATAATGCCCTTCTTCACCAGTTCCAAACCATGAACAATCCCCTTCCAGACCGCCGAACTGTTAGACGAGAAAACCGTATCTAGCCGATTCCCCCTTGGGTAGTATTTGGCCTTCAGTAATCTCGCACACAGGCTATCAGGGATATCCAAGAGACGCCAGGCTTGCTTGGCTAGTAAAGCTTGATTGAAAGCCCTCATATCTCGGAACCCCATACCTCCCATTGCTTTGGGTAGCATCATCCGCTCCCAACTCAACCAGGCCATCTTCCTTTTGCCATTCTCCACCCCCCACCAATATTGCCTCATCATCTTGGTTAGGTCATCGCAGACTGAGGCCGGTAATCTGAACACACTCATCACATAGGTGGGTATCGCCTGAGCCACGGCCTTGATAAGAATCTCTTTGTTTCCAACCGAGACATATTGTTCGCTCCAGTCAATAAGGATTTTCCTCAATCTGTCTTGCAACGTCTCGAATTGCCCCTTATGAACTCGTCCATCTGGTACCGGCAGTCCCAGGTATTTAGGCTCAAACACCTGCTCTGTTACCTCCAAAATATTCTTGATATCATCCGCAACTGGCTCACCGCAATTGTGAGAAAACAGGATGGAACACTTCTCGGGATTTATTAGTTGACCCGTAGCCGAGGAATAGGTGTTCAACAAACCTTTAACAACATTTGCCTGTTGTCCAGAAGCTTCAAAAAACAGTAAGGTATCATCCGCAAAGAGGAGGTGAGATATCTCCGGTGCACCTCGGCATATGCTCACCCCGTTCAAGCTACCATCGCTCACTGATTTAGTTATAAGGGCAGATAACGCATCAGCGACAAAAAGAAACAAAAACGGAGACAGTGGGTCACCTTGGCGGAGGCCACGAGATGGTGTAAAGGCCTCCAGTAGCTTCCCATTAAGTTTAACTGAGTACCTAACAGATCTGACGCATGTCATTAACCACGCGATCCATTGCTCCGCAAAACCCCATTTCCTCAGCGCCCTCTCCAGAAAGTCCCAGTCGACCCGATCGTACGCCTTGGAAAGATCAAGTTTGTACGCACAGGCCGCATTGCTGTTGCTCTTCAAGGATTGTATGTGATGGATGCACTCGAAGGCAATGATAGAGTTGTCTGAGATGAGCCGGCCCGGGATAAAAGCGCTCTGGTTCTCAGAGATCAGTTCCGACAGACAAGGGCGGAGGCGGTTAACCAAGCACTTCGAAACCAGTTTGTAGATTACGTTGCACAGGCTGATTGGCCGAAACTCCTTGAGCTCCTTGGGATGAGGGACTTTCGGGATCAAGACAATCGCCGTATCATTAACACCCTCTGGCATAGAACCAGATGCAAAGAACTCCAGCACATCAGCTATGATTTCAGGTTTTAGAGCAGCCCAATTCCGTTGATAGAATCTTGCAGGAAAGCCATCCGTGCCGGGAGCTTTAAGGGGACCTATTTGGAATAGGGCATTCGACACTTCCTCCTCAGTAAATGGCGCGCATAACAGGGCGTTCATTTGTTCAGAAACTTTAGGATCAATTGCATCAAGAACGACCTCAGGAGTAAGAGTCGGATCCTTAGTATAGACTTCCTTGAAGTAGGAAGTAGCCATGAGTTCCATGTCCGACGGCGAGGAGCACCATGATCCATCCGTCCGCCGCAGCCTCTGAATATAGTTCCTTCTCGCCCGCCAAACTGCACGTTTATGCAGGTAGGCCGTGTTCCGCTCCCCCTCCTTCAACCACGTAATGCGCGATCTCTGCAGCCACATCATCTCTTCTTTGTAAAGCAGCTCATCAAGTTGAGACATCTTATGGCGTATCTCCGAACGATCCGCGTCTTTAAGTTGTAAATCCGCCAGCTCGGTCCGCAACTTTTCCAGTTCAGTTACCACATGGCCGAAGTTTTCCTTACTCCATGTACGTAAACCCTTCATCATTTCATGTAAGGCATCCCTCACAGCCGCTAGTGTACCGGCCGGCTTGCTCCTCCGCCATCTATTCGCCACCAGCTCGGGCAAAGCCGGATGGCGTTCCCACATAATCTCATATCGAGGAGCCGCTCTAGTTCTCCTCGGGTTCACAGGAACCAGACGAATCACGATCGGGCTGTGATCCGAACATGATGATGCCACGTGCTCCACTTGCGCGGTAGGAAAGAGCTCTCTCCACCCCTCGTCCGCACATGCTCGATCAAGGCGCACCCGCACATTCCTTTCTCCAATCTGCCCATTATCATATGTAAAGGGAAACCCAGAGAAACCAAGATCCCAGAGTTCACATGCCAACAGGCAGTCCCGGAATAACCCCATCTGATTTTCAGAGCGCTGGGCTCTTGACATATGTTCATGCTGCCACATCGCCTCATTGAAGTCCCCACACACTAACCATGGCTCCGAGGACACTGCACGAAGCTGGGATAGCGAGCTCCACATAAGATGGCGATTCTCAACCCTAGGTTCACCATAGACAAACGTCGTTCTCCAGCTTTTATCACTTTCCACATCAACAATCCACACGTCAATGTACCGTGCACACGAATCCAGCACCGTTACTTGCAATTTCTCGTCCCAAAAGAGTGCTAGGCCACCACTGAGGCCATCACTCGAAACGCCAGCAAAACCCTTCATCTGCAATCTCCACTTGAGTTTCTCCATCTTCGAAGAGGCCTGTCTTGTTTCTGAAAGAAACACAAGCCCCGGGGAATTGGCTTTAGAGAGGGCCAACACCTCACGAACTGTCCGGCGGTTCC
>LR738715.1:799610250-799682274 GCA_902687465.1 Secale cereale
CCCCCCCCCCCCCCGGCAGTTCCAAACAAGGATATTCATTGTATCCGGCGGTCCTCCTCGAGGGAGGCCGCCGATCTATCACCAGACACATCACTTGAGTTAACACGAGCCCGTTTACTGCTTGTGCTGCTGGACGGCGAGTTGTGCGTCCCATCCTCACCATGACCCTGGGTGAGTGCAAGCAAACCCCCCGGCCCTACCAGAGCATTGGCCTCCAGAACAGCATTTTCCATGGATAGTCTCTTGCGCACTGTTGGATCTACTTGCATGGCTACCTGTCCTACCTTGGCCGGACTAGTAGCCGTATCTTGAATGTCCGGGTCGATCACTGTCTTCCCTGGCGATTTCTGCTTTTTAGGGGAAGGAGTATATTGTTTCTGAGTCCTCCCCCTGCCCTGATTATCATTCAACGGTTGTTTATTCAGACCATCAGCGTAGAGCCATGTCCCATACTTCTTGTCCTTCTCCTCATGCACACCAGAACCGCATTCTTTGCAATCATGACCAATGATCCCACATACGCTGCAGAAGCGCGCCAATTTCTCATACCGCACCAAGTATACTTGACGTTCTTTCCCCCTCACAATGCTGACGTACTTGGTTAGAGGCCGCCGAACATCGTGCCGAACCCTAACCCTAATGTAGTCACCACGAGTATTGCCGCTGAGTCTCATCTCCAAAATCTCACCCGAGTTTTTCAGCAGATTCTCCACAATATTCTTCCTGCAGAAACCCTCTGGGATCTTGTGAATTTGCAGCCAAATTGGCATATACACCATGGGCACGTCCTCAGCCTTTGTGAACCCATCATACGGAACCATCAACACTAGCAGATTCCTGAAGATCCAAGGCCCTTGATACATCATGCGCTCCCAGTCACCCAAACAAGAAGCTTGTACCACAAAGAGCTTCGGCCCAACCGGGCGAAACCTTACCGGCTGCGCTGGATTCCAAGCAGCCCGCATGTCCTTGTAAAAGGCCGTTTGGCTGAAGGTTTTGTCAGTATGAACCCTCGCCAAAGCTAGCCATCTCACGCTTTCATTGATCACTGGATCATCCTCGTCTATCACCAGATCATCAAATTCTTCATCCTCCAGATTGAGTTGTTCCATGAAGTTCCCAAGATCCGGTGCTCCCAGGGAGCCGCCGCCACCGCTGGTGCCCGACAGGGCGTCCGCCGGGGAGTCCATCGCACCCGAAGAGGAGGGCGGAGAGGGCTAGCCGATCGAGAGATCGCTCGCGGGGAGGGAAGTCGATCGGCTTGGTATACTCAGAGGCGACGGCGCCGCCAGAGAGGAGGAGAAAACCCTAGCCTTGCGCTAGGGGAAAGTATGGATTCAAGTAGCTACATATTCCTCCACCACCAGATTCCGCCGTCGGGCGTTGACCTCCACTGCGCCGCCGTCAGGAACTCGCCGCCTCCGCACGCATCCCCTCGGCCTGGCGTCTAGGAGCGCCGCGACCCCGTGCTGACCTTCGTCTGGCGGTGTTCTGTGTCTGTGTGATTCAAATTCATTTATTTTTTGCGGGTGGTCTGATTCAAATTCAAATGTTGTAATCCCTTCAAAAAAAATGTAGTAAAATATTTTTTTACTCGGATTCTATCAAAAAAGGTGTAGTAAAATCAATTTTTATTACTCTCTGCTTTAATTATTTAAATTCTACAGTAGGTTTACTCTAAATCAAACCTCTCTGTATTTAGACAAGTATATACGCAAAAATATGCTGCTCCATTTATTTATATAGTTCAAAAATACATTTCATGGTGTTCTATATTTTTCACTAGACCCCATTCGCCTCCTCTCGCGACTGTCCAGGCGATTAGGGTTTCTCCGCCTTTTGCCAGCGCTGCAAATATCCGCCTCGCCTCAGATGGCCTTATGGTAATGAAGGCATGGTGGATCTTGACCCTTACCGCGGGGAGTGCTCTTGATTGTTTTTAGGTGTTTTGAAGGTCTGTTATGGCGTGTACCTTGCTCAGAAAGATGAGACGGCAGCGACTTCTTGAAGATAGAATAAGTCCTTCCTCCCTATCCTTCGCCATCGTCGTCCAACGTTGTCGGCGGACATGTGGAGGCAGCGGCATCAGGATGAAGGTATGCCATACGCAAGACGCACGCCAAATACTATCTATAGTGTTAAGCACTGCAAAAATTGCCATGGTGGATGAAGAAGCTCAACCTCATGAGTCACGACTAAGGCCAGCACCCGAGCAGCCTAAGGTCCGTCTCTCCCTGCCGTTGTGCGGAGGTGTGTCTCCCGCGGACCTCGTGAGATCCGGCGGGTGTTGGTCTCCGGCGAATCCCCGTGGACCCAATCTTCATTCGTGTGTTTAAAGTTTGGATCCTTCTGATCTAGTTTCTCTTCATCGGCTTTCGCTTCGCGTGCTTGCAGTTGTCACTAAGTGGTATACGGATCTGAATGCAGTCTTTGCTCTTTCTGATGTTGCTTATACTGCCACGACAGAAGATGATGAATGCATCCGAAGTTATTTCCGCAAAAATAATAATTAAGATTCCAAATTAATCAAGCCTCTCTATTTTGTTTTCCAAGAATACAGAAAAATATACTACTGCTTGATTTATTCATATTGCTCAGAAAAACATGATTTTACGTGACTGCTGCTGCATCACGGTCGCGAATATCCGTTTTATATTAGAAGAACACACGATCTTAGCCTGTCCGCGTCACACCTCTTCTTCGAGAGGAGGAAACGAACAATACGTGTGTGCGACTCGGGGTCAGTGCAGTTCAAACCTGCGACCGAGCCTCGGGGACGAATTCGTCGTGGGCCCCCTTGCCTGGCGGTCTGGCCGGACAGCAGGGTAGACCCGCCGTGGCAGACGTCTCGTTTCGGTCGCCGGCTGCGCAGAGACGGGACGACACGGGGCCGCTCTGCTCTGTATGTGAAAAGTCTCAACATCTTCCTTCCACCTGAATCTGTGCTCCTCACGGTCACGGACGAGGAAGACGCGCAAAGTTCCAACGGACGGCGCCGCGCCGCGGAGGAACGTGCCTGCCCACCGTGATAGCCAATCGATTCCGCGTGAGCAAAACACGCGCAGAGGCTTTTCTCCGTGCCGTCTATCCATGCCAACATGTGAACCGGGCACATTTGACTAAGTGTGCATTTATGCTGATGAACAATCACATACTAGGAGAAGAAATTTCAATGTACTACTACTAGTAGAGATCATTTCCCCAACAAATCCCATCGCTCAACAGATCGCACTTATATATAAAAAAATAACACAAAGATCGAAAGTAGCACGTTCACTTCTAAGGCGAGCAAAAAAAAACAACGCCGGTGCAACAAAGACTTCAAGATTTAGAAAAGAGAGAAGAGTAACATCCTAAGGGCCCTGCCGTTCCAAAACGCGTGAACTAGAAGTAGCAGCAGCATCGGAGTCGGAGTTTGTTTATTCAAGGATACAGGTTCTAAATTGGCAACCGAGACGAAATGGTGCGCCTGATTTCAGCTCAGCTCCTCTTGTGCTCTCGGACCTCTTTGATGATGCCTTCGGCGAGGGTGTCTTCGTCGTAGTTCTTGCCGAAGAATTTCACAAACTCCATTTTCGGGTTCATCAAGTACCTGGACAAGTAGATAGCCATATGATCAGCATTTATTGAACATGTACTACTACTAACGCGAAACGACGGCATAATCGAACATTCAGGTTGGTACCTAGTCTACATCCCGCAAAGAAAAAGGGGTTCCTAGTCTTTGCATAAAAGAGGGCATAAACAAACATCCAACAACCAACTTGCTCATTGCTAATTATCGGTTAGCATAGTCAGTAGTACCTATCTACTCTTTGCATTTCACCGAATCAATCATGATATTTCAACTTTGTGATAGATACTAGGCTGCAAATACTTCTTTAGTGGTACACACTCCCTATACATGATTAATGATCTATCGACTCAACAACTTAAAATGAAGTACGGTCAACACCATAGTTAAACCTCATTATAGTTGTTAGATACAGAAGTTAATGAAAATGAAGAACTCACTAATGGAGACGGCGACAGAGTCCACGGGTGTAGCTGGACGGACAGCCTATAATCATCCCTCATCACAGCAAAGTACGAGTATGATCTATAATGGGTGCCACATCGGTTGTGCCCAATAAATATTGCCTGCTTGATCGGTTCAGTTTGAGAGGCACATTAATTAGTCGCAGCTGGCCTTATTACAAAAGACAACAGCATGTTGTATGCCAGGTCAAGTCCCCGTTAGAACAGGGCAAGTTGGTCCATCAGACATTTTAGTTCGAGAACTGGAAAAGGCAAGAACGACCTAATTGTTTTCCCTCTAATGAAGGTCTCCTACTTTTGGTTTTGTTACTGCATACAGTAAAATTGCTATCCTATTGGTTAGCACATATCTACTGCAAACACATATAACATGAAAAATCAGAGGAGAGTGATAAAATAATAGCAAATGTTAAGAGCATTTTTACATACATGACGATTGAATGATCAACAAGGTAGTCAGAACCCTCCTCCTCTGTCTTCATATAGTAGACTCGATAAGCACGAGCAACCTTTCTCACCTCATCAGAGGTACCAGTTAGTCCTATGAGATCTTGATGAAACTCTACAACAGACGAGTGACAGTAGTTAGACATCATAACTGAAAACAATATGGACTGATGCAGCAATCTCAATATATGTAATAGTATATATGTTTCAGAAACTTAACTAGAAAGATCAACAAAAATCTAATGCATGAAGAAAAATAAACTAATGAAGGTGGCAAAATGAGCAATCCTCCACTGCAAGAAATTGCGTACCTTTAACATAGTCATGGACTTGCTCAACAGTGTCTCTTTCAGGATCAACTGAGATGAATACAGGCACAATTTCTAGTTTTGCCTTTTCCTCTGAAGCAAATTAAAGCAAAACTTTA
This sequence comes from Secale cereale, assembly GCA_902687465.1. Classification (NCBI taxonomy): domain Eukaryota; kingdom Viridiplantae; phylum Streptophyta; class Magnoliopsida; order Poales; family Poaceae; genus Secale; species Secale cereale. The sequence continues at coordinate 799,615,163 of LR738715.1, forward strand.
ATATGATATCCATGGAAAGCATCCTAAAATTGAATCACAAGATTCACAACAACAGCAAAGCCTTTTGCCCCAAGCAAGTTAAGGTAGGCAAGAAAGCTGAATAAACAATAAAATGATTATGTCTCCTATTGCTATATTGTTTCATTTTTTTCCCTCTCTTGTAGTCTTAACTAGAGAAAATCAAACCATTTCTTGAAACCCCACCATGGCACAATATGTGTTACGCAGGAATTAAGTGCAGATGTACATGTAGCTAAAAGTCTAAAAACAGATACGACTATATTCCCACAATACAGGGAAACTGGGTAACATCCAACCTGACATAGTTGAGGTGTTTTCGTTCAATCAAATTTATTGGGGGCTGGGCTTCAACAAGAAGCAGAACAGAAATAGCAAACTCAATTCTACTCCAGCGATCACCAGTATTATGTAAGATAAATATATGAGCGGTTACACAAATTACTTCTGCCATGCACTTGCGCCAACAAATACTCCCTCCGTTCCTAAATATAGATCTTTTTAGAGACTTAAATAAAGACTACATACGGATGTATATAAACATATTTAGGGTGTAGATTCACTCATTTTGCTCCGTATGTAGTCTGCATTGGAATCTCTAAAAAGACTTATATTTAGGAACGGAGGGAGTATATGCAATGAATATGTGCAGCATCATATAAACAGTGTCTGTAGGTTATCAGTGAGACATGATGAACTGAAAATTCAACTGATTCATTGTCCGATAAAAGACCATTAGCTTGACCAAAGCAGATAAGTATGTTTTATGATTAACTCAGCACGCAACAGTTCTAGTCAAAGCAAGATTCAATTGACTTACTGATTTTATTAATAGCAGCAGCCATTTTCTGGAGTTCATCTGGACAAATGTCAGGGCAGTGTGTGAACCCAAAATATAGCAGCGTCCATTTACCCAAGAAATCCTTTTCAGTGACAGTTTTCCCATCATGATTTAGAAGAGTGAATGGACCGCCAATAGCAGCGGTTCCTACTGATTGTGCTGGCTTCACTGAATTTGTGTTGTTCTTCAGCTCTGAGAAACAAGGAACAAGAGAGTAGTCATGCTAGATTCAACAACATAGAAATTTAAGGAGTAAATTGCTTTGTGCATGGATGGCACTTCCACAACAAGTTAGTAAAGACATGGTAGCATGGGCCTGCCGCCCTGTCCCCATATTCGATAAATAAATTGTTTTTTTTCTCAATTAAGGGAAGGATCATGTCAAAATGCACAGATAAAATAGCAGAACATACTAACATACAGCACCTCGGACCTAAATGGACTTATGTCTGGTATGAGTCACTATCTGCATAATCACATGATAGAGTTGGATGGAGCTAGAAATATTGTTTCTCAGGCAAAAGAGTATTGATAATCAGAAATACCAATAGAATTGATTAATCAGCACAGCAGGTGTAGCATTAAAAATAGGTTAATACATTATTTTGTCAGTTTGTCTATCCACGCTTTAGTAAGAGAAGCAAAATATGATACTATTCTGCAAATTCACAGAGGTAGCAGCTAGAAATACCCGATTCTCAGGTGAAAGAGTATTACAGTCAGAAACATCAAAACTGATTAATCTGCAGATTTAGCATCGAAAATAGATTGTTCTGTCAGTTTGTCCAATCATGCTTTACTACAAGAATCAAAAGAGGATACTATTAAATTGTTATCACTGTAAAATTCATCTCAGACTTGTCCCCCTAAGTTCTCTGGTATTATCTGTCTTCTTCAATGATATGAAACTGCTATACATTCCAGCTTTCCATTAGAAATGGTACCACATCAGACTTTCTCTTATCACTACTTATAGCCCACTACCACAAGTTGAAACACGATCACAATCCCCATACATGAAAAGTTCCACACAAAATAAAACTACACTAACTCACCATAGTAATCTACCTTCAATGTGTCGCTTCTTTTCCTTGTCGTAGTACACTATGATTCCTCCTCCGGTCACAAGAAGCAGAAGAAAACTCAGCCACGAGACGGGCTGCAAGCAAGCAACATAATAATTGAGAATTACTCTTCGACTAGTAGCACTTTCAGTGAAAGAAGGCAGAAATGGCCCATTTATGGCGCCTCATATTCAATGGATCACTACTCCTAAATCTCTTGGTTCCACATTTCGGCAACGCACAAGTTTCAGTAATTCCAATTCAGAACCCGCATCATACAGCAAAGTACATATGTAAAAAATAGAAAATGGAGGGCGTCCGAAACACAGGTTACCCCTCCTCGGACAGACTTCCCGGAGTCCCCTTGCTGCGACTTCCCATCCCGCCCGCCCCCTCCGCCACCGCCATCAGAGCCCGACGCCACCGCCGCAGCGGACTTTGACCCGCCCTGCGCCGCTTCGGCAGTAGCAGATGCAGACGCGCCTGCAGCGGCGTCGGTCGAGAAGAAACCCGCCGGTGCTCTCAGCGCGGCGACCTGGCGCGCGAAGAAGACACACACAAACACATCCATCCGCTGCTTTAGCGACAGAAGAGGAACGGCTGAACCACAGATTTGGGACGGGCGGGGCTCGTGCTCACCTGATGGGGATGGCGCTGGGGATGGGGGCGAGGAGCGGAGCCGCGCACCGCGCGCGCGACGAGCTGGAGCGCGTGCCTCCTCATCGCGGTGGCCGCCGTCGTCGTCTCCTGCTGTGTCTCTCGATCCCGTGCGACGCGGCGGCGGAAGTGCGGGACGGAGGAGGAGACGGCGCCGCCGGGGTTTGGAGCAAACTTTCTTACTTGTTTAGCAAGTGAGGGCTCCGGGCTTACGGGCCATTACTTTATGGTTGGGCCCGTTGAACAAATACAGCCCACTCGCCTAACGTCTATCGCTAGCGTGTGGGGTGACCCGGCCCACTGGCGCACGCCTCAGATCGCTAGCTCCCAGCATTCATACTTTGGAGATACCCCTAAAAGAAACATACTTTGGAGATTGCCTGATGTTTTGTTTTTGAAAATATAGTGTTGCGTATGTTGAATGGAGATGATTTGTTGTTGGAGATAAATAAGCAAAAATGCTACACTTACGTAGAAATCCTACATGATCTTACTCAATGTCGAGGATATCACTTATCGTTAGCGTCTCGGTCAGCTGGGGATTAGAGATTAATCAGAAGTCGACTGATTAATTGATTTTATCAGTCGACTATTAATCGGACATTTTTTGCAAATCCTAGGTTCCCAACACTAAAATATGATATATTCAACACCAAGATAATATTGAACATAAGTGTTGCCTTGATTTCTAGCCTTTGAATCCTCGTATAATGACAAACAAAATAGCACAACAATACATATTGTGTAACTGAGGGAAATATGTCCTAGAGGCAACAATAAAGTTATTATTATTTTATATTTTCTTATTCATGATAAAGGTTTATTGTTCATGCTGGAATTGTATTGATCGGAAAACCTAAATACACGTGTGAATATATAAATAAATAATGTGTCCCTAGTAAACCTCTACTAGACTAGCTCGTTGATCAAAGATGGTTAATATTTCCTAAGCATGGACATGAGTTGTCATTTGATAACGGGATCACATCATTATGAGAATGATCTGATGGACAAGACACATCCGTTAGCTTAGCATTGGATAGTACAGTTTATTGCTACTGCTATCATCTATGTCAAATACATGTTCTTATGACTATGAGATCATGCAGCTCCCGGATACCGGAGTAGTGTTGTGTGTGCTATCAAACGTCACAACGTAACTGGGTCATTATAAAGATGCTCTACAGGAATCTTCGAAGGTGTCTTGTTGGGTTGGCATGAATCGAGATTAGGATTTATCACTACGAGTATCGAAGAGGTATCTCCGGGCCCTCTCGGTAATGCACATCGTAATAAGCTTTGCAAGCAAATGACTAATGAGTTAGTCAAGGCATGATGTATTGCCGAATGAGTAAAGAGATTTGCCGGTAACGAGATTGAACTAGATATAGAGATATCGACAATCGAATCTCGGGCAAGTAACATACCGACGGACAAAGGGAATTGTGTATGTTGTCATAACGGTTCTGTTGGGAACGTAGTATTTCAAAAAAATTCTTACAATCACGCAAGATCTATCTAGGAGAAGCATAGCAACGAGCGGGAGAGTGTGTCTACATACCCTCGTAGACCGAAAGCGGAAGCGTTTAGTAATACGGTTGATGTAGTCGAACGTCTTCGCGATCCAACCGATCAAGCACCGAATGCACGGCACCTCCGCGATCTGCACACGTTCAGCTCGGTGACGTCCCTCAAACTCTTGATCCAGTTGAGGCAGAGGGAGAGTTTCATCAGCTCGACGGCGTGGTGACGACGTTGATGAAGTTACCGACGCAGGGCTTCGTCTAAACACTACGACAATATGACCGAGGTGTGTAACAGTGGAGGGGGGCACCGCACACGGCTAAAACAATTGTCAACTTGTGTGTCTAGGGTGCCCCCCTACCCTTGTATATAAAGGGGCAAGGGGGAGGCCGGTCGGCCCCTATAGGCATGCCCAAGGGGAGGCAATCCTACTCCTACTAGGAGTAGGAACCCCCCTTTCCTAGTCCAACTAGGAGAAGAAGGGAGGGAGAGAAGAGAAGGAAGGAGGGGGCGACCTTCTTCTTGTAGACGTTGTTGGGCCTCCAAGTGCAGAGGTTTGTAGGACAGTAGCAAATTTCTCTTAAGTGGATGACCTAAGATTTATCAATCCATGGGAGGCGTAGGACGAAGATGGTCTCTCTCAAACAACCCTGCAACCAAATAAGAAAGAGTCTCTTGTGTCCCCAACACACCCAATACAATGGTAAATTGTATAGGTGCACTAGTTCGGCGAAGAGATGGTGATACAAGTGCAATATGGATGGTAGATATAGGTTTTTGTAAACTGAAAATATAAAAACAGCAAGGTAGCAAGTGGTAAACGTGAGCATAAACGATGTTGCAATGATAGGAAACAAGGCCTAGGGTTCATACTTTCACTAGTGCAAGTTCTCTCAACAAGGATAACATAATTGGATCATATTACTAGCCCTCAACATGCAACAAAGAGTCACTCCAAAGTCACTAATAGCGGAGAACAAACGAAGAGATTATGGTAGGGTACGAAACCACCTCAAAGTTATTCTTTCTGATCGATCTATTCAAGAGTCCGTAGTAACGTTCAATCTATCATATAGTTCGTACTAGAATAACACCTCAAGACACAAATCAACCAAAACCCTAATGTCACCTAGATACTCCATTGTCACCTCAAGTATCTGTGGGCATGATTATACGATATGCATCACACAATCTCAGATACATCTATTCAACAAACACATAGAACTTCAAAGAGTGCCCTAAAGTTTTTACCAGAGAGTCAAGACGAAAATGTGTGCCAACCCTATGCATAGATTCCCAAGGTCACGGAACCCGCAAGTTGATCACCAAAACATACATCAAGTAGATCACATGATATCCCATTGTCACCACAGATGAGCACGTGCAAGACATACATCAAGTGTTCTCAAATCCTTAAAGACTCAATCCGATAGGATAACTTCAAAGGGAAAACTCAATCCATTACAAGAGAGTAGAGGGGGAGAAGCATCATAAGATCCAACTAAAATAGCAAAGCTCGCGATACATCAAGATCGTGCCATCTCAAGAACACGAGAGAGAGAGAGATCAAACACATAGCTACTGGTGCATACCCTCAGCCCCGAGGGTGCACTACTCCCTCCTCGTCATGGATAGCGCCGGGATGATGAAGATGGCCACCTGTGAGGGTTCCCCCCTCCGGCAGGGTGCCGGAACGGGGTCTAGATTGGTTTTCGGTGGCTACAGAGGATTTCGGCGGCTGAACTCCTAATCTAGGTTGTTTTCCGAAGGTTTCAGTATTTATAGGATTTTTTGGCATAGGGCACAAGTCAGGGAGGTCTCCGGGCCGTCCACGAGATAGGGCGGCGCCACCACCTGCCCAGGGCGCGCCCCCACCCTCGTGGGTAGCCCGTGGCTCTCCTAGCCCAACTCTTTTACTTCGGGGGCTTCTTTTGCTCCAGAAAAAATCATCAAAAATTGGCATGTCAATTGGACTTCGTTTGATATTCCTTTTCTGTAAAACTCAAAAACAAGGAAAAAACAGAAACTGGCACTGGGCTCTAGGTTAATAGGTTAGTACCAAAAATAATATAAAAGTGTATAATAAAGCCCATAAAACATCCTAGAAGGATAATATAATAGCATGGAATAATAAAAAATTATAGATACGTTGGAGACGTATCAGCATCCCCAAGCTTAATTCATGCTCGTCCTCGAGTAGGTAAATGATAAAAACAGAATTTTATATGTGGAATGCTAACCAACATAATTTCAATGTAATTCTCTTAGTTGTGGCATGAATGTTCAAACCTGAAAGATTCAAGACAAAAGTCTATATTGACATAAGAAATAATAATACTTCAACAATACTAACAAAGCAATCATGTCTTCTCAAAATACTATGGCTAAAGAAAGTTATCCCTACAAAATCATATAGTGTGGCTATGCTCCCTCTTCATCACACAAAATATTCATATCATGCACAACCCCTGTTTCAGCCAAGCACTTGTTTTCATACTCTATTCTTTCAAACCTTTCAACTTTCACGCAATAAATGAGCGTGAGCCATGGACATAGCACTATGTGGAATAGAGAGGTGTTTGCGGAGAAGACAAAAAGGAGGGAGATAGTCTCACATCGACTAGGCGTATCAACGGGCTATGGAGATGCCCATCAATAGAGATCAATGTGAGTGAGTAGGGATTGCCATGCAACGGATGCACTAGAGCTAAAAAATGTATGAAAGCTCAACAAAAGAAACTAAGTGGGTGTGCATCCAACTTGCTTGCTCATGAAGACCTAGGGCATTTGAGGAAACCCATTGTTGGTATATACAAGCCAAGTTCTATAATGAAAATTCCCACTAGTATATGAAAGTGACTAAACATGAGACTCTCTATCATGAAGAACATGGTGCTACTTTGAAGCACAAGTGTGGAAAAAAGATAGTAGCAATTGTCCCTTTTTCTTTTTCTTTTCTTTTTTTTCTTTTTTTGGCCTTTTTTTTTCTTTGGCCTTTTTTTCTTCTTTGTTTCTCCTTTTTTTGGAGGGGCTTTCTTTATTTAGCCTTTCCTCACATAGGACAATGCTCTAATAATGATGATCATCACACTTTCATTGAATTACAACTCGATATTACAACTCGATACTAGAACAAAGTATGACCTATATGAATGCCTCCGGCGGTGTACCGGGATGTGCAATGAATCAAGAGTGACATGTATGAAAAATTATGCATGGTGGCCTTGCCACAAATACGATGTCAACTACATGATCATGCATGGAAATATGACAATATGATGCGTGTCATATGAACGGAACGGTGGAAAGTTGCATGGCAATATATCTCGGAATGGCTATGTAAATGCCATGATAGGTAGGTATGGTGGCTGTTTTGAGGAATATATATGGTGGCTGTTTTGAGGAAGGATATATAGTGGGTGTATGGTACCGGCAAAAGTTGCGCGGTACAAGAGAGGCTAGTATGGTGGAAGGGTGAGAGTGCGTATAATCCATGGACTCAACATTAGTCATAAGAACTCATATACTTATTGCAAAAATCTACGAGTCATCAAAACAAAGCAATCAATGCATGCTCCTAGGGGGGAGGTTGGTAGGAGTTAACCATCGCGCGCCCCCGACCTCCACACAAAGGTTGACACTCTACAAATACCTCATGCTCTAACTTCGTCACATAGCGGCTCACCATACGTGCATTCTACGGGAATCACTAACCTTAACACAAGCATTTCTCAATTTCATAATAACTCCACTAGCATGACTCTAATATCACTATCCTCATATCTCAAAACAATTATCAAGCATCCAACTTCTCATCGTATTCAATGCACTTAGTGTGAAAGTTTTTACTACATTGATCTTGGATGTCTATCATGTGAAGGCTAGTTTTATAGCCAAAGCACATTACCATGCTGTTTTAATAGACTCTCAAAATGATATAAGTGAAGCATGAGAGATCAACAATTCCTAGGCCATATTTAACTCTCTCAAATAGGTGTGTCTAGCAAGGATAATTGTGGAAAACTAACAAGCAAAGACTCAAATTATACAAGACGCTCCAAGTAAAACACATATCATGTGGTGAATAAAAATATAGCTCTGAGTATAGTTACCGATAGATGAAGACGGAAGAGGGGATGCCTTCCCGGGGCATCCCCAAGCTTAGGCTTTTGGTTGTCCTTGAATTTTACTTGGGGTGCCTTGGGCATCCCCAAGCTTAGGCCCTTGCTACTCTTTGTTCCATTGTCCATCAAAGCAATACTCAAAACTTGAAAACTTCACAACACAAAACTTAGACAAAAATCTCGTGAGCTCCGTTAGTATAAGAAAGCAAACCACTACTCAAAGATACTGTAATGAATTCATTATTTGTTTATATTGGTGTTAAACCTACTGTATTCCAACTTCTATATGGTTCATACTTCGTGATATTACTCATAGATGCATTGAAATAAGCAAACAACACACGAAAAACAGAATCTGTCAAAAACAGAACAGTCTGTAGTAATCTACAGGTTTCACATACTTCTGTAACTCCAAAAAAATTCAAACTAAATTGGTAAACGTGACGAATTTGTCTATTAATCATCTGCAGAAAGAATCAACTAAATAGCACGCTCCAGTAAAATCTGGTGACCATTCTAGTGAGTGCTAACGATTCTATTTTTTACAGCAAGATCATATAAACTTCACAAAGGGCCCTGGCATGGTGGATATGGGCTGAGGAGAGATCACCTGCAAGTTCAATTTTTTATCACACAAAACTCCTCTGGCATTCAGTTTGATCAGGTTTTTGGTCAAGGACCAACTGTCAACTCTTCAGTTCAGATTGAAGATCTTTCTGATTCAGCCCTGGACCCCCAGACTCAGCTTGATGTGGTGAGTATGGAAGATCACTCAAACACCTTGTTTATGAACTCTGTTGTGCCAAATGACACCACTGCAGATCCTATGCTTCTAGACCCTGAGGATCAGATGTTAGCCTCTGGTTCTGAGGTTCAGTTACTGGCACCGGATGCCATCGGCTCCCATAGTGCAAGATCCGCTTCTACTCAGGCAGTGGTCTCTTCTAGGGGTAAGGGTAAACGCAAGGGTAAAGCTCCCATTGATGTCACGCACCTTCGTCGCAGTGCTCGCTCCAACAAGTATGATGGCTTCAAAATCTCACAGCCCTCCGACAGTAAAATTGCAAAATCCAAGGTCAAGGCTCGGCTCGTCGCATCGGCTCTGAAAGCTCTAGCGGCAACCAGTGAGATCGAGGCAATCTCATCCTCCGCCACTACTATTGCTGATCGTGGGATCGCTCCCCCCACCACCTCTCTCCATCAGTGCTATGCAGGATATTGGAGTCCAGCTCTGTGCGATTCCGGAGGAAGAAATCACGGCGGACATCCTCAACCAGCACGAGGAAGGGACGCCGAACACTTCCTCTTAAATTTCCTCGTGTCTGCTTTACTTATTTTAAATGCGTCTGAACTCTTGGAATATCTTATGTTGGAATGTTCGTGGGCTGAATGCCACAGACAAGCACTTAGCTCTATCTAATGCAGTTGCGACTAGCGATTGCTCTATCATATGTCTGCAAGAAACTAAGATGCAAGCTTTTGATGATGATGTACTCCGGGCCATCTGTCCACGACGATTTGATAAATTTGCTTTTGTGCCCGCTCACGGGTCCTCGGGGGGAATCGTCACGATTTGGAATAGCCCTGTTTTTTCGGGTGATATCATCTTTTCTGAACCTTTTGCTCTGGGTGTTCAGTTCACCTCTCGACAGTCGATACAAAAATGGGTTTTAATTAATATTTATGGCCCATGCCAAGGAGAAGCACGTGAAAATTACACTCAATGGCTATTTGATCTTACTATACCTACGGGTGAAAATTGGCTATTACTGGGAGATTTCAATTACATTCGGTCTCCAGACAACCGTAATAAACCTGGGGGTAATTCACAAGACATGTTTACTTTCAATGATTTCATTCGAACCCAAGAACTGATCGAACTACCTATTAAAGGGAGAACATATACCTGGAGTAACATGCAATCCAACCCCCTATTAGAGCAGCTTGACTGGTTTTTTACTTCAATGAGCTGGACGCACCAATATCCCAACACTATGATCAAACCGCTGGGTCGTCCGATTTCTGATCATGTGCCATGTAAAGTGAAAATACAGACAAACATCCCCAAGAGTAAACTGTTTCGATTTGAATCTTTCTGGATTGCCCATCCTGGTTTTCTAGATGTAGTAGCGTCTGCTTGGTCTAAACCCATTAAATTCGGTAAGCACACCAACGCAGCCAGAATTCTCTGCCAAAAACTCAAGGCTGTCAGATTTGCTTTAAAGAAGTGGAGCAGGAATATTTCTCGGTTAACAGTGGCCATTACAAACACCAACAAAGCTATCCTTGACATGGACACACTTGAAGAATATAGATGCATGACTACCCAGGAAAGAAACTTCAGAAATATTCTCAAGAAACATCTTTTGAGATTGTTGTCATACCAAAAAGAATACTGGAAGAAACGTTGCACAATCCGTTGGATTCGTTTCGGAGATGAAAACTCAAAAAAAAATTCATGCTGTTGCTACGGAGAGATACAGGAAAAACATTATAGCTTCACTTAAGACTTCTGATGATACTGTGGTTGAAGATCACAAAGGGAAAGAAGCCATCCTATTCACTGCTTTCAGCGAAAGATTGGGCCAATCAAAACCCAACTCAATGAAATTCGATCTTCAGCACATTATTACACTGGATGAAGACCTGGACCACTTAACTGCTCCCTTCACCCCAGCGGAGATAGATCATATTGTCAAAGAAATGCCCCCCGACAAAGCACCGGGCCCTGATGGTTTTAATGGCGCCTTTCTTAAGGCTTGCTGGCCCATCATCAAGGATGATTTCTACCGGCTATGCGCAGAATTTCATGCGGGTTCTCTAAATATTGGCAGCTTGAACTATGGGCACATCACCCTGATCCCCAAAAATAACTCTCCGGAAACAGTTAATGACTACCGCCCTATTACCCTACTAAACTGTTGTCTGAAGATCATCACTAAATTATTAGCTAATAGACTTCAGAGAGTTATTACTAGGCTAGTCAGTAGGAACCAGTATGGCTTCATCAAGGGGAGATCCATTCATGACTGCCTTGGATGGGCGTTCGAGTATATTCACCAATGCCAAGCCTCCAAAAAAGACATAGTGCTTCTTAAGCTGGACTTTGCAAAGGCCTTCGATACGATTGATCACGAAGCCATGATTCTGATAATGCAGCATATGGGTTTTAACGCAAGATGGATTCAGTGGATGAGATGCATATTTGACTCCGGAAAATCATCAGTTCTGCTCAACGGGGTACCCGGGCGACAGTTTATGTGCAAATGTGGAGTCAGACAAGGGGACCCCCTGTCCCCGCTGATCTTTGTCTTAGCTGCGGAACTACTACAAGCTGTGATCAACGATGCTTTGAGAAAACATCTACTCAAACACCCCCTAAATGCCGGAGATAATTTCCCGGTGATCCAATACGCGGATGACACATTGATCATTATGCCAGCATGCCTTATCCAAGCACGCCAAATGAAGAAGATACTTACTGACTATGCCACGTCAATTGGACTGCACATCAACTTTCACAAATCAACGATGGTACCCATCAATACAGATCCTGTCCTTTGTCAGAACATTGCCTGAGTGTTTGGCTGCTCGATCGCTTCCATGCCCTTCACGTATCTTGGCCTCCCTCTGGGAACCACAAAACCCACGATCCAGGATTTGACGCCAATGGTGTGTAAAGCTGAAAGGAAAATCTCGGCCTCAATGCTGCTCATGTCCCATGCTGGTAGGATTGCCTTGATCAACTCTATAGGTACATCTCTAATCATATTCCCGATGGGTACGCTCAAGATACACCCCAAGATCCTCGAGTAAATAGACAAGATTAGACGGCGATGTCTTTGGAGAAAGCAAACGGAAGACGGGATCAAATGCAACTCCCTAGTCGCATGGGACAGAGTGTGCCGACCTAAGAAGAACGGAGGGCTCGGAGTGCTGGATCTTCGTACCCAAAATGATGCCATGCTACTGAAATCTCTCCACAAATTCTACAACAGATACGATGTCCCTTGGGTTCAACTGATTTGGGAAAAAATACTATGACAGCAACGTCCCGCATGCAATGGACCCCTGCGGCTCCTTTTGGTGGCGTGATATCATGCAACTCAGCCCGACTTTTCGGGGGGTCACGACGGTTAAGGTTGGTAGAGGCGACACGGTACTCTTTTGGAAAGACTGCTGGAACCAAGACATACTTGTTGACTCGTATCCTCGAGCGTATTTGTACACAACCGCAGAGGATGTTTCGGTACGGCAGTTTCTTCAGATCACAGAACTGAGCATGGCTTTCCAACTTCCACTATCAATCGAGGCACGCGGTGAGCTGAGGACAATCCAAAGTGCGACGAGGGATGTGAACCTCACAAGTGATGACCGTGACGTTTGGTCCTACGTTTGGGGAAAGAAAGATTTCAAAACTAAAGATTACTACCAATTTTACTTCAGAGAGATTCAAGCGCACCAAGCATATAAATGGCTGTGGAAGGCTATTAGTACACAAAAAATCAAAACCTTTGGCTGGTTTCTCCTTTCGGACAGGTTGAACACTCGCAACATGCTCAAGAGGAGACACTATAACATAGGGAACAACTACATGTGCCTATTGTGCAATAATCAGATTGAGGAAACGGTTGAACACCTCTTCTTTCATTGTGAGTTCTCCAACGCGTGCTGGAGAGTGTTGAAGCTTTCTTGGCCAACACATGGGGACCGTTTGAAAATGCTGGAAATATCAAAGATGAACTATACAGGCAACCTATTCATGGAGGTGTTTCTCGCTGCGTCCTGGGGGATCTGGAAAGAACGCAACGACAAACTGTTCAGGGGGATCCCCCCCACCATCGCATCCTGGAAGAAGAGGTTTAAGGAGGACTTTGGAAACCTAGTCCATAGGGCAGGAGATAGGAAAAAACCATTGATCACAGCGCTTGTGAACTCTGTTGTATAAAGATAAGTGACTTGTAACTTACCCACCCCCCTACCCCCCAAGGGTAGAATACTCTTGTATGTCTTGTAACCCTTTGTTACAGTAATACAAGGAAAAAGCAGTAGGGGTACCCCTACTGTCCAATTTGTCAAAAAAAAAGTTGGGTTGCCTCCCAACAAGCGCTATCGTTTAACGCCCCTAGCTAGGCATGATGATTTCAATGATGCTCGCGTGAAAGATAAGAATTGAAACATAAAGAGAGCATCATGAAGAATATGACTAGCACATTTAAGTCTAACCCACTTCCTATGCATAGGGATTTTGTGAGCAAACAACTTATGGGAGCAATAATCAACTAGCATAGGAAGGGAAAGCAAGCATAGCTTCAAAACTTTAAGCATATAGAGAGGAAACTTGATATTATTGCAATATGTAGAAGCAAGTGATCTTCTCTCATAATAATTTTCAGTAGCATCATGAATGGATTCAACAATATAACCAGCACATAAAGCCTTCTTGTCATGATCCCCAAGCATATAAATTTTATTATTCTCCACATAAGCAAAATTCTTCTCATTCGGAATAGTGGGAGTATCATAAGAGACATGAATACTATAGATTGTCTCCACGTTAAAAGAGTAATGTTCAGAAAAAGGGTAATCATAATCATGACAAGTTTGATACATATAATCATCACTACTTTTTATAGCATAAATGCCATCACAATAATCATCATAAATAGGAGGCATGCTTTCATCATAATAGCTTTGCTCATCAAAACTTGGGAGGCTAAAAATATCATCTTCATCAAACGTAGCCTCCCCAAGCTTGGGACAAACATTAATTGCAGCAAATAAATTCTCAAATATATCATTATCATCAAACATAGTATCCCCAAGCTTGGGCCTTTCCATATCATAATCATAATCACTCTCATCATTAATAGTATGGATATCACCGATAGTATAGCAATTATCATCATCACGATGAGTGATAGAAGCAACATCATTTGGAAGGGATACCTTTTTTCTTTGCTTCTCTGTCTTTTCTTTTTCTTCTTCACATTAAGTATGGGTTTATCTTCTTTTTGGAGCTCCTTATTATTGAGATTGGTAGAATGGGAGGCTCCTCCTCGTTACCTGATTCATCATAAGAAATAATAGGAGGATATTGGGAAATCTCTTCCCTTTCATTAGTATTCTCTTCATCCCCTATTTGTTTTCTTGACTTAAGGTAATTGGCAATATAAGGATTTTCAATGCAATTCACCGCACAATACATATATATTTCCTCTATATCAAAATCAAGAAGTTTATCAAGGGCAAATCCTGGAAGAAACTTAGTTCTACATTTAATTTCTTCATAACCCAAAAGCAAGATAAGTTCATTATGATGTGCAAGGGAAATCAAGTCATCACAATTTTTGGACATGATTCGATCATGAAACAATTCGCATTGGGTAATGAAATGACCACGTTCATTGCAAAGTTCACAAGTACGACTGAGACATTTTAAATTTTCAGCACAATCATCTAGCATCTGTAGCAACCATTTAGTTTCTAAATACTTATGCATCTTGCAAAATATCTTCCCTATTTGCTATGTACTTCCAAACTCTATGCACTCCACAAAAATCAACATGCTTATAAGAGATATTTTCACCATGACTAGTACAATCATCATTAGTAATATGGATATTCGAAGAATTCACACTAACAATATTGCAAGCATGCTCATAATTCAAGTCTTTAGTGCCAAGCATTCTATGTAATTCTTCTTCTAGTACTTGAGCACAATTTTCCTTCCCATCATTTTCACGAAAGATATTAAAAAGATGAAGCATATGAGGTAACCTTAATTCCATTTTTTTGTAGTTTTCTGTTATAAACTAAACTAGTGATAAAACAAGAAACTAAAAGATTTGATTGCAAGATCTAAAGATATACCTTGAAGCACTAACCTCCCCGGCAACGGCGCCAGAAAAGAGCTTGATGTCTACTACACAACCTTCTTCTTGTAGACGTTGTTGGGCCTCCAAGTGCAGAGGTTTGTAGGATAGTAGCAAATTTCCCTCAAGTAGATGACCTAAGGTTTATCAATCCGTGGGAGGCGTAGGATGAAGATGGTCTCTCTCAAACAACCCTGCAACCAAATAACAAAAAGTCTCTTGTGTCCCCAACACACCCAATACAATTGTAAATTGTATAGGTGCACTAGTTCGGCGAAGAGATGGTGATACAAGTGCAATATGGATGGTAGATATAGGTTTTTATAAACTGAAATTATAAAAACAACAAGGTAGCAAGTGGTAAACGTGAGCATAAACGGTGTTGCAATGATAGGAAACAAGGCCTAGGGTTCATACTTTCACTAGTGCAAGTTCTCTCAACAAGGATAACATAATTGGATCATATTACTAGCCCTCAACATGCAACAAAGAGTCACTCCAAAGTCACTAATAGCGGAGAACAAACGAAGAGATTATGGTAGGGTACGAAACCACCTCAAAGTTATTCTTTCTGATCGATCTATTCACGAGTCTGTAGTAACGTTCAATCTATCATAGAGTTCGTACTAGAATAACACCTTAAGACACAAATCAACCAAAACCCTAATGTCACCTAGATACTCCATTGTCACCTCAAGTATCCGTAGGCATGATTATACGATATGCATCACACAATCTCTGATACTTCTGTTCAACCAACACATAGAACTTCAAAGAGTGCCCTAAAGCTTCTACCAGAGAGTCAAGACGAAAACGTGTGCCAACCCCTATGCATAGATTCCCAAGGTCACGGAACCCGCAAGTTGATCACCAAAACATACATCAAGTAGATCACATGATATCCCATTGTCACCACAGATAAGCACGTGCAAGACATACATCAACTATTCTCAAATCCTTAAAGACTCAATCCGATAGGATAACTTCAAAGGGAAAACTCAATCCATTACAAGAGAGTAGAGGGGGAGAAGCATCATAAGATCAAACTAAAATAGCAAAGCTCGCGATACATCAAGATCGTGCCATCTCAAGAACACGAGAGAGAGATCAAACACATAACTACTGGTACATACCCTCAGCCCCGAGGGTGGACTACTCCCTCCTCATCATGGAGAGCGCCGGGATGATGAAGATGGCCACCGGTGAGGGTTCCCCCCTCCGGCAGGGTGCCAGAACGGGGTCTAGATTGGTTTTCGGTGGCTACAGAGGCTTTCGGCAGCGGAACTCCCGATCTAGGTTATTTTCCGAAGGTTTCGGTATTTATAGGATTTTTTGGCGTAGGGCACAAGTCAGGGAGGTCTCTGGGCCATCCACGAGATAGGGCGGCGCCACCACGTGCCCAGGGCGCGCCCCCACCCTCGTGGGCAGCCCGTGGCTCTCCTGGTCCAGAAAAGATCATAAAAAATTGGCACGTCAATTGGACTCCGTTTGATATTCCTTTTCTGTAAAACTCAAAAACAAGGAAAAAACAGAAACTGGCATCGGGCTCTAGGTTAATAGGTTAGTAACAAAAATAATATAAAAGTGTATAATAAAGCCCATAAAACATCCTAGAAGGATAATATAATAGCATGGAATAATAAAAAATTATAGATACGTTGGAGACATATCAGGGCGCCGCCCCTCCCCCTAGTCCAATTCGGACTAGGCCATGCGGGGCACGCAGCCTGCCCTAGGCAGCGTCCCTCTCTCTCCCCTAAAGCCCAATAAGGTCCATTACTTCTCCGGTGGTTCCGATAACACTTCTGGCACTACGATAATTATCTGGTGACCCCCGAAACTCATTCGGTGTCTGAATAATATCATCCAACATATCATTCTTTATGTCTCGACCATTCCGGGACTCCTCGTCATGTCCGTGATATCATCCGGGACTCCGAACAACCTTCGGTATATCAAAACACATAAACTCATAATACCAATCGTCATCGAACGTTAAGCGTGCGGACCCTACGGGTTCGAGAACTATGCAGACATGACCGAGACTCATCTCTAGTCAATAAACAATAGCGGAACCTGGATGCTCATATTGGTTCCTACATATTCTACGAAGATCTTTATCGGTCAAACTGCATAACAGCATACATTGTTCCCTTTGTCATCGGTATGTTACTTGCCCGAGATTCGATCGTCGGTATCATCATACCTAGTTCCATCTCGTCACCGGTAAGTCTCTTTACTCGTTTCGTAATACATCATCTCGTGACTAACTCATTAGTCTCTTGCTTGCAAGGCTTATTACGATGTGTATTACCGAGAGGGCCCAGAGATACCTCTCCGACACTCGGAGTGACAAATCTTATTCTCGATCTATGCCAACACCACAAACACCTTTGGAGAGACCTGTAGAGCATCTTTATAATCACCCCAGTTACGTTGTGACGTTTGATAGCACACAAGGTGTTCCTCCAGTATTCGGGAGTTGCATAATCTCATAGTCATAGGAACATGTATAAGCCATGAAGAAAGCAATAGCAGTAAAACTAAACGATCATAGTGCTAAGCTAACGGATGTGTCTTGTCCATCACATCATTCTCCTAATGATGTGATCCCGTTGATCAAATGACAACTCATGTCTATGGTTAGGAAACATAACCATCTTTGATTAACGAGCTAGTTTAGTAGAGGCATACTAGGGACATTCTATTTTGTCTATGTATTCACACATGTATCAAGTTTCCAGTTAATACAATTCTAGCATGAATAAAAGACATTTACCATGATATACAAGGAAATATAAATAACAACTTTATTATTCTCTCTAGGGCATATTTCCTTCAGGTTCGACCGAAGATCTTCATAAAATATGTAGGAGCCAATATGGGCATCCAGGTTCTGCTATTGGTTATTTATCGGAGAGGTGTCTCGGTCATGTCTATTTAGTTCTCGAACCCGTGGGGTCCACACGCTTAACATTCGATGACGATATAGTATTATATGAGTTATATTATTGGTGATCAAATGTTGTTCAGAGTCCCAGATATGATCACGGACATGACGAGGAGTCTCAAAATGGTCGAGAGGTAAATATTGATATATAGGATGGTAGTATTTGGACACCGGAAGTGTTCCGGGAATTTATCGGAGTACCGAAGGGGTTACCGGAACCCACGGGGGAACATATGGGCCATATGAGCCATGAGTGGGGAGCACACTAGCCCACAAGGGGTGGCACACCCCCCTATGCCACCCCCTATGGTAGGAGGCCGATTGGGAGAAGGAAAAGAGGGGGTTCGCCCCCCTTCCTTCTCTCTTCCCCCTTCCCTTTTTCCCTCCAGCGTTTCATGTAAGGAGGGGGCGCCACTTGGGAAACCCCAAGTAGGATTCAGATCCTACTTGGGGCGCACCTGCCTCCCATCTCCCTCCCACCTATATATATATATATATATATACCCCCTCCATAGTTCACATCCTTGGTCATATTTTCGTAGTGCTTAGGCGAAGTCCTGCGGAGATCACTTCACCATCATCGTCACCACGCCATCGTGCTGACGGAACTCATCTAGTACCTCGACGTCTTGCTGGATTAAGAAGGCGAGGTATGTCACCGAGCTGAAGTGTGCAGAGCGCGGAGGTGCCGTGCGTTCGGTACTTGATCGATTGAAGCACGAAGAAGTTCGACTACATCAACTGCATTGTGAAACGCTTCCGCTTTCGGTCTGCGAGGATATGTAGACACACTCTCCCCCTCGTTGCTATGCATATCCATAGATAGATCATTGCGCGTGCATATATATATTTTTGTTTTCCATGCAATGTTTTCCAACAGTGGCATCAGAGTCAGGTCTATGCATATGAAGGAAATATGCCCTAGAGGCAATAATAAATATGTTATTTGTATTTCCTTAAATCATGATAAATGTCTTTTATTCATGCTAGAATTGTATTAACCAGAAACTTAGTACATGAGTGAATACATAGACAAAACAGTATGTCCCTAGTATGCCTCTACTAGACTAGCTCATTGATCAAGATGGTTATGTTTCCTAGCCATAGACATGAGTTGTCATTTGATCAACGAGATCACATCATTAGGGGAATGATGTGATGGACAAGACCCATCCGTTAGCTTAGCACTATGATCGTTTAGTTTTACTGCTATTGCTTTCTTCATGACTTATACATGTTCCTATGACTATGAGATTATGCAACTCTCGAATACCGGAGGAACACCTTGTGTGCTATCAAACGTCACAACGTAACTGGGTGATTATAAAGATGCTCTACAGGTGTCTCCGAAAGTGTTCGTGGTGTTGGCATAGATCAAGAATAGGATTTGTCACTCCGAATGTCGGAGAGGTATCTCTGGGCCCTCTCGGTAATACACATCATAATAAGCCTTGCAAGCAAATGACTAATGAGTTAGTCACGATATGATGTATTATGGAACAAGTAAAGAGACTTGCCGGTAACGAGATTGAACTAGGTATTGAGATACCGATGATCGAATCTCGGGCAAGTAACATACCGATGACAAAGGAACAACGTATGTTGTTATGCGGTTTGACCGATAAAAGATCTTTGTAGAATATGTAGGAGCCAATATGAGCATCCAGGTTCCGCTATTGGTTATTGACCAGAGATGAGTCTCGGTCATGTCTACATAGTTCTTGAACCCGTAGGGTTCGCACGCTTAACATTTGATGATGATCGGTATTATGAGTTTATGAGTTTTGATGTACTGAAGGTAGTTTGGAGTCCCTGATGAGATCACGTACATGACGAGGAGTCCCAGAATGTCCGAGATATATATATATATATATATATATATATATATATATTGGACGACTATATTCGGACACCAGAAGTGTTCCGGTTAAGTTTTGGATTAAACCGGAGTGCCGGAGGGGTATCGGTAACCCCCCGAGGAACTAATGGGCCACTTGGGCCCTTAGTGGAGAGAGAGAGGGCCGACCAGGGCTGGGCCGCGCGCCCCTCCCCCTTGGTCTGAATTGGATAAGGAGAGGAGAAGGCGACGCCCCCTTCCTTCTCCCTCTCCCTCTCCTTCCTCCCCCTCTCCCTCTTGGTGGACTCCTACTAGGAATAGGATTCCTATTCCTAGTAGGAGTGGCCCTCCTAGGGCACGCCATAGGGGCCGGCCGGCCTCCTCCCCTTGCTCCTTTATATACAGGGGAAGGGGGCACCTCTAGACACAAGTTGATCTCTCCCAACCGTGTGCGGTGCCCCCCTCCACAGAAACACACCTCGGTCATATCGTTGCAGTGCTTAGGCGAAGCCCTGCGCTGGTAGCTTCATCATCTCCGTCACCACGCCGTCGTGCTGACGAAAGTCTCCTAGGAAGTTCTACTGGATCAAGAGCTCATGGGACGTCATCAAGCTGAACGTGTGCTGAACGCGGAGGCTTCGTACGTTCGGTGCTTGATCGGTTGGATCGCAAAGAAAGTTTGACTACATCAACCGCGTCACTAGACGCTTCCGCTCTCGGTCTATGAGGGTACGTAGACACACTCTCCCCTCTCGTTGCTATGCATCTAGTAGATAGATCTTGCGTGATCGTAGGAAAATTTTGAAATACTACGTTCCCTAACAGTGTCATCATGAGCCAGGTCTATGCGTAGATGATATGCACTAGTAGAACACAAGTGAGTTGTGGACGATAATAGTCATACTGCTTACCAGCATGTCATACTTTGGTTCAGCGGTATTGTGAGATGAAGCAGCCCGGACCGACATTACGCGTACGCTTATGCGAGACTGGTTTCACCGTTATGAGCACTCGCTGCTTAAAGGTGACTGGAGGGTGACTGTCTCTCTCACTTTAGTTGAATCGAGTGTGGCTACGCCCGGTCCTTGTGAAGATTAAAACAACATATACTTGACGAAAAATCGTTGTGGTTTTGTATGCGTAGGTAAGAATGGTTCTTGCTAAGCCCGTAGCAGCCATGTAAAACTTGCAACAACAAAGTAGAGGACGTCTAACTTGTTTTTGCAGGGCATGTTATGATGTGATATGGTCAAGACATGATGAGAGATGATCATGTTTTGTAAAGTTATCGGCAACTGGCAGGAGCCATATGGTTGTCACTTTGTTGTATGAAATACAGTCGCCATGGAATTGCTTTACTTTATCACTAAGCGGTAGCGATAGTCGTGGAAGCAATAGTTGGTGAGACGACAATGATGCTACGATGGAGATCAAGGTGTCGCGCCGCTGACGATGGTGATCATGACGGTGCCTTGGAGATGCAGATCAAAAGCACAAGATGATGATGGCCATATCATGTCACATATTTTGATTGCATGTGATGTTTATTGATGGCTTCTCGCCCCTCGTTGGTTACCCCAAGTGGAAGGTTGAGATGTAGCGTAGCGGCAAATTTCCCTTGGCAAAGATACCAAGGATCGAATCCCGTGAGACTCCGAGGGTCGACAAGTAGGTGTCAACGGCGCCAGAAGCTTAGCGGTTGACGGGACCTACACACAGATACAGATAACTTTGCTCCCAACGAGTACAGAGAGGTTGTCAATCCCTCCGGCCTTGTTGTTTACAAAGGATCAAACACAAGAGATAATAATGATAGCTATGACTGCAACTAGGAAATAAAAAACAGGAAGTAAATAGAAGGTGTGATCAGCGGTGGTAATATGGACCGGGGTCCCATGATGTTCACTAGTGATGTCTCTCTCCCAAAAGATGATAAAACAGCAAAGCGAGGTAAACAAATTACAGCTGGGCAATTGACAGGATTATGTGCGCAAACCAATGCTAACTATGCTGCAAAGAAAGGTAGAGGCTCAAAAGCATGGGTGGTACGCCAAGGCAAGTAGACCGAAATCCATCTGCATCTACTACTAATTATCCACCTTGAGATATCTATCCAGAACATCTCGCTGGTATTAAGTTGCGAATCCCACCCAAAGTGTAAACTCAAAGCAACAGACAACTGCATTAAAAGAACTTTGCGTAAAGTAAACAATCCTTGCACCCGCAAGTACAAGCACCGTTGTTTTCTCCCTTGTGGCAACAGCACATCCCCTAGACTCATGTTTCTGTCACTCAAGCTAGTCATCAGGGGGCATGAACCCACAATCAAGCATAACGCTCCCTCTTGGAGTTACTACCTACTACTTGGCCAAAGCAATAAACAGCAACGGAGAACATGCAAGAATTACTCAAGAACAAAGATATAAAAGAGGTGAATCAAATATATTACTCAAACACAATCTGAACATAGTCTCATGATCCATCAGATCCCAGCAAACTCAGCAAAGCAACAGCAGAAAGATTACATATGTGCCTCGATCATGTAGGGAAGCTCACGAGGTCTAAACCGTGAAGAGCAAAGAGGGGAGGAGAACATCACATAGCTACTGATCATGGACCCATGGTCCAAGGTGGACTACTCACGACTCAACCGAGAAGCGTCCATGGTGGTGGAGAAGCTCCCGGTGGTGGTTCTCCCCTCCGGCAGGGTGTCGGGAAGAGTTCTCCTGATGCTCCCGTTCTTGGAAGCGCTGCGGCGGCGGAACAGAGGCGAGATCGCGAAAAAGGGTTCTGTCCTCGAGGGTTTCGGGACGAGAGGGATATATAGGCAAAGGGGGGCAGCCAGAGGTGGAGCAGGGGCCCCAGGCGCCCCCCTGGCGCGGCCAGGGGTGGGGCCGCGCCAGGTGGCCACCTGGGCCTCCCCTGGCTCCCCTCTGGCCCATCTTTGGTTCTTCGCGAAGCTTCTTGTACGCTGATTTTTCCTATATTTTTCCTGGAATTTTTGGAGCACTTTTAATATGGGGGAAACCTGAAATAGAAAAACAGCAGAAAACAGGAACTGGCACTATGGTGCACTGAGTTAATAGGTTAGTCCAAATATGATCAAAAGTGTATGGAAGTGCATCAGTATCATAGCAATATCACACAAAAGAAGCATGGAGCAAGCAGAAATTATAGATACGTTTTGGACGTATCAACATCCCCAAGCTTAATTCCTGCTCGTCCTCGAGTAGGTAAATGATAACAAGCATAATTTCTGTGGTGACATGCTATCAACCATATAAGAACTTTTAAGTAAAGCAATCAAGGCATGTAATTCAATTCAAGTCATAACAAGCAAGGGTCTATATTAGCATTGTAACAAGCAACATAAGAACATAAAGGTGCAAGAGCTCTCGCTGTCCGTGACTCGAATGTCTCCAAATGGTGTTTGCGTGCAAGAAAGGGGATAGGGATATACGAGAGAGTAAAGCATAGTTTTTGTATTGTTGAGAACTTAATCTACTAAAGTTTCACACTTGGTCTTCTTTGGAATCTTATCTTGACTCATCCCCAGACCACTAGCCAGGTACAAGTCAAAATGATCCACTCCCTTTCGATATTTTGAGCACTCATGCAATGGATGAGCGTAAGCAAGAAAGTTGACACTTAGGATGGCAAAGAGAGAAAAATGATGGAGGGGGAAGACAAAAAAAGGTGTGAAAGGCTCACATCAATGAGGACAATCATAGGCGAGAGAAAGCCAAATGATAGATATGATGTGAGGAGTAGGGATTGCCATGCAACGGATGCACATATGAGCTAAGGTAAGCTCTCCAATGGAACTAGTGGGGGTGCATCCAACTTGCTCGCTCAAGAAGACCTAGAGCTCTTTTGAGGAGGCTCATCATTGGAATATACAAGCCAAGTTCTATAGTGTGAAGGTCCCCACATAGCTATATGCATGAATGATAATCTCTATGGAGTACAAGGTATAAGATGAAGTACGAGTGTGGATCTCTCAAAAGGAATAGTGGTGTGCCCCCTTCTCTCTTTTTATTTCTTTTTCTCCTTTTTCTCTTTTTCTCTTTTTATTTTTTTGTGGCCTCAATGGCTCTTTCTATTTAACTCTCATTTGTCCTCTTTGGGATCTTTTGATTTTGTCCTCTTTGGGATCTTTTCCTCACTTTAGGGGCAACACTCTATATATTACAAGAAGTATAGAAGATCTTTCACACTTTACAAAAGTACTCAACATAAAGAAAATGAAACTATCATGATGTATGCAAATGTATGCCTCTGCCGGTGTAGCAGGATATGCAATGATACTAGCGCGTCATGTAGCAATGATTAGGGCAAGGCCCAACTAGCATGCGGCTCATCGCTCAAGCAAAAAGCATGTATGACATGAAGATCAAGTCATGAGAAGATGGATGTTGCATGGCAATGTATCTCGGAAAGGCTATGGAAATGCCTTGATAGGTAGGTATGGTGGCTATTTTGAGGAAGGATATAATGAGGCTTATGATGACAGAGCGTATCGTGCCAAGGATTTGGATGCACCGGCGAAGTATGCGCCAACTCTCGAGGTGAGAAAGGGCAATGCATGGTACCGAAGAGGCTAGAAAAATATGGCTAGGTGGAAGTGTCAACTTTCGAATACTCACATTAGTCCGAAGAACTCATGCACTTATTATCGGTAACTCTCAATCTAATTAGGAGGTTCACAAAGAGACAAGTACCCCGAGGAGGAGTGTATGGGGGTTTGGTTATCCTTGCGCATCCTCGACTCATGGTACGTGAGTGTACTATAATATTCGATCCCTCCAAAGACTAGTGATCCATCTAGTAGCTAAAGTTCTCAACTATTTTGTAGGTTTTCAAAAATAAACATGGATTGCCCAAAATACGACATCTATCACTAATAGGCTAAAGCTCTTGACACCAAAAGTTCAGACATTACTCATGGCAATACCTCAAAACTATTGCAAGTTACTAGTAAAATTAAATAGCAACCTCAATTACCTACTTTAAGTTAAGACACACAACTCAGTGCAACAGGCAAACTCTCTTAACAAGATAAACATGAAAACTCAAGAGAGTTTAGCAACCAACTAAACAAAAGCTCTTTAAAAAGAAAAGCATGAAAACTAAGAGCTAAACATGACAGCAGCTATGGAAAGACAAAGAACACACACAGCAAAGATAAGCATGAAAATCCTATGTTGTGTTCTAGGTTGAAGTGGAGCGTGTTTCTCTCCCACACAAAGAAAGCTGGGTTCTAACTTGTTATGAACAGCAAGCAAAGCTAAAGAAAACTAAAAAAAGAAACTAAGAGCAAGACGCTCCAAGCATAGCACATAACGCATGAAGTGAAAAAATATAGTGGAACGAAAGACGAACTGATAATTGTTGATGGAGAAGGGGATGCATGGGGGCATCCCCAAGCTTAGACGCTTGAGTCTTCTTGAATATTTCTTGGGGGTGCATGGGGGCATCCCCAAGCTTGAGCGTTTGACCCTCCTGAATCTTCTTTTATCATCTTCCCTCGCACACTTGAAAACTCCCTTCATACATAACTCATCATAATCTGATTAGCGAGGTTAGTACCCACAATAAAATAATTTTTTCCCTACTGGAAATAAAGATAATCTTGAAGAACTACTGTTTCTCAAGATTGCCAAAAGGTTTTTGCAAAGAAAAAGCAAGCTCAAGGTTTGCAAAACGAAGAAAAGGCAAAACAGGACAGAATCTGTGAAAAACAGACCAGCAGGTAGTAAATAATTTTTTCGGGGCACTTCTGCAACTCAAATAAAAAACTCAGAACAGACGCTCGAAAGCCAATTGTATAGAGCATGCTTTCAAAAAAATTCAGATCAAAAAGATGATCTGGTGATTTTATTAGAATTTTTCTGTCCAAGGACAGAATCTGTTTTCTGGACAACACGTCACAACTTTTGAACTTTCTTGCAATCGGAGGCTAAACTTGGCACAAAGCTGAAAAGAAAAGATACAATGATGATGCTACTGTAGTAACAAACATCAAGACACAACAAAAGCAAAATAAAACCTAATTCGTTGTGGGCTGCCTCCCAAAAGCGCTTTCTTTTATGCCTTTAAGCTAGGCATGATGCAAAAAGATCAAGTTGTATCAATTGAACCATCATCAAGATCATCAAAAAGCTCTTCAATAGTACAACTAGTCTTAATAGGACTTTCAAATAAAGGCCTAATAAAGATACTTCTAGGGAGAAAACCAAAAGGTGGAAAGTCAATGGGAGATTCATTTATAAATTTATCAAAGAGAGGTATTTCTTCCAATTCACAGTTTCAACCCCTTTGGCAATAGATGGATTACTTTTGGAACGAGGAGCCTTTGGAACGTAAACGAACTTAGGTTCCTTCTTTGCCGGAGTTTCTACCTTTTTGGGTTTGATTGAGGAGAAAGTAGTTCCTAAAGTGTCAAAGATTTCCTCAATCTTGTCTATCCTAGAAGAATCCAAGTCATGGGATTTGATGGTCTCCAAAGTTTTGAGAATTTTATGCATGGAGCTATCAAGCCTATTCAAATCCCCTTGGATCTTACGGTCCAACTCATTTATCTTATTAATGCTTGGCATCTCTAGCTCTATATTTTCAAGTTTTTTCATAATGTGAGCTAGGGTAATGTCCTCTTGAATGCTAACAACAGGGGGATTTCCAACAAGATTTTCCATAATCCTAAGAGATTCCCAAACTAGGGCTTCTAGGAAATTTCCATTGATAGCAGAATCTAGAATAAACCTATTCCAAGAAGTAATTCCAACATAAAAATTTCTAAGCAGGATAGTAGTAGATTGCTTCTTGGTGGCTCTTTTTTGAGAATAATTAATTCTATACCAAGCATCTTTTAGACTTTCACCACCTCTTTGTTTAAAGGTGAGCACTTCTGCCTCACCAAAGGCAAAAGGACCAGACATAATGCCAACTAAAAGCAAGATAACTATTTTTGTGATTTTTGGTAAGGGACACTAAAGCAAAAACTGAAAGGTAAACTAACAAGACTAAAAAGCAAAGATAAAAGATAGCGTGCAACTCCCCTATCTTGAGGAGTGGAGTCCCCGACAACGGCGCCAGAAACTTGCTTGATGGCTTCTCGCCCCTCGTTGGTTACCCCAAGTGGAAGGTTGAGATGTAGCGTAGCGGCAAATTTCCCTTGGCAAAGATACCAAGGATCGAATCCCGTGAGACTCCGAGGGTTGACAAGTAGGTGTCAACGGCGCCAGAAACTTAGCGGTTGACGGGACCTGCACACAGATACAGATAACTTTGCTCCCAACGAGTACAGAGAGGTTGTCAATCTCTCCGGCCTTGTTGTTTACAAAGGATCAAACACAAGAGATAATAATGATAGCTATGACTACAACTAGGAAATAAAAATCAGGAAGTAAATAGAAGGTGTGATCAGCGGTGGTAATATGGACCGGGGTCCCATGATGTTCACTAGTGACAGCAAAGCGAGGTAAACAAATTACAGCTCGGCAATTGACAGGATTATGTGCGCAAACCAATGCTAACTATGCTGCAAAGAAAGGTAGAGGCTCAAAAGCATGGGCGGTACGCCAAGGCAAGTAGACCGAAATCCATCTGCATCTACTACTAATCATCCACCTTGAGATATCTATCCAGAACATCTCGCTGGTATTAAGTTGCGAATCCCACCCAAAGTGTAAACTCAAAGCAACAGACAACTGCATTAAAAGAACTTTGCGTAAAGTAAACAATCCTTGCACCCACAAGTACAAGCACCATTGTTTTCTCCCTTGTGGCAACAACACATCCCCTAGACTCATGTTTCTGTTACTCAAACTAGTCATCAGGGGGCATGAACCCACAATCAAGCATAACGCTCCCTCTTGGAGTTACTACCTACTACTTGGCCAAAGCAATAAACAGCAACGGAGAACATGCAAGAATTACTCAAGAACAAAGATATAAAAGAGGTGAATCAAATATATTACTCAAACACAATCTGAACATAGTCTCATAATCCATCAGATCCCAGCAAACTCAGCAAAGCAACAGCAGAAAGATTACATATGTGCCTCGATCATGTAGGGCAGCTCACGAGGTCTAAACCGTGAAGAGCAAAGAGGGGAGGAGAACATCACATAGCTACTGATCATGGACCCATGGTCCAAGGTGGACTGCTCACGACTCATCCGGGAAGCGTCCATGGTGGTGGAGAAGCTCCCGGTGGTGGTTCTCCCCTCCGGCAGGGTGCCGGGAAAAGTTCTCCTGATGCTCCCGATCTTGGAAGCGCTGCGGCGGCGGAACAGAGGCGAGATCGCGAAAAAGGGTTCTGTCCTCGAGGGTTTCGGGACGAGAGGGATATATAGGCAAAGGGGGGCAGCCAGAGGCGGAGCAGGGGCCCCAGGCGCCCCCTGGCGCGGCCAGGGGTGGGGCCGCGCCAGGTGGCCGCCTGGGCCTCCCCTGGCTCCCCTCTGGCCCATCTTTGGATCTTCGTGAAGCTTCCTGTACGCTGATTTTTCCTATATTTTTCCTGGATTTTTGGAGCACTTTTAATATGGGGGAAACCTGAAATAGAAAAACAACAGAAAACAGAAACTGGCACTGTGGTGCACTGAGTTAATAGGTTAGTCCAAATATGATCAAAAGTGTATGGAAGTGCATCAATATCATAGCAATATCACACAAAAGAAGCATGGAGCAAGCAAAAATTATAGATACGTTTTGGACGTATCATTTATCTTATTATGCTTCTTATTTTGCTTAGTACGGCGGTAGCATTATAAGATGATCTCTCACTAAATTTCAAGGTATAAGTGTTCTCCCTGAGTATGCACTGTTGCAAAAGTTCGTCGTGCCGAGACACCACGTGATGATCGGGTGTGATAAGCTCTACGTTCTCATACAACGGGTGTAAGCCAGTTTTGCACACGCAGACTACTCGGGTTAAACTTGACGAGCCTAGCATATGCAGATATGGCCTCGGAACACAAGAGACCGAAAGGTCGAGCGTGAATCATATAGTAGATATGATCAACATAAGATGTTCACCATTGAAAACTATTCCATCTCACGTGATGACCGGACATGGTTTAGTTGATTTGGATCATGTGATCAATTAGATGACTAGAGGGATGTCTATCTAAGTGGGAGTTCTTTAGTAATATCATTAAGTTGAACTTTAATTTATCATGAACTTAGTCCTGATAGTATTTGCAAATTATGTTGTAGATCAATAGCTCGCGTTATAGCTCCCCTATGTTTTTTGATATGTTCCTAGAGAAAACTAAGTTGAAAGATGTTAGTAGCAATGATGCGGACTTGTTCCGTGATCTGAGGATTTTCCTCATTGCTGCACAGAAATATTATGTCCTTGATGCACCGCTAGGTGACATATCTATTGCAGGAGCAGATGTAGACGTTATGAACGTTTGACAAGCTCGGTATGATGACTACTTGATAGTTTAGTGCGCCATGCTTTACGGCTTATATCCGGGACTTAAAAAATGTTTTGAACGCCACGGAGCATATGAGATGTTCCAGGAGTTGAAATTAGTATTTCATACTCATGCCCGTGTCGAGAGGTATAAGACCTCTGATAGTACTTTGCCTACAAGATGGAGGAGAATAGCTCAACCAGTGAGCATGTGCTCAGATTGTCTGGGTACTACAATTACTTGAATCAAGTGGGAGTTAATCTTCCAGATAAGATAGTTATTGACAAAATTCTCTAGTCACTATCACCAAGTTAGTAGAACTTCGTGATGAACTATAATATGCAAGGGATGACGAAAGTAATTCCCGAGCTCTTCGCGAAGCTGAAATCGACGAAGGTAGAAATCAAGAAAGAGCATCAAGTGTTGATGGTTAACAAGACCACTTGTTTCAAGTAAAGGTCAAAGGGATAGAAGGGGAACTTCAAGAAGAATGACAAGCAAGTTGTCACTCCCGTGAAGAAACCCAAAGCTAAACTCAAGCCTGAAACTAAGTGCTTCTACTGCAAAGGAAATGGTCACTGGAAGTGGAACTGCCCTAGATACTTGGAGGATAAGAAGGATGGCAAAGTGAACAAAGGTATATTTGATATTCAAATTATTGATGTGTATTTTACTAGTGTTCATAGCAACCCCTGGGTATTTGATACCAGTTCAGTTGCTAAAATTAGTAACTCGAAACGAGAGTTGCAGAATGAGCAGAGACTAGTTAAAGGTGAATAGACGATGTGTGTTGGAAGTGGTTCCAAAATTGATATGATCATCATCGCACACTCCCTATACTTTCGGGATTAGTGTAGAACCTAAATAAATATTATTTGGCATTTGCGTTGAGCATGAATATGATTTGATCATGTTTGTTGCAATACCGTTATTCATTTAAAGTCATAGAATAATTTTTATTCTGTTTACATGACTAAAGCCTTCGATGGTCATACACCCAATGAAAATAGTTTGTTGGATCTCGATCGTAGTAATACACATATTCATAATATTGAAGCCAAAAGATGCAAGGTTAATAATGATAGTGCAACTTATTTGTGGCACTGCCGTTTAGGTCATATTGGTGTAAAGCGCATGAAGAAACTCCATAGTTTTTGGAATCACTTGATTATGAATCACTTGGTGCTTGCGAACCATACCTCATGGGCAAGATGACTAAAAATCTGTTCTCCGAAACAATGGAGCGAGCAACAAATTTGTTGGAAATCATACATACTGATGTATGTGGACCGATGAGTGTTGAAGCTTGATATGTCTCCAACGTATCTATAATTTTTGATTGTTCCATGCTATTATTTATGAAGTCTTAGATGTTTAATGGGCTTTATCATTCACTTTTATATCATTTTTGGGACTAACCTACTAACCCAAAGGCCCAGTCCAGATTGCTATTTTTTTGCCTATTTCAGGGTTTTGGAGAAAAGGAATATCAAACGGAATGAAACCTTCGCAGGAGATATTTTTGGAGGAAATCACGCGAGATAAACTTCGGGGCCAAGCCAGAGGATAGGGGGCCCACCCTCGAGGGTGGGGGGCGCACCCCCTTCCCAGGGCGCGCCGCCTGCCTCGAGGGCAGGCCCCATGGCCCCTGGTGCCCCTCTTCCTCCTATATATGCCTACGTACCCCAGAAACTCCATACGCAGAGAGAAAACCCTAATTCCACCGCCGTAGCTGCTGTTCCCGTGGAGATCCCATCTGGGAGCCTGTTCCCGGAGGGGGATCCATCACGGAGGCCTTCATCATCATCATCATCATCGCCCTCACCATAAGTTGTGAGTAGTTTACCACAGACCTTCGGGTCCATAGCTAGTATCTAGATGGCTTCTTCTCTCTCTCCGGATCTCAATACAAAGTTCTCCTCGGTCTTCGAGGAGATCTATTCGATGTAATCTCTTTTTGCGGTGTGTTTGTCGAGATCAGATGAATTGTGAGTTTATGATCAAGGTTATCTATGAAAGATATTTGTTTCTTCTCTGAACTTTTTGTGTGTGCTCATAATATCCTTGCAAGTCTGTTCGAATTATTGGTTTGGTTTGGCCTACTAGATCTATAGTTCTTGCAATGGGAGAAGTGCTTGGCTTTGGGTTCAATCTTGCGGTGTCCTTTCCCAGTGACAGTAGGGGCAGCAAGGCACGTATTGTATTGTTGCCATCGAGGATAAAAAGATGTGGTTTTCATCATATTGCTTGATTTTATCCCTCTACATCATGTCATCTTGCTTAAGGCGTTACTCTGTTCGTATGAACTCAATACACTAGATGCATGCTGGATAGCGGTCGATGTGTGGAGTAATAGTAGTAGATGCAGGCAGGAGTCGGTCTACTTGTCTCGGACGTGATGCCTATATACAATGATCATGCCTAGATAGTCTCATAATTATTCGCTTTTCTATCAATTGCTCAACAGTAATTTGTTTACCCGCCGTAGAATATCGCTATCATGAGAGAAGCCACTAGAGAAAACTATGGTCCCCGGGTCTATCTTTATCATATTACTTTCCCGTCAACTAGACAATTTCTGTCATCGTTGTTTATTTGCTTTCTTTACCTTTTTGTTTCTATATCAAAAATACCAAAAATATTATCTTATCATCTCTATCAGATCTCACTCTCGTAAGTGACCGTAAAGGGATTGACAACCCCTTATCGCGTTGGATGCGAAGTTCTTATTTGTTTGTGCAGGTGCGAGGGACTGGCGCGTGGTCTCCTACTGGATTGATACCTTGGTTCTCAAAAACTGAGGGAAATACTTACGCTACTGTGCTGCATCTCCCTTTCCTCTTCGAGGGAATACAACGCAAGCTCAAGAGGTATCAAGAAGAATTTCTGGCGCCGTTGCCGGGGAGACTTACGCAAAAGTCATATACCAAGTACCTATCACAAACCCTTATCCTTCGCATTACATTTATTTGCCTCTCGTTTTCCTCTCCCCCACTTCACCTTTGCTGTTTTATTCACCCTTCTTCCGCCGTGTGTTTCTCATTCGCTTGCTTCTTGTTTGCTTGTGTGTGTTGCTTGCTTGCTTGTCATTATGGATCTCCCTTCTAGCGGTGACCCTCACCTCAAGAGGCTGGAGGAGATTGAAAACAATGTTAGATATTTTATGACAATACAATTTGAGCATAATGACTTCTTCAGAAGTGAGCTTAAAGAACAGAAAAAGTTTATGGAGTATATGAATAAAGACCTTTATGATATGACCAAGGAATTTTATGGCTTGAAATCTCAGTTTTCTCATCTTGAGAACTTAATTGCCCAAATTTCGGATAAACAGTCCACCTTGATTAGTAAGATGGCTGCTAAACCGGAAGAGCATGAAAATAAAGATGAAGATCTGAAAGTTATTGATGTGTCTCCTATTAGATCCTTGTTTTCTAGTATTAATCTTGATGAGAATAGGATTGGAGATGATTCTGCTTTAAGGTGTCCCAATCATTCAGAGTTTTTAGATCTTGATGCTAGAATTGCTAAAAGTGGGATCGAAGAGATTAAAACCTTGCATAGTGATGAACCCACTACTTTTGATTTCAAGGGATTCAATTATGATAATTGCTCTTTGGTTAATTGTATTTCCTTGATGCAATCCGTGCTAAATTCTCCGCATGCTTATAGTCAAAATAAAGCTTTCACTAAACATATAGTTGATGCTTTGATGCAATCTTATGAAGAAAAACTTGAGTTTGAAGTTTCTATACCTAGAAAGCTTTATGATGAATGGGAACCTACTATCAAAATAAAAATAAAAGATAATGAATGCTATGCTTTGTGTGATTTGGGTGCTAATGTTTCCACTATCCCAAAAGCTTTGTGTGATTTGCTAGGGTTCCATGAGTTTGATGATTGCTCTTTAAATTTGCATCTTGCGGATTCCACTATCAAGAAACCTATGGGAAGAATTAATGATGTTCTTATTGTTGCCAATAGGAATTATGTGCCCGTAGATTTCATTGTTCTTGATATAGATTGCAATCATTCATGTCCTATTATTCTTGGTAGACCTTTCCTTAGAACGATTGGTGCAATTATTGATATGAAGAAAGGAAATATTAGATTCCAATTTCCGTTAAGGAAAGGCATGGAACACTTTCCTATAAGGAAAATCAAATTACCGTATGAATCTATCATGAGAGCCACTTATGGATTGCCTTCCAAAGATGGTAATACCTAGATCTATCTTGTATCGTGACTAGCTAGGGGCGTAAAACGATAGCGCTTGTTGGGAGGCAACCCAATTTTTTGTTTTTTGTTTTTTTTGCTGTTAGGGAATAAATATTGCATCTAGCCTCTGATTATATGTGTTTTCATGTTTGGTTTAGTGTTTGTGCCAAGTAGAACCTTTGGTAAGAGTTGTGTGAAGTTTATATGATCCTGCTGTGAAAAACAGAATCGTTAGCGCTTGCTAAAGTAGTCTTCAGATTTTACTGGAGCGTGCTTTTTAGTTGATTCTTTTTGCTGCCGATTTGTAGACAAATTGCACAAATTTAACAATTTAGTTTGAATTATTTGGGGTTCTATAAGTATGCTAACCCAGCAGATTACTGCAGACTGTTCTGTTTTTGATAGATTCTGTTTTTCGTGTGTTGTTTGCTTATTCCGATGCATCTATGAGTAATATTGGAGGATATGAACCATAGAGAACTTGGAGTACAGTAGGTTTAACACCAATATAAACAATGAATGACCTTTGAGTGGTGATTTGCTTTCTCTTACTAACGGAGCTCACGAGAATTTTTGTCTAAGTTTTGTGTTGTGAAGTTTTCAAGTTTTGAGTATTGCTTTGATGGACTATGGAACAAAGAGTAGCAAGGGCCTAAGCTTGGGGATGCCCAAGGCACCCCAAGTAAAATTCCAGGACAACCAAAAGCCTAAGCTTGGGGATGCCCCGGGAAGGCATCCCCTCTTTCGTCTTCATCCATCGGTAACTATACTTGGAGCTATATTTTTATTCGCAACATGTTATGTGTTTTGCTTGGAGCGTCTTGTATAATTTGAGTCTTTGCTTGTTAGTTTGCCACAATCATCCTTTCTGGGAACACCTATTTTAGAGAGTTAAATATGGCTTAGAAATTTTTAGAACACTCTATATGCTTCACTTATATCTTTTGAGTTGGACAGTTTTTGCTCTAGTGCTTCACTTATATCTTTTAGAGCACGATGGTGGTAATATTTTGTAAAAATTGTTGAAATCTCATGATTCACTTAGATCTATTTGAGAGTATATTAAAACAGCATGGTAAAGTGTTTAGGCTAAAGAAACTAGTCTTCACATGATAAACATCCAATGTCAATGTAGTAAAAAAATTCACACCAAGTGCATTGAGTAGAAAGAGATGTTGGATGCTTGGTAATTGTTTTGAGACATGAGGATAGTGATATTAGAGTCATGCTAGTGGAGTAATTATGAAATTGAGAAATATTTGTGTTAAGGTTGGTGATTCCCGTAGCATGCACGTATGGTGAACCGTTGTGTCACTAAGTTAAAGCATGAGGTATTTGTAGAGTGTCAACCTTTGTGTGGAGGTCGGGGGCGCGCGATGGTTAACTCCTACCAACCTCCCCCCCTAGGGGCATGCGTTGATTGCTTTGTTTTGATGACTCATTGATTTTTGCAATAAGTATATGAGTTCTTATGACTAATGTTGAGTCCATGGATTATACACACTCTCACCCTTCCACCATTGCTAGCCTCTCTTGTACCGCGCAACTTTCGCCGGTGCCATAAACCCACTATATATCCTTCCTCAAAACAGCCACCATATTGTTCCTCAAAACAGCCACCATACCTACCTATCATGGCATTTCCATAGCCATTCCGAGATATATTGCCATGCAACTTTCCACCCTTCCGTTCATATGACACGCATCATATTGTCATATTGCCTTTGCATGATCATGTAGTTGACATCGTATTTGTGGCGAGGCCACCATGCATAATTTTTATACATGTCACTCTTGTTTCATTGCACATACCGGTACACCGCCGGAGGCATTCATATAGAGTCATACTTTGTTGTAGTATCGAGTTGTAATCTTGTGTTGTAATGAAAGTGTGATGATCATCATCTATAGAGCATTGTCCCATGGGAGGAAAGGCTGAATCTATAAAGCCCCTCCGCAAAAAAAAGAGAGAAAGGCCAAAAAAAGGGAAAGGCCCAAAAAAAAGAAAAAAAGAAAAAGAAAAGAAAAGAAAAGGGACAATTGATACTATCTTTTTCCACACTTGTGCTTCAAATTAGCACCTTGTTCTTCATTGTAGAGAGTCTCATGCTTAGTCACTTTCATATACTAGTGGGAATTTTCATTATAGAACTTGGCTTGTATATTCCAACGATGGGCTTCCTCAAATGCCCTAGGTCTTCATGAGCAAGCTAGTTGGATGCACACCCACTAGTTTCTTTTGTTGAGCTTTCATTCATATTTAGCTCTAGTGCATCCGTTGCATGGCAATCCCTACTCACTCACATTGATATCTATTGATGGGCATCTCCATAGCCCGTTGATGCGCCTAGTCGATGTGAGACTATCTCCCTCTTTTTGTCTTCTCCACAACCACCTCTATTCCACCCATAGTGCTATGTCCATGGCTCACGCTCATGTATTGCGTGAAAGTTGAAAGGTTTGAAAAGATAGAGCATGAAAACAAATGCTTGGCTGAAATCGGGGTTGTGCATGATATGAATATTATGTGTGATACCAAGGGAGCATAGCCAACACTATATGATTTTGTAGGGATAACTTCCTTTAGCCATAGTATTTTGAGAAGACGTGATTGCTTTGTTAGTATTGCTTGAAGTATTATTATTTCTTATGTCAATATAGACTTTTATCTTGAATCTTTCAGATCTGAATATTCATGCCACAATTAAGAGAATTACATTGAAAAACTATATTTGTTAGCATTCCACATCAAAAATTCTTTCTTTATCATTTACCTACTCGAGGACGAGCAGGAATTAAGCTTGGGGATGCTTGATACGTCTCCAACGTATCTATAATTTTTTCTTGTTCCATGCTATTATTTATGAAGTCTTAGATGTTTAATGGGCTTTATCATTCACTTCTATAACATTTTTGGGACTAACCTACTAACCCAAAGGCCCAGTCCAGATTGCTGTTTTTTTGCCTATTTCAGGGTTTTGCAGAAAAGGAATATCAAACGGAGTCCAAACGGAATGAAACCTTCGTAGGAGATATTTTTGGAGGAAATCACGCGAGATAAACTTCAGGGCCAAGCCAGAGGACAGGGGCCCGCCCTCGAGGGTGGGGGGCGCGCCCCCCTTCCCAGGGCGCGCCCCTGCCTCGAGGGCAGGCCCCATGGCCCCTGGTGCCCCTCTTCCTCCTATATATGCCTACGTACCCCAGAAACTCCATACGCAGAGAGAAAACCCTAATTCCACCGTCGTAGCTGCTGTTCCCGTGGAGATCCCATCTTGGAGCCTGTTCCGGGAGGGGGATCCATCACGGAGGCCTTCATCATCACCATCATCGCCCTCACCATGAGTTGTGAGTAGTTTACCACAGACCTTTGGGTCCATAGCTAGTATCTAGATGGCTTCTTCTCTCTCTCTGGATCTCAATACAAAGTTCTCCTTGGTCTTCGAGGAGATCTATTCGATGTAATCTCTTTTTGCGGTGTGTTTGTCGAGATCCGATGAATTGTGAGTTTATGATCATGGTTATTTATGAAAGATATTTGGTTCTTCTCTGAACTTTTTATGTGTTCTCATAATATCCTTGCAAGTCTCTTCGAATTATTGGTTTGGTTTGGCCTACTAGATCTATAGTTCTTGCAATGGGAGAAGTGCTTGGCTTTGAGTTCAATCTTGCGGTGTCCTTTCCCAGTGACAGTAGGGGCAGCAAGGCACGTATTGTATTGTTGCCATCGAGGATAAAAAGATGGGGTTTTCACCATATTGCTTGAGTTTATCCCTCTACATCATGTCATCTTGCTTAAGGCGTTACTCTGTTCGTATGAACTCAATACACTAGATGCATGCTGGATAGCGGTCGATGTGTGGAGTAGTAGTAGTAGATGCAGGCAGGAGTCGGTCTACTTGTCTCGGCCGTGATGCCTATATACAATGATCATGCCTAGATAGTCTCATAATTATTTGCTTTTCTATCAATTGCTCGACAGTAATTTGTTTACCCGCCGTAGAACATCGCTATCATGAGAGAAGCCACTAGAGAAAACTATGCCCCCGGGTCAATCTTTATCATATTACTTTCCCGTCAACTAGCCAATTTCTGTCGCCGTTGTTTATTTGCTTTCTTTACCTTTTTGTTTCTACATAAAAAATACCAAAAATATTATCTTATCATCTCTATCAGATCTCACTCTCGTAAGTGACCGTAAAGGGATTGACAACCCCTTATCGCGTTGGCTGCGAAGTTCTTATTTGTTTGTGCAGGTGCGAGGGACTGGCGTGTGGTCTCCTACTGGATTGATACCTTGGTTCTCAAAAACTGAGGGAAATACTTACGCTACTGTGCTGCATCTCCCTTTCCTCTTCGAGGGAATACAACGCAAGCTCAAGAGGTAGCAAAGCTCGCGGCGGGTATCGTTATTTTC
This sequence comes from Secale cereale, assembly GCA_902687465.1. Lineage (NCBI taxonomy): Eukaryota > Viridiplantae > Streptophyta > Magnoliopsida > Poales > Poaceae > Secale > Secale cereale. Next base: position 799,653,110 of record LR738715.1, read on the forward strand.
TGACCTTCACTGATGATTTGAGCAGATATGGGTATATCTACTTGATGCAGCACAAGTGTGAAACATTTGAAAAGTTCAAATAATTTCAGAGTGAAGTAGAGAATTATCGTAACAAGAAAATAAAGTTTCTACGATCTGATCGTGGAGGTGAATATTTGAGTTACGAGTTTGGTCTTCATTTGAAACAATGTGGAATAGTTTCACAACTCACGCCACCCGCAACACCACAACGTAATGGTGTGTCCGAACGTCGTAGCCGTACTTTATTAGATATGGTGCGGTCTATGATGTCTCTTACCGATTTACCACTATCGTTTTGGGGTTATGCTTTAGAGACAGCTGCATTCACGTTAAATAGGGCACCATCTAAATCCGTTGATACGACGCCTTATGAACTATGGTTTGGCAAGAAACCAAAGTTGTCATTTCTTAAAGTTTGGGTTTGCGATGCTTATGTGAAAAAGCTTCAACCTAATTAGCTCGAACCCAAGTCGGAGAAATGTGTCTTCATAGGATACCCAAAGGAGACTGTTGGGTACACCTTCTATCACAGATCTGAAGGAAAAATATTCGTTGCTAAGAATGTATCCTTTCTAGAGAAGGAGTTTCTCTCAAAAGAAGTGAGTGGGAGGAAAGTGGAACTTGATGAGGTAATTGTACCTTCTCCCGAATTGGAAAGTAGTACATCACAGAAACTGGTTCCAGTGATTCCTACACCAATTAGTGAGGAAGCTAATGATGATGATCATGAAACTTCAGATCAAAATTCTGTTGAACTTCGTAGATCAACCAGAGTACGTTCCGTGCTAGAGTGGTACAGCAACCCAGTTCTGGAAGTCATGTTACTAGACCATGATGAACCTACGAACTATGAGGAAGCGATGATGAGCCCAGATTCCGCAAAATGGCTTGAAGTCATGAAATCTGAGATGGGATCGATGTATGAGAACAAAGTGTGGACTTTGGTTGACTTGCCCGATGATCGGCAAGCCATCGAAAATAAATGGATCTTCAAGAGGAAGACTGACGCTGACGGTAATGCTACTGTTTACAAAGCTCGACTTGTTGCGAAAGGTTTTTGACAAGTTCAAGGAGTTGACTACGATGAGACTTTCTCACCCGTAGTGATGCTTAAGTGTGTCCGAATCATGTTAGCAATTGCCGCATTTTATGATTATGAAATCTGGCAAATGGATGTCAAAACTGCATTCCTGAATGGATATCTCAGAGAAGAGTTGTATATGATGCAACCAGAAGGTTTTGTCGATCCTAAAGGTGCTAACAAAGTGTGCAAGCTCCAGCGATCCATCTATGGACTGGTGCAAGCATCTCGGAGTTGGAATATACGCTTTGATGAGGTGATCAAAGCATATGGTTTTATACAGACTTTTGGAGAAGCCTGTATTTACAAGAAAGTGAGTGGGAGCTCTGTAGCATTTCTAATATTATATGTGGATGACATATTGTTGATTGGAAATGATATGTAATTTCTGGATGGCATAAAAGGATACTTGAATAAGAATTTTTCAATGAAAGACCTCGGTGAAGTTGCTTACATATTAGGCATCAAGATCTATAGAGATAGATCAAGATGCTTAATTGAACTTTCATAAAGCACATACCTTGATAAAGTCTTGAAGAAGTTCAAAGTGGATCAGTCAAAGAAAGGGTTATTGCCTGTGTTACAAGGTGTGAAGTTGAGTAAGACTCAATGCCCAATCACTGCAGAAGATAGAGAGAAAATGAAAGTCATTCCCTATGCCTCAGCCATAGGATCTATCATGTATGCAATGCTATGTACCAGACCTGATGTGTGCCTTGCTATAAGTTTAGCAGGGAGGTACCAAAGTAATCCAGGAGTGGATCACTAGACAGCGGTTAAGAACATCCTGAAATACCTGAAAAGGACAAAGGATATGTTTCTCGTAGATGGAGGTGACAAAGAGCTCGTCGTAAACGGTTACGTTGATTCAAGCTTTGACATTGATCCGGATGACTCTAAGTTACAAACCGAATATGTATTTTTATTAAATGGTGGAGCCGTCAGTTGGTGCAGTTCCAAGCAAAGCGTCGCGGCGGGATCTACGTGTGAAGCAGAATACATAGCTGCTTCGGAAGCAACAAATGAAGGAGTCTAGATGAAGGAGTTCATATCCGATCTAGGTGTGATACCTAGTGCATCGGGTCCAATGAAAATCTTTTGTGACAACACTGGAGCAATAGCCTTGGCGAAGAAATCCAGGTTTCACAAGAGAACAAAGCACATCAAAAGACACTTCAATTCCATCCGCGATCAAGTCAAGGAGGGAGACATAGAAATTTGCAAGATACATACAGATCTGAATGTCGCAGATCCGTTGACTAAGCCTCTTCCACAGGCAAAACATGATCAACAGCGAGACTCCATGGGTGTTAGAATCATTACTTTGTAATCTAGATTATTGACTCTAGTTCAAGTGGGGGACTGAAGGAAATATGCCCTAGAGGCAATAATAAAGATGTATTTGTATTTCCTTATATCATGATAAATGTCTTTTATTCATGCTAGAATTGTATTAACCGGAAACTTAGTACATGTGTGAATACATAGACAAAACAATATGTCCCTAGTATGCCTCTACTAGACTAGCTCATTGATCAAAGATGGTTATGTTTCCTAGCCGTAGACATGAGTTGTCATTTGATCAACGAGATCACATCATTAGGATAATGATGTGATGGACAAGATCCATCCGTTAGCTTAGCACTATGATCGTTTAGTTTTACTGCTATTGCTTTCTTCATGACTTATACATGTTCCTATGACTATGACATTATGCAACTCCCGAATACCGGAGGAACACTATAGCGACCACGATCCGAATGGACCGAAGTCTCTGTGTTTCAGTGTCATCCCTGGATCAGTAATGCTGACACACATAATACTTGAAGAATTTATAACAGAGTGGCAATCACACACTTATTACATCGTATGTCTCCAAAGAGAACTTATTACAAAAGTCTATGGCTTAAGGCCACCTAACAAAATAACAGCGGAAGGCTTGGAAGATAAGTGAGTCCATCAACTCCAACGGCATAGCTGAGTGCATGACAAACGACCTAGAACGTCTTACTCCTCGTCTGAAAAGTCTGCAACGTAAAATGTTGCAGCCCAAAACGGGTCAGCACATGGAATATGCTGGCAAGATAACACAGAAGATGCAAGTAACAGAATAAAGGCTAACACTACATGCATATTTGACTGGTGGAGGCTCTAAGGTTAAAGTTTTTGCGTAAAGCCAATTTTTCCCTACAACAAAGGAATAAGTTTTATTTTAACTATCATGGTAGTTGAAACATCCTTGAGAAGGTACCTCCAACTCAATCCCAATTAAAATAATCACTAACCCAACAAATTAACTTTAGAGTGATGAGATCAACCAATAATTCAAGTACCAGATACTCAAGATTGTCCATAACCGGGGACACGACTAATCATGATCAGTTTGTACACTCTGCAGAGGTTTGTGCACTTTTCCCACAAGACTCAATCTCCTCCGTTGAATTTCTCGCACTGCATGGTGTTTGAGAAACGGATGACCGAGACACAGTCTTTCAAAAGCATTTACTCTTTACCCCGGGTGGACCGGTACACCTACTTTCCCCTACATCTGCTAGTCCACCACTGAAAGAGCTCACACAACTTACTCATACTATGCCAGAGCCCATAATGGCATTGTGGCTGCACACGAAAGTTTCTAGCATGAATAGTTTTATGATCCCTTTGAGCCTGGGTGGCATTCCATAGGAGAATCACACGGAACCCCGGGATTTCCTAGGACAACACTGGATTCTCCAGGTGCCCTGCAACCAATCCATCCAGATGTGTATTCAAGTAGCCACCTTAAGTTGAACCATTAATTAACAACTCACATCTGTCATGGATTTCACTCAAACCCAAACCAGGTCTACGAGCATAGCATGGCAACCTAAGCATAACGTAGAAGTAACTCCCAAGGGTTTGAAAAATAATGCAGGTAATAGGTTCTACCTCAATCTACTTCCCAGACCCACAAGTTAAGAGATCCTACTCATGCAATGTGTGAGGGTTTGATCTAATGCATAAAAAACTGGGTTATAAAAAGGGTATGATCAAAGTGTTACTTGCCTTGCTGATGATTCGCAAAACCTAGAGACTCATAGTAGCACGCTTCACAGTCCGGGTATTCTATCGCAAGCAAACAATAGCATACATAAGCAATCAAGCAATAGTGCACAAACAAAACTCCAAACAAGAAGATCTAACCAAAAAGTTCAACTTAAGAACTCCGGTTCACAAAAAGAATCAAATCGAATGAAGCAACGAAACTCAAACTGCGAAAGAAACGAGATCCGTCGACTAGATTGATCTAGGGTCAAATTTTACAGTAGCAAAACTTTGTTCAAGTTGGTTAAACGGAAAAAGGGCGTTGAGACGAAGATCTGGGATTTTGAATCACCTGATTCTGATTCTCGAGCGAAAAGAAAAAAGAAAAACAAGATCAGGGCAGAAATCACGATCGAAATAATCGCGGATAAATACCCTGAAAAAAGAAAACCGACGAACAGGCTAACGAACGAACGTTCGCTGTCTGCGGCTAACGGCGAACAACGTTCGTTAAAACGAATGTACGGACGAACGTCTGCTAAATAACTAAACCGAATAGAAAAACCGAACCGATCTAGAAAAAAATGAATCTAGGGTTTTCAAAGAAAACCGAATGGTTTTTACGGAAAACCGACGGCTACCTCGAGAAAGACGAACTCCGGCGGCGGCGGGTCCGGCGATGGTGGTGCGGTGGTCCGGCGGCGGCGGCTAGCGCGGCGGCTGGCGGCGACGCTAGGGCGACGACGGCTAGGGTTGGCGTGGGAGGCGAGGCGGGCTGGGGCGGCTCGGCGGCCGGTTGGGCCTCGGCTTATAAAGGCCCCCGGCTAGGGGAGTCCTAGCCGGTTACGGCCCAAGGTCGGTTCGCACTTTTTTTAAACGAGTCCTGACGTACAAAAACTAACGAAAGAAATATTAATAGGGCTCCAAAAATTCCGAAATAAATTTTCATCGTCCTCTAATAATATTTAGGACAAAGTGAACATTTTTCTCGGACCTAAATGCAATTTTGAAAAACGCGTATTTCTCCGTTGCAAATAAAATCGCAAATAAATCAAAAAAAAACCAAAAGTGATTTTAATTTTTTTCCTCCAATATTTCTGTTATTTTGGAGAAGTCATATTGTCTCCGCTCATATATTTTATTTAGAAATATTTTTAGGAGAGAAAAATAATTAAAACCAATGCTATCCTCGCACTGGTATTCGAGAAACTCAAATACGAAAACGGTAGAATTTCCAACTCTCTCCGTAGGTCCTTGAGTTGCTTAGAATTTTCGAGGATCGCCACGCACAAAATGCAAAGAAATATGAATGCAGTATGATCTATGTATAACAATCCAAATTGAAAATTTTGGATGTTACAAACCTACCCCCCTTAGAATGAATCGCGCCCTCGAGATTCGGCTTGGCTAGAGAACAGGTGTGTGTGGTCCTTGCGTAGATCGTCTTCTCATTCCCTGGTGGCTTCTTCCTCGGTGTGGTGAATCCACTGAACTTTGCAAAACTTGATAACCTTACTGCGGGTGACTCTACTCAAGAATTCGAGAATCTTGACAGGCTTCTCCTCGTAAGTCAGATCACTATCCAACTGAATTGCTTCCAGGGGTACTGTGTTTCTTAGAGGGATATCGGCCATCTCCGCATGGCACTTCTTAAGCTGCGAAACGTGAAACACATCATGCACTCCTGACAATTCTTCGGGTAACTCCAACTTATAGGCAACCTCTCCCATGCGTTCCAAAACACGATAAGGTCCCACAAATATCAGGGCTAGCTTTCCCTTAACTCTGAAACGTTTAATTCCTCGCAGAGGCGATACTCTCAGGTACGCTCTGTCTCCGGTTTCATAGGCTACTTCCTTGCGCTCCGAGTCTGCATAACTCTTCTGCCTGGACTGAGTTACCTTCAGTCTATCCCGAATCAACTTAACCTTCTCTTCTGATTCTTTGATCAGATCTGGTCCAAACAACTGACGGTCTCCAACTTCATCCCACATCAACGGTGTTCGGCATCTCCTTCCGTACAACGCTTCGAACGGTGCCATCTTCAAACTGGCCTGATACATGTTGTTGTACGAGAACTCATCGTAGGATAAATTTTCATCCCAACTAGATCCATAATATAGCGCATAGGCTCTCAACATGTCCTCCAGAATCTGATTGACTCTCTCGGTCTGCCCGTCGGTCTACGGATGAAAAGCTGTACTGAATTCCAGCCTCGTTCCCAGAGTTTGGTGTAGCTGATGCCAAAACTTTGAGGTGAACTGTGGTCCTCTATCTGATACAATGGTCCTCTGAACTCCGTGCAGACATACGATCCTGTTCATGTATATCTTGGCCAACTTCGCACTGGTGTACGTGGTTTTCACGGGGATAAAGTGGCCTACCTTGGTCAAGCGATCCACTACTACCCAGATTGAGTCATATCCAGATTTGGTCCTGGGCAATCCGGTGATAAAGTCCATGCCAAGCTTCTCCCACTTCCATTCGGGTATCGGCATAGGCTGTAGCAATCCTGTTGGCTTCTGATGCTCTGCCTTCATTCTCTGGCATACATCACATATAGCTACATACTCGGCAATATCCTTCTTCATTCCCGTCCATCAGAAATGCTCCTTCAAATCCAAATACATCTTGGTGTTTCCGGGGTGTATCGAGTATGGCGAATCATGTGCTTCCTGCAGTATCAACTTCCTGATCTCCGGGTCATTGGGCACATAGATTTGATCCTCAAACCACAAGGTGTCGTGCTCGTCCTCACGAAATTCCTTGGCTTTTCCCTCACTCATCCTCTTCTTTATCTCGGAAATATCCTTGTCATGCTTCTGGGCTTCGTGTATCCTTCCCAGCAATGTTGATTGAACCTCCAATGTTGCGACAAAACCTCAAGGAACTATCTCCAAACGAAGCTCCCTGAGATCTTCTGCTAACTCCTGTGGTGATCCCCCTTTTACTAGGGTATTCGCATAACTCTTCCGGCTCAAAGCGTCTGCAACGACATTGGCCTTTCCTGGGTGATAGTGCAGCTTCATATCGTAATCCTTTATAAGCTCCAACCATCTCCTTTGCCTAAGGTTCAGCTCCTTCTGAGTGAAAATGTACTTCAAACTCTTGTGATCCGTGTACACATCACAACGATTTCCAATAAGGAGATGTCTCCAAGTTTTGAGTGCGTGCACTACAGCTGCTAACTCCAGATCATGCGTCTCATAATTCAACTCGTGCGGTCGCAGTTGACGAGATTCATAGGAAACAACTCTTCCATCCTGCATGAGTACTCCTCCAAGTCCTAAGCGTGAAGCATCGCAGTACACTTGGAAATCCTTGCGTATATCTGGCAAGATCAGCACTGGGGCTGTCGTTAACCATTTCTTCAATTCCTGGAAACTTTCTTCGCACTCTTCAGTCCAATGGAACTTTGTCTCCTTCTTCAACAATGTCGTCATTGGCTTTGCAATCTTGGAGAAATTTTCTATGAATCTCCGGTAATATCCCGCGAGTCCAAGAAAACTGCGGATCTCTCCAACTGAAGTGGGTGCCAACCACTCCATGACTGCGTGCACTTTGATGGGGTCCGCTGCTATACCTTCTCCTGATATAACATGCCCTAAAAATCCAACTTCTTTCAACCAAAACTCGCATTTACTAAACTTGGCATACAATTGATGCTCTCTGAGCTTCTCCAGTACCAAACGCAAATGCTCCGCGTGTTCCTCTTCGTTCTTCGAGTACACCAAAATATCATCAATGAATACCACGACAACATATCATCAATGAATACCACGACAAAATTATCCAAGAACTCCATGAACACCTTATTCATCATACTCATGAAATAGGCAGGGGCGTTAGTCAATCCAAATGACATAACCGTATACTCATATAGCCCATACCTTGTGGTGAAGGCTGCCTTAGGTATATCCTTCTCTCGGATCTTCAACTGGTGGTATCCATACCGTAGATCGATCTTGGAGAATACCTTCGCTCCCTGGAGTTGGTCGAACAGATCATTGATCATCGGCAGCGGGTACTTGTTCTTAATCGTCACTTCATTCAGGTCTCGATAATCAACGACCATTCTTAAAGATCCATCCTTCTTCTCGACCAAAAGCACTAGGGCCCCCCACGATGATGAACTCCGGCGAATAAATCCTTTCTCCAGTAACTCCTTAATCTGCTTTTTGATCTCCTCCAGATCATTCGCTCGCATCTGGTATGGTCTCTTCGATATAGGTCCGGTGCCACGCAACAGCTCTATCAAAAACTCAATATCCCTATCCGGTGGCATGTCAGGTAGCTCCTCTGAAAAAACATCCGGATAATCCTTTACTACAGGCACTTCCTCTTGAACAACTCTCGTGAGAGAATGTACTTGTGTCCTTATAGGCAAATGCCTAGATACATACTTGATCCTTTTTCCCTCCGGGGTGGTAGGCAAAATAGACTTACTGGCACAATCGATGTTCCCACCATACATCGATAGCCAATCCATACCTAGTATCACATCCAATCCTTGTGACTCCAAAACTATCAGGTCTGAGGGGAAAACATGGCGTCCTATGACCAATGGCATCTGAAAACATCCTTGATGTGCCATATACTCCGCTCCTGGAGAACTTACTAACATGGGGGTCTTAAGGACTTGGGTGGCCAGCTTATGTCTATTTACGAATCCCCTTGAAATGTATGAATGCGATGCACCAATATCGAAAAGAACTATTGCGGTAAATGACTTAACCAAAAACTTACCGACAACAGCATCTGGTTGCTCTTCAACCTCCTCCACGGTCACATGGTTCACTTGTCCTTTATTGAATGGATTGGGCTTCTTCCCGGCGCTTCCATTGCCGTTCCCATTCTTAGCTTCAGGGCACTCCGTGGCATAATGTCCATTCTTCCCGCACTTGAAACAGGTGACGTGGCTCAAATCCCTCTTGGCGGGTGTGGATGGAGTAGAGTGGTTCTGATTATTGTTTGCTCCATTCCCATTCCCATTCTTGGAGCCATTGTGGTTGTGAGAACTTCCTCTAGTGTGGGTGTGGCTTCCATGGTTATGGGTGTATCCTCCCGAATTTGGAGTGAATCGGGGCTTCTGCTGGGCTCCAGAATTATTCCTTCCTTGTCCATACTTCCTCTTGCGACTCTCAATCTCCCGCTGCTTCCCTTCAATCATAAGAGCCTTATCTACCAACTCCTGGTAGTTGTTGAAGGTTGCCACCATCAACTGTACGCTCATCTCATCATTTACCCCTTCCATAAACCTCTCCTGCTTAGCGGCATCTGTGGCCACATCATCTGGGGCATAACAAGATAGGGTACTAAACTCATCTACGTACTGAGCCACAATACGATTTCCTTGGTGCAAATTGTAAAACTCCCGCTTCTTCATGCTCATAGCTCTAGTTGAGACATGGGCAGTGCGAAAAGCTTGCTGGAACTGCTCCCAAGTGACATTGGCTATAGGGAAAGTGGCTGTGTAATTCTCCCACCATGCTGCGGCTGGTCTAGACAACTGATATGCGGCAAATCGCACCTTCTCAGCATCCACGCAATTGGCGGTGGTCAAATCCTTTCCAATCTTGCGCAGCCAGTCATCAGCAACTATTGGTTCAATGCTGCTAGCAAACACCGGTGGTTGCAACCTTAAGAAACGTGTCAGGTTGTCCACGGGTGGTGGTGGTGGTGGGTTGTTTTTGTTGTTCTGGTTATTCTGAGTGTTTTAGACAAGAAGTTGCATCAAGGTGTTCTGCTGCTGGATCAACTGAGTGAGCTCAGGGGGAAACACAAATCCGGGCTCACGTCTTGGAGGCATCTGATAGGTGTAGAGGGAAGAGATTAGAATAGAAAATGAGGTCTAAGGGAAAATCACTATCGGGACCCCGATCCTAAGTCACACAGGTCTAGCCTGTAACACATCATATCACTTTGCGGCCTCACGCACGGTATCCCCACGGGTGCCACCTTACCTGGCCCGGGACCGTTTGCGCATTTTGGCACACGTATATGATAGTGTCGCTAGCATCCGTATGACAGAGAACCCGGGCCGACGTGACTAGTTATAAACCAAAAGTGGCACTAAATTACAGAGACATGCATACATGACCCAGCAACGAACGTGTCGGTCATCAACGTATGAACCCAAGTCGTAGCAAGCTACAAGGACTTAAAGGAACAACGCGTGACATTTCCCCTAAGGGACAGACACAGGAACGAAGAAGGACACATGCCGGCCAGCCTAAGTGTTCCGGAGCAGTAGCGAGCTACCAAGGCTCGGTGGAAGCACTAGGAGGCATTTCCCTGTAACATAGGCTACCAAAGGTAAACGACTAGGTGTCGGCTCCCACACATAGCAATACACATTACACGTACGCATAACATGCAAGTATGTGCTGTACAACATGGCATCACAACATAACTCAACAACTCATATAGATAAAGGCCCAGAAGAGCCATCATAGCATTTATTACAATCAGAGGTCACATGACCGAACATACAGAGCATACAGGCAACGGAGGCATAACATGTCTGAGTACAGACAACTACAAATGAAGAAGGCTGAAAAGCCTCACTATCTACAAGACCCTCCCAAGGGTACAAGATCGTAGCTGAGGTAACAAGCTAAACGTCGAAGTCCACGTGGAACCACTAGCGAGACTGAGGTCTCTCTGCAAAAACATAATTAAGCAAACGTGAGTACAAAGGTACTCAGCAAGACTTACATCAGAACTAGCTACATATGCATCAGTATCAACAAAGGGATGGTGGTGTTTGACTGCAGCAAGCCAGCTTTGACTCGATGGCTATCCTGAACTACGACTGCAAGCAACTCTTTTGAGGTGGCGCACACGAGTCCACATATTCACCAATCAATACACCACTATGGATCCGCTCCCGTTTCCCTACGAGAAGGCCATCCATAGCACTCACGCTTATCTTGCGTGTTTTAGAGTATCCACTTTCACTTGTCTATGAACTGTAATAGGCAACCCAGAAGTCCATTTCCGCGGACACGGCTATTTGAATAGATTATATATAACCCTGCAGGGGTGTACTTCTTCACACACGCTCTCGCCACTTACCGCCATGTACACGTCATGTATCTCGGCAACCTTCAAGCGGAAGCCTAGTGAGGGTGTCGGCCACGACCTGACTAACCACACAAGTTTCTCGTCCAGGTTTATCGCCTATTTGGGTTCCATCCGTGGCGAGATCTGGCCGGGGTGTCGCTCACGGCCCCAAACGATGTGTACAGGGTTCCCGCATCACCAAACGGGCGATCGGTACACCGTGCCACGTACCTGCCGCGTCACAACCCACCCCGAGGGTCAGCGCTGCGCACGACCTCCAGTAAACTACAAACACCAGAAACTAGTTGCAACTCCTGGACAGAGATCATGTTGATTAATAAGTCGAGAGAGTCAATTAAGGATCCCAATGTGTGGTAGTAGCTGTTTCATGGACCAACCAACACAGAACTCAGTTCCTGAGGACGGCTGCAATGAGACAACCCACCATGTACTCCTACATGGCCTCTCATCGCTACCTTTACCAAATCGTGTTCACACACTTAGCTCTCAATAGTAGGACATGTTCACCACATTCCAATTCATCCCCGATGAATCAGACCTGACACAACTCTAAGCAATAGCAGGCATAACCAGAAAGCATGAATGAGTAGGCACAACATGGCTCAAACAACTCCTACTCATACTAGTGGGTTTCAACTATTTACTATGGCAATGACAGGTCATGCAATGGAAAGGGGTTCAACTACCGCAGCAGGTAACAGTTGAAGCGTTGTTGTCCTAATGCAGTAAAAGAGAGCAAGGGCGAGAGAGTGGGATTGTATCGGAATGCTCAATAGGGTTTTGCTTGCCTGGCACTTCTGAAGATATCAATGAGTCTTCATCGGTGTCATCGAACTCATCGTCGGAACGTCGTCTACTGAGAGGGGACAAAACCGACAAACAGAGAAAGAACACAATCAATGCAATGCAACAATATGATGCATGAACATGACATGGCAATATGCTGTGGATTGAGCTAATGCAACTAGCAACACAATTCAATGAAGTTGTTTTGAATCCAAGATTCAAATTCAAACTCCATATGTGATTATTTAAATGCCATTTAATTGATTTGACCTGATCAGCAGGTTTAACTTGTTCAAACATGCATGAAAAATGCCATAAACAGATTCCTTGGATTTTTCTGATCATTTTTCATATATAAATTATTTTCATCTGAGCTACGGTTAATTTTATATGATTTTTAGAAGTTTTGAATATTTTCTGAAATAAATAAATCATTTCTGATTTATTTAAAATTACAGAAACACTTATTGCGTCAGCACTAGGTCATGCTGACATCAGCAAGTCAATAGGGGCTGTTCGGGTCAAACCTGACCAGTGGGGCCCACTGGTCAGTGACACAACTAACTAAACTAACTTATTTAATACTAACCTAGTTTAATTAGCCGGGCGGGGCCCACATGTCAGTGAGTCACAGGGTTAACTAATTACAAATTAGCACTAACCTAAAATTAGCAGGGCACTGGGCCCACCTGTCACTGACTAACCTAACTAACTAGATTAATTAGCAATTAACTTAATTATCTTAGCTAATTAGAGGCGGAGGGGGCCCACGCGTCAGTGACCCAGGGGGTCAACTGGGTCAGACCGGGTCAAACTCACCGGAGTTGACCCGTGGCTCGTCGCCGGCGGAGCCATAGACGGCGGAGGGCGTCGGGTTTCGCCCTCAGGCGACCAAACGAGCGGCGGAAGGGCTCTACGTGGAGCTGGGACTCGCCCGCATCCATTCACGCAAGTGGGAGGAGCTGGGGTGGCCGGAGCTCGTCGGAAACGAGCTCGCGGCGGCGCCGGAGTTCGGGCACCGACGGGATAGGTGCTACGGGGCACAGGGAGGTGAGCTAAGTTGTGCTACGGGCTCGTGGAGAAGCGCTGAGCACGCCCGTGTGCTTGTGGGTGACGGGCATGAGCTCTAGGTGCGGCGGCGACATGACCGGCGGCGGTGAGCTCACGGGTCCGGCGGGCAGCTAGCTAGGGGGCGAAATCGAGGGCAAGGGGTGAGGGGAAGGGAAAAGGAGCTCACGGCAGGTCCAGCGGTGGCATCAGCGAGCTCGGGGAGGGGCTGGTGAGGACGTGCAGTCGCCGACGATCTCGGTCGGCCGTGGTTGAAGAAGACGACGAGGAGAGAGCATTCGGGGCATCTAGCGGCACGTGAGTCGCCGGGGAGACGTAGGAGAGGGTGGCGGAGCTCTGGAACGCGGTGGTGAGGCGAGGAGGTGACGGTGGCCGCGGTGGTTCAGAACGGCGGCGACGAGCTCCGCTCGGTGGCTGCGTGCGAGAGAACAGAGGGGAGGGAGAGAGAGCCGCGAGTGAGGGGGAGGGGAGAGAAGTCTTTGGGCGTCTGCGTGGCGTCGTCAGGGAGGGCCAGGGCTAGCAGGCAGGGTGGAGGTGGCGCTGCGCGCGTCGGGCACACGCCCTCCTGCCTACTGGCAGGAGGTTGAAGACGGTGCGGCGGCTGGTGGGCTGGGCCGGCCACTTGGGCCGCCAGGTGGGCTGCACAGGTAAAACTCTCCCTCTCTGCTTTCTATTTTAATTTCTGTTTCTGTTTTTTTTCTTTCTTTGTTTATTTTCTTTTACCACTGTTTGAAATTAAACAATTTCAAACAATGCCAAAAACTCCTCTGAATATTTTTATTTTGCTAGATGGACTTTTCCAGAAGCTCATAAAACATTTCAGGGGTATTTGAAATTATATTCTAATTATATGAATATAATTCAAATTCAAATAGCTAATGATTTAAATTCAAAAGTCCCAAAAATAAATCCTTAAAAATGTTCCTAAATTTTGGTTTGGTCTCAAAGCTTGCCAAAATTATCAAACATTGATGAAGGCATTTTGGGTTTATTGAAAAGGATTTTAATTTGACCCTAGTTAAATTCATTTAGTGCTAGGGTTTGAACATCCCCATTTCAATTTTCTGTGAAAGTAAACGTGATGCACCTGAGGACCAAGCAAGGCAGGCAAGGGCTGGTCTAGGGCTGTGACAATCACTACCCATATGCACATGAGACAACACAATCATATCACACCAATCAGTTTTCAAGCAACACTACTAGGAAAAGGCCTACTAATGGCGCACCTATTTTGGCCATTAATGGCGCATTAGTGGTGCGCCATTAGTGCCACGCCATTAGTATTTTTTACTAATGGCGCACCTGTGGTGCGCCATTAGTATCTGGTATACTAATGGCGCACCACAGGTGCGCCATTAGTATAGACCACGGTGCGCCATTAGTATGCCTCCCAGGGGGCCATATATACCCCGGTGCTTTGGCATACTAATGGCGCACTCTTGCGTGATGCGCCATTAGTAACTTTGGCATACTAATGGCGCACTGTTGGATGATGCGCCATTAGTATCATTTGGCATACTAATGGCGCACTGTGATGTGATGCGCCATTAGTATGAATATTAGGTTTTTATTTATTCTTTAATTTTTTGTTTTTTGCACATGTTACAAAATGTATTATTGGATAGAATATAGACAACAGCACACAGCAACAACAGATTCATCGAATACAATAGAAGATTAGTCTCTGAATACAATTCATTATATTAGTCTCCGAATACAATTCATCATATTAGTCTCTGAATTCAAAAGACCGAACAAAGATAGAACATTATATTACAAGTCTCGAGACCGCGAGTAGCGAGTTTGTCTTCACATTACAAGTCGATATCGATCATCTAAACTACCATCACATAGAAGAGAGCTGCGGCATCACGATGAGCATCATCACGATGAAACTTGTATTCATCCGGTTCCTCCAACGCTCCCTCCCCTCTCCCGCTAGATAGCGGGCGTATCTAGATTCCGCCTCCGCCCTAGTGGTGTACCCTTTGTAACTGTTACCGCTAAAACGGTGAACCTGTCTCTGACACTCCTCCCAGTCGTCGTAGACTCCGGGAACCTTACCCTTGTACACGACATACGACGTCATCGCTATGCACTAGCCAAACGAAACGTTAGTACCAATTCACAGACAATACATAAGCAATATATAAGTATGCAACAAAACGATCGAAAGAGAAAAGCAAGACATTAATATCATCGATTACATCTAAGTTGAACGACTGTCGAAACCAAAGAGACATACTACAAGTTCATTAAAGTTTAATTACAACATGAGCCAATCGATGTTTCAGAACTAGACACAGCATCACTACTTTCGACTCGACTCAAGGGACCGGAGCGTGGATGAAGCCGCCGTCTATCGTGGGAGTCATGAAATCGCGGGCGTTGTCAGCCTGCATTTGTAGCATTGTGTCTATGTCACTGTTGGACGGTTGATTTCTAAGGTAGAACTGCCCCGAGGTACGAAGGACATCTTGATGGATGATTTCCGCAAACTCCGACTGGATGCGAAAGAATTCTTGTCTGATGTCCGCGTCCTGGATTGCCGACACGCTCGCGGCCCAATCTTTGAGTTTACTCGGTAGCAGAAGGTGATGATGGTCCCGTACGATCACCCGCATGTGATGGATGGCGTAGTAGGCACCCTTCTGACCGCCAGGTGGCTGCTTGACGTAGCAGAACGTCGTATTGTGGGCGAACACGTGCTTGCCGTACTTACGAAGAGGCCTGGTGAAGGTGCCTCCAGATTTGGCGTAGCCGGGGAGAACATCATCAAGAACTTTCTTGACATTTGTGTAGTCTACCTTCGACTGACGGTCCGAGTCGAAATACGTGGCCGTGGAATATTTCGGGCTTAGGAGGATGAGTGTGCAATGTGTGTCACTGCACAAAACACGGAATGTTAAAAGAAAAACGATCGAAATCTAAGAATTCATATGTTACGGGGCGGTTGAGGGGACGACTTACTCGGGAAAGTAAGGCACGAGGAAGTCATCCTTATCTCAGTTTGCCAGAATGACGCCTTCGAGGTAAGAACTCGCGACTTGCCGGTCTCCAGCGCTGCCCAAGATCTTAGCACGCATGTAGAAGGGGTCGACTATCACGATGTCCGGGGTCTTGTCTCTAATGATCCGCATCTCCATACTCAGCGAAAATAGCCGAACGAAGGTGTAGTGCAGCGGATGAAGGTTCAACATAGCGTAGATGTCATCAAACCGCAGGACGATCGTACCCCCGATGGAGTTATCCACAAAGCCCTTGCCCTCTGGCACCTTGGCCGTGAAAACCGGGTATGCCACATCCTTCTCTCTGAGATGCCGCTTCTCCAAAGAAAGAACACTGTCATGCAGACTCCGCATAGCACCGGTTGCAGCATTGAGCATATTAGTCGGTAGCATTGGCCTACCCGCCACATGCACCCTCCTCATAATATCCTCAGGTGAAGGTGGCCCGTCCTGAGCATGGATCGTACTCGGTGCCGGCTGGCTCGCACACTTGTTACTCTTTCTTTTCCGTGCCTTCTTCTTCTCCTGTAATGGGACCGAGTTCTGCTCACAGACCGCCTTCTTGAGTGTGTTGGGGCTGATAATAGTTCGCACCTCGCCTATCTGAGGCTCGGTGAAGTCGGCAGCTGGAGGCGTCTCTTGAGAACTGAACGACAGACGACGCATGTTGCAACTTGGTTTCTCCGCGGTACCAGCTAGATCGCGCACGTCTTTTGTAGGGTTGGGTTCTTGAGAAGGAGGCCCCATGAAGTCGCCATCGTATCCATGATCGGCAAAGTACTCATCGACGTTGGCAAATGTATCGTCGTCGTTGTCGTCGTCGTCGTTCGGATCTTGTGCCATATGCATGTTTGGATCCAGTGGCATAGGGATGTCTGGCACTGTAGCGGCGGTCTTGCCATGGCTTGGCGCCGGCACGACTGGCGGTGTTGTCTTTGGGGTGGTGTCCCCCGCCCCCAAACGAATCTAGCTCTTCGGCCAAAGCAGGGGCCAGCTTAGGCAGGCGCTGAGGGTCATCACATCATCTTCGTCGGCCCCGACGGGTCGAATCGGAGGTAACAACTCGTCGCAGCCTGGCAGCACCAGAACCAGTTGAACCCTATACAAGGTGGGTGGCATCCTAGTACCGTGGAACACGGGGTTTCCCGGTTGAACAATTTTGCCCTTGGCGACATCGACCAACTCGTTGTTCACGAAGTGCAGGAGAGTGCACGGAACGTCAGCGGCGCCCTGCGAAAACATGTAGGTGATGGGCCTCTAACCCCTCGTTGGTTACCCCAAGTGGAAGGTGAAAGATGCAGTGTTGTGGAAGTGTTTTCCCTTAGCAAAGATGCCAAGGATCGAATCCCCAGAGACTCCTAGGTTCAACAAGTAGGTGTCAACTGCTAACGGCGCGGATTAGCAATCAACGTGGACCTGCACACAGATACAAATAACTTTGCTCCCAACGAGTACAGAGAGGTTGTCAATCTCTCCGGCCTTGTAGTTCACAAAGGATTAAACGCAAATGATAGTAGTGATAGATAGTGTTTGCAATAGTAAGTAATAACGAAAAGTAAATAGCGGATGTGATCAATGATAGTAATATGGACCGGAGTCTCATGATGTTCACTAGTGATGTCTCTCTCCCAAAAGACGATAAAACAGCTATGTGAGGTAAACAAATTACAGCTGGGCAATTGACAGGACCACGAACGCAAACCAATGCTGACTACATTGCAAGAAAGGTTGAGGTTCAAAGCATGGGCGGTACGCCAAAGTAAGTAGACTGAAATCCATCAATATCTACTACTAATCATCCACCTTGAGATATCTATCCAGAACATCTCGCTGGTATTAAGTTGCGAGTCCCACCCATAGTGTAAACTCAATGCAACAGACAACTGCATTAAAAGAACTTTGCGTAAAGTAAACAATCCTTGCACCCGCGAGCACAAGCACCGTTGTTTTCCCCCTTGTGGCAACAGCACATCCCCTAGACTCATGTTTCTATCACTCAAGCTAGTCATCGAGGGGCATGAACCCACAATCGAGCATAACGTTCCCTCTTGGAGTCACTACCTACTACTTGGCCAAAGCAATAAATAACAACGGAGAACATGCAAGAATTACTTATGAACATAAATATAAAAGAGGTAGATCAAATATATTACTCAAGATCAATCTGAACATAATCTCATAATCCATCGGATCCCAGCAAACTCAACATAGCAAGAACATAAGGATTACATATGTGCCTCGATCATGTAGGGTAGCTCACGAGGACTAATTAGTGAAGCACAAGAACGGGAGGAGAACATCACATAGCAACTGGTCATGGACTCATGGTCCAAGGGAGACTACTCACGAGTCATCCGGGAGGCGTCCATGGTGGTGGAGAAGCTCCCGGTGGTGATCCTCCCCTCCGGCAGGGTGCCGGGAAGAGTTCTTCTGGTGTTCCCGATCTTGGAAGAGGCGGCGGCGGCGGAACAGAGATGGGATCGCGAAAAGAGTTCCTGTTCTGAGGGTTTCGGAGGACGCTTTAAATATATGCCAAAGGGGGGCATCGGGGAAGCTTCGGGGGGCCCAGGCGCCCCCCCGGCGCGGCCCGAGGGGGGGGGGGGCGCCTGGAGCCCTGGTGGCCCCCCCGGCTGTCCTTCGGACGCACGGTAGTTTCCGAAACGCTGATTTTTTATATAATTTTTTTGGATTTTTCCTGGCAGTTCTCGTAACGTGAAAACCTGAAATACAAAAACAGCCGAAAACAGAAATTGGCACTGGGGTGCACTGGATTAGTAAGTTAGTCCAAATATGATCAAAAGTGTATGGAAGTGTATGAATATCATAGCAATATCACCCAAAAGTGGCATGGAGCAAGCAGAAATTATAGATACGTTTTGGACGTATCAACATCCCCAAGCTTAATTCCTGCTCGTCCTCGAGTAGGTAAATGATAACAAGAATAATTTCTATGGTGACATGCTATTAACCATATAGGACTTTTTATAGTCATATGACAAAAGCTTACTAAGACAATGAATCTGTAGTAATTAAGTTGCCTCATGAGAAAATCACAAATGACTGAAAGTTTTACAACATGAAACTGAAACATCAAAAAGATTTGCAATGAACATGATGTGCAAATATGATATAGTGATATCTAGCTTGCCCCCTTTAGTGATGCAAAACATAAATGCAGGGGCACCTTCAAGGTTTAAGTGATGACTAGATACAATGATTTCAAAATAAACGATATCACAATCATGCAAAAGACAATGCTACTTTGGGACAATGCACATTACACTCAGAATGACAATCATGCTCTCAGTAGTTGGTGCTTTAAAAAGAAGGTGGAGACAACATAAAAGTAAAAGAATTGTTAAGTGCTAGAGTTTTTTATTTTGAAAACATAGAAGCAATTTTGTCAACGGTAGTAGTACTTCATATGTGTCATGCATAAGACATCCTATAAGTTGCAAGCCTCATGCATCGAATACCAATAGTGCTCGCACCTTGTCCTAATTAGCTTGGATTTCCATGGGTTATCATTGCATTACATATGTTTCAACCAAGTGTCACAAAGGGGTACCTCTATGCCACCAGTACAAAGGTCCAAGGAGATAAATCGCATTTGATTTCTCGTTTTTGATAGATCTCAACTTGAGAACATCCATACCGGGACAACATAGAAAATAGATGATGGACTCCTCTTTAATGCATAAGCATATTCTCATAAGAGATTGAGGATTAACGTCCAAGCTAAAACTTCCACCATGATACATGGCTTTGGTTGGCGGCCCAATGTTCTTCTCTAACAATATGCATATTCATACAACCCACAGCAAATCACCCTTACTTCAGACAAGACGAACATGCATAGCAACTCACATGATATTCAACAAAAGTGTGACAGTTGATGGCGTCCCCAGAAACATGGTTACCGCTCAGCAAGCAACTTATAAGAAATAAGATACATAAGCAACATATTCTTTACCACAGTAGTTTTTAAGCTACTTTCCCATGAGCTATGTATTGCAAAGTTAGTTTGCTTAGTATAGGTGGAGGTTAGCAAAAGACTGGGAGCGACCAACTAAGAGAGCAATGGCGGTCATAATCATGCAGAGCGACAAAGCAACATTGAATCAGGCATGGTAGTTATATCGCTACTCAGAAATAAAAGATCATCAAGGCTTGACAGACTTTCTTTACAGTCTTAAATATGCGTGAGCATACGCCAAGTCAATCAAAATAAATTCTCGAAGGAAGATATTACTAAACCATACCACATCATAGGCAAACAAATCAAGTTGGTACTCCAATAACACATCGGGAACCCCCCCAGCTATTTGAGATTAACCATAAGAAAACCTGAACTACTAAGCACCATTATGCAAGTAGCATCTTTATCATAGACACATTAACCAATGCAACGGAAGCAAACTCTCTTAATAAGGTGAGCATGATAATTAAAGAGAGTTCAAGCAACCAACTAAACAAAAGCTCTTTGAAAAGATAAGCATGAATACTAAGAGCAGAGCATGATAGTAGCTATTAAAAGACAAAGAACACACACAGCAAAGATAGTCATGAAAATTCTATGTTATGTTCTAGGTAGAAGTGGAGCGTGTTTCTCTCCCACATAAAGAATGCTGAGTTCCGACTCGTTATGAAAAACTAAAAAGAAAACTAAAAGCAAGACGCTCCAAGCATAGCACATAACACATGAAGTGATAAAAATATAGTGGAACGAAAGACGAACTGATAATGTTGATGGAGGAGGGGATGCACGGGGGCATCCCCATGCTTAGACGCTTGAGTCTCCTTGAATATTTCTTGGGGGTGCACGGGGGCATCCCCAAGCTTGAGCGCTTGACACTCCTGAATCTTTTTATCATCTTCCCTCGCACACTTGAAAACTCCCTTCATACATAACTCATCATAATCTGATTAGCGAGGTTAGTACCCTTAATAAAATAATTATACCTTGCTGGAAATAAAGATATTCTTGAAGTTCTACTGTTCCTCAAGATTGCCAAAAGGTTTTTTGCAAAGAAAAAGCAAGTTCTTGATTTGCAAAATGAAGGAAAGGCAAAACATGACAGAATCTGTGAAAAACAGAACAGTAGGTAGTAATTGATCTGTTCGGGATACTTCTGCCACTCAAATCAAAAAACTCAGAACAGATGCACGAAAGACAATTATATAGAGAACACTGTAGAAAAAATTGAGACCAAAAAGAGGATCTGGTGATTTTATACGAATTTTTCTATCAAAGGACAAAATCTGTTTCCTGGACAGCACCTCACAACTTTTGAAATTTCTAGCAATTGGAGGCTATACTTGGCACAAATATGAAAAGCAAAGATACAATGATGATGCTACAGCAGTAAACAACATCAAGACACAACAAAAGCAAATTTTTTTATTCATGTGGGCTGCCTCCCAAAAGCGCTTTCTTTTATGCCTTTAAGCTAGGCATAATGCATAGAGATCGAGTTTTATCAAGAGTAAAAGAATAGCTAGCCCGTACAACGGACTCAAAAGGTAACTTGACCTTCTTTCGAGGGAAGTGTTCCATCCCTTTCTTGAGAGGAAACTGAAATTTTATATTACCCTCTTTCATGTCAATGATAGCACCAACGGTGCGCAAAAAGGGACGTCCCAAAATAATTGGACATGAAGGATCACATTCAATATCCATATAGTAAAATCAACGGGCACATAATTATCATTGACAACAATAAGAACATCGTCGATCCTCCCCAAAGGTTTCTTTATGGAAGAATCAACGAGACGAACACCAAAAGAACAAGAATCATAAGGTTTCAATTTAAGCATATCATATAGTCTTTTGGGCATAATAGAAGTACTAGCTACAATATCACATAAAGCATAGCATGAGAAGTTGTTTATCTTAATTTTAATCATAGGATCCCAACCATCTTCTAGCTTTCTAGGTATGGAGGCTTCTACTCTAAGTTTCTCCTCCCTAGCTTTGATAAGAGCATTAGTGACATGCTCTGTGAAGGCAAGATTAAGCATGCTAGTGCGGGGATCTCTAGACATCTTGTGAAGGAAATCAATAACTTCGGTAAGAGTGCAATTATCAAAATCAAGGTCACGAGCATCAAGTAAAGTGGTAGTGGTGTCCTTTAGGTTCACTTGTTTGGTAGTTTCTATAGTCATAGCATCACCATTAATAGGTCCAATGGGACCAGGAGTACATTGGGTGCTAAGAGTTTGAACATCCTCAACAACTTGGATAGTAGCAACAGTGTGGTGGGTAGGAAGGCTCTTAATTCTATCTTCTTCCTCCCTTAGGGATGCAACCACTTCGGGTTTAGCTGCTATTTGGTTTATCAAAGTGGCTTGCGTGTGGGACATATTGGAAACTTGGGTCTCAGTGATAGTGAGTCTAGTTTGGAGGTTAGAAATCTCAATATTTATATTCTCTAATTGTCTACTAATGTCTTGCAAGATAGCAGTATGCTCATTTAATTGCCTCGAGAAGGTTTTGTTTTGTTCATATTGGGTGTGCATGTAATTCTTAGTGGCCTTCTCTATTTCTAGCAGTTTCTCATAGCCAGGCAAGTCTCTATCTTTTTGGACGGAGTTCTTAGTGTTAGGATAAGCATTGTTGTTCCCATAGGAATTAGAGGGGAACGGTCTAGGATTACTACCAAAGTTACTCCTATAAGCATCAGCAATCACAGAATCTAAAGGATCATAACGAGGATCAACAGAAGATTGCTTCGAAAGTAGAGACATGATCAAGTCAGCTTTTTCATTTAAGGAGGAAATCTCCTCAACAGAGTTTACCTTCCTACCTATTGGAGCGCGTTCGGTGTGCCATTGGGAATAGTTGGTCATCATCTCGTCGAGAAGCTTCGTGGCAGCACCAAGTGTAGTTGACATAAAAGTTCCTCCCGCGGCCGAATCTAACAAGTTCCGCGAGGTAAAGTTCAAGCCTGCATAAAAAGTTTGGATAACCATCCAAGTAGTCAAACCGTGAGTAGGGCAGTTCTTGATAAGAGATTTCATACGTTCCCAAGCTTGGGCAACGTGTTCATTATCCAATTGTTTAAAATTCATTAAGTTACCTCTTAGTTGGATAATTTTAGCAGGTGGATAGTACTTTCCAATAAAAGCATCTTTGCACTTGTCCCAAGAATCTATGCTATTTCTAGGCAAAGACTGAAACCAAATTTTAGCTCCTCCTCTCAAGGAGAAAGGAAAAAGCTTAAGCTTAACAATATTACCATCTATTTCTTGGTACTTCTGCATATCACAAAGTTCAACAAAGTTGTTCAAGTGTAAAGGAGCATCATCTCCAGCACCGGAGAATTGTTCTCTCATAACTAAGTTCAGTAAAGCAGGTTTAATTTCATATGAAGGTGCTGAAGTGGCAGGTGTAGTGATAGGTGTGCTAATAAAGTCATCGTTGTTGTGACTAGTGAAGTCACACAACTTGGTGTTCTCGGTGGAACCCATAGTAGCAAGCAAGCAAGATAACTATTTTTGTGATTTTCGATAAAAAGGTACTAAAGCAAAAACTGAAAGGTAAACTAACAAGACTAAAAAGCAAAGGTAAAAGATAGCATGCAACTCCCCTATCCTGAAGAGTGGAGTCCCCGGCAACGGCGCCAGAAAATACTCCTTGATGGGCCTCTAACCCCTCGTTGGTTACCCCAAGTGGAAGGTGAAAGATGCAGTGTTGTGGAAGTGTTTTCCCTTAGCAAAGATGCCAAGGATCGAATCCCCAGAGACTTCTAGGTTCAACAAGTAGGTGTCAACTGCTAACGGCACGGATTAGCAATCAACGTGGACCTGCACACAGATACAAATAACTTTGCTCCCAACAAGTACAGAGAGGTTGTCAATCTCTCCGGCCTTGTAGTTCACAAAGGATTAAACGCAAATGATAGTAGTGATAGATAGTGTTTGCAATAGTAAGTAATAACGAAAAGTAAATAGCGGATGTGATCAATGATGGTAATATGGACCGGAGTCTCATGATGTTCACTAGTGACGTCTCTCTCCCAAAAGACGATAAAACAGCTATGTGAGGTAAACAAATTACAGCTGGGCAATTGACAGGACCACGAACGCAAACCAATGCTGACTACATTGCAAGAAAGGTTGAGGTTCAAAGCATGGGCGGTACGCCAAAGTAAGTAGACCGAAATCCATCAATATCTACTACTAATCATCCACCTTGAGATATCTATCCAGAACATCTCGCTGGTATTAAGTTGCGAGTCCCACCCATAGTGTAAACTCAATGCAACAGACAACTTCATTAAAAGAACTTTGCGTAAAGTAAACAATCCTTGCACCCGCGGGCACAAGCACCGTTGTTTTCCCCCTTGTGGCAACAGCACATCCCCTAGACTCATGTTTCTGTCACTCAAGCTAGTCATCGAGGGGCATGAACCCAGAATCGAGCATAACGTTCCCTCTTGGAGTCACTACCTACTACTTGGCCAAAGCAATAAATAACAACGGAGAACATGCAAGAATTACTTATGAACATAAATATAAAAGAGGTAGATCAAATATATTACTCAAGATCAACCTGAACATAATCTCATAATCCATCGGATCCCAGCAAACTCAACATAGCAACAGCATAAGGATTACATATGTGCCTCGATCATGTAGGGCAGCTCACGAGGACTAATTAGTGAAGCACAAGAACGGGAGGAGAACATCACATAGCTACTGGTCATGGACTCATGTTCCAAGGGAGACTACTCACGAGTCATCCGGGAGGCGTCCATGGTGGTGGAGAAGCTCCCGGTGGTGATCCTCCCCTCCGGCAGGGTGCCGGGAAGAGTTCTCCTGGTGCTCCCGATCTTGGAAGCGGCGGCGGCGGCGGAACAGAGATGGGATCGCGAAAAGAGTTCCTGTTCTGAGGGTTTCGGAGGACACTTTAAATATATGCCAAAGGGGGGCATCGGGGAAGCTTCGGGGGGCCCAGGCGCCCCCCCGGCGCGGCCCAGGGGGGGCTGGAGCCCTGGTGCCCCCCCGGCTGTCCTTCGGACGCACGGTAGTTTCCGAAACGCTGATTTTTTATATAATTTTTCTGGATTTTTCCTGGCAGTTCTCGTAACGTGAAAACCTGAAATACAAAAACAGCCGAAAACAGAAACTGGTACTTGGGTGCACTGGATTAGTAAGTTAGTCCAAATATGATCAAAAGTGTATGGAAGTGTATGAATATCATAGCAATATCACCCAAAAGTGGCATGGAGCAAGCAGAAATTATAGATACGTTTTGGACGTATCAGTAGGGCGTCAGGGATGCCCAGTCAAAGGCAAGGAGATGAAGTCCTCGGCCGAGAGAGGCTTAATTAGTTACCGTGATGATGGCGTCGAGCTTGGCTAATGTCGAGGCACCGCCAACGGCGGGCGTGCAATTGACGGAGGGGCTGCTTGCTGCAGAGGTGCCGGCCGGCGTACACCCGGGTGCATTATGCTCCCGTGTCGGCTTCGGAGACACCAATGCCGCCTCCGCCGGAGACACCAATGGCCCCGCCATCGCGTTCTGCGAGTTGCTGACCGTGAAGCTGGGAATCGGGGGCGGCCCCTGTTGGCCGCCCGCAATCCACGTCGTCAGCCCCTGAATCAAGGTAGGCATAATGCCGGTGAGCGTCGATCCCAGTTGTTGTTGCACTTGCTCTTGGACAATCTCCGGAATCCGCGCCACTTGTGCCTTGAGTTCTTGAACCTCGCGTGACTGGCTTTCCGAGCTGGTCTTTTTCTCCTTTCGCCCACCAGCGTTATAGTATGACGACCATTTTGTGGACAAGCCTTTGCCGGCCACACGACCAGCTGACGACGGCTTACTGAGCTTATCCTTTTTTCATTACATTCAACGCCCTATTTAGAGTGGTGTCCCAAGGAATGTGAACCATTTAGAAATTTGGCTTCATTAATTAGAATGCAACCATATGTAGCTAATTACGCGGGGGTGTATTCCTTACCAGAACAAGCTCAAGCGCCCTGGTCTTCGGATCCGTGGTAAGCTCCTTTGTTTTCGGGTCCTTGTACCGGGCCCTGACAAAGTTCCTGGTCTGCTTGTCACCGTATTTATCGAAGAGGGGCGGTAGGCCTTGCTCGGCACGCTCCGCCTCCTCCTTGTCCCATATAGGCTCCGCCACTCTGTAACCGCCGGGACCGAGTGTGTGTTCCCCTAAGTTCAGCTCCCGCATTTCTTTCCCCCATTAACTTGATTTGGAGGTTGCGGTGCTCTCGCACTTGATCTTGAAGTCGTTGTAGTCATCTTCGGTGATCGAAGGATTTTTCTCCTTCATCTTCTCATAACTAAAACCTTTGTCAATCATTCTCTTCACCGTGCTTTTCCAAGTAGACAGGGTCGTGCTCATCTTCGTGAGGGCGGCATTGTTCACTTTATTCCCTTTGAGGCTTGTGTTTTCAAATTCAGCGGGGAACTTGTATCGTTCGTGCAGCTTTGTGAAGAGGAGGTTGCGCAAATTCCCTCGGTCAGGATGCCTCGGGTTATCGGTGTTGATCGATACGGTGCTCCGGAGAATGCACCCGAGCTAAAGCGAGTACCCCTTGACTATTCGTTCGGGCGCCATTGGATTCTCGTCGGAGTCCACTTCAGTAAATTCCTCCTTGACGGTGCGGAGCACGGTCGGGCGCCGGTCCTTCCGTTGCCTCTTCGGTTGGCTGCCATCTGTGCGTGCGCCGCCATCATCAGTGGTGGCATCCTCGGCGGCACCATCAGTGGTGTCATCCCCGACGGCACCATCAGTGGGGTCATCCTCGGTGGCACCATCAGTGGTGTCAGGATCGGTGTCTTTCGCAGCGTCCTCATACAAGTGAGGTTGTTCCTCCATCTCCTGGGACAGCTCCCAGAATGCCTTGCCGCCTGAACCCCCGACCTCATCGTTGTGGGCCATGTTTCTCTCTAAATAGGAAAAAAGTTTGGTCAAAAAGTTGGTTATTGTCAAGGAACAAGATCATGGTCTCATCATTTAGGGTTTGTCGACACCGAGGCATCCTAAAAGCTAAGCTTTTATCATTGAGGGTTTTTCAATGCCGAGGCACCCTAAAAGCCTAAGCTTTCATCATTTAGGTTTTTATCGACACCGCGGCACCCTAAAAGCCAAGGTTTTATAATTTATGGTTTGTCGACACCGAGGTATCCTAAAAGCTAAGCCGGGAAGGAGAATTCTAAGTTGGGCCTAATCACTTGGCTCTATTGCCGCCTATGGTTTAATGCAGCAAGAATAAAGGGGCAGTTGATCCTACTTAATTAACTACTAAGATACGCCGACCCATGCATTAGTCACAAGTATCACATATGTCCTATTTTTAGCAAAGTCATGCTAAATTCACGGAAAATTTCAGCATGACCTTTGCTGAAAATAGGACATATGGAGTACCCGAATTTGCCGGAACGGAAGTTAACCGACATTCCAGCAAACTCAAGGGCCTCTCGGGGTACCTGCAAAATCATCACGACACGATGGTCGGAGATAAAACCCAGCAAAAAGCTGCTCCAGGTTCACCAATTGACTGATACTCATGGATAAGCAAAGCAAACTACTACTACCAAAACAAGAACCAGACAAACTGATATATAATGTCAAGCATGTCTAATACCAGCAGTTAATTGTAGCTTTTGCTTTTCAGTGCCGAATTCTAGCTAGTACCAACAGTTAATTAGGTTAATTACCCACTGTTAATAACAACACATATTTTAGCTAGCTAGTACCAGTGCTATTACCCAGCAGTTAATTAGCTTTTGCTTTTGCTTTTCAGTGCCAAATTCTAGCTAGTACCAGCAAATTAACATCTAGCAGCAATCATTTTCAAATATATATACAAGACAGTAGGTCAAAGGAATTTATATGTGCCCACTGGACATTTTTATATTAACCTAAGGAAAAATGAATAGTATTACCCAGCAGTTAACACATATATAAGAGAAACACCTGCTGTATTATCTCAATAAAATGAGCCAGATTTGCATTCCCTTCAACAAACAAAAAATAAATGTATGCGTGGCCTTATTATTTATGAAATATAAGAGAGACAACAAAATATATAAGAGAGACAAACACTTGCTCCACCCAACCAGTGGCGGAGCGTGACAAGCAACCAAGGGGGGGGGGGCAATTTCAAACTAAAAATGAAATATGCATGAAAACTTATGTGATTCACAACGTAAATTACCAATTCCAGCAACGCTAGAGCACTAGGAACCGGCTGTTCTTGTTAAAAAAAACAGTATGACTAGTATGATTTGATGATTGAAATAGATGGAGGTGTTGTTAAAAATGCCAGGAGTGGGATTTTGGTCTAATGCTGTGGCCGTCTCAACTTAGTGGTGTCAATTTTTTTTTGTATTGCTGCCTCAAGACAAGTGTTTATTCGGCTAATCCTAATATAGTTTGGCTCCTGCCTCAAGACAAAACTAAACAACACTTGCATTGTACAGTGGAAAAGCTAGCAGACAGAATCCTTTTAACTGAAGAGATTCAGTATCAGCAACCTTTGGAACATAATCATGTTCGCGTTAGCTTTCTTTTGATGACCACCATTAGTGGTGGTGGTTTTACATAACGCAAGTTGCGTGCATCTTATCTGCTTTTGGTTTCTATAGAACTCCTGCCAGGTAGCACTAGGTTAAGGTCTAACGAAGTGCGATCTTCATTGGAAACTACATAATACATTTGTGCAGTTCAACTAATGATGAAAATGTTTCAGATGTACTTTTAGGGCATCCATAAATAATGCACAATGGAATAAGACTCAAATTGAAACAGAACAGAGATATCTGAAACCATAGGCAGAAGAAAAAAATGATGAAAGCAGTACAGTACAGAAGAAAAAAAGTAGAACCGGTGATCGCACGCACCAGAACTTGGGGAAGTCGGTGCGGCGGTCCTGCACGAGCACGGAGACGGCAGAGAAGCGGCCGTCGGGGAGGCGCTGGAGCTGCACGGGCGCGCCGATGGTGCCGACAAGGCGGACGGCGTTGGCAACGCGCGGCTGGAAGGGGATGGTGGGCGGGCGGGGCAGCTCGCTGGGGACCTTCTCTCTCTGCCACACCGCGGGGTCCGCCGGCGGGGGGGGGG
>LR738715.1:799682428-799797349 GCA_902687465.1 Secale cereale
GAGAGGGAGAGGGCGCGGCGTCGGGAGAGGGGAATGGATGGATCTGGGCGAGGGCGAGGGAGATAGGGAATAGATGGGGGCAGCAATACTAATGGCGCACCGCCCCCTGGTGCGCCATAAGTAAATCTATACTAATGGCGCACCTCCCACCATGTGCGCCATTAGTATTTTTTTTATTTCTGTTCGAGCCAACAGGTTATCTTCCACCAAACCTCATCCACATCAAATCACATCTAGTAGCCCGACTGGTCAGCACGCATCTCTCACACCAGGAGGTCCTGGGTTCGATTCCCAGGCTCCACAATTTTTGTTTTATGCATTTAAAATGCTGTTTGATACTTATTTGTGTTTAAATATGTTCAAACTTGTTTAAATCATAACAATAATATTTTTTTATAAAACAATAATATTTTTTTAAAAAATATCATCAAATTTGTTATTTGAAAATATTTATGAATATGAAAAATATCATCAAATTTATTATTTGAAAATATCATGAGTTCATGGGTCGGCGGCGGCTGCCGGTGGAGCGGGGGAGGGTGCGGTGGGTCGTCGGCGGCGGTTGAGTAGGGGAGGGTACGGGGGGTCGGCGGCGGCGGCTGGTGGAGCAGGGGGTGCTCGGCGGCGAGGGGGACCGGATCTGGCGAGGTGGGATAGCGATCGAGATGGAGGGGGATCGAGATCGAGTGTCCATGAAATTTAAAATCATTCAAGAGTTCAAAAAGTGCCCATGAAATACAATCGAGAAATGAAGGCTACGATTTAAATACAATCGATCTTAGCTAGCTATCTGTTCACAATCTTCTTGCCCTTCTTTTTCGCACATGGAGTTCTTCTGTGGAACGGACGTCCTTTAGGTAGGGTGGTCCTGCTTCTTCTTGTGGTGTATGCTGCTACTTCATCATCGTCGTCATGTTCGATCTTCGGGTTGCCGTACTTGTCGAAGTCTTGCTCATTGGCTACTCCATCCATTCCGATGATCTTCCTTTTGCCTCTCCTCACAACAACACGACTGGGCTTTGACGGGTCGGTAATGAAGAAGCATTGGTCAACTTGGGAAGCCAGTACCCATGGCTCATTTTTCGCGGTGACGTTTGCGCCCGCGGTCTTGGATTTGGCTTCGGGTATAACCATGGTGGTGAAATACCGGTCTTCTTTTAGGACGCTCTTGGCCCATCTGACACGTAACATCGGGACCTTCTCTCCAGCGTAGCTCAGCTCCCAGATCTCCTCGATCCTTCCGTAGTATCTGTCCTTGTCGTTACCGGTGTAGGATTCCATCGTTACCCCGGAGTTCTGATAACCATCGCTCTTCATGTCCTTGACCTTGGTGTAGAATGTGTAGACGTTGATATGATACGCCTCATAGGTCATCAGGTTGTGCTCGGTGCCCTGTGACAAGGCGAATATGAGTTGTTCTTCCGCGGAAGAATCCTCATGTAAAGGGTACGACATAAGCTTCTGCTTGAACCAACGCGTGAAACATGAGTTGTGCTGTTTGATTATATCTCCGTCCGTCCTCTGTTGGCCTCGGTCATTGTATGTCTTCTTAATAAAGGTTTTGTGCTCTACCACCCAAGGATCGACCACGTCTATGTGTTGTAGCGCGACTAGGTTTCCTCTTTCCAAGTCGGCGAGTCGACCCTCGAAGTCGACATGCATTTTGCGGCGACCCTCATGGTGACCCCATCCAGCGAGCCTGCCGAGGTGCCTGTTGACGGGCAGACCAACGGGGTTCTCGATGCCTAGATAATTCGTGGAGCAGGAGATGCACTCTTCGGTCAGAAAGCCCCTGGCTATGCTTCCCTCTGGACGTGACATGTTGCGAACGTATCCTTTGATGACACCATTCATCCTTTCGAACGGCATCATGCTATGCAGGAACGTCGGTCCGAGTTGGATGATATCGTCCACGATATGGACCAGCAGATGCACCATAACGTCGAAGAATGCGGGCGGGAAGTACATCTCAAGCTCGCATAGTATCACCACATTCTCTTCCTGTAGCCTTCTGAGTTGCCTCACGCCAACCGACTTCCGAGAGATGACGTCAAAAAAGTTGCATAGGCCAAATGGCGTTTCACGGACGTGCGCGTCCATGATCCCACGGATTGCAACTGGAAGTATCTGCGTCATCAGCACGTGACAGTCGTGAGACTTCATCCCGCTGAACTTCTGCTTCGCTGGGTCTAGGTATCTGCTTATCTTCCCCGCATAACCGTAAGGAAGTTTTACTCCTACGAGGCAGGTGAAAAACTGCTCGATCTCCTCCTGACTTAGAGTGAAGCACGCGGGAGGGTAGTCATTTCCGGTCTTCTTGGCCTTTTTGCCTTTGCGACGACTTTCCGTGTCCTGCTTCACCTCATCATCATCATCATTAGCGTGAAGCTCCTGCCTGATGCCCATTGATTTCAAGTCTGCCCTTGCTTTCGGCCCATCTTTGGTCCTCTCGGCATGTTGAGCAGGGTACCAAGCAGACTCTCGCACATGTTTTTCGTGATATGCATGCCATCAAGGCTGTGAGGCACACGGTGGATCTTCCAGTACGGCAAGTCCCAGAAAATAGACCTCGTCTTCCATACCTTCAGCAGCGGCTCTGGCGCCTGTCGCTTCTTTCCTGGCTCTGGCACCTTTTGCTTCTTTCCCGACAGTTGGCAATCTTTCCAATTTTTCAATAGCTCGTCTATTTCCTCGCCGCTCCTCGTACGCGGGCGTCTTTGGGGTTCGGTTTCACCATCGAACAGATCCTTGCGTTTTCTCCACAGGTCATCGTCGCGAAGCCACCTTCGATGTCCCATGAACACGGTTTTCAAAGACCAGTATCTCTATCTAGCTGGCGATACGTTGTGTCATCCATGCACCTGACGCATCTAGAAAATCCGTGGACCACCTGCCCCGCGACATATCCGTAACCGAGATAGTCGTGCACCGTCGTGAGCAGTGCGGCTCTCATAGGGAAATATTCTTTCTCTGTGGCATCCCACATATTGGCTGGCGTTTTCCACAGCGTGTCTAGCTCCTCTTTCAGCAGCCCCAGATAAAGATTGATGTCGTTCCCTGGTTGTTTCGGTCCTTCAATTAGCATACTCATGTGAATCTACTTCCTCTTCATGCACAACCAGGGGGGAAGGTTGTACATCCACACAAACACAGGCCAGGTGCTATGTGTGCTTCTCTAGCTGCCAAACGGATTGACTCCATCGGTGCTCGCACCCAGCACGATGTTCCTTGGATCGTTCCCAAATTCTGCGTCTATGAAGTTCAACGCTTGCCACTGGCTCGCATCCTTAGGGTGACTCAGCATCTTGTCTTTTTATCTATCTCCGGATCATTTGCGTCATCTTCTCGCTTCTTCTCCTCCCTATCCGCATGCCAACACAGAAGCTTTGCTACCTTAGGGTCCGCGAAATACCACTGCAGACGAGGAGTGATCGGAAAGTACCACACCACTTTTCGAGGAGCTTTCTTCCTCTTCTTGTATCGAGTGACGCCGCACACCGGACATATGGTAGACTCCGCGTGCTCGTCCCGATAAATGATGCAATTGTTCATGCACACATGGTATTTCACGTGCGGTAAATCCAGAGGACACACGATTTTCTTCGTCTCCTCGAAACTGGTCGGGCACTTGTTCCCCTTGGGAAGACGTTCGTGCCAGAATGACATGTTCTCGTCGAAGCATGCGTCGGTCATTTTGTGTTTTACCTTCATCTCCAGAGCCATGAGCGTTACTTTCAGGCGGGTATCCTCGGGCCTGCATCCTTCATACAATGGAGTAACCGCGTCTATCTCCAGTTGATCCATCTTGGCTTTCTCTCGGGCGGCAGCTCTTGCGTTATCTGTCTGCTTGAGAAGCAGCTCTTGAATATGAGGGTCCTGCACCCAGCCCATCGATGGTCCAGCGTCATCTGCTCCTCCGGCATGATCATCTTCATGATCATGCCCGTCGTCTGTTCCGGCATCTTCCTCATCATCATGTCCTGCATCTTCTACATGATGACTGTGTACAACATCACCGTCGTGATCATCTCCTGGAGATTCTTCGTCTTCTCGCCGGCCCAAGCCGCGGTGGTTGTCTTGCTGCCCTCCCTCATTTCTTGTCCGGCCCCCTTGGACGACTTCGTAGTCATCTTCACCACCTTGCCACCGATAGCCATCCATGAAACCACGCAAGAGCAGGTGGTCCCGCACCTGCCCGGAATCCGGGTCCGCAATAAGGCTCTTTAGCTTGCATCTTCGACACACACATCTTATCTCCGTCTCGTTCTTTTGAAGCATCTCGGCCTTCGCGGAGCTCAAAAACCTATTCACGATGCCTTCGGTCATCGTGCGGACCATGGTTGCCTGCAGGGTAGAGCAAAACGATATTTTAGAACCAAGAAAAAATTTGGCATGACTTTCATTAAAAATAGGACAAAAAAGAATGCTTAATGCCAAAATTCTCGCTAAAACGGAAATGAATCAACATTCCGGCAAAATATTGGCAACTATCGCATTTCAAATACCGGTACACCTGCAAACACAAACATATATGCAACACCACAAACATATGCAACACCACGAACATACATAGATCTAGCTAGGCCATAAAAAGTGCATGTGCACATTGTTGGAGGGAGAACA
This sequence comes from Secale cereale, assembly GCA_902687465.1. Lineage (NCBI taxonomy): Eukaryota > Viridiplantae > Streptophyta > Magnoliopsida > Poales > Poaceae > Secale > Secale cereale. The sequence goes on from LR738715.1 coordinate 799,687,052, forward strand.
ACATAAAGATAGCTTCCCCCCTTACTTACCTATCAAAAAAGGTAATTTAACCACTTAATTTGAATGAATCTATGGTCGAAATGAGGTGACAAAGAGGAGGCAGCCGAGACAAGCTTTGGAGGAGGAGGTGGAGAGAATGAAGTGGGGAGAAAGTGAGTGGGTAGCAGTGGCTGTCCAAAATATCTTGTTGGTGCCCAGGTTACTAATGGCGCACCATCTCCAAATGCGCCATTAGTAACCCAGGTTACTAATGACGCACCTGCTGGTGGTGCGCCATTAGTAGTTTTGCAAAAAAATGAAAAAAACATACTAATGGCGCACTGTGGCACAGTGCGCCATTAGTAGTTTTGCAAAAAAAAGAATAAAAAATATAATAAAAAAACAATAGTACTGGCGCACTATGTGACTGGTGCGCCATTACTAGTTACAACTAGTAATGGCGCACTCTGTCTGGATGCGCCATTAGTATGTTTGGAAAAGAAAAAAAATTGGTACTAATGGCGCACCATGAGCTCGGTGCGCCATTAGTGTCCATCCTATCTATAGCCCTTTTCCTAGTAGTGCAAGGTCTTACAAAGATCTAACTAACGTTACAAAAGTGCTCTAAATACTAATTTGTGGGGAAAACTACTAGTCATAGGGTGGTCATCTAGAAATTTTGATCGGCGGAAGATTCCATGATGTCTGCTCCAGCTTCATCTTCATAGTCTTTGTCATCACTATCATCAGGGTCTGAATCCGTGTCGTCGATGATGATGTAATCTTCAGAACGAATCTCCTTGGATTCTTCTTCCTCTTCTTCTCCTCCTGGTGCTGGATCTCCCATGAATACTCCTAGCTTCCTTGTCAAATCATCATTCTTCTCCACAAGTATCAACATCTCCTCCTTGTATCCGTAACGAGTAGACTTGAGTTCCTCTTCTAACTCCAAGTTCCTCCTCGTATCTTGTAGCGACCACGATCCGAATGGACCGAAGTCTCTGTGTTTCAGTGTCATCCCTGGATCGGTAATGCTGACACACACAGTACTTGAAGAATTTATAATAGAGCGGCAATCACACACTTATTACATTGTATGTCTCCAAAGAGAACTTATTACAAAAGTCTATGGCTTAAGGCCACCAAACAAAATAACAGCGGAAGGCTTGGAAGATAAGTGAGTCCATCAACTCCAACGGCATAGCTGAGTGCATGACAAACGACCTAGAACGTCTTACTCCTCGTCTGAAAAGTCTGCAACGTAACATGTTGCAGCCCAAAACGGGTCATCACATGGAATATGCTGGCAAGATAACACAGAAGATGCAAGTAACAGAATAAAGGCTAACACTACATGCATATTTGGCTGGTGGAGGCTCTAAGGTTAAAGTTTTTGCGTAAAGCCAATTTTTCCCTACAACAAAGGAATAAGTTTTATTTTAACTATCATGGTAGTTGAAACATCATTGAGAAGGTACCTCCAACTCAATCCCAATTAAAATAATCATTAACCCAAGAAATTAACTTTAGAGTGATGAGGTCAACCAATAATTCAAGTACCAGATACTCAAGATTGCCCATAACCGGGGACACGGCTAATCATGATCAGTTTGTACACTCTGCAGAGGTTTGTGCACTTTTCCCACAAAACTCAATCTCCTCCGTTGGATTTCTCGCACTGCATGGTGTTTGATAAACGGATGACCGAGACACAGTCTTTCAGAAGCATTTACTCTTTACCCCGGGTGGACCGGTACACCTACTTTCCCCTACATCTGCAAGTCCACCACTGAAAGAGCTCACACAACTTACTGATACTATGCCAGAGCCCATAATGGCATTGTGGCTGCACATGAAAGTTTCTAGCATGAATAGTTTTATGATCCCTTTGAGCCTGGGTGGCATTCCATAGGACAATCACACGGAACCCCGGGATTTCCTAGGACAACACTGGATTCTCCAGGTGCCCTGCAACCAATCCATCCAGATGTGTATTCAAGTAGCCACCTTAAGTTGAACCATTAATTAACAACTCACATCTGTCATGGATTTCACTCAAACACAAACCACGTCTACGAGCATAGCATGGCAACCTAAGCATAACGTAGAAGTAACTCCCAAGGGTTTGAAAAATAATGCAGGTAATAGGTTCTACCTCAATCTACTTCCCAGACCCACAAGTTAAGAGATCCTACTCATGCAATGTGTGAGGGTTTGATCTAATGCATAAAAAATTGGGTTATAAAAAGGGTATGATCAAACTGTTACTTGCCTTGCTGATGATTCGCAAAACCTAGAAACTCGTAGTAGCACGCTTCACAGTCCGGGTATTCTATCGCAAGCAAACAATAGCATACATAAGCAATCAATCAATGGTGCACAAACAAAACTCCAAACAAGAAGATCTAACCAAAAAGTTCAACTTAAGAACTCCGATTCGCAAAAAGAATCAAATCGAACGAAGCAACGAAACTCAAACAGCGAAAGAAAGGAGATCCGTCTACTAGATTGATCTAGGGTCAAATTTTAAGTAGCAAAACTTTGTTCAAGTTGGTTAAACGGAAAAAGGGTGTCGAGACGAAGATCTGGGATTTTGAATCACCTGATTCCGACTCTCGAGTGAAAAGAAAACCGAAAAACAAGATCAGGGCAGAAATCACGATCGAAATAATCACGGATAAATACCCCGAAAAAAGAAAACTGACGAACAGGCTAATGAACGAACGCTCACTGTCTGCGGCTAACGGCGAACAACGTTCGTTAAAATGAACGTGCGGACAAACGTCCGCAAAATAACTAAACCGAAAAGAAAAACCGAACCGATCTAGAAAAAAACGAATCTAGGGTTTTCAAAGAAAACCGGAAGGTTTTTACGGAAAACCGGCGGCTACTCGAGAAAGACGAACTCCAGCGGCGGCGGGTCAAATACGATGTCAACTACATGAAACAAGAGTGACATGTATGAAAAGTTATGCATGGTGGCCTTGCCACAAATACGATGTCAACTACATGATCATGCATGGCAATATGACAATATGATGCGTGTCATATGAACGGAACGGTGGGAAGTTGCATGGCAATATATCTCGGAATGGCTATGGAAATGCCATGATAGGTAGGTATGGTGGCTGTTTTGAGGAAGGATATATAGTGGGTGTATGGTACCAGCGAAAGTTGCGCGGTACAAGAGAGGCTAGCAATGGTGGAAGGGTGAGAGTGCGTATAATCCATGGACTCAACATTAGTCATAAGAACTCATATACTTATTGCAAAAATCTACGAGTCATCAAAACAAAGCAATCAACGCATGCTCCTAGGGGGGAGGTTGGTAGGAGTTAACCATCGCGTGCCCCCGACCTCCACACAAAGGTTGGCACTTTACAAATACTTCATGCTTTAACTTCGTCACATAGCGGTTCACCATACGTGCATGCTAAGGGAATCACCAACATTAACACAAGTATTTCTCAATTTCATAATAACTCCACTAGCAAGATTCTAATATCACTATCCTCATATCTCAAAACAATTATCAAGCATCCAACATCTCATCATATTCAATGCACTTAGTGTGAAAGTTTTTACTACATTGATATTGGATGTCTATCATGTGAAGACTAGTTTTATAGCCTAAACACATTACCATGCTGTTTCAATTGACTCTCAAATGGATAAAAGTGAAGCATGAGAGTTCAAAAATTTCTTCAAAATATTATCACCACCGTGCTCTAAAAGATATAAGTGAAGCACTAGAGCAAAAACTGTTCAACTCAAAAGAATAAGTGAAGCACATAGAGTGTTCTAACAATTCCTAGGCCATGTTTAACTCTCTCAAATAGGTGTGTCCAGCAAGGATAATTGTGGCAAGCTAACAAGCAAAGACTCAAATTATACAAGACACTGCAAGCAAAACACATATCATGTGGTGAATAAAAATATATCTCCAATTATAGTTACCGATGGATGAAGACGAAAGAGGGGATGCCTTCCCGGGGCATCCCCAGGCTTAGGCTTTTTATTGTCCTTGAATTTTACTTGGGGTCACATAGCACATGCTGCAAGAACAAGTTAGACATCCTCTAATTGTTGTTGCAAGTTTTTACGTGGCTTCTATAGGTTTTCTAGCAAGAACGTTTCTTACCTACGCCAAAACCACAACGTGATATGTCAATTTCTATTTACCCTTCATAAGGACCCTTTTCATCGAATCCGATCCGACTAAAGTGGGAGAGACAGACACCTGCCAGCCACCTTATGCAACTAGTGCATGTCAGTCGATGGAACCAGTCTCACGTAAGAGTACGTGTAAGGTCGGTCCGGGCCGCTTCATCCCACGATGCCGCCGAATCAATATTGGACTAGTAACGACAAGATAATTGAACAAAATCAACGCCCACAACTTGTTTGTGTTCTACTCGTGTAAGATGCTACGGAAGGACCTAGCTCAGATGCCACTGTTGGGTAACGTAGCAGAATTCAAAAAAATTCCTACGCTTCACCAAGATCAATCTAAGGAGATCATCTACAACGAGCATAAAGGAGTGCATCTACATACCCTTTGTAGATCGCGAGCGGAAGCATTCGAAGGAACGTGGATGATGGAGTCGTACTCGTCGTGATCCTCGTCACCGATGATCCCAGCGCCGAACACACGTACGGTACATCGATGTCTCCTCCTTCTTGATCCAGCAAGGGGGAGGAGAGGTTGACGAAGATCCAGCAGCACGACGGCGTGGTGGTGGATGCAACGGGAAAAGCTGCAGGGCTTCGCCGAGACCCTGCGGGAGGAGTAGGAGGTGTGACGGGAGGGGGGGGGGAGGCGCCAGGGGCTTAGGGTGCGGCTGCCCTCTCTCCCCCCACTATATATAGGGGGCCAGGGGGGTGCTGTCCCTAGGAGATCCAATCTCCTAGGGGGGCGGCGGCCAGGGGGGGGGGGTTTCTTACCCCCAAGCCAAGGGGGGCGCCCCCACCCCTAGGGTTTTAACCCTAGGCGCTTGGGGGGAGCCCATGTGGGGTGCGCCAGCCCACTAGGGGCTGGTCCCCCTCCCCCTACGGCCCACGGGGCCCTCCGGGATGGGTGGCCCCACCCGGTGGACCCCCGGGACCCTTCCGGTGGTCCCGTGACACTCCCGGTGACCCCCGGAACTCTTCCGATGGCCGAAACTGGACTTTCTATATATCATTCTTTACCTCGGACCATTCCGGAACTCCTCGTGACGTCTGAGATCTCATCCGGGACTCCGAATAACATTCGGGTTTCCGTGTGCATATATCTCTACAACCCTAGCGTCACCGAACCTTAAGTGTGTAGACCCTACGGGTTCGGGAGACACGCAGACATGACCGAGATGACTCTCCGGTCAATAACCAACAGCGGGATCTGGATACCCATGTTGGTTCCCACGTGTTCCTCGATGATCTCATCGGATGAACCACGATGTCAAGGATTCACTTAATCCCGTATGTTATTCCCTTTGTCCATCGGTATGGTACTTGCCCGAGATTCGATCGTCGGTATGCCCGATACCTTGTTCAATCTCGTCATGGCAAGTCTCTTTACTCGTTCCGTAATCCATCCTCCCGTGACTAACTCCTTAGTCACTTTGAGCTCATTATGATGATGTCTTACCGAGTGAGCCCAGAGATACCTCTCCGTCATACGGAGTGACAAATCCCAGTCTCGGTTCGTGCCAACCCAAGAGACACTTTTGGAGATACCCGTTGCGTACCTTTATAGTCACCCAGTTACGTTGTGACGTTTGGCACACCCAAAGTATTCCTACGGTATCCGTGAGTTGCACAACCTCATAGTCTAAGGAACAAATACTTGACACTAGAAAAGCTTAAGCATTACGAACTATACGATCTCGTGCTAGGCTTAGGATTGGGTCTTGTCCATCACATCATTCTCCTAATGATGTGATCCCGTTATCAATGACAGCCAATGGCCATGGTCAGGAAACCGTGACCATCTGTTGATCAACGAGCTAGTAACTAGAGGCTTACCATGGACATGTTGTGGTCTATGTATTCACACATGTATCGCTGTTTCCGTACAATACAATTCAAGCATGAATAACAGACAATTATCATGAACAAGGAAATATAATAATAATCCTTTTATTATTGCCTCTAGGGCATATTTCCAACAGTCTCCCACTTGCACTAGAGTCAATAATCTAGTTACATTGTGATGAATCGAACACCCATAGAGTTCTGGTGTTGATCATGTTTTGCCCGTGGAAGAGGTTTAGTCAACGGGTCTGCGACATTCAGATCCGTATGCACTTTACAAATATCTATGTCTCCATCTTGAACATAATTCCGGATGGAGTTGAAATGGCGCTTGATGTGCTTGGTCTTCTTGTGAAACCTGGGCTCCTTGGCAATGGCAATAGCTCCAGTGTTGTCACAAAAGAGAGTCATCGGGCTTGACGTGCTTGGAATGACTCCTAGGTCGGTGATGAACTCCTTCATCCAGACTCCTTCTTGCGCTGCTTCGCAAGCAGCTATGTACTCCTCTTCTCATGTAGAATGCGCCACGACGCTCTGCTTGCAACTGCACCAGCTGACTGCTCCACCATTCAAAATATACACGTATCCGGTTTGTGACTTGGAGTCATCCAGATCTGTGTCGAAGCTAGCATCGACGTAACCCTTTACGACGAGCTCTTCGTCACCTCCATAAACGAGAAACATATCCTTAGTCCTCTTCAGGTACTTCAGGATGTTCTTGACCACTGTCCAGTGTTCCATACCGGGATCACTTTGGTACCTCCCCACCAAAATTTATGGCAAGGTTCACATCAGGTCTGGTACACAGCATGGCATACATAATAGAACCTATGGCTGAGGCATACACTCATGGCATACACTCATCTTTTCTCTATCTTCTGCCGTGGTCGGCGACTGAGCCGTGCTCAATCTCATACCTTGCAAAACAGGCAAGAACCCTTTCTTGGACTGATCCATATTGAACTTCTTCAATATCTTGTCAAGGTTTGTGCTTTGTGAAAGACCAATGAGGCGTCTCGATCTATCTCTATAGATCTTGATGCCTAATATGTAAGCAGCTTCTCCAAGGTCCTTCATTGAAAAACTCTTATTCAAGTAGGCCTTTATGCTCTCCAAGAATTCTATATCATTTCCCATCAGCAATATGTCATCCACATATAATATGAGAAATGTTACAGAGCTCACACTCACTTTCTTGTAGATACAGGCTTCTCCCCAAGTCTGTATAAAGCCAAACGCTTTGATCACATCATTAAAGCAAGTATTCCATCTCCGAGATGCTTGCACCAGCCCGTAGATCGAGCGCTGGAGCTTGCATACCTTGTTAGCATTCTCTGGATCGACAAAACCTTCCAGCTGCATCATGTACAGCTCTTCCTTGAGGAAGCCATTAAGGAATGCCGTTTTGACGTCCATTTGCCATATCTCATAATCATAGAATGCGGCAATTGCTAACATGATTCGGACTGACTTCAGCATCGCTACGAGAGAGAAAGTCTCGTCGTAGTCAATCCCTTGAACTTGTCCATAACCCTTAGTGACAAGCCGAGCCTTATAGACGGTCACATTACCATCCGCGTCTCTCTTCTTCTTAAATATCCATTTATTTTCTATGGCATGCCGATCATCGGGCAAGTCCACCAAAGTCCATACTTTGTTTTCATACATGGTTCCTATCTCGGATTTCATGGCTTCAAGCCATTTATTGGAATCCGGGCCCGCCATCGCTTCTTCATAGTTCGAAGGTTCACTGTTGTGTAACAACATGATTTCCATGACAGGGTTGCCATACCATTCTGGTGCGGAACGTGTCCTTGTGGACCTTCGAAGTTCAGTAGTAACTTGATCTGTATCCTCATGATCATCATCATTAACTTCCTCCCTTGTCGGTGCAGGCACCTCAGGAACAATTTCCGGTTCGGGAGGGGTGACTGTCACCTCATCAAGTTCTACTTTCCTCCCACTCACTTCTTTTGAGAGAAACTCTTTCTCCAGAAAGGATCCATTCTTGGAAACAAAGACCTTGCCTTCGGATCTGAGGTAGAAGGTGTACCCAATCGTTTCCTTTGGGTATCCTATGAAGACGCATTTTACCGATTTGGGTTCGAGCTTCTCAGGTTGAAGTTTCTTGACATAAGCGTCGCAACCCCAAACTTTCAGAAACGACAGCTTAGGTTTCTTGCCAAACCAAAGTTCATACGGTGTCGTCTCAACGGATTTAGACGGAGCCCTATTTAAAGTGAATGCGGCAGTCTCTAAAGCATAACCCCAAAAAGATAGCGGCAAGTCGGTGAGAGACATCATAGATCGCACCATGTCCAACAGGGTACGATTTCGACGTTTGGACACACCATTACGCTGAGGTGTTCCGGGCGGTGTCAATTGTGAAACAATTCCACAGTTCCTAAGGTGTGTGCCAAATTCATGACTTAAATATTCACCCCCACGATCCGATCGCAAGAACTTTATTTTTCTGTCACGTTGATTCTCAACCTCATTCTGAAATTCCTTGAACTTTTCAAAGGTCTCAGACTTATGCTTCATCAAGTAGACATACCCATATCTACTCAAGTCATCTGTGAGGGTGAGAACATAACGATAGCCTCCGCGAGCCTCAACGCTCATTGGACCACACACATCGGTATGTATGATTTCCAATAAGTTGGTTGCTCGCTCCATTGTTCCAGAGAACGGAGTCTTGGTCATCTTGCCCAAGAGGCATGGTTCGCACGTGTCAAATGATTCATAATCAAGAGACTCCAGAAGTCCATCTGCATGGAGCTTCTTCATACGTTTGACACCAATATGACCAAGGCGGCAATGCCACAAGTATGTGGGACTATCATTGTCAACTTTACATCTTTTGGCATTCACACTATGAATATGTGTATCATCACGTTCGAGATTCATCAAAAATAAACCATTGACCAGCGGGGCATGACCATAAAACACATCTCTCAAATAAATAGAACAACCATTATTCTCGGATTTAAATGAGTAGCCATCTCGCATCAAACGAGATCCAGATACAATGTTCATGCTCAAAGCTGGTACTAAATAACAATTATTATGGTTTAAAATTAATCCCGAGGTTAGATGTAGAGGCAACGTGCCGACGGCGATCACATCAACCTTGGAACCATTCCCGACGCGCATCGTCACCTCGTCCTTCGCCAGTCTCCGCTTATTCCGCAGCTCCTGCTTTGAGTTACAAATGTGTGCAACTGCACCGGTATCAAATACCCAGGGGCTACTACGAGCGCTGGTAAGGTACACATCAATAACATGTATATCACATATACCTTTGACGTTGCCGGCCTTCTTGTCTGCTAAGTATTTGGGGCAGTTCCGCTTCCAGTGACCCGTTCCCTTGCTATAAAAGCACTCAGCCTCAGGCTTGGGTCCATTCTTTGGCTTCTTCCCGGCAACTGGCTTACCGGGCGCGGCAACTCCTTTGCCGTCCTTCTTGAAGTTCTTCTTACCCTTGCCCTTCTTGAACTTAGTGGCTTTATTCACCATCAACACTTGATGTTCTTTCTTGATCTCCACCTCCGCTGATTTCAGCATTGAATACACCTCGGGAATGGACTTCTCCATCCCTTGCATATTGAAGTTCAACACGAAGCTCTTGTAGCTTGGTGGGAGCGACTGAAGGATTCTGTCAACGACCGCTTCGTCGGGGAGATTCATTCCCAACTGAGACAAGCGGTTGTGCAACCCAGACAACTTGAGTATGTGCTCACTGACATAACTATTTTCCTCCATCTTACAGCTGTAGAATGCGTTGGAGACATCATATCTCTCAACTCGGGCATGATCCTGGAAAACCATTTTCAGCTCTTGGAACATCTCATATGCTCCGTGGTGCTCAAAACGCTTTTGGAGCCCCGATTCTAAGCTGTAGAGCATGCCACACTGAACCAGGGAGTAATCGTCACAACGCGACTGCCAAGCGTTCATAACATCTTGGTTTGCCGGGGCGGGAGCGTCACCTAGCGGTGCTTCTAGGACATAAGTTTTCTTGGCAGCTATGAGGATGATCCTCAGGTTACGGACCCAGTCCGTATAGTTGCTACCATCGTCTTTCAGCTTGGATTTCTCTAGGAACACGTTGAAGTTGAGGGTGACATGAGCGTGGGCCATTTGATCTACAAGACATATTGTAAAGAATTTAGACTAAGTTCATGATAATTAAGTTCATCTAATCAAATTTAATGAACTCCCACTCAGATTGACATCTCTCCAGTCATCTTAGTGATACATGATCCGAATCGACTAGCCCGTGTCCGATCATCACGTGAGACGGACTAGTCATCAACGGTGAACATCTTCATGTTGATCGTATCTTCTATACAACTCATGTTCGACCTTTCGGTCTTCCATGTTCCGAGGCCATGTCTGTACATGCTAGGCTCGTCAAGTAAACCCTAAGTGTATTGCGTGTGTAAATCTGGCTTACACCCGTTGTATGCGAACGTTAGAGCCTATCACACCCGATCATCATGTGGTGCTTCGGAACAATGATCCTTAGCAACGGTGCACATTTAGGGGGAACACAATTCTTGAAATTTTCAGTGAGAGATCATCTTATTTACTACCGTCGTTCTAAGTAAACAAGATGCATAAACATGATAAACATCACATGCAATCAAATAAAGTGACATGATATGGCCAATATCATTTTGCTCCTTTGATCTCCATCTTCTGGGCACCATGATCATCTTTGTCACCGGCATGACACCATGATCTCCATCATCATGATCTCCATCATTGTGTCTTCATGAAGTCGTCTCACCATGTAATGCCCCGGATGTAATACTTTCCCTTTTGGGCAATATATATATCTCTGGCTTCATCAATTCCATTCCGGGTTCTTCGTCTTTCGGGTTTTTCGTCGTTTTGTTGTGTGCGTGTGTGGCATTCATCCATATCATGTAGTCATGTGCATCACATTGCATTTGTGTTGTCGTTTGCATCCGGTCCCACTCGTTCCTTCCCGTTGTCCGTTTCGAGTTCCGGAGCTCTCTCACGTGTCCGTGGCATCCCCGAGGCCTACTTTGGTGTTTGGCCGTGTAACGTTTCCGGTTTGGCGTGAGACTTGTCGTGCGATGTTGTTTTGTTGTGTGAAACCCTCCTGTCAAATCTCGTCGCGTTTGGAGTTCGTTTGATACTCCAACAATTATTCTCGTGGGCTGAAAGTACCTTCTCTTTGAGGCCCAAGACACCCCTCCAACAGCCCACCAAACCAACCCAAACCCCTCCCTTCATCTAGGCCATCCAATTTTGATCGCGTGGCCGAAAACCTCACCTCATTTGGACAACCCTAGCTCCTTGTGCCTATATAAACGTCCACCTCCCCCAATTTTCGCGTCTGAAACCCTAATGCTTCCACAGTGCACCGCCGGTGCTTCCACCGTTGACGCGCGGTGCTTCCACCGTTGAACCGCCGTGCTTCCGACGTCCCAGCGAGCATGTTTCCATAGTTCGTCGCCCGCGCTTCCGACCTCCGCGCCGTGCTTCCGTCCGACATGTGGGCCCGCTCTTCGTCTTCTTCCTCGAATCCCGCCGGAGGAGCTCCGATCCGCCGCCGCCGGACCCTCCTCTCATCGCCGGCACCTACTCGCCACCGCCATGCTGCCCTCCGGTCGGCGCCCCTCGCGAGGCCGCGTTCCCCGCCGCGCGCGCGCCTCCCGCCGGTCGCGCCTCCGGCCGGGCACCGCCGCCGCCCGACTTCTCCACCTCGCCGCGCCGGCCCTTCGCCGTCTCCCTCCGGCAGGGCGCCGCCCCGCCGCCGGCCTCAAGGCCACAGCCGCCGCCGCCGATCGATCGGGGGAGGAGGAGCCTCCCCGATCCGATCTGCCTTACCGGGTCGCGGGCGAGGCCCGTTAGCGCCCGATCCGGCCCGATCCAGTCCGCTTCGCCCGTTTGACCTCCGGCCCGTTTGACCCCGTTGACCAGACTTTGCCTGAGGTTGTTTTTCTTTCTCTAAGTCTGTAGATTTTGATGTCTGATGCTGTTTTGTTTTGATGATAACTTTTTGTTTACATGTCCGATTTGAGCAAATGATATGTCAAAATGATCGTGGAGACATGTACTACGGTTTGTTCCATTGTGCCATGCATGTTTGAGGTCATCTAGATGTCTTAATCTTCATGAGAAGAGTGCTACTTGTTATAAACTGGTGTTTGTAGTTGTTTTCATGCCATGTTTGCAATGTGATATCTTGGTGCATGTTTATCCAAATGAAGCAAATGAGATGTCCACGTGTTCGTCATGAGATGCTCTACATGTTGGTTGCTTTAGCTTGCATGATAGATTTCATCTTGCCATGTTTATCTCCTTTGCAAAGTGCTATGTGGCGGTTATGTCGTTAAACTTGTTACAAGATGCCTCGTTGAGGAGCTCGTTGCTATTGATGTGGATGTCCCCTTGATGCATGCTTAGATGTTTTGGACTCCCCATCATGTGTACTTTGCTGTGGTGCTTACCACTTGTCTTGATATGCTTTGAGGTGACTTAAACTTGCTCACAAAGATGCCATGATGTTACTACTGTTTTAACACTTAGTGAAATTTCACGAAGTCTGGAATCTGTAATTTCCAGATGCCATGTTTGCTTGTTGTTCTAGGCAAATCCATGATAGTTTTGGGGTGACTCTTGATTATTCCTTGTTGTATAAGTTGTTGGCTATCCATTCATGCTCTCACATGCTTATTTGGGTGGCTGTAGCATATTTATCTTTTGCTCCCAAGTTGCTATAAAATACTGCTGTCAGGATTTTTTCGTCAAGTTCAATATGTCATAGCTTGTTGCTATTAATCCATGCTTCCTTTGGAGATGCTCCAATGGAATGGTTTGCTGTAGGATATGTCTAATTTATGTTCATGCTCCTTGCCAGGATGTTTGAGTGCTGTAGACTAATTATCTCTTGCTCCGAAGTTGCTATGTGGCTGTTAATTTCAGCTTTGCCATGTTTATCGTTTCGGGTGTATCTTTTAGCCCGTTGCTCCGTTTTGAGCAAGTCCTATATGTAACTTGTGTGTTGTTGCAAGTAGAATCATTTTATCCTATTGTTATCATGTTTTGAAGTATTTTGCTTGAATGCATATTTCCATGCTCCTTTGTGCTGTACCACTGTGCTTCCTATGTAGACTTTCTGTGCTTCCTAAGTGCATCTGCATTGCTTCCATAGTGCATCAGCCATGCATCCAGTAGTTTTGTGCATTGCTTCTTGTTGATTTTCGTGCCTTGTGTGTTTGTGTTGAGTAGAGCCGGAAGCTGAGACCGAGTACGAGTACGAGCACGAGGTTACTACCGAGGTTGAGAACGAGGAGCTCTCTTACGATCCCTTCGACAACTCTTCAGGCAAGATGATCGAACCCGGATATCATTACTATCTTTGCCTATTGCTAGAAGTCTCGCTCTATAGTTTTGTCTCGATGCCCATGTTTTTCCTGTTAGCCTCCTATTGTAACCATGAACCTGTCTAACCACCCTACCTATGCAAACCATTGATTGGCTATACGTAGGCTTCGCTCAGCCCCTCTTATAGCATTGTTAGTTGCAGGAGAAGATTGAAGATTCTTGCTTCTTGTTGAAGCTTGTTGGGATATCAAACTATATTAATTATCAAATGAAATCATCTATACATTGGTAATGGGTGGAAGGCTAAGCCTTTTGCTTGGTGATTTGTCCACTCATGCCGCCCTAGGAACCGTATAAACCGGTGTTATGTTCCTTGATTATGCGTTCCTCACACGGTTGGGGTTATGGGACCCCCTCGATAAACCGCTAAGTGCTAAGTCTTTTCCAGCAAGTCCCAACATTGGTACTATTTGCCTAAACAACTAAAAACTTATCGAGGGAGTAATTAACCCGAGGATTAATCAACCGCCCCTGAGCCAGTGCTCGATTTGAGTGTTGGTCCAAACTATAGCCACTTGCGGTGCCACCCAGTTCGCTGGGGTCTTCGGTATCTGTACGTAGCGCTCATCCGGTCGTGGCCTGAGACTAGATACGCGCGGCTACTATCAGGGTGTCGGCACGCCGGGAGGATTTGCTGGATTAGCCTTACCTTAGTCAGAGTATCTTGAGCACGGGATTCCGAGGATACTCGGGCCTTCCCACTTTGGAGTTGCGACTCCGCGGATCGTGGGCTTGTCATGGGCCAAGTTGGAACACCCCTGCAGGGTTATGAACTTTCGAAAGCCGTGCCCGCGGTTATGTGGCAGATGGGAATTTGTTAATATCCGGTTGTAGAAAACTTGACACCATGTTCGAATACACTACCAGCGTGAGTACCATGACGGTCATTTTCCGAAAGGGATTCGGGAGATGAACACGGTGGGGTTATGTTTGACTTGCTAGTTAGGATCACTTCGTGATTATCTCTCGTCCGAGGCACTCTCTCTTCTCACTCTCTTTTACGTAAGCTAGGCTAGTGCTGCTGCAAACTCTTGTTCTTTCTTCAGCCTTGTTCCACACCCAAGGCTTGGATAGTCGTGTTACCCGGGAACGGGATTGCTGAGTCCTCTATGGCTCACAGTTACTTCAACACACCAGATGCAGGTACGATGGTGAGCTACACAGGCGATGGTACCGAGCTAGACTGGGAGTACGACGAGGAGCGTAGCCGTTACTATGTAAACTATCCGGTTGATCAGTAGAGCTTCTACTAGGATTCGATTCAGACCTGTGGTTTAATGTTATGCTTGGTATCTTTCATTTGGATCTTCACCCTTAGAGGGGTTGTGATGTTTATTTGAATGATGTTTGGACATGTAATGAATTTGTGTGACGTGGCGAGTGTAAGCCAACTATCTTTTTTCTTTCATCCCTAATTTTTACATGAGATGTGCAAAGGTACCAAACTTGCGATCATTCCAGAATGGGCTTATATCTTTAAGTCGTGCCTCGACACGTAAGAGATATAGTCATCCTGGGCATTACAAGTTGGTATTCAGAGCCTTCTCCGACCTAGAAGCTCCCACTGATTGATCGAATCGTTGACGGTCAAGTCTAGGCACACACTTAAAATGTTTTGAGTCCTATATATTTATATCGGAGAGTAGGATTTCTTTTGCTCCTCATCTCTTTTCACTCTGGTGAGGACTCCTGACGACTACTCTTGCCTCTTCTACGATCAAAAATTGCACCAATTTTTTTTTAGGAATCTCGCGAGTATTGTTGGATTGTTTCGATGTCTTTGTGACGAGAATATTGTTCTCGATGCCTCCTGGCATTAGGGGTTGTGGCAGTGTCCCGGGGAGTTGAGCTTCGGGGTATTGTCGTCACAAACATATCGCGGCAATACTAGAATACTTAAGACGGCCGACATCGAAAACTCTCCTATACGGTTAGTGGCAAGATAACCCCGACATCACCCAGTACTGGGGAGGTAGTTCGGGAGTATTGCCATAGCTTGTATAGTGGATGCTTTTCGAAGGTCCGAGGTAGACGGTTTCCGAGAACAACTGGTTATGTGTTGAAGGATGGATACAGCTGGATGTAGGATTAGAGCTGAGTGCGCGATGCTTCCCCTGTATCCCCAACACCTGATTGCATAACTGGAAACTTTCGGAAATCAATAGGTGGGTTCATCCAGTGGCTCGTAGGCATTCTTCCAACGAATGCAGGCTACAGAGTTCGGGGTTCTACATTGAGTGAAGTGGTTTTATGGCCGATGTTCCGATCGGGAGTTGCATCTTAAAGGGTCCTTGGCTATGCTGATCCGGGGATTGCAAAACCCTTTCGTAACACGTTCCATAAGCTTTCAGCACAAAGATGTCGAATGAAGCTCCTATCTTGTGTTTGTTCCATCCGTACCTTGTGTTTTTCTTTCTTTTTTACCTTTTGTCTCCCAGTGGCTTCTCGTGAAGATTGTTGTTATCATTAAGTTGAGAATTTCATTCGTTCCTCTTATTCGAATGATTCTTGTGAAGACTATGTTGCATTCTAGCCGTTGTTTCAGCTTATATCTTCTTTCAATCAAATTGCTGATTGGTGGTCATCTATTTCAGGATGGCTCCGAAACGGGTTCCCAACGCTAACCCAGAGGGTGAAGAGGTTCCTGACCGTCCTCCTTCCCCTCCTCCTCCGTCTGAGGCCTGGAGAGCGATTATGCAGACTACAAACCAGAACACCCAGTTGCTTATGCAGATGATGCAGCAAATGCAAGCACATCAAGCAAATCAGGGTGCTCCAGGGAACCAAGGCAATTTCTTCAACCAACAGCACCATGCTACGCTCAACCAGTTCTTGGCCAATCAACCAAAGGCTTTCAGTTATTGTGTCGACCCTCTCGATGCTGAAGATTGGATCACTGATATCAAGAAGCATTTTGAGTGCAGCAACGTAAGGCCTGAGGACTATGTGAAGTTTGTAGCCTTCCAACTCAAGGACCAAGCAGCTGATTGGTGGCAGCAGTACAAAGACTCCAGAGAAGGGCGTGTGATCTCTTGGGATGATTTCTTCAAGGACTTTCGCTCTCACCACATTCCAACAAGTGTCATCGAGGGTATGCGTGAGCAATTCCGCAACCTGAAGCAAGGCTCTATGACTATCTACCAGTATAATGTCAAGTTCCAAAACCTTGCCCGCTATGCCAAGCAAGACATACCAGATGCCAAGAGCAAGATCTATCAGTTCCGTGGAGGTCTCAAGGATGAACTTCAACTTGCTCTCACCTTGTTCGAGCCTGATGAGTTTGACAAATTCTATAACATGGCGCTTAAGCAAGAGGCAGCTCAGCTCAAGATGGAGGCTTCCAAAAAGAGAATCCGAGATGCCGTTCACTCCTCCTCATCTTCTCAAGTGGTCGCGAAGCAACAGAAATTTTGGCTTCCTCCTCCTCCAGTGATCCGAGCTCCCTACAACAACAACAAGAACTCTAGTGTCCGTGGTTTCTCCCACCCACCCAACCCAAGCAATCAGTCGAAGCATCAGTCTCAAGGTTCCAAGTCAAGTAGTTCTCATTTCCGTCCTCTCTCAGAAGTGGTGTGCAACAAGTGTGGCCAGAAGGGTCATTATGCTAACAAGTGCCCCAACCCAAGGCGCCTTCCGCCTCCTCCACCTGTCAGCACAGCTATTGTCAAGCATAATCCAAAGTCTGCAAGGGTGAATCTGATGAATGCAGCGCAAGCGGAGAATTCTTCTGATGTGATATTGGGTAACCTCTTAGTTAACTCTATACCTGCTAAAGTTTTGTTTGATTCGGGTGCATCGTTGTCCTTCATTTTAAGACCTTTTGTTGCCAAGCATGATTTCGTCACTCAAGTGTTGCCAAAGCCGTTGAGCATTATTTGTCCTGGATTGCAAATGTCCGCTCGGGTGCATGTTCCGGATGTATTCGTTCGCATGGGTGATTATCGCTTTCTGGATAATCCGGTGGTTCTCGGCAATTCCGACATCGACCTCATCCTCGGGATGGATTGGCTTTCTCAGCATGATGCTCACATTGATTGTGCAAATAAAGAAGTCAAGATTACTCATCCTGATGAAGATGTGATTATCTTCGCCTCCAGGGATAACACAATCAGGCTTTTCTCTCTCAATGACAAGGGCGAGATTAATGCCATCTCTCAAATTCCGGTGGTTAACGTATACGAAGACGTCTTTCCTGAAGAACTTCCAGGCATGCCTCCACACCGGCAAGTGGAATTCGTCATTGAACTCGAGCCGGGTACTGAGCCAGCATGCCGACGTCCGTACAAGCTCTCTCCTAAAGAGTTGAAGGAGTTGAAGAAACAACTTGATGAACATGAGCGTATGGGTCTGATCAGGCCTAGTACGTCTCCTTGGGGGGTGTCTTATTTGTCAAGAAGAAGGATGGCACGGAGCGCCTTTGCGTCGATTACCGGCCATTGAACAAGAAGACAATAAAGAACAAGTATCCGCTCCCCAACATCAATGAACTGTTCGAGCAACTCAAAGGAGCTAAAGTGTTCTCAAAGCTCGATCTCCGAATGGGCTATCACCAAATTCGCATTCGCGAGGAAGATATCCACAAGACTGCCTTCAGAACGAGCTACGGCTCATATGAATATGCAGTCATGTCCTTTGGTCTCGCTAATGCTCCACCTACCTTCTCGAGAATGATGCACTACATTTTCAACCCCTACACCGGCGAGTTTGTGCTTGTGTATCTGGATGATATTTTGGTATTTTCCAAGAATGAAGAAGATCACGAAAAGCACCTCCGTCTGGTTCTCGACAGACTCCGTGAACATAAGTTCTATGCCAAGTTCTCCAAGTGCGAATTTTGGCTCGATAAGGTCTTGTATCTGGGCCATATCATCTCCGCTGATGGTATTGCTGTAAACCCCGAGAAAGTTGAAGCCATTGTCAACTGGGAACCTCCTCAGAACGTCGAGCAACTCCGAAGCTTTCTTGGTCTTGCTAGCTATTACAGAAGGTTCGTTGAGAACTTCTCCAAGATTGCCAAGCCTCTTTCCAACTTGCTGCAGAAGAATGTCAAGTACTACTGGTCTCCAGATTGTGAAGTGGCTTTCAAAACTCTCAAAGAAAAACTCGTCTCTGCTCTAGTTCTTACTCCTCCAGATGAGTCCAAGCCCTACGAAGTATTCTGTGATGCTTCTCTTCAAGGACTTGGTGGTGTGCTTATGCAAGACAAGAGAATTGTGGCATACACTTCTCGTCAACTGAAGCCAAGTGAGAAGAACTACCCCACACATGATCTCGAACTAGCAGCTGTGGTACATGCTTTGATTACGTGGAGACACCTTCTGTTGGGCAGAAAAGTCGACATCTTCACCGATCACAAGAGCTTGAAGTACATCTTCACACAGCCGAACCTGAACCTCCGCCAGACTCGTCGGGTCGAGATGATCCAAGAGTATGATCCCATCATCGAATACACACCGGGCAAGGCGAATGTGATTGCAGATGCTTTGAGCAGAAAGGCATATTGCAACAGCCTCCTTATCAAGCCGTTCCAGCCTGAGCTTTGTGAAGCATTCAGGAAGCTCAACCTCTAGATTGTTCCGCAAGGTTTTCTTGCAAATCTTCAAGTTGCTCCTACCTTGGAAGATCAGATCCGTGGGGCCCAACTCAGTGATGCTATGGTGCAGAAAGTGAAAGATGGTATTGCAAAGGGTACTCCCAAATACAAGTGCTATTGCGTTGATGAGAGAGATACCTTGTTCTTTGAGGACAGACTTGTGGTTCCCAAAGGTGATCTCAGGAAGCTCATAATGGACGAAGAACATGATTCCCTCCTTTCCATTCATCCTGGCAGTTCCAAGATGTACCAAGACCTGAAGCAATCTTACTGGTGGACACGCACGAAAAGGGAGATTGCCCAATTCGTGAATGAATGTGATGTCTGCAGAAGAGTGAAGGCAGAGCATCAACGTCCAGCCGGTCTTCTCCAACCTCTTCCTATTCCCGAGTGGAAATTTGACCACATTGAAATGGATTTCGTCACTGGCTTTCCTAAGTCCAAGAGAGGGAATGATTCTATCTTTGTGGTGATTGACAAGCTTACCAAAGTTGCTCACTTCCTTCCAGTCAAAGAATCCATCAATGCAGCTCAACTGGCAGAATTGTACACTTCCAGAATAGTGTCTTTACATGGCATTCCTCAAGTTATCTCCTCAGACCGTAGAAGTTTGTTCACTTCCAAGTTCTGGGACTCCTTTCAGTCTGCCATGGGCACTAAGATCAGGTTGAACACTACTTTTCACCCTCAGACTAGTGGTCAAGTCGAGAGAGTGAATCAGATTCTAGAAGACATGCTCAGAGCCTGTGTCATTTCTTTTGGCAT
This sequence comes from Secale cereale, assembly GCA_902687465.1. Classification (NCBI taxonomy): domain Eukaryota; kingdom Viridiplantae; phylum Streptophyta; class Magnoliopsida; order Poales; family Poaceae; genus Secale; species Secale cereale. The sequence goes on from LR738715.1 coordinate 799,706,829, forward strand.
GAAATGGGAAGATTGCCTTCCATTTGCCGAGTTCTCTTACAACAACAGCTTCTAAGCAAGTGCCGGCAAAGCTCCGTTTGAAATCCTCTATGGCAGAAAGTGTCGTACCCCTCTCAACTGGTCCAAGACTGGTGAACGTCAACTTCTTGGCAATGACTTGATCTCAGAAGCCGAAGAAATGTGCAAAGTCATACGTGAGCATCTTAAGGCCGCTCAGTCGCGTCAGAAGAGCTACTATGACGGCAAGCATCGTGATTTGGCCTTCAACATTGGGGATCATGTCTATCTCCGTGTTTCTCCTATGAAAGGCACCCAAAGATTCGGTATCAAAGGTAAGCTTGCTCCTAGATACGTCGGGCCTTTCAAGATCCTTGGCAAAAGAGGCGATCTAGCCTATCAACTTGAGCTCCCTTCCAACTTCGCCAATGTTCATGATGTGTTTCATCTGTCTCAACTCCGCAAGTGCTTCAAGACACCTGAACGCACCATTCCGTTTGAGGAGATTGATCTTCAACAAGACTTGTCTTACCAAGAGCATCCCGTTGCTATTCTCGAAGAAACCGAGCGCAAGACCCGCAACAACTCCATCAAATTCTTAAAAGTCAAGTGGTCACACCATACCGACCGAGAAGCTACGTGGGAACAAGAAGATCACCTTCGTTCCGAGTACCCTTCCTTCTTCCAGTCCTAGATCTCAGGACGAGATCTTTTTGTAGTAGAGGAGAGTTTGTAATGCCCCGGATGTAATACTTTTCCTTTTGGGCAATATATATATATATCTGGCTTCATCAATTCCATTCCAGGTTCTTCGTCTTTCGGGTTTTTCGTCGTTTTGTTGTGTGCGTGTGTGGCATTCATCCATATCATGTAGTCATGTGCATCGCATTGCATTTGTGTTGCCGTTTGCATCCGGTCCCACTCGTTCCTTCCCGTTGTCCGTTTCGAGTTCCGGAGCTCTCTCACGTGTCCGTGGCATCCCCGAGGCCTACTTTGGTGTTTGACCGTGTAACGTTTCCAGTTTGGCGTGAGACTTGTCGTGCGATGTTGTTTTGTTGTGTGAAACCCGCCTGTCAAATCTCATCGCGTTTGGAGTTCGTTTGATACTCCAACAGTTATTCTCGTGGGCTGAAAGTACCTTCTCTTTGAGGCCCAAGACACCCCTCCAACAGCCCACAAAACCAACCCAAACCCCTCCCTTCATCTAGGCCATCCAATTTTGATCGCGTGGCCGAAAACCTCACCTCATTTGGACAACCCTAGCTCCTTGTGCCTATATAAACGTCCACCTCCCCCAATTTTCGCGTCTGAAACCCTAATGCTTCCACAGTGCGCCGCCGGTGCTTCCACCGTTGACGCGCGGTGCTTCCACCGTTGAACCGCCGTGCTTCCGATGTCCCAGCGAGCATGTTTCCATAGTTCGTCGCCCGCGCTTCCGACCTCCGCGCCGTGCTTCCGTCCAACGCGTGGGCCCGCTCTTCGTCTTCTTCCTCGAATCCCGCCGGAGGAGCTCCGATCCGCCGCCGCCGGACCCTCCTCTCCTCGCCGGCACCTCCTCGCCACTGCCGTGCTGCCCTCCAACCGCCGCCCCTCGCGAGGCCGCGTTCCCCACCGCGCGCGCGCCTCCCGCCGGCCGCGCCTCCGCCCGGGCACAGCCGCCGCCCGGCCTCTCCACCTCGCCGCGCCGGCCCTTCGCCGTCTCCCTCCGGCCGGGCGCCGCCCCGCCGCTGGCCTCGAGGCCACAGCCGCCGCTGCCGATCGATCGAGGGAGGAGGAGCCTCCCCGATCCGATCTGCCTTACCGGGTCGCGGGCGAGGCCCGTTAGCGCCCGATCCGGCCCGATCCAGTCTGCTTCGCCCGTTTGACCCCGTTGACCAGACTTTGCGTGAGGTTGTTTTTTTTTCTCTAAGTCTGTAGATTTTGATGTCTGATGCTGTTTTGTTTTGATGATAACTTTTTGTGTACATGTCCGATTTGAGCAAATGATATGTCAAAATGATCGTGGAGACATGTACTACGTTTTGTTCCATTCTGCCATGCATGTTTGAGGTCATCTAGATGTGTTAATCTTCATGAGAAGAGTGCTACTTGTTATAAACTGCTGTTTGTAGTTGTTTCCATGCCATGTTTGCAATGTGATATCTTGGTGCATGTTTATCCAAATGAAGCAAATGAGATGTCCACGTGTTCGTCATGAGATGCTCTACATGTTGGTTGCTTTAGCTTGCATGATAGATTTCATCTTGCCATGTTTATCTCCTTTGCAAATTGCTATGTGGCGGTTATGTCGTTAAACTTGTTACGAGATGCCTCGTTGAGGAGCTCGTTGCTATTGATGTGGATGTCCCCTTGATGCATGCTTAGATGTTTTGGACTCCCTATCATGTGTACTTTGCTGTGGTGCTTACCACTTGTCTTGATATGCTTTGAGGTGACTTAAACTTGCTCACAAAGATGCCATGATGTTACTACTGTTTTAACACTTAGTGAAATCTCACTAAGTCTGGAATCTGTAATTTCCAGATGCCATGTTTGCTTGTTGTTCTAGGCAAATCCATGATAGTTTTGGGGTGACTCTTGATGATTCCTTGTTGTATAAGTTGTTGGCTATCCATTCATGCTCTCACATGCTTATTTGGGTGGCTGTAGCATATTTATCTTTTGCTCCCAAGTTGCTATAAAATACTGCTGTCAGGATTTTTTCGTCAAGTTCAATATGTCATAGCTTGTTGCTATTAATCCATGCTTCCTTTGGAGATGCTCCAATGGAATGGTTTGCTGTAGGATATGTCTAATTTATGTTCATGCTCCTTGCCAGGATGTTTGAGTGTTGTAGACTAATTATCTCTTGCTCCGAAGTTGCTATGTGGCTGTTAATTTCAGCTTTGCCATGTTTATCGTTTCGGGTGTATCTTTTAGCCCGTTGCTCCGTTTTGAGCAAGTCCTATCTGTAACTTGTGTGTTTTTGCATGTAGAATCATTTTATCCTATTGTTATCATGTTTTGAAGTATTTTGCTTGAATGCATATTTCCATGCTCCTTTGTGCTGTACCACTGTGCTTCCTATGTAGACTTTCTGTGCTTCCTAAGTGCATCTGCATTGCTTCCATAGTGCATCAGCCTTGCATCCATTAGTTTTGTGCATTGCTTCTTGTTGATTTTCGTGCCTTGTGTGTTTGTGTTGAGTAGAGCCGGGAGCTGAGACCGAGTACGAGTACGAGCACGAGGTTACTACCGAGGTTGAGAACGAGGAGCTCTCTTACGATCCCTTCGACAACTCTTCATGCAAGATGACCGAACCCGGGTATCATTACTATCTTTGCCTATTGCTAGAAGTCTCGCTCTATAGTTTTGCCTCGATGCCCATGTTTTTCCTGTCAGCCTCCTATTGTAACCATGAACCTGTCTAACCACCCTACCTATGCAAACCATTGATTGGCTATACGTAGGCTTCGCTCAGCCCCTCTTATAGCATTGTTAGTTGCAGGAGAAGATTGAAGATTCTTGCTTCTTGTTGAAGCTTGTTGGGATATCACACTATATTAATTATCAAATGAAATCATCTATATATTGGTAATGGGTGGAAGGCTAAGCCTTTTGCTTGGTGATTTGTCCACTCATGCCGCCCTAGGAACCGTATAAACCGATGTTATGTTCCTTGATTATGCGTTCCTCACACGGTTGGGGTTATGGGACCCCCTCGATAAACCGCTAAGTGCTAAGTCTTTTCCAGCAAGTCCCAACATTGGTACTATTTGCCTAAACAACTAAAAACTTACCAAGGGAGTAATTAACCCGAGGATTAATCAACCCCCCTGGGCCAGTGCTCGATTTGAGTGTTGGTCCAAACTAGAGCCACTTGCGGTGCCACCCAGTTCGCTGGGGTCTTCGGTATCTGTACGTAGCGCTCATCCAGTCGTGGCCTGAGACTAGATACGCGCGGCTACTATCAGGGTGTCGGCACGCCGGGAGGATTTGCTGGATTAGCCTTACCTTAGTCGGAGTATCTTGAGCATGGGATTCCGAGGATACTCGGGCCTTCCCACTTTGGAGTTGCGACTCCGCGGATCGTGGGCTTGTCATGGGCCAAGTTGGAACACCCCTGCAGGGTTATGAACTTTCGAAAGCCGTGCCCGCGGTTATGTGGCAGATGGGAATTTGTTAATATTCGGTTGTAGAAAACTTGACACCATGTTCGAATACACTACCAGCGTGAGTACCGTGACGGTCATTTTCTGAAAGGGATTTGGGAGATGAACACGGTGGGGTTATGTTTGACTTGCCAGTTAGGAATACTTCGTGATCATCTCTCGTCCGAGGCACTCTCTCTTCTCGCTCTCTTTTACGTAAGCTAGGCTAGTGCTGCTGCAAACTCTTGTTCTTTCTTCAGCCTTGTTCCACACCCAAGGCTTGGATAGTCGTGTTATCCGGAACGGGATTGCTGAGTCCTCTGTGGCTCACAGTTACTTCAACACACCAGATGCAGGTATGATGGTGATCTACACAGGCGATGGTACCGAGCTAGACTGGGAGTACGACGAGGAGCGTAGCCGTTACTATGTGAACTATCCGGTTGATCAGTAGAGCTTCTACTAGGATTCGATTCAGACCTGCGGTTTAATGTTATGTTTGGTATCTTTCATTTGGATCTTCACCCTTAGAGGGGTTGTGATGTTTATTGAAAGATGTTTGGACATGTAATGAATTTGTGTGACGTGGCGAGTGTAAGCCAACTATCTTTTCTCTTTCATCCCTAATTTTTACATGAGATGTGCAAAGGTACCAAACTTGCGATCATTCCAGAATGGGCTTATATCTTTAAGTCGTGCCTCGACACGTAGGAGATATAGTCCCATCCCGGGCATTACACGCCAACTATTACTTCTACCACTATGGCTAACGTTTAGCAATGAAGTAAAGCAATTACATGGCGTTATTCAGTGACACGCAGGTCATACAATAATTAAGACAACTCCTATGGCTCCTGCCGGTTGTCATTTTCATCGACATGCAAGTCATGATTCCCTATTACAAGAACATGATCAATCTCATACACCACATATATCATTCATCACATCTTCTTGGCCATATCACATCACATAGCACATGCTGCAAGAACAAGTTAGATGACCTCTAATTGTTATTGCAAGTTTTTACGTGGCTTCTATAGGTTTTCTAGTAAGAACGTTTCTTACCAATGCCAAAACCACAACGTGATATGTCAATTTCTATTTACCCTTCATAAGGACCCTTTTCATCGAATCCGATCCGACTAAAGTGGGAGAGACAGACACTCGCCAGCCACCTTATGCAACTAGTGCATGTCAGTCGGTGGAACCAGTCTCACGTAAGCGTACGTGTAAGGTCGGTCCGGGCCGCTTCATCCCACAATGCCGCCGAATCAAGATAGGACTAGTAACGGCAAGAGAATTGAACAAAATCAACGCCTACAACTTGTTTGTGTTCTACTCGTCCAAGATGCTACGCAAAGACCTAGCTCAGATGCCACTGTTGGGTAACGTAGCAAAATTCAAAAAATTTCCTACGCTTCACCAAGATCAATCTAAGGAGATCATCTAGCAACGAGCATAAAGTAGTGCATCTACATACCCTTTGTAGATCGTGAGCGAAAGCATTCGAAGGAACGTGGATGATGGAGTCGTACTCGTCGTGATCCTCGTCACCAATGATCCCAGCGCCGAACGGGCGGCACCTCCGCGTTCAACACACGTACGGTACAGCGACGTCTCCTCCTTCTTGATCCAGCAAGGGGGGAGGAGAGGTTGACGGAGATCCAGCAGCACGACGGTGTGGTGGTGGATGCAACAGGAAAAGCTGCAGGGCTTCGCCGAGACCCTGCGGGAGGAGTAGGAGGTGTGACGGGGGGGAGAGGCGCCAGGGGCTTAGGGTGCGGCTGCCCTCTCTCCCCCCACTATATATAGGGGGGCAGGGGGGTGCCGGCCCTAGGAGATCCAATCTCCTAGGGGGGCGTCGGCCAGGGGGGGGGGGTTTCTTACCCCCCAAGCCAAGGGGGGCACCCCCACCCCTAGGGTTTTAACCCTAGGCGCATGGGGGGAGCCCATGAGGGGTGCGCCAGCCCACTAGGGGCTGGTCCCCCTCCCCCTACGGCCCACGGGGCCCTCCGGGATGGGTGGCCCCACCCGGTGGACCCCCGGGACCCTTCCGGTGGTCCCGGGACACTCCCGGTGACCCCCGGAACTCTCCCGATGGCCGAAACTGGACTTCCTATATATCATTCTGTACCTCGAACCATTCCGGAACTCCTAGTGACGTCCGGGATCTCATCCGGGACTCCGAACAACATTCGGGTTTCCGTGTGCATATATCTCTACAACCCTAGTGTCACCGAACCTTAAGTGTGTAGACCCTACGTGTTCGGGAGACACGCAGCCATGACCGAGACGACTCTCCGGTCAATAACCAACAGTGGGATCTGGATACCCATGTTGGTTCCCACGTGTTCCTCGATGATCTCATCGGATGAACCACGATGTCAAGGATTCACTTAATCCCGTATATTATTCCCTTTGTCCATCGGTATGGTACTTGCCCGAGATTCGATCGTCGGTACGCTCGATACCTTGTTCAATCTCATCATGGCAAGTCTCTTTACTCGTTCCGTAATCCATCATCCCATGACTAACTCCTTAGTCACTTTGAGCTCATTATGATGATGTCTTACCAAGTGGGCCCAGAGATACCTCTCCGTCATACGGAGTGACAAATCCCAGTCTCGGTTCGTGCCAACCCAACAGACACTTTCGGAGATATCCGTTGCATACCTTTATAGTCACCCAGTTACGTTGTGACGTTTGGCACACCCAAAGTATTCCTACGGTATCCGGGAGTTGCACAACCTCATGGTCTAAGGAACAAATACTTGACACTAGAAAAGCTTAAGCATTACGAACTATACGATCTCGTGCTAGGCTTAGGATTGGGTCTTGTCCATCACATCATTCTCCTAATGATGTGATCCCGTTATCAATGACATCCAATTTCCATGGTTAGGAAACCGTGACCATCTGTTGATCAACGAGCTAGTAACTAGAGGCTTACCATGGACACGTTGTGGTCTATGTATTCACACATGTATCGCTGTTTCCGTACAATACAATTCAAGCATGAATAACAGACAATTATCATGAACAAGGAAATATAATAATAATCCTTTTATTATTGCCTCTAGGGCATATTTCCAATAGTCTTCCCAAAGGTTCTACTTGGCACAAACACTAAACAAAACATGAAACCACATCTAAATAGAAGCTAGATGCAATATTTATTCCCTAACAGCAGCAAAAACAAAAAAAAATAAAATTCGGTTGCCTCCCAACAAGCGCTATCGTTTTACGCCCCTAGCTAGGCACAATACAAAATAGATCTAGGTATTGCCATCTTTGGAAGGCAATCCATAAGTGGCTCTCATAATAGATTCATATGGTAATATGATTTTCTTTCTAGGAAAGTGTTCCATGCCTTTCCTTAAGGGAAATTGGAATCTAATATTTCCTTCCTTCATATCAATAATTGTACCAATCCTTCTAAGGAAAGGTCTACCAAGAATAATAGGACATGAACGATTGCAATCTATATCAAGAACAATAAAATCTACGGGCACATAATTCCTATTGGCAACAATAAGGACATCATTAATTCTTCCCATTGGTTTCTTAATAGTGGAATCCGCAAGATGCAAATTTAAAGAACAATCATCAAGCTCATGGAATCCTAGCAAATCACACAAAGTTTTTGGGATAGTGGAGACACTTGCACCCAAATCACACAAAGCATAACATTCATGATATTTTATTTTTATTTTGATAGTAGGTTCACACTCATCATAAAGCTTTCTAGGGATAGAAACTTCCAACTCAAGTTTTTCTTCATAAGATTGCATCAAAGCATCAACTATGTGCTTGGTGAAAGCTTTATTTTGACTAAGCATGCGGAGAATTTAGTACGGATTGCAACAAGGAAATACAATCAATCAAATAGCAATTATCATAATTCAATCCCTTGAAATCCAAAGTAGTGGGTTCATCACTATGCAAAGTTTTAATCTCTTCACTCCCACTTTTAACAATTTTAGCATCAAGATAAAAAAAACTCTGAATCATTGGGACACCTTAAAGCAGAATCATCTCCAATCCTATCTTCATCAAGATTTATACTAGAAAACAAGGATCTAATAGGATACACATCAATAACTTTCAGATCTTCATCTTATTTTCATGATAACTAGAAGAACATGCTTTAATATAATTCTCTCTTTTAGCACGCATCCTAGCGGTTCTTTCTTTGCATTCATCAATGGAAATTCTCATGGCTTTGAGAGACTCATTGATATCATGCTTAGGTGTGATAGATCTAAGTTTCAAATAGTCAACATCAAGAGTAATTCTATCCACACTTCTAGCTAATTCATCAATCTTAAGCAATTTCTCTTCAAGTATAGCATTGAAATTCTTTTGCGAGATCATAAACTCTTTAACACTAGTTTCAAATTCAGAAGGCAACTTTCCATAAGAGTTGTTGTAGGAATTACTAAAATTATTAGAGGAATTACTAGGAAAAGGCCTAGGATTAAAATTCCCTCTATAAGCATTGTTACCAAAATTATTCCTACCAACAAAATTCACATCCAAAGATTCATTGCTATTTTCAATCAAAGTGGACAAAGGCATATCATTAGGATCAAAAGAAGCACTCTTAGCAGCAAATAATTTCATAAGTTCATCCATCTTACCACTCAAAACACTAATTTCTTCAATAGCATGCACTTTTTTAAAAGTAGATCTTTCGGTGTGCCATTGAGAATAATTGACCATGATATTATCTAGGAGTTTGGTAGCTTCTCCTAAGGTAGTTTCCATGAAAGTGCCTCCTGCGACCGAATCTAAAATATTTCTAGAAGCAAAATTCAAGCCAGCATAAAAGTTCTGAATAATCATCCATAGATTCAAACCATGTGTAGGGCAATTACATATCATTAGTTTCATTCTCTCCCAAGCTTGTGCAACATGCTCATGATCTAGTTGCTTAAAGTTCATAATATCGTTTCTAAGAGAGATGATCTTAGCAGGAGGGAAATACTTAGAGATAAAAGCATCTTTGCACTTATTCCACGAATCAATACTATTTCTAGGCAAAGAGGAAAACCAAGTTTTAGCACGATCTCTAAGTGAAAACGGAAATAACTTCAATTTAACAATATCGTTATCCGTATCCCTTTTCTTTTGCATATCACACAAATCAACAAAGTTGTTTAGATGGGTAACGGCATCTTCACTAGGAAGGCCGGAGAAGTGATCTTTCATGACAAGATTCAATAAAGTAGCATTGATCTCACAAGATTCAACATCGGTAATAGGAGCAATGGGAGTGCTAATAAAATCATTATTGTTGGTATTGGAGAAGTCACACAATTTGGTATTGTTCTGAGCCATAGTGACAAGCAAGCAATCCAACACACACAAGCAAACAAGAAGCAAGCGAACGATAAACACACGACAGAATAAGGGCAAATAAAACGGCAAGGGTGAAGTGGGGGGAGATGAAAACGAGAGGCAAAAAATGTAATGCGAAGGATAAGGGTTTGTGATAGGTACTTGGTATATGACTTTTGTGTAAGCTTCCCCGGCAACGGCGCCATAAATTCTTCTTGCTACTTCTCGAGCTTGCGTTGTATTCCCTCGAAGAGGAAAGGGAGATGCAGCACAGTAGCGTAAGTATTTCCCTCAGTTTTTTAGAACCAAGGTATCAATCCAGTAGGAGACCACGCGCGAGTCCCTCGCACCTGCACAAACAAATAAGAACTTTGCAGCCAACGCGATAAGGGGTTGTCAATCCCTTTACGGTCACTTACGAAAGTGAGATCTGATAGAGATGATAGTTTATATTTTTGGTATTTTTGTTTATAAGAACAAAAAGTAAAAGCGGAAAAAGTAAAGTAGATGTAGATTGATATGTTGAGAATAGACCCGGGGGCCATAGTGTTCTCTAGTGGCTTCTCTCATGATAGCGGTATTCTACGGCGGGTAAAAAAAATTACTGTCGAGCAATTGATAGAAAAGTGAATAATTATGAGACTATCTAGGCATGATCATTGTATATAGGCATCACGTCCGAGACAAGTAGACCGACTCCTGCCTGCATCTACTACTATTACTCCACACATCGACCGCTATCCAGCATGCACCTAGTGTATTGAGTTCATAAGAACATAGTAACGCCTTAAGCAAGATGACATGATGTAGAGGGATAAACTCAAGCAATATGATATAAACCCCATCTTTTTATCCTTGATGGCAACAATACAATACGTGCCTTGCTGCCCCTACTGTCACTGGGAAAGGACACCGCAAGATTGAACCCAAAGCCAAGCACTTCTCCCATTGCAAGAACTATAGATCTAGTAGGCCAAGCCAAACCAATAATTCGAAGAGATTTGCAAGGATATTATGAGCACACATAAAGAGTTCAGAAAAGAACCAAATATTTCTCGTAGATAATCTTGATCATAAACTCACAATTCATCGGATCTCGACAAACACGCCGCAAAAAGATATTACATCGAATAGATCTCCTCGAAGACCGAGGAGAACTTTGTATTGAGATCCAAAGGGAGAGAAGAAGCCATATAGATACTAGCTATGGAACCGAAGGTCTATGGTAAACTACTCACAACTCATGGTGAGGGCGATGATGATGATGTAGAAGCACTCCATGATGGATCCCCCCCTCCGGCGGAGCTCTGGAACAGGCTCCAAGATGGGATCTCACGGGAACAGAAGGTTACGGCAGTGGAATTAGGGTTTTCTCTCTGTTGCTGATGGTTTCGGGGTACGTAGGCTTATATAGGAGGAAGGAGGACACCAGGGGACTCACGAGGGACCCACGAGGTAGGGGGCGCGCCCCCCACCCTCGTGGGCACCTCGTGCCCCCTACTCCGTGGTTCTCAAGTCTCCCGTGCGTGATTTTCTCCAAAAATATCTCTCCCGAAGGTTTCATTCCGTTTGGACTCCGTTTGATATTCCTTTTCTGCGAAACCCTGAAACAGGCAAAAAAACAGCAATCTGGACCGGGCCTTTGGGTTAGTAGGTTAGTCCCAAAAATGATATAAAAGTGTATGACAAAGCTCATTAAACATCCAAGACATCATAAATAATAGCATGGAACAATAAAAAATTATAGATACGTTGGAGACGTATCAGCAATCACATTTAAGTCTAACCCACTTCCTATGCATAGGGATTTTTTGAGCAAATAATTTATGGGAACAAGAATCAAATAGCATAGGAAGGCAAAACAAGCATAATTTCCAAACTTTCAACACACAGAGAGGAAACTTGATATTATTGCAATACCTACAAGCATATGTTCCTCTCTCATAATAATTTTCAATAGCATCATGAATGAATTCAACAATATAGCTATCACATAAAGCACTCTTATCACGATGCATAAGCATAGAATTTTTATTACTCTCCACATAGGAAAATTTATTCTCATTCATAATGGTGGGAGCAAACTCAACAAAATAACTATCATGAGACACTTGATTAAAATCACGATGACAAGTTTCATGGTTATAATTATTCTTTATAGCATACATGTCATCACAATAATCATCATAAATAGCAACTTTGTCCTAATAATCAATTGAAACCTCTTCCAAAATAGTGGATTCATCACTAAATAAAGTCGCGACCTCTCCAAATCCACTTTTATCAATATTGTGAAAAGATTCAACACCCTCCAAAATAGTGGGATCATTACCTAAAGTTGACAATCTTCCAAATAAGAGGTATGCAATCATCATAAATAAGAGGCATGCTATCATCATAATAAATTTGCTCATCAAAACTTGGGGGACTAAAAATATCATCTTCGTCAAACATAGCATCCCCAAGCTTATGGCTTTGCATATAATTAGCATCATGGATATTCAAAGAATTTATACTAACAACATTGAAATCATGCTCATCATTCAAACATTTAGTGCCAAACATTTTATCGACTTCTTCTTCTAACATTTGAGCACAGTTTTCCTTTCCATCATTTTCACGAAAGACATTAAAAAGATGAAGCATATGAGGTAACCTCAATTCCATTTTTTGAAGTTTTGTTTTATAGACTAAACTAGTGATAAAACAAGAAACTAAAATATTCAATTGCAAGATCTAAATATATACCTTCAAGCACTCACCTCCCCGGCAACGACGCCAAAAAAGAGCTTCGTTGATGGCATGTGAGTGCCGCTTACCTAGCCTCCCCAGCAACGACGCCAGAAAAGAGCTTGATGTCTACTACACAACCTTCTTCTTGTAGACTCGTGTTGGGCCTCCAAGCGTAGAGTGTTGTAGGACAGTAGCAATTTTCCCTCAAGTGGATGACCTAAGGTTTATCAATCTATGGGAGGCGCAGGAAGGTCTCACTTAAACAACCCTACAACCAAATAACAAAGAGTCTCTTGTGTCCCCAACACACCCAATACAATGGTAAATTGTATGGGTGCACTAGTTCGGTGAAGAGATGGTGATACAAGTGTAATATGGATGGTATATATAAGTTTTTGTAATCGGAAAAGATAAAAACAGCAAGGTAACTAATGATAAAAGTGAGCACGAACGGTATTGCAATGCTTGGAAACAAGGCCTAGGGTTCATACTTTCACTAGTGCAAGTTCTCTCAACGATGATAACATAATTGGATCATATAACAATCCCACAATGTGCAACAAAGAATCACTCCAAAGTTCCTATCATGGAGAACATAAGATGAAATTGCTTGTAGGGTACGAAACCACCTCAAATTTATTCTTCCTGGTCAATCTATTGGGCTATTCCTATAAGTGTCACAAACAACCCTAGAGTTCGTACTAGAATAACACCACGTAACACGCATCAATCAACCCTAATGTCACCTAGATACTCCAATGTCACCACAAGTATCCGTGGGCTAATTATACGATGTGCATCACACAATTTCAGATTCATAATATTCAATCCAACACAAAGAACTTCAAGAGCATCCCGAGATTTCTGTCAGAAAAAAGAGAGGAAAACACGTACCAACCCCTATGCATAGATTACCCCAATGTCACCACGGGGATCCGCAAGTTGATAGCCAAAACATACATCAAGTGGATCAATAGAACATGCCATTGTCACCACAGATATCCCATCGCAAGCCATACATCAAGTGCTCTCACATCCAAAGATTCAATCGGACATAACAAAACCTCAAAGGAAAAGATTCAATTCATCACAAGAATAGAGAGGGGAGAAGCATCATATGATTCAACTATAGTAGCAAAGCTCGCGGTACATCAAGATCGTGCCAAATCAAGAACAGGAGAGAGAGAGAGAGAGAGAGAGAGAGAGAGAGAGATCAAACACATAGCTACTAGTACATACCCTTAGCCCTGAGGGTGAACTACTCCCTCCTCGTCATGGAGACCGCCGGGATGATGAAGATGGCCACCCGTGATGGTTTTCCCCTCCGGCAGGTTGCCAAAACGGGCGCCCGATTGGTTTTTCGTGGCTATAGAGGCTTGCGTCGGTGGAACTCCCGGTCTAGGTTTTTTTTTCCGGGGGTTTACGTATTTATAGGAATTTTTGGTGTCGAGAAAAAGTCGGGGGGTCCACGAGTCAACCACAAGGTAGGGGTCACACCTTAGGGGTGGGCGCGCCCCCCACCCTTGTGGATGACTCATGGCTCTTCTGGCCCAACTCTTTTTCTTTGGGGGCTTCTTCCGGTCCATAAAAAATCACCATAAATTTTTAGGTCAATTGGACTCTGTTTGATATTACTTTTCTACGAAACTCAAAAACAAGGAAAAATAGAAACTAGCATTGGGCTCTATGTTAATAGGTTAGTCCCAAAAATCATATAAAATAGCATGAAAATGCTTATAAAACATCCAAGATAGATAATATAATAGCATGGAACAATAAAAGATTATAGATATGTTGGAGACATTGGAGACGTATCAAGGATCATGACGATGCTTTGGAGATGGAGATCAAAAGCACAAGATGATGATGGCCATATCATGTCACATATTTTGATTGCATGTGATGTTTATGTTTATGCATCTTATTTTGCTTAATACTGCGACATCATTATAAGATGATCCCTTCACTAAATTTCAAGATAATAGTGTTCTCCCCGAGCATGCACCGTTGCTACAGTTCGTCGTTTCAAGACACCACATGATGATCGGGTGTGATAGACTCTATGTTCACATATAACGGGTGTAAGATAGTTTTACACACGCGGAATACTTGGGTTAAACTTGACGAGCCTAGCATGTACACACATGGCCTTGGAACACTTGAGACCGAAAGGTCGAACATGAATCATGTAGAAGATATGATCAACATGGAGATGTTTACCGTTGAAGACTACTCCATCTCACGTTGTGATCGGACATGGTTTAGTTATTTGGATCATGTTTCACTTAGATAACCCGAGGGATGTTTATTTAAGTGGGAGTTCATTGGTAATTTGATTAATTGAACTTAATTTATCATGAACTTAGTCTTGATAGTATTTGCATATCTATGATGTAGATCAGATACGTCTCCGTCGTTTCTATAATTTTTGATTGTTTCATGCCAATATATTTAACTTTCACATATTTTGGCAACTATTTATAAGATTTATTGGACTAACCTACTGATCCAGTGCCTAGTACCAGTTCCTGTTTTTTGCATGTTTTTTGTATCACAGAAAATCCATATCAAACGAAGTCCAAACGCGATAAAAATTGGCGGAGAATTAATTTGGAATATATGTGATTTTTAGGAGGTGGAAGCAATGCAAACGGGGGCCCATAGTGCCCACAACCCACCAGGGCGTACCACCAGGCCCAGGCGCGCCCTGGTGTCTTATGCTCACCTCGTACGTCGGTTGGGGCCCTTCTTCTTGCACAAGAAAGCTAATTTATGGATAAAAATTGTGTCAAAAATTCAGCGCAATCAGAGTTATGAATCTCCGAGAATTTAAGAAACGGTGAAGGGCCAGATCTGGGGGACGCGAAACAGAAGAGGACAGAGAGACATATCCAATCTCGGAGGGGCTCTCGTCCCTCCCATACCATGGAGGCCATGAACCAAAGGGGGAACCCTTCTCCGACCTAGGGAGGAGGTCAAGGAATAAGAAGAAGGAGGGGGGCTCTCTCCCCCTCGCTTCCGATGGCACCGCAGTGCCACCGGGGCAACGATCAGGATGGCGATCTACATCAACAATCTTGCTACCGTCAACACCAACTCTCTCCCCCTAATTGCAGTGGTGTAACACCTCTTTCCCCCCCGCTGTAATCTCTACTTAAACATGGTGCTCAACTCCATATATTATTTCCCAATGATCAATGGTTATCCTATGATGTTTGAGCAGATCCGTTTTGTCATGTGGGTTAATCGTGATCTTGGTTGGTATGATTGTATATTTTATTTTGGTGTTGTCCTGTGGTGTGTCGGTGTACTAAAGTAGGGGTACCTTAGTATCCCGAACTTGTGCACGGGCAGTTGCAGCGTCCCGTGGCGGGGCTTGCCGTGCGACCGCCAAGGCCCGCAGTGGTTCCTTTGGAGCCATTCAAGAACAAAGTATTCAAGTCAAAGAAACAAGGCCCCGGCAAGAGGAGCTTGCCGGGAAGGACTCTCAAGGCTCAAGATCGCTTCTTTGGCACAGGACCCTGGCAAGAGGAGCTTGCCGAGAAGGCCAAACATGGCATTTCAAGAGACTTGCCGCGACGCGCCATGCGTCCCGGCAAGGCCCGGGGAGCGACAAGCTCCCGGGCGCGGCAAGATAGTAACCGCGGCAAGGCACTTGCCGTGGCAAACCTCCACTAGGTGCCCGCGCTCCAGCGCATTCACCCACGTGTCGCTCTGGGACCCTTCCAGGCGCACGTGGCGGAAGGCTGTGCAGCCTGGGGTACACGGTGGCAAGGCGCGATGACGAGGCCACCGTCGTGGCGGACGGTGGCGCCCTGATGGACGCTTTTTGCACTGTTTGGGGCGACGGCGACGGGCATTTAATGCCCTTGTCCCCTGCCGTCAGGGTTAGGTATAGAGCACTACGCAAACACTGTTCCAACTACCACTCATTTTACGTTTTTACCCTCAACTGCGTTGCCACCTGTCGGTGACCCCTTTGACCTATAAAAGGAGGCCCATGCGCAACGTAGAGGAGGTTCGGAAGATCGATCACTCTCACGCTCGGTACTGCTAGCGATAAGCACTTTAGCTCTTCTCGCTCCCAAGCCAAGAACACAATACAAAGGAAGGCAGGAGTAGGGTTTTACGCATCCGTGCGGCCCGAACCTGGGTAAACTGCTCGCGTGTCTGCCTCGATCCGCTCTTTGTGCATCCTCCGCCCTCTTGCCGTACCGAAAAGGGGCTCCGGTCCCATAGGTGTTCGTGGGCGATCAGTTTCCCCGACATCTTTGGCGCGCCAGGTAGGGGCGGCGTAGAGGTTGCGTGAACCTGATCCGGCATTCACGCGGGCGAAATCTCCACCAACTTAGTCAACTTCATCAACTTCATCGACTCCATCGACATGCCGCCGAAGAAGAAGGCTTTGGAGGCAGCAGGCCCGTCCGCATCGATCCCACCACCACCGGAGCCAACGGTTGGTGGGGTAGACGCCGGCGGAAGGACGGACGTCGGCGAGGAAACTCACGGCGCCGCCAAGTCCAAGGATAAGACGGACGACCGGGCGCACTCCAAGACCTCGGCGTCCGTACACGCACAACGCCCTTCCCAGGAAGCGCGGGACCGGCAGCGACGTGGTACTCAAGGTACCATACGCTTACTGGGACAAAGTCAAGCTGGCGGGTCCCGGGACGCTCAAGGCCAACATGCGCACCAGCATGCCGGCACGAGCAAGGCACGGTCGCCGGGACGGAACAATGCTCCTTCTAACGTAGTTAGAAGTCCGAGCGTGTCCCGCTCCTCGCACCGTTCGCCGCCGTTACCCTCCACTCCAGCAGAAGCTCTAGCTCGAGCTCAGCTACTCCTCGACTTCCCTCCAGCGGCAGACAAGGTCGACGACTGGAGGGCCACCATCCAGAGCCTCATCGCCTTCGCCAACGGCGACACTCCGCAGCATCCGACCACGTCACGGCCGCGGCAAGTTAGCCAGGCGCGGGCTGATGGCGACAAGACCGCCGGGGGTGCAACCACCGTGCACTCCCCGCCCCGAAGGCCGAAATCGCCGACTCGCCGAATCAACATCGACGACGACTCCACAGCGTCATCGGATCCGCGAGCTCGCCGCGATCAGCGCCAAGTCCTTGACGACCGACAGCAAGAGGACGCTCGAACCCGCATCGAGCATCGAAGAGAAGCGCAGCGTCAATCTGACCAGCGCGTTGGGCCCGCTGTCGACATGCACGTGCCCGGAGAGCCAGGCGACTTGCAGTACGCGGCAGGTTGTCCTGCGTTCACCCGTGAGCTGCGGCAAGTCCAGTGGCCCAGCATGAAGAACTTCAAGCCCGACGTACCCGAGAAGTACGACGGCAAAACACATCCGTCGGA
The DNA here is from genome assembly GCA_902687465.1 of Secale cereale. Classification (NCBI taxonomy): domain Eukaryota; kingdom Viridiplantae; phylum Streptophyta; class Magnoliopsida; order Poales; family Poaceae; genus Secale; species Secale cereale. The sequence continues at coordinate 799,724,393 of LR738715.1, forward strand.
ATTCCTCAGCATCTACACCATCGCGGTGCAAGCTGCCAGGGGATGAGACGAGAAGATACTGGCAAACTACTTCCCGCTAGTGCTCAAGCCAAACGTCAGATCTTGGCTCATGCACTTGCCGGAGAACTCCATCTCTTCTTGGGCCGACCTGTGCCACCAGTTTGTCAGCGCCTTCACGGGTGGCCACAAGCCCCATGGCCAGGAGAGTGATCTTCATATACTCGCCCAGAGGAAGGAGAGTCCCTGCGAAAGTATATCCAGAGATTCAGCCGCGTCCAGCACAACATCCCAGACGTCCACCCTGCCGCGGTTATTAGCGTGTTCCACCAGAACGTGCGTAACCGCAGAATGAGGGAGGAGATGGCGATGTGCAAGATCCGAGACGTCAGTGAGCTTTATGCCCTGGCCGACAAGTGTGCGCGCGCTGAGGAGGGGAGGAAACTCCCCGGAGAGGATACTGGAGCAGGGGGGATCAGATAGCGAAGACGCCGCCCCGGCAAAGAAGAACCGGCGGCGGAACAACATGAAAAAGAAGAACAAAGAAGTGCTAGTCGTTGAGCAGTCCAGCAAGGAGGCTGGCGCCAAGAAAACCCAGGCTAGCGGCTCCGGCAAGGAGACTGTGGCAGCCGCCGACAAGCAGGACGGCTCCGATAAGCAGTACTGTAAGATCCACCGTACCAAGGGCCACGACCTCCAGAATTGCAAAAGAGTCGAGTACCTCGTCGAGCAGCAGAAAGCTAAGTACGAGCGACGCGACAAGGAGAAGGCCCAGGGAGGTGGTGGAGAGTCCGGCAAGAAGTGACCATTCAACGGCCGGGGAGGACGCCGCGGAAAGGCCAAGCAGCGGCAAGGAGACAGACCTCCCCGTGGCCGCGACAAGGACGAAGATGAAGACGACGATGAAGACATGGATGACGGAGACAACTGCGAGCAGGAGTTCCAGAAGGCCACAGAAGTTCTGTGCGTTGACGAAGGTGCTTCTCTGCATACTTCCCACCGCCAACTCAAGCAATGGGTGCGGGAAGTTAATGCAGCAGAGCCACCCGTCGAGTCGCGCAAACTTCTGAGGTGGTCCAGCACGCCTATCATCTTCGACATTGAGGACCACCCTGATCGCACTACTGCGGTCGGGTGTTCGCCGATGTTGGTTTCACCAACCATCCGCAACCTCAAGGTCACCAAGATGTTAGTTGACGGCGGGGCCGGCCTAAACCTGATCTCCTCTGCTGTGGTCCCGAAACTCCAGATCCCCGACAGCGAGCTCGAGGAAACCGGCACATTCCAAGGGATCAACCCGGGAAGGAGCAAGCCGAAGGGGAAGATCACACTGCCAGTGACATTTGGCGGAGAGCTGAACTTCAGAACTGAAAGGATCACCTTTGACGTTGCCGATATCCCATTACCTTACAATGGGATACTTGGCCGTCCAGCGCTCGCCAAGTTCATGGCAGCCTCCCACTATGCCTACAACATGCTCAAGATGCCCGGCCCGATAAGCGTCATCTCTGTCCCCGGCGACAAGAAAGATGCCCTTATCTGCGCCGACAAGATTTACCGGGACGCAGCAGCCGCAACAGATAGCAAGACACTTGCCGCTGAAGCTGCCGGGAGAAAGAACAAGACCAAGTCCGGCAAGAGCTCTGGGGCCCACTCCGGCAAACGCACCTCTTCGGAGTGCTGCGCTGCCGTCGAGGACGCACCATCGAGCTCCACCGGCAAGTGCAAGAAGGCAATGGCAGCTCCACCAGAGACGAAGAAGGTGTCCGCCAAGGAGGACGGCACTGGTGGTACTTTCACCATCAGTGCCACGCTTGATCCCAAATAGGAAAGCGCGCTCGTTGCTTTCCTGCGGGCGAATGTCGACGTGTTTGCATGGCAACCGTCTGACATCCCCGGTGTTCCCAGGAAAGTAATTGAGCACAAGCTTGTCATTTGTCCTCACGCGCGGCCCATCAAACAGAAGGTTAGAAAGCAAGCAGTGGAGCGCCAAGAGTTTATCGCTGAAGAAATCAAGAAGCTGGAAGCGGCAGGCCTCGTCAGAGGTGTACTCCATCCCACGTGGTTGGCCAACCCTGTTGTCGTGCGCAAAGCAAATGGGAAGTGGAGGCTTTGTATTGACTTCACCGATGTGAATAAAGCTTGTCCCAAAGATCCATTTCCCTTGCCGCGCGTAGACCAGATCGTTGACTCCACGGCTGGATGTGAGTTGCTTTCGTTTCTTGATGCATACTCCGGATATCACCAAATCTTCTTGGCTGAAGAGGATGAAGAGAAGACCGCATTCATTACTCCATGTGGCACTTATTGCTTCATACGCATGCCCTTTGGATTGAAGAATGTCGGTTCGACGTTTGCAAGAGTAGTCCACACTGCTTTTGAGCCACAGATACACAGAAATGTAGAAGCTTACATGGATGATATAGTGGTCAAGAGCAAGGACAGGGCTACTCTGATTCAAGACTTAGATGAAACCTTTGCGAATCTGCGCAAGATCCAACTCAAGCTCAACCCCGAGAAGTGCGTGTTCGGAGTCCCCTCCGGCAAGCTTCTCGGGTTCTTCGTGTCTCAAAGGGGGATTAAAGCCAACCCCGACAAGATCAAAGCCATCGAGCAGATCGAAGCACCAAAGCGCGTCAAGGATGTACGAAGGCTTGCCGGCTGTGTGGTTGCTCTCAGCAGTTTTATTTCTAAGTCTGCAGAACGCGCCCTGCCGTTTTTCAAAATCTTGAAAAAGGCAGGTCCAATGAAATGGACTCCGGAGGCGGAGGTAGCGCTGCAGGACTTGAAGAGGTACCTGTCCTCCACTCCAATACTTGTCGCACCTAAGCCACAAGAGAAGTTGCTGCTGTACTTAGCAGCAACCAATCAAGTGGTTAGTGCTACGTTAGTAGCGGAAAGGGAGGCAGATGATGAGCCAACAGCCCCGGCGAGCACATCCAGCGACAAGCAGGGGGCTTCCCCGACGAGCTCTGGTCCCGACAAGGATGGAACTGCGCAGATGCAAGAGGAAGTGCGGAAGAAAATGGTACAGCGCCCAGTCTACTTCGTCAGCTCCCTTCTCCAGGGGGCTAGGTCAAGGTACTCTGGGGTGCAGAAGCTGCTCTTCGGCCTCCTCATGGCCTCGAGGAAGCTGCGCCACTACTTCCAAGCACATGAGATAACCATGGTCACTCGTTTTCCGCCGAAGAGGATATTGCAAAATCCAGAAGCAACAGGCAGGATTGTCGAATGGGCACTAGAACTGTCAAGCTTTGGCCTCAAGTTTGAAAGTACTTCAACTATCCAGAGCAGAGCCTTGGCAGAGTTTATAGCAGAATGGACGCCAACGCCGGATGAAGAGATTCCAGAGACGAGCATCCCCGCCAAAGAAGCAACCAAGGAATGGATAATGTACTTTGATGGTGCCTTCTCGCTGCAAGGCGCCGGTGCCGGCGTGCTGCTTGTCGCACCCATTGGAGAGCACCTCAAGTACGTCGTCCAAATGCACTTTCCCAAGGAGCAAGCAACGAACAATACTGCAGAGTATGAAGGTTTGCTTGCCGGCCTCAGAATCGCGGCGGAATTTGGGATAAAGAAGCTGATTGTGCGGGGTGACTCACAGTTGGTCGTCCGCCAAGTAAACAAGAGCTACCAGAGTCCGTTAATGGAAGCTTACGTTGATGAAGTGAGAAAGCTTGAAGAGTACTTTGAAGGCTTGCAGATGGAACATGTTCCAAGAGCTCAGAACGACGTCGCAGATGGCCTGTCAAAGTGTGCTGCACTAAAGCTACCTGTGGAACCAGGGATCTTTGTGCTCAAGCTAACTCAACCGTCCGTAACACCATCAACCGGACAAAGTAAGAAGAGAAAGTTGGGTTCTGGTGACTACTTGCCGGCAGAGCTTCCTGAAGCCGCCGCCAACAAGGTCCCCAAGATCAATGACAAGATTGCTGAGGAGCAGTCTGCTCCTGCAAACCCAAGGGTTTGTACAGTTGAAGCAGGCGCTCCCGACAAGTTTCGCTCTGGCAAGCTTGCCGGGGAACGTCAAGCTCCGGCCGAGCCGCAGGTTCTTGCCGTAGAAGCTGACGTTCCCGCAGCAGCACAGATGCCTTTAGTCCTTATTGCTGAGCCACAGGCCCCAGCATGGGCGCAGCAGATTGTCCAGTTCCTTCAAACGGGAGAACTTCCCGAAGAGCCAGAAGAAGCAGAAAGAATAACCCGGCAGTCAAGTATGTATCAGTTTGTCGGCAACGAACTGTACAGAAGAAGACTCAACGGTGTAAAATTGAAGTGTATTCCCCGGGAAGATGGACTGAAGCTATTGGCAGAGATACATGGAGGCATATGTGGTCACCACATTGGCGCGAGAGCACTTGCCGGCAAGGCGTTCCGGCCAGGTTTCTTTTGGCCAGAAGCCCTCCAGGATGCAACTACACAAGTAACCAAGTGTGAAGCATGCCAGTTCCATTCCAAACAGATACATCAACCAGCTCAAGCTCTCCAGACGATTCCTTTGTCCTGGCCATTTTCGGTCTAGGGGCTTGACATCCTCGGCCCCTTTCCCCGCGCAGCTGGGGGCTTTGAGTTCTTGTACGTTGCCATCGACAAGTTCACAAAGTGGCCAGAAGTGGAACCAGTGAGGAAGGTAACCGCACAGTCAGCAGTCAAGTTCTTCAGGTCGATTGTTTGCCATTTCGGGATCCCTAACAGGATCATCACCGACAACGGTACGCAATTCACAAGTCGCACCTTCATGCAATATGTCCGAGACCTTGGCGCCAAGGTCTGCTTCGCTTTTGTTGCTCACCCAAGAAGCAACGGTCAAGCGGAGAGGGCGAACGCTGAAGTGCTGCGCGGACTCAAGATAAGAACTTTCGACAAGCTGCGCAAGTACGGAAGAAACTGGATCGAGGAGCTGCCGGTGGTTCTTTGGTCGATCAGGACGACACCAAATCGAGCCACTGGGCAGACACCCTTTGCTCTAGTCTATGGAGCAGAGGCAGTTCTCCCCACGGAACTCGTATACGGGTCGCCTCGAGTGCTCGCTTACGATGAGCTCGAGCAAGAGCACCTGCGGCAAGATGATGCGCTGCTCCTCGAGGAGGACCGTCTTCAGGCTGCTGTACGAGCTGCTCGGTACCAGCAAGCTTTGCGCCGCTACCATAGCCGCAAAGTTAAAGCCAGAAGTCTCGAGGAAGGCGACCTTGTTCTTCGGCGCGTTCAATCCGCCAAGAATTCCAACAAGTTGACGCCGAAGTGGGAAGGCCCTTATCGGGTGAAACACGTCACTAGGCCCGGCGCAGTCCGCCTTGAGACCGAAGATGGCTTACCGGTGAGCAACTCCTGGAACATTGAGCATCTTCGCAAATTTTACCCGTAAGGCGCGGTTGCCGTGATCCGCTCCGGCAACCACCTTTTGTACAAGTCTTGCCGCTGTTGCATGTAAACCTTTGTACAAAGCCGGGCGCAGACCCCGTGCATCAGTAAAGCTTATGTGCCCCGCACAACTTGTCGATTCATGCCCTTTTTACTTTCTTGCATGTACTATCTGACTCTTTGTGCAGCACATATCCCCGGTAAGCAATAACGAGCCACAAGACTCCATATCTCTGTTTTCTCTCCTTTCTTTTCTCTCAAGCAGAAGAACTTTCCCTCGCGCACAAGTTTGCCGGGGAGGGGAGGAGATAGTGGTATGGACCAAGTGCCGTTCAAGAGAGCCTTGCCTTGCCGGGAAGCAAACGACACAAAAGCTAAGTTGCCAAAGTTTGAGCAATAAAATTTTTAATTTTTAAGTTATCTTCCTTGAACGACCTCGCTTGGTATGGAAAACCTGTGCGCGGAGGAACCAACTCGTGGCTAGCCGCGCCCTTACTTTGTTTCGAGCACGCTCAAGGGCTTAAGTGTGCTGCGACAAGTTTCGTGCCCTTGCTTCGTTTTCGAGTTCGCTCAACAACCTAAGTGTGCTGCGACTAGCTACGACAAGGTTTCTTGTCGGCAACGGCATTGCCAGCAGGCTGCTGAAGTTCCGCACTCAGCGCTCGCGACAAGGGTCCCTACGCTGACAAGTTCCCTAAAAGCGTAGGGTAAAAGCATACAAAGCAAAGAAGTCAAGTAAAGGAAATAACATTGCATTCAGTGCCTAAGATAAAGTTATATTACAAAGTAGCTTGTCGCAGTTCTGATACACTATTGTTCATAACATAGTTGGCAGCGACAAGGAAGGAAGAGGATGAACGAGACTAATCCGCGCGGTCGCCCTCGACCCTCTTGATGCCGCCCACCTTGTTCACGATAGGCGCGACAAGGGCCTTGAGCGCCTCCTGGTCAACGTCCGACGGCAAGGTCCTGAGGACGTTGGTGAGATTTAGGCCCGGGTTGCGGTGCACTATCTTGGTCAACACTTTCTCGAGGGCCCCCGCGCAGAGCCGGCGCGACTCGTCCGCCAGCTGCCTTGGGATCCTTTCCCGGAGCTGCTGGAGGGCCGGCGCCACTCCCCTGAAGAACAAACTCAACTTGGCATTGTGAGGGAGGTTCCCGTCGGTGGAGTACCCGAGGTGCTCCGCCCCCAGCTCCGCCAACTCCTTGTCAACGTCGGCAGCGGCGGCAACAAGACCCACTGTCCAGTGCTCCACCGTCAGCCTGAAGTTGTTTTGGGAGATGGCGGCGCTGTCCAACAGCGCCTTCTCAGCCCTGAGCTCCTCCTTCAGGTTCGCCTCCCGCTCTCTGGCGCCGTCAAGCGTTGTGGTGAGGGTGGAAAGCTTTAGCTCCAGATCGGCGATGGAGTCCTTGGCGACGGCGAGCTCCTTGCCCTTGTCGGAGAGGCGGACCTGCAGCTCGGAGTGGCTGTGGGCGTCCTTCTCCCTCTCCGACACAAGAGCGGCAACTTTCTCTTCGCTCGTCTTCAAGTGGGCCTCCAGTTGCGCCACCCTCGCCTCCAAGTCCCTCTTGGCGGTCTCAGCAGCTGCAGCGGCGTCCTTCGCTTCCTGCAGAGCTCCGCCAAGAGACTGTTCGCACGCGGCAAGCTCGTCCTCGTGGCTATCGAGGTCGACCTTCCGCTGCGTCAGTTCACCTTCTCGCTAGGACAACTCCTCGGCGGCGAGCCGTTGCTGCTCCTCTGCTTCGGCCTTCTCAAGAATAAATGCCTGATGCGCCTCGGCAAGCTGCTCCCGCTCCTCCGCCGAGGACCGGAGAGCTGCTTGGTTGCTGGCCCGGAGCTCTTCTGCGCACTTCTCCAAGTCAACACCTGCCTTGGCGGCCAAAGCCTCTCGGGACTCCAGCTTGGCCTGCCGGGCGCGGTACAAAGACAGAAGCCTCCGCAGAAGCCGCTCCTCTTCGGGCTCGCTGCTGCTGCTTGGCGCGTCAACGAACTTCAACCCGGCGGAGGCGAGGACCTCCCCGTCGAAGACCTCTCCCTCCGCGGGCGCCCTTGACATGGATGCCCACGGGAGCTGGATGAAGACTCCGTTGCCGGCCTCCAGATAGGCGCCTGGCTCGGCTGTGGCAGCGGAGGGGTCGGCAGCCGGCGCAGCGCTTGACGCTCCTGCGGCCTCAGGGCCGTCAGTGCGACTGTCGGTCCCCTCCTCAGCTGCCGCGCCAGCGGCCTTGGCTGCCTCTTCAGCGACGGGCTCGTCGGCGCCGGCCGCCCCCTCAGTGGCTGCGGCATCGCCGGTGTTGCCACGCGCGTCCTCCTCGACGGCGACCTCCGTCTCCATGGGTTCGGCTGCGGACGGGTCTGAAGAAAGGAAGAAGAAAGAAAAATAGTCAAGCAAATATCCAAAAAGAAGAAAATCACAAGGAGAAAAGTCCAAGGTTTTACCTGCGCGGGCCTCCTCTTCGGTGGGGTTCCTTGCCGGGGAGTTCTCCCTCGGCGGCGTGGTGGTAGCTCCCGCCGGCGGAGGGCCGCTGGCGCCGTCCCTTGGCGGCGTACTCGCCCTTGGCGGGGTGCTCGCCCTTGGCGGGGTCCTCGCCCTTGGCGGAGTGGCCTCCCTTGTCGGGGAGCTTCCCCTTGGCGGTGCGGATGGGACGTGCGGCGCGTCGGGGGTGGTCTCCTGGTGCTCCAGATGCTGCTGCTCCGTTTCTGCACGAGTCAACAAACAAAACATCAACAAAGATAGAAGGCCCAAGCGCGCCCGACAAGCGGAAAATAGACGAAGGACTTACGCTGGGGGCTGCTGTGGAGAACGGCCGTCGGGTCCGACGAGCTTGTCGCAGGCACACCCCCTGCTGCTGTGGCGGGCTCGTCCTCGATGACGATCACCGGGACTTTGGCCCTCTTCGCCGCCCTCTGGGCCAGAGTCCTGGAAGAAAGACAAGATCGGAATTAGGCGAAAGAAATACAAGACAAGAATCAACAGAAAACCAAAGAAAAACAAGAGTCGCGAAGACTTACTCCTCTTCATCCTCGTCGTCGGAGCTGAGCGCCGATAAATCAAAGTCCGGCTCGCGCGTCCCGGCATGAGGAGCTAGGGGAGTAGGCTCCCTCGGCCGCTTGACGGGAGCAGGGGCGGCGGTCTAAGAAGACCCCGCTCCGGTTGTCGCCGAGGCACGAGAGGCGGAAGGAGCAGTAGGGCCGGTCCGGGAAGACCCCCCTCCGGTTGTCGTTGAAGCACGAGGCACTCCCTTGGCGGCCTTGCTCGTCGCGGTGGCGTGTGTCGGGCGGCGCTGCGGCTGCTGGCCCGCTTGCCGCCCCGCCGCGTCGACGGCCTTGCGGAGGCGCCTCCTTGTCTGACCTGGAGGACTTGCTGGAGGTGGCGAGCTGCCCGAGGACGAAGAAGAGGAATCGAGGCCCAGCGAACCGCCCGAGTCCTCGGCGGGGTCGCTTGACCCGACGCCCTGCTCGGCGGGCCCGCTCGACCCGGCGCCTTGCTCGGTGGGCTCGCTTGTCTCGGCGAGTCGCCCGGCAAGCTTTCCCACTTTCCGAAGCTCTTCCTCCTCGGCGAGACTTACCGCCTCCGCCGCCTCCGCCTCCTCCACAGTATATCCGAACTCACCCGCGGCCCTGGCTGCCGCAGCCTCTTCCAGCCTAGTGGCAATATATGCCATTTCCTGGCCGGTGGTGTCGTGGGTGAGTCCCCTCTTCTCGTCGGCGTCGACTGGCAGCTCCACCAGGTTGTCAAAGAACGTTTGCACGGCTTCGTCGGAAGGTTCCCGCCAAGTGGGGTCGATCCCATGGGAATCACACAACGGCATCGCCGCGCGGATGGCACTGAGCGCAGAGCTATTGCACAATGGAACTACGCCCTGCGGCAACGCAAACCATTCCGGGTGGGCGGAGTCGTACTTGAACAATGCTTGAAGAATTGCGTTGAGCTCCAGGACAGTGAAGTCGTAATTAAGACCCGGGCGCAACCTCATGATGTCTGCCGCGTGCTCGAACTCCCAAGCAGCCCTCTTCCTCTCCTGCAAGGGAGCGATGCGGCGGCGGAGGAAGTCGACGGCGCTAGTGATGCTGGCGGCGGCGAAGAGGGGGGAGCGGAGCGCTGCTCTCTTTCGACCTTCGGGGAGGAGGGGAGCGGCGGGGGTTTCTGGAGGATGAAGAAGCAACGGGCAAATGGAAAGAACTGCTCCTGCTTCCCCTGCTTTTAAGGGGGGAGTGGGGGACGTTCCACATTTCCCCATTAAAGAAACAGGCCACGATCTCTCCCACGACGCCGCGATTGACGCGTGCCGTTAGGGAGGGGCGCGGTGGATACGGAGTGGGATACGGCGTGTCGTGAGCCGCGCGTGCCCGTGCACTGTTTTGGGCCTGGCCCAACAGCGCTCGGCACCGTGTATGGCCCAGGCCTGGGGGCTCCTGTCGGTGTACTAAAGTAGGGGTACCTTAGTATCCTGAACTTGTGCACGGGCAGTTGCAGCATCCAGTGGCGGGGCTTGCCGTGCGACCGCCAAGGCCCGCAGTGGTTCCTTTGGAGCCATTCAAGAACAAAGTATTCAAGTCAAAGAAACAAGGCCCCGGCAAGAGGAGCTTGCCGGGAAGGACTCTCAAGGCTCAAGATCGCTTCGTTGGCACAGGACCCTGGCAAGAGGAGCTTGCCGGGAAGGCCAAACATGGCATTTCAAGAGACTTGCCGCGACGCGCCACGCGTCCCGGCAAGGCCCGGGGAGCGACAAGCTCCCGGGCGCGACAAGATAGTAACCGCGGCAAGGCACTTGCCGTGGCAAACCTCCACTAGGTGCCCGCGCTCCAGCGCATCCACCCACGTGTCGCTCTGGGACCCTTCCAGGCGCACGTGGCGGAAGGCTGTGCAGCCTGGGGTACACGATGGCAAGGCGCGATGACGAGGCCACCGTCGTGGCGGACGGTGGCGCCCTGATGCATGCTTTTTGGACTGTTTGGGGCGACGGCAACGGGCATTTAATGCCCTTGTCCCCTGCCGTCAGGGTTAGGTATAGAGCACTATGCAAACACTGTTCCAACTACCACTCATTTTACGTTTTTACCCTCAACTGCGTTGCCACCTGTCGGTGACCCCTTTGACCTATAAAAGGAGGCCCATGCGCAACGTAGAGGAGGTTCGGAAGATCGATCACTCTCACGCTCGGTACTGCTAGCGATAAGCACTGTAGCTCTTCTCGCTCCCGAGCCAAGAACACAATACAAAGCAAGGCAGGAGTAGGGTTTTACGCATCCGTGCAGTCCGAACCTGGGTAAACTGCTCGCGTGTCTGCCTCGATCCACTCTTTGTGCATCCTCCGCCCTCTTGCCATACCGAAAAGGGGCTCCGGTCCCATAGGTGTTCGTGGGCGATCAGTTTCCCCGACACGGTGCCCTCCATTCTCGCGCAAACGTGAGGGGCCCCCGCTGTAGGGTGTTGCAATATGTTCACGGTTCGCTTATGGTGGGTTGCGAGAGTGACAAAAACTTAAACCCGAGTAAGTGGGGTATGACGTATGGGAGTAAAGAGAACTTGATACTCAATGCTATGGTTGGGTTTCATGGCCTTAATGATCTTTAGTAGTTGCGGATGCTTGCTAGGGGTCCAATCATAAGTGCATATGATCCAAGTAGAGAAAGTACGTTAGCTCATGCCTCTCCCTCATATAAAATTGCAAGAATGATTACTCGTACTTGTTATCGATTGCCTAGGGACAAATAACTTTCTTGTTGTCAAAAACTATCCACTTTTATTATCTTGCAAAGTACTTCTAGTTTATTCTTGCAAAGTAGTTCTAGCATCACACCTGCAAAATAGTTTCATACTTGTTTTCGGTAAAGCAAACGTCAAGTGCGCGTAGAGTTGTATCGGTGGTCGATAGAACTTGAGGGAATATTTGTTCTGCCTTTAGCTCCTCGTTGGGTTCGACACTCTTATTTATCGAAGAAGGCTACAAACGATACCCTATACTTGTGGGTTATCAAGACCTTTTTTGGCGCCGTTGCCGGGGAGTTATAGCGTGGGGTGAATATTCTCGTGTGTGCTTGTTTGCTTTATCACTAAGTAATTTTTATTTTCTGTTCTAAGTTGTTCTCTATTTTTAGTCATGGATATGGAACACGAAACGCCAAAAAATTTAGTGGTACTTGCTGCTCATGGAGATGGGGAACCTCCTAAAACCCTCGATGCTTGTTATGTGAAAGATATTATGCACTAGTTTGATAATCCTGAGAAAACCGCATTCAACTATATAATGGGAGTAACGTTGGATCAACATGAATACTTTAGGGATTATCGCTTGACTCATAAAGGGAAATTGTTATGGGATCAAATTCATATGTTGCATTGGTATGCTTATAATCTATGCTTGAGATATGGTTATACTTGTTGCTCTAGGATGAATGCTCAACATCTTCCATTTTCATGTGAATTCAGTGATAATGAAACCTTGGCTTCTTATGCTAATGGTATATGTGATTATTATGATGTGTAACAAATAGAAGAATTTGTTGCTTTTAAGGGTGCTTGTGAAATTAAATGTTTGTTTGAAGAGTATGAAAATTATGATGATGCTGTTTACAGATCTGAAAATCTTGTTATACTTAAATATTGCTATTTGAATTATAAATACAATGCCCATATTGATGCGTTTATTGAGAAAGTCTCCGCTATCCAAGAAGAGACTAATATTTTGCAGGAGTCTATGGAAGAAGAAATTAATGACATTGTGAGCTCATTCGATGAAAAAGATGAGGAGGAGAGCGAAGAACAAAAGGAGGGAGAGCGGATTGATCACCCGATCCCATCATCTAATGAGAGTAACTCTTTATCCCATTCATTGTTTAACTTCCCTTCTAGTTTACCAAAGGATGAATGCTATGATGATTGCTATGATCTCGTTGATTCATTTGAAATATCCCTTTTTGATGATGCTTGCTATGCTTGTGGCCAAGATGCCAATATGAACAATGCTTATGGAGATGAACTTGCTATTGTTCCTTATGTTAAGAATGAAATTGTTGCTATTGCACCCACGCATGATAGTCATATTATCTTTTTGAATTCTCCAAACTACACTATATCAGAGAACTTTGCACTTATTGAGGATTATATTTATGGGTTGCCTTTCACCTTTGCACATGATGATTTTGATGAATATAATATGCATGTGCTTGCTTCTCCTACTTGCAATTATTATGAGAGAGGAACTACATCTCCGCCTCTCTATGTTTCCAACACGATAAAATTGCAAAAAACTGCTTCTACTATGCATTGACCTTGACTTGATGTGAATGAATTGTTCTCGTATGACATGCTGATGCATAGGAAGAGAGTTAGACTTCGTCATTGCTTGATATATGTTGCTTTGTGCTCACTACTAAATGCTAAATCATTGTTGATTCAAATTGGCTTTGATATACCTTGGGATCCAGGTGGATCCATCACCTGAGCACTTTATGCCTAGCTTAATGGCTTTACAGAAAGCGCTGCCAGGGAGACAACCTGGAAGTTTTAAAAAAGTCATTTATTTCTGTTGAGTGCTTTTATAAAGTTTAAAAACGAAAAAATATAGAGGGGAACCTAAAACTTTTTCGAAAAGAGAACGATTGAAAGGTGATGCATTGCGGAAAGAAGGGTCGACCTTGAACACTTGTGTTCATGCTTATGCAAACAATGTAGAATTTTTCATGGAAGTTCTCGCAAAAATAATTATCCCCTTGTACAATTCCATTGTATTATAAAAATAATGTGCCAAGATTTGCCTTTAGGATGATTAAATTGCTTGTTGGTTTGTGCGGTGCAAAAACAGAAAACTTTGGATGTAGTGCGCGACTTTACATTTTTTATTGGAACGTCGAAAGGTTCTAAAACTTTTTGCATAGTCTTTCTATACAAAATGTTTTTTCCTATTTTTCAGAATTTTTAGAGTTACAGAAGTATGGTGGATGTTCAAATCTTTACAGACTGTCTTGTTTTCACAGATTGCTATTACAGCTTCATTATTTGCATATGTTTGAATTCTTGTTGAAGCCTCCTTGACTTGGGGCCATAGAATTGTGATAGCATACAATGGGTAATGTCTGTTTATAATTATACAATAATGTTAGAGCAGTACATGATGGGATTTCATTGATCATATGCACTAACCCCGCCACTAAAAGTTTGGTTAAGTTTTGTGTGGATGAAGTGTTCGAAGATCGAGGAGGTCTCTATGTGAGGAGAAGGAGGAGAGGCAAGAGCTCAAGCTTGGGGATGCCCAAGGCACCCCAAGTAAATATTCAAGGAGACTCAAGCATCTAAGCTTGGGGGTGCCCCGGAAGGCATACCATCTTTCTTCAACAAGTATCGGTATGTTTTCGGATTCGTTTCGTTCACATGATATGCGTACATTCTTGGAGCGTCATGTGCCTTTTATTTTTATTTTAATAATGCACCATGCTGGTATGAGATAGTACATGGTTGATTTATAGAATGCTCATTGCACTTCACTTAAATCTTTTTAGTATGGCTTTATAGAATGCTTCGTGTGCTTCACTTATATCATTTGAAGTTTGGATTGCCTGTTTCTCTTCACATAGAAAACCGATGTTTGTAGAATGCTCTCGTGCTTCACTTATATTTGTTAGAGCATGATCTTTTGTAGAAAGAATTAAACTATCATTCTTCACTTATATCTATTTAGAGAGTCAAACGGAATTGGTCAATTGCATGGTTAGTCATAAAATCCTACATAAAACTTATGGATCACTGAATATGATATGTTTAATTCCTTCAATAGTTTTGCGATATAGAGATGATAATATGTGGTAGGTACTAGTAGATGATCGTGTTTAGCAAGATATTGATGTTAAGGTTTGTGATTCCCTAAGCATGCACGTATAGTCTCTCGTTATGCCGGGAAGTTGGAGCACAATTTATCCTTGATTGTCCTATCTTTGTGTGAAGGTTGGGGGCGCGCGATGGTTAACTCCTACCTCCCCCCTAGGAGCATGCGTAGTATTACTTTGCTTCGAGGGCTAATACACTTTTGCAATAAGTATGTGAGTTCTTTATGACTAATGTGAGTTCATGAATTATGCGCAATCTCACCCTTCCACCGTTGCTAGCCTCTCTCGTGCCGCACAAATTTCGCCGATGCATAAACTTTATTATACCTGCCTCAAAACAGCCACCATACCTACCTATTATGGCATTTCCATAGCCATTCCGAGATATATTGCCATGCACTTCCATCATATAGTTGACTTGAGCATTCATTTTCATATTGCTTTGCATGATCGTAAGACAGTTAGCACAATATTTTCATGGCTTGTCCGTTCTATGATATCTTTGCTACGCTAGATCATTGCACATACTGGTACACTGCCAGAGGCATTCATTTAGAGTCATACTATGTCATAGGTATTGAGTTGTAATTTTTATTTCTTTTGAGTTATAAGTAAATAGAAGTGTGATGATCATCATTATCCATTATTAGAGCATGTCCCAGTGAGGAAAGGATGATGGAAACTATGATTCCCCCACAAGTCGGGATGATACTCCGGACAATGAGAGAAAGAAAAATATAAAAAGAAAAAAGAAAATGAAAAAGAAAAAAAAGAAAGAAAAAGAAAAAAATAGGAAAAAGAAATTAAGAGAAAAGGGGCATGCTAGTTACACACTTGTGCTTCAAACTAGCACCATGTTTTTCATATGGAGAGTCTCCTATGTTGTCACTTTCATACACTAGTGGGAATTTTTCATTATAGGATTAGATGCATGCCCACTTAGTTTCGTATTGAGCTTTCATACACTTATAGCTCTTAGTGCATCCGTTGCATGGCAATCCCTACTCCTCACATTGATATCAATTGATGGACATCTCCATAGTCCATTAGTTTGCCTAGTTGATGTGAGACTTTCTTCCCTTCTTTTGTCCACTAACACCGCATTCTATTCCACCTATATTGCTATATCAAAGGCTTGTGCTGATGTATTGCGTGAGAGTTGAAAATGCCGAAGCGCGTTAAAAAGTATGAACCAATCGCTTGGCTGACACCGGGGTAGTACATGATTTATACTTTGAGCTAGGAAGACAGAGCATGACAAGACTATATAATTTTGTAGGGATAACGTTCTTTAGCATTTGATATTCTGAAAGACATGATTGTTTGTTGGGATGCCCGAGTATTGATGTCTTTATGTCAAATTATAGACTATTGCTTTGAATCACTCGTGTCTTAATATTCATTCCATGACTAGATCTATGATCAAGTTTATGCTAGGTAGCATTCCACATAAAAAAATTATCTTTTTTATCATTTACCTACTTGAGGACGAGCAGGAATTAAGCTTGGGGATGCTGATACGTCTCCGTCGTATCTATAATTTTTGATTGTTTCATGCCAATATTATACAACTTTCACATATTTTTGGCAACTATTTATAATATTTACTAACCTACTGATCCAATGCCCAGTGCCAGTTCCTGTTTTTTGCATGTTTTATGTATCACAGAAAATCCATATCAAACAAATTCCAAACATGATAAAAATTTGCGGAGAATTATTTTGGAATATATGTGATTTTTAGGAGGTGGAAGCAACGCAAGCGGGGGCCCACAGTGCCCACAACCCACCAGGACGCGTTACTAGGCCCATGCGCGCCCTGGTGTCTTATGCCCACCGCGTACGTCTGTTGGGGCCCTTCTTCTGGTGCAATAAAGCTAATTTATGGATAAAAATTGTGTCAGAAATTCAGCGCAATCGGAGTTACGGATCTCTGGGAATTTAAGAAACGGTGAAGGGCCAAATCTGGGGGACGTGAAACAGAAGAGGACAGAGAGACAAATTCAATCTCGGAGGGGCTCTCGCCCTCCCATGCCATGGAGGCCATGTACCAGAGGGGGAACCCTTCTCCCACCTTGGGAGGAGGCCAAGGAAGAAGAATAAGGAGGGGGATCTCTCCCCCTCGCTTTCGGTGGTGCCAGAGTGCCATCGGGGAAATGATCGGGACGACGATCTACATCAACAATCTTGCTATTGTCAACACCAACTCTCCCCCCCCTCATTGCAGCGGTGTAACACCTCTTTCCCCCTGCTGTAATCTCTATTTAAACATGGTGCTCAACTCCATATATTATTTCCCAATTGTCAGGGATATTACTAGCAGGTATAAACCGGCTAGGGAGATCCGGATTACGATAATATAGCTATGTTGTTATAAGCTTAGTAGAGGTTACGGCCCATGAAAGCTTAGGGCCCATGTATAATGTTTATGGTTTGTAAACCGTCCTATCATGTAACTTGAGGTACAAGGAAGAAAGAGTAGAGACCGAGGCGGACACGATTATGAGCCAGCCTCGGGACTCTGTAAACCGGACCGGGCGTTGCCTCCTATATAAAGGAACAGCCCGGCGACGGTTCAAGGGCAAGCAACAATCCGTCGAGAGACAGGCAAGCAATCTGCTCCCTGTTCATCGACGCCCAAGCAATACCAAACCAAACTAGACGTAGGCTTTTACCTTCATCGAAGGGGCCGAACTAGTATAAACCCTCTGTGTCCTTTGTGTGCTTTTAACCTCTTCAAGCTAACCCGCGCGATGGCTCCACACCTAAGTCCTCTAAACCGGACATCTGTCGTGCTAATTCCACGACACCAATGATCTATGATTATCCTATGATGTTTGAGTAGATCCGTTTTATCCTGTGGGTTAATCGTGATCTTGGTTTGTATGATTGTATATTTTATTTTGGTGCTGTCCTACGGTGCCCTCCGTTCTCGCGCAAACGTGAGGGGGCCCCGCTGTAGGGTGTTGTAATATGTTCATGGTTCGCTTATGGTGGATTGCGAGAGTGACAGAAACTTAAACCCGAGTAAGTGGTGTACGACGTATGGGAGTAAAGAAGACTTGATACTTAATGCTATGGTTGGGTTTCATGACCTTAATGATCTTTAGTAGTTGTGGATGCTTGCTAGGGGTCCAATCATAAGTGCATATGATCCAAGTAGAGAAAGTATGTTAGCTCATGCCTCTCCGTCATATAAAATTGCAAGAATGATTACTAGTACTTGTTATCGATTGCCTAGGCACAAATAACTTTCTTTTTGACAAAAGCTATCCACTTTTATTATCTTGCAAAGTACTTCTAGTTTTATGCTTGCCAAGTAGTTCTAGCATCACACCTACAAAATAGTTTCATACTTGTTTTTGGTAAAGCAAACGTCAACTGTGCATAGAGTTGTATCTGTGGTCGATAAAACTTGAGGGAATATTTGTTTTTACTTTAGCTCCTCGTTGGGTTCGACACTCTTATTTATCGAAGAAGGCTACAAACGATCCCCTATACTTGTGGGTTATTAATCATGGCATGTGCTACCGTTCCCTTGAATTTTAATGCATTCCTAGAGAAAGCTAAGTTGAAGGTTGATGGTAGCAACTACACGGAATGGGTCCGTAACTTGAGGATTATCCTCATTGTTCCACAGAAGAATTATGTCCTTGATGCACCGCTAGGTGAACCCACCTACTCCCTTTAACCTGGATGCTATGAACATCTGGCAAGCGCAAAGTGATGACTACTCCATAGTTTAGTGTGCCATGCTTTACGGCTTAGAACCGGGACTTCAAAGATGTTTTGAATGTCATGGGGCGTATGAGATGTTCCAAGAGCTGAAATTGATATTGCAAGCTAATTCCAGGGTTGAGAGATACGAAGTCTCCAACAAGTTCTATAGCTGCAAGATGGAGGATAATAGTTATGTCAGTGAACACATACTCAAAATGTCTGGGTATCATAACCACTTGACTCAGTTGGGAATTAATGTTCCCCATGAGAGTGTTGTTGACAAAGTTCTCCAATCACTACCACCAAGCTACAAAGGCTTTGTGATGAACTATAATATGCAAGGGATGGAGAAATCTATTTCCGAGCTCTCCGCGATGTTGAAATCGGCGGAGGTAGAAATCAAGAAAGAGCATCAAGTGTTGATGGTTAACAAGACCACTAGTTTTAATTAAAAAGGCAAGGGAAAGAAGGGGAACTTCAAGAAGAACGGCAAACAGGTTGCCGCTTCCACGAAGAAACCCAAAGCTGGTCCTAAGCCTGAAACAGAGTGCTTCTACTGTAAAGGGAGTGATCACTGGAAGCGGAACTGCCCCAAGTATTTGGCAGATAAGAAGGATGGCAAAGTGAACAAATGTATATTTGATATACATGTTATTGATGTTTTCCTTACTAGTGCTCGTAGCAGCGCCTGGGTATTTGATAGTGGTTTGGTTGCTCATATTTGTAACTCGAAACAGGAGTTGTGGATTAAACAAAGACTAGCTAAGGACTTGATGACGATGCGCATCGGGAATGGTTCCAAGGTTGATGTGATCGCCGTCGGCACGCTACCTCTACATCTACCTTCAGGATTAGTTTTAGACCTAAATAATTGTTGTTTGATGGCCGCGTTGAGCATGCACATTATATCTAGATCTTGTTTGATGCGAGACGATTATTCATTTAAGTCAGAGAATAATGGTTGTTCTATTTATATGAGTAATATCTTTTATGGTCATGCACCCTTGAGGAATGGTCTATTCTTGTTGAATCTTGATTGTAGAGATACACATCTTCATAATATTGATGCCAAAATATGCATAGTTGATAATGATAGTACAACATACTTGTGGCACTGCCGTTTAGGTCATATTGGTATAAAGCGCATGAAGAAACTCCATGCTGATGGACTTTTGCAATCACTTGATTATGAATCATTTGATACTTGCGAACCATGCCTCATGGGCTATATGACTAAAACTCCATTATCCGAATGGAGCGAGCTAATGACTTATTGGAAATTATACATACCGATGTATGCGGTCCAATGAGTGTTGAAGCACGCAACGGGTATTGTTATTTTCTCACCTTCACAGATGATTTGAGTAGATATGGGTATATATACTTAATGAAACACAAGTTTGAAACATTTGAAAAGATCAAAGAATTTCAGAGTGAAGTAGAGAATCATCGTAATAAGAAAATAAAGTTTCTACGATCTGATCGCGGAGGTGAATATTTGAGTTACGAGTTTGGTCTTCATTTGAAACAGTGTGGAATAGTTTCACAGCTCATGCCACATGGAACACCACAGCGTAATGGTGTGTCCGAACGTCGTAACCATACTTTATTGGATATGGTGCACTCTATGATGTCTCTTACCGATTTGCCTTTATCATTTTGGGGTCATGCATTAGAGACAGCTGCATTCACGTTAAATAGGGCACCATCTAAATCCGTTGATACGACACCGTATGAAGTATGGTTTGGCAAGAAATCAAAGTTGTCGTTTCTGAAAGTTTGGGGTTGCAATGCTTATGTCAAAAAGCTTCAACCTAATAAGCTCGAACCCAAATCGGAGAAGAGCGTCTTCATAGGATATCCAAAAGAAACTGTTGGGTACACCTTCTACCACAGATCCGAAGGCAATACTTTTGTTACTAAGAATGGATCCTTTCTAGAGAAGGAGTTTCTCTCGAAAGAAGTGAGTGGGAGGAAAGTAGAACTTGATGAGGTAATTGTACCTTCACTCGAATTGGAAAGTAGATCATCAGAGAAAACCGTTCCCGTGATGCCTACACCAACTAGAGAAGAAGCTAATGATAATGATCATGAAACTATGGATCAAGTTACTACCGAACCTCGAAGGTCGACCAGAACACATACCGCACCAGAGTGGTACAGTAACCCAGTCCTGGAAGTCATGTTGTTAGACAATGGCGAACCTTAGAACTATGAAGATGCTATGATGAGCCCAGATTTCGATAAATGGCTTGAGGCCATGAAATCTGAGATAGGATCCATGTATGAGAACAAAGTGTGGACTTTGGTGGACTTGCCCGATGATCGGAAAGCCATTGAGAATAAATGGATCTTCAAGAGGAAGACATACGTTGATGGTAATATCACTGTCTACAAAGCTCGACTTGTTGCGAAAGGTTTTCGACAAGTTCAAGGAGTTGACTTTCTCACCTGTAGCAATGCTTAAGTCTGTCCGAATCATGTTAGCAATTGCCGCATTTTATTATTATGAAATTTGGCAAATGGATGTCAAAACTGCATTCCTTAATGGATTTATGAAAGAAGAGTTATATATTATGCAACCAGAAGGTTTTGTCGATCCTAAAGGTGCTAACAAAGTGTGCAAGCTCCATCGGTCCATCTATAGACTGGTGCAAGCATCTTGGAGTTGGAATATACGCTTTGATGAGGTGATCAAAGCATATGGTTTTATAAAGACTTGCGGTGAATCCTGTATTTACAAGAAAGTGAGTGGGAGCTTAGGGTTTCTGATATTATATGTGGATGACATATTATTGATTGGAAACGACGTAGAATTTCTGGATAGCATAAAAGGATACTTGAAAAAGATTTTTTCAATGAAAGACCTCAGTGAAGCCGGTTACATATTGGGCATTAAGATCTATATAGATAGATCAAGACGCTTAATTGGACTTTCACAAACCACATACCTTGACAAAGTTTTGAATAAGTTAAAAATGGATGAGTCAAAGAAAGGGTTCTAGCATGTGTTAAAAGGTGTGAAATTGAGTCAGAATCAATGCCCGTCCATGATGACTACTACACAACCTTCTTCTTCTAGACGTTGTTGGGCCTCCAGGTGCAGAGGTTTTGTAGGACAGCAACAAATTTCCCTCAAGTGGATGACCTAAGGTTTATCAACCGTGGGAGGCGTAGTATGAAGATGGTCTCTCTCAAACAACCCTGCAACCAAATAACAAAGAGTCTCTTGTGTCCCCAACACACCCAATACAATGGTAAATTGTATAGGTGCACTAGTTTGACGAAGAGATGGTGATACAAGTGCAATATGGATGGTAGATATAGGTTTTTGTAATAAGAAAATATAAAAACAGCAAGGTAGCAAGTGGTAAAAGTGAGCATAAACAGTGTTGCAATGATAGGAAACAAGGTCTAGGGTTCATACTTTTACTAGTGGAAGTTCTATCAACAAGGATAACATTATTGGATCATATTACTAGCCCTCAACATGCAACAAAGAGTCACTCCAAAGTCACTAATAGCGGAGAACAAACGAAGAGATTATGATAGGGTACGAAACCACCTCAAAGTTATTCTTTCTGATCGATCTATTCAAGAGTCCGTAGTAACATTCAATCTATCATAGAGTTCGTACTAGAATAACACCTTAAGACACAAATCAACCAAAACCCTAATGTCACCTAGATACTCCATTGTCACCTGAAGTATCCGTGGGCATGATTATACGATATGCATCACACAATCTCAGATTCATCTATTCAACCAACACAAAGTACTTCAAAGAGTGCCCCAAAGTTCCTACCGGAAAGTCAAGACGAAAACATGTGCCAACCCCTATGCATAGATTCCCAAGGTCACGGAACCCGCAAGTTGATCACCAAAACATACATCAAGTAGATCACATGATATTCCATTGTCACCACAGATAAGCACGTGCAAGACATACATCAAGTGTTCTCAAATCCTTAAAGACTCAATCCGATAAGATAACTTCAAAGGGAAAACTCAATCCACTACAAGAGAGTAGAGGTGGAGAAGCATAATAAGATCCAACTATAATAGCAAAGCTCGTGATACATCAATATCGTGCCATCTCAAGAACACGAGAGAGAGAGAGAGAGAGAGAGAGAGAGAGAGAGAGAGATCAACACATAGCTACTAGTACATACCCTCAGTCTCGAGGGTGGACTACTCCTCCCTCGTCATGGAGAGCGCCGGGATGATGAAGATGGCAACCGGTGAGGGTTCCCCCCTCCGACAGGGTGTCGGAACGAGGTCTAGATTGGTTTTCGGTGGCTACAGAGGCTTTCAGCGGCGGAACTCCCGATCTAGGTTATTTTCCGGAGGTTTCAGTATTTATAGGATTTTTTGGCGTAGGGCACAAGTCAGGGGGGGTCTCCGGGCTGTCCACGAGATAGGGGGGCGCCACCACTTGGCGTGGGCGCGCCCCCCACTCTCGTGGGCAGCCCGTGGCTCTCATGGCCCAACTCTTTACTTCGGGGGCTTCTTTTGGTCCAGAAAAATCATCAAAAATTTGCACGTCAATTGGACTCCATTTGGTATTCCTTTTCTGTAAAACTCAAAAACAAGGAAAAAACAGAAACTGGCACTGGGCTCGAGGTTAATAGGTTAGTCCCAAAATTCATATAAAAGTGTATATAAAATCCCATAAAACATCCTAGAAGGATAATATAATAGCATGGAACAATCAAAAATTATAGATACGTTGGAGACGTATCAAGCATCCCCAAGCTTAATTCCTGCTCGTCCTCGAGTAGGTAAATGATAAAAACAGAATTTTTTATGTGGAATGCTACCCAACATAATTCTCAATGTGTTTTTCTTTATTGTGACATGAATGTTCAGATCCGGAAGATTCAAGACAAAAGTCTATATTGACATAAGAATAATAATACTTCAAGCATACTAAGAAAGCAATCATATCTTCTCAAAATAACATGGCTAAAGAAAGTTATCCCTACAAAATCGTATAGTCTGGCTATGCTCCCTCTTCATCACACAAAATATTCATATCATGCACAACCCCGGTTTTAGCCAAGCAATTGTTTCATACTCAATTTTTTTCAAACCTTTCAACTTTCAGGCAATACATGAGCATGAGCCATGGATATAGCACTATAGGTGGAATAGAGTGGTGGTTGTGGATAAGACAAAAAGGAGGGAGATAGTCTCACATCGACTAGGCATATCAATGGGCTATGGAGATGCCCATCAAAAGATATCAATGTGAGTGAGTAGGGATTGCCATGCAACGGATGCACTAGAGCTAAATATGTATGAAAGCTCAACAAAAGAAACTAGTGGGTGTGCATCCAACTTTCTTGCTCACGGGCATTTGAGGAATCCCATCATTGGAATATACAAGCCAAGTTCTATAATGAAAATTCCCACTAGTATATGAAAGTGACTAAACAAGAGACTCTCTATCATGAAGAACATGGTGCTACTTTGAAGCACAAGTGTGGAAAAAGATAGTAGCAATTGTCCCTTTTCTTTCCCCTTTTTTTGGGCCTTTCTTTTTTTCTTTGGCCTTTCCTTTTTTGGAGGGGCTTTCTTTATTTAGCCTTTCCTCACATGGGACAATGCTCTAATAATGATGATCATCACACTTATATTGAATTGCAACTCGATACTAGAACAAAGTATGACTCTATATGAATGCCTCCGGCGGTGTATCGGGATGTGCAATGAATCAAGAGTGACATGTATGAAAAATGATGCATGGTGGCTTTGCCAGAAATACGATGTCAACTTCATGATCATGCATGGCAATATGACGAAAGTGAAGCATGTCATAGCAAACGGAACGGTGGAAAGTTGCATGGCAATATATCTCGGAATGGCTATGGAAATGCCATGATAGGTAGGTATGGTGGCTATTTTGAGGAAGATATATGGTGGCTGTTTTGAGGAAGGTATATAGCGGGTGTATGGCACCGGCGAAAGTTGCACGATACAAGAGAGGCTAGCAATGGTGGAAGGGTGAGAGTGCATATAATCCATGGACTTAACATTAGTCATAAGAACTCATATACTTATTGCAAAAATTTACGAGTCACCAAAACAAAGTAATCGACGCATGCTCCTAGGGGGGAGGTTGGTAGGATTTAACCATCGCGCGCCCCCGACCTCCAGACAAAGGTTGACATTCTACAAATACCTCATGCTCTCACTTCGTCACATAGCGGTTCACCATACGTGCATGATACGGGAATCACTAACCTTAACACAAGTATTTCTCAATTTCATAATAACTCCACTAGCATGACTCTAATATCACTATCCTCATATCTCAAAACAATTATCAAGCATCCAACTTCTCTTCATATTCAATGCTCTTAGTGTGAAAGTTTTTACTACATTGATCTTGGATGCCTATCATGTGAAGGCTAGTTTTATAGCCGAAGCACATTGCCATGATGTTCTAATAGACT
Source organism: Secale cereale (assembly GCA_902687465.1). NCBI lineage: Eukaryota > Viridiplantae > Streptophyta > Magnoliopsida > Poales > Poaceae > Secale > Secale cereale. The sequence continues at coordinate 799,748,753 of LR738715.1, forward strand.
CTCAAAAGGATATAAGTGAAGCATGCGAGATCAACAATTTCTTCAAAATAAAATCACCACCGTGCTCTAAAAGATATAAGTGAAGCACTAGAGCAACTAACAAACTACTCCAAAAGATATAAGTGAAGATCAATGAGTAGTTGAATAATTATGTAACTATGTGAAGACTCTCTAACATTTAACAATTTCAGATCTTGAGATATTATTCAAACAGCAAGCAAAACAAAATAAAACAAAAATATGCTCCAAGCAAAACACATATCATGTGGTGAATAAAAATATAGCATCGAGTGAACTTACCGATAGACGAAGACGAAAGAGGGGATGCCTTCCCGGGGCATCCCCAAGCTTAGGCTCTTGGTTGTCCTTGAATATTACCTTGGGGTGCCTTGGGCAACCGCAAGCTTAGGCTCTTGCCACTCTTTGTTCCATAGTCCATCAAAGCAATACTCAAAACTTGAAAACTTCACAACACAAAACTTAGACAAAAAACTCGTGAGCTCCGTTAGTATAAGAAAACAAACCACCACTCAAAGGTACTGTAATGAACTCATTCTTTGTTTATATTGGTGTTAAACCTACTTTATTCCAACTTCTCTATTATTCATATCCTCCAATACTACTCATAGATTCATCAAAACAAGCAAACAACACACGAAAAACATAATCTGTCAAAAACAGAACAGTCTGTAGTAATCTATAACTTTCGCATACTTCTGTGACTCCAAAAAATTGAAATAAATTGGTAAACGTGAGTAATTTGTCTATTAATCATCTGCAAAAAGAATCAACTAAATAGCACTCTCCAGTAAAATCTGGTGACTATTCTCGTGAGCGCTAACGTTTCTGTTTTTTATAGCAAGATCATATATACTTCACACAAGTATTCCTAAAGGTTCTACTTGGCACAAACACTAATTAAAACACAAAACCACATCTAAACATAAGCTAGATGCAATATTTATTCCTAAACAGAAGCAAAAACAAAAAAAATAAAGTTGGGTTGCCTCCCAACAAGCGCTATCGTTTAACGCCCCTAGGTAGGCATGATGATTTCAATGATGCTCACATAAAAGATAAGAATTGAAACATATGGGGAGCATCATGAAGAATATTACTAGCACATTCAAGTCTAACCCACTTCCTATGCATAGGGATTTTGTGAGCAAGCAACTTATGGGAACAATAATCAACTAGCATAGGAAAGCAAAACAAGCATAGCTTCAAGATTTTAAGCACATAGAGAGGAAACTTGATATTATTGCAATTCCTACAAGCATATGATCCTCTCTCATAATAATTTTCAGTAGCATCATGAATGAATTCTCTGTCGATCCTGAGTTAATTACTTTGGTTGAATCTGATCCTTTCCATGGCTATGAATCTGAAACTATTGTGGCACATCTTACTAAGTTGAATGATATAGCCACCCTGTTTACCAATGATGAAAATATTCGTTACTACTATATCCTTAAGTTATTTCCGTTCTCGTTAAAGGGTGATGCTAAGACTTGGTTTAATTCTCGCGATCCTGGTTGTGTGCGTAGTCCCCGGGATATGATGTATTGCTTCTCTGCTAAATATTTTCCCGCTCATAAGCTGCCTTACGGGAAATATATAAATTTGTGCAAATTGAAGAAGAGAGTCTCCCACAAGCTTGGGGGAGGCTTCTCCAATTCCTTAATGCTTTGCCTGATCATCCTCTTGAGAGGAATGATATACTTGATGTCTTTTATAATGGACTAACCGATGCTTCCAGAGACCACCTGGATAGTTGTGCTGGTTGTGTTTTCAGGGAAAGAACAGTTGATCAAGCTGAATTACTATTGAATAATATGCTGGCCAATGAAAATAATTGGACACTTCCTGAACCAGCCCCTAAGCCAACTCCGAAGAAAAGAGGTGTTCTATTTCTCGGTCCTGAAGATATGCAAGAGGCAAAGAAATCTATGAAAGAAAAAGGTATTAAAGCTGAAGATGTTAAGAATTTACCACCTATTGAAGAAATACATGGTCTTGATAACCCGACACGGGTAGTAAAGGTAAATTCTCTTTATAGATTTGATGAAGGTGATATTCCTTGTTATAAGTCTGCCGGCCAATGCTTAGATGAGTTTGACAACTTTATTGTGAAACAAGAAAACTTCAATGCTTATGTTGGTAGACAATTGCAACACAATGCTTATATGATTGAATGCTTGAGTGATTATCTGTCTAGAGTTAAAGGTGAACTGAAACTTATCAGTATACATGCTTCCATGGTTGCCACTCAAGTAGAACAAGTACTTAAGGCTCAGAATGATTTGCTAAATGAATTAAATAGTAAGAATAATGACTATGCTGTTAGAGTTGCTACTAGAGGTGGTAAAATGACTCAGGAACCTCTGTATCCTGAAGGCCACCCTAAGAGAATTGAGCAAGATTCTCATAGAGCTAATTCAGATGCACCTAGTTCTTCTAAGAAGAAGAAAAAGAAAAATGATAGGACTTTGCATGCTTCTAGTGAACCCGTAGCTGACATACCTGAGAATCCCAATGATATATCTGTTTCTGATGTTGAGACACAATCTGGTAATGAACATGAGCCTAGTTATAATAGTAATGATGATGTTCATGATGATGCTCAACCTAGCAATGATAATGATGTAGAGATTGAACCTGTTGTTGATCTTGATAACTCACAATCAAAGAATCAACGTTATGATAAGAGAGACTTTGTTACTAGGAAGCACGGTAAGGAAAGAGAACCATGGGTTCAGAAAGCCATGCCTTTCCCTCCGAAACCATCCAAGAAAAAGGATGATGAGGATTTTGAGCGCTTTGCTGAAATGATTAGACCTATCTTTTTGCGTATGCGTTTAACTGATGTGCTTAAAACGAATCCTTATGCTAAGTATATGAAATATATTATTACCAAAAAAAGAAAGATACCTGAAGTAGAAATTTCCACCATGCTTGCCAATTACACTTTTAAGGGTGGAATACCTAAGATACTAGGAGATCCTGGAGTACCTACTATACCTTGCTCCATTAAATGAAACTACGTTAAAACTGCTTTATGTGATCTTGGAGCCGGTGTCAGTGTTATGCCTCTCTCTTTATATCGTAGACTTGACTTGAGTAAGTTGACACCTACTGAAATATCCTTGCAAATGGCTGATAAATCAACTGCTATACCTGTCGGTATTTGTGAGGATGTGTCTGTTGTGGTTGCAAATGTTACTATTCTAACGGACTTTGTTATCCTTGATATTCCCGAGGACGATAGTATGTCTATTATCCTTGGTAGACCCTTTTTGAATACTGCAGGGGCTGTTATTGATTGCAACAAAGGCAATGTGACTTTTCATGTCAATGGTAATGAGCATACCGTACACTTACCGAGGAAACAACCTCAGGTCCACATTATCAATTATATTGGAAAAATTTCAACTATTACTATTGGAGGTTTTGAATTTTCTCTTCCTACTGTCAAGAAGACATATGTCATTCTTATTGTTGGGGACATACACATCCCCATTGAGGTGACCTAGTGTTATTCGAAAATTCTCATGTTTCATGTTATTCGGAAAGAGTTTATTAACAAGACCTGATCAACCTTGTTAATGGATTCTTTTTGATGAGCATGGGATAGGTGAATCTAGATAGCACAACCTTCTGTACTCTCCTTTTACTTTTTGTTAATTAGGATAAATAAAGCAAAAATAGTATTTTCTGTCTGTTTCCAGACTTATCCGTGCAATAAAAAATACCCCGAAAATAAAAGTTCTCCAAATGCCCTGAAAATGAAATATGATTTTTTCTAGATTATTTGAGAAAATATGGCACAGAACACACAGCGAGGGGAGCCAGCACCTGGCCACGAGGGTCCAGGGCGCGCCCACCCTCACAGGGCACGCCCCCGCCTCATGGGCCCCACGTGACCCCCCTCCAGTTATTCCTGCACCCATACTCTTCTTCTTCCTCCCCAAAAAATCACCAACCAGCTCAAGCACGAGTTCTAGCTCATCTTGCTACCATTTTCGATCTCCTTGCTCAAAGCACCATTCACCAAACTGTTTGGGGAGATTGCTCCTTGGTATGTGACTCCTCCATTGGTCCAATTAGTTTTTGTTCTAGTGCTTTATTTATTGCAATTTTTTACTACTATGGTGACCTTGTTCTTGAGCTTGCATGTTAAATTTTCTTGGTCCCAAGTAGTTCTAATGCATGATATAGTCTCTAGGCACTAGTAGGAGTTGTTGCTATCAATCTTGTTGAGTTTGGTTAACTTTTATTTTGAATTACTAAAAAATTCAGAAAATTTCATAAAAATGCATAGGAAAAACTTCCAAGGTGGTTCTTCAAGGAAGCAAGAACCAAGGCTCGCGTTTCGTGAGCCGGACGATGAACTACCGAGGGATGCTGACGTGCGGCCTTGTGAATGACCGTCAGATGACTTTATGGATCAGGTTGGCATCAAGGACGAATTTTACGCATATGTGCGCAACGCTGACCTCGAGGGCTTCATACAAGATAAGTGCCCTCAGTACCGCGGCTTAACTGATACGTTTGTGAGAAGGTTTAAATTTTCATCTTCACGTAATTCTCACACTGTCCTGTTTGACCTTTATGATAAATCCTATACCATGGACTTAGAGCATTTTAATGATGCTTGTAAGCTCCCTCAGTGGGGCAGTATGGGTGATCCTCGCAAATCTGAATTTAGAGATTTCCTTACTAGTATCATTGTGGGGGAATCTAGAGAAATCACACAGGCTACCATAGGGAGCATTCATTTTCCTTCTATCCATTACTTTGCTCTCTTTATTGGTAGATGCATAAATGCTAAAGATGAGGCTTGCCACATGTGTGTCCCTGATCTTAGTGTTCTCAAGAGTGATGTATTAGGTGATAGGCAGTATAACTTGGGAGCCATTGTTGCACGTAGGCTACATCATAATGGTTTGCATGGAGATTTATTTGGTGGCATTTATGCCACTCGCATAGCCCTCCGTCTTGGTGTGCCTGTCCATGAAAATGATGAACCTTTACCGCCTGCTCATTTGGATTACAATGCTATGACTAGTCACAGGTTTATAGAGAGGGATGAACAATCCTTCAAATATCGACTAATCATTAACAGGCGTCATGCCATCCCTATTGTTCTTCCTGCCCCTACTTTGTTTGACTTTCAGGCAAGAGGGAGATACACTATAACCATGGAGGAGGCAAACGAGTACCACAGGATGACGGAAGCAGCCCGCCTTCGAGCGGCAGCTCAGCAGGCAGTAGCTGTTGCATCTCAGTACAACCCCAACTACGACTTTGGATATTCGTCAGGCCAATACTGGCCATAGACCAACTTAGGCCAAAAGCCTAAGCTTGGGGGAGTACGTGTTTCTCACCGACTTTACATTCATGTTCACACACTTATTCTAGTTGTCGGTGCTCACACTCTTTCATTGTACCATCCATGTTTAGTTTCAATTTCTTTTTCTTAGTATTTTTCTCGTGTGCTAAAAATCTTAAGAAAAACAAAAAATATTAGTCGTAGCTTCTAGCTAGTTTACTTTCCTTATAGTAGTAACTAAAAGAAAACCAAAAAGATTTATCATTCTTCTTTTGCTTGTTGGGAGCTTTCCCGTGTAAATAGTTTCTTTTCTTTTCTTTGGGGGATTAGAGTAGAAGATCATGATTGAAAATGCTTAGTGGCTCTCATATGCTTTATTGTTGATTTAACCTTGATCCATATTACCTTGTCTTCTCTCTTGTATTAAATGCTCGCAGATTCCAACTTAGTCCAATGCACGTGCACTATTATTATTATCCAGACCGCTCGGTCGTGCGAGTGGAAGGCAATAAGGATGATATATGATGAACTAATTAAGATGAGAAAATATGGTATGAACTCGACCTCTCTTGTTTTTGTAAATATGATTGTTCATCATTCCTGATTCGGCTTGTTATGAATGAAACATGCTTGCAATGACAATTAGAGAACATAGTTGCTTATGCCATGCTTAATTAGCTGAGAGTTTATAATGGTCTATCTTGCGTGCCAACATGATATTTAAATGGTTGTGATGTGGTATGATGGGGTGGTATCCTCCTTTGAACGATTCAAGTGGTCTGACTTGGCACATGTTCACGCATGTAGTTGAAACAAATCAACATAGCCTCCATGATATTTATGTTCATGGTGATTTATATCCTACTCATGCTTACATTCATTGTTGATTAATTTTAATGCATGCTCATGACCATTGTTGATCTCTAGTTGGTTGCTTCCCAGTCTCTTTCTAGCCTTCACCTGTACTAAGCGGGAATACTGCTTGTGCATCCACTTCCATAAACCCCAAAGTTATTCCAATGAGTCCACCATACCTTCCTATATGCGGTATTTACATGCCGTTCCAAGTAAACTTGTGTGTGCGAAACTCTAAACCTTCAAATGAAATTATGTTTTGTATGCTCAAACAGCTCATGTATCAACTAGGGTTGTCTATATCTTCCATGCTAGCTGGGTTATTCTCACGATGAGTGGACTCCGCTCATCATTCACGAGAAAATGGCTGGTAACCGGGATGCCCAGTCCCATGCTCAAAATCATAATAATTAAACAAAACTCCCCCAGGGCTGTTGCTGGTTTGGACGGTACCCGTTGTTTCGGGCTAGCAGTGGAGTGTGCTTGTTGGTGGTTGGGGGAGTATAAACTTTACCATTCTGTTTGGGAACCGCCTATAATGTGCGTAGCATGGGAGATATCGAGATTCTTGGTTGTTATGTTGACAACGAAAGTATACCGCTCAAAATGTTATTCATCTCTATTTAAAAATCGAGCTCTGGCACCTCTACAAATCCCTGCTTCCCTCTGCGAAGGGCCTATCTATTTACTTTTATGCAGAGTCATCATCCTCTTATAAAAGAGCACCAGTAGGAGAGCACCTCTGTCATTTGCATGTGTTACTATTAATTTGCATTGAGTATGATCATGACTGGATCTCTTTTACCATGAATTACAATATCTAGTAAGTCCTTGATCTTTAAAGGTGCTCTGCATTTATGTTTTGCGGTCTCAGAAAGGGCTAGCGAGATACCATCTTGTTATATCATATCATGATTGTTTTGAGAAAGTGTTGTCATCCGAGGTTTATTATTATTGCTCGCTAGTTGATTATGCCATTCATATGAGTAGACTTGAGACCTGAAAGTTATAGTGAATGTGGTTTATTCATGATCATCGCTGAAAACCTGAATGCTGGCTTACATATTTGCAACAACAAGAGCAAACAAAGTTTGTCAAAGTTTTTCTTTATCACTTTCAGTTTATCAACTGAATTGCTTGAGGACAAGCAAAGGTTTAAGCTTGGGGGAGTTGATACGTCTCCAACGTATCTACTTTTCCAAACATTTTTGCCCTTGTTTGGGACTCTAACTTGCATGATTTGAATGGAACTAACCCGGACTGACAATGTTTTCAGCAGAATTGCCATGGTGTTGTTTTTGTGCAGAAATAAAAAGTTCTCGGAATGACCTGAAAATCCACGGAGAATTATTTTGGAAAAAATATAAAAAATACCTGCAAGAAGATCCAGACCAGGGGGCCCACACCCTATCCACGAGGGTGGTGGCGCGCCCCCTGCCTCGTGGGCCCCCTGGTGCTCCACCGACGTATCCTCGGATCCCATATATTCACTTTCGGGGAGAAAACAATCAGAGAGGAAGAATTATCGCGTTTCACGATACGGAGCTGCCGCCAAGCCCTATTCTCTCTCGAGAGGGCTGATCTGGAGTCTGTTCGGGGCTTCAGAGAGTGGAGATCGTCGCCATCGTCATCATCAACCTTCCTCCATCACCAATTCCATGATGCTCACCACCGTGCGTGAGTAATTCCATTGTAGGCTTGCTGGACGGTGATGGGTTGGATGGGATCTATCATGTAACCGAGTTAGTTTTGTTAGGGTTTGATCCCTAGTATCCACTATGTTCTAAGATTGATGTTGCTATGACTTTGCTATGCTTAATGCTTGTCACTAGGGCCCGAGTGCCATGATTTCAGATCTGAACCTATTATGTTTTCATGAATATATGTGTGTTCTTGATCCTATCTTGCAAGTCTATAGTCACCTACTATGTGTTATGATCCGGCAATCCCGAAGTGACAATAATCGGGACCACTCCCGGTGATGACCGTAGTTTGAGGAGTTCATGTATTCACTATGTGTTAATGCTTTGGTCCGGTACTCTATTAAAAGGAGGCCTTAATATCCCTTAGTTTCCAATGGCACCCCGCTGCCACGGGAGGGTAGGACAAAAGATGTAATGCAAGTTCTTTTCCATAAGCACATATGACTATATTCGAAATACATGCCTACATTACATTGATGAACTGGAGCTAGTTCTGTGTCACCCTAGGTTATAACTTTTACATGATGAATTGCATCCGACATAATTTCGCATCACCGATCCAATGCCTACGAGCTTTTCACATATTGCTTGTTGCTTATTTACTTTTCCGCTGCTACTATTACAAAAACTACAAAAACACTACCGTTACTTTTGTTACCACTACCGCCACTATCATATTACTTTGCTACTAAACTACCTTGCTGCAAATACTAAGTTTCCAGGTGTGGTTGAATTGACAACTCAGCTACTAATACTTAAGAGTATTCTTTGGCTCCCCTTGTGTCGAATCAAAAAATTTGGGTTGACTACTTTACCCTCGAAAACTGTTGCGATCCCCTACACTTGTGGGTTATCAGAGGGGGACCAGAAGGTTCCTGGTCTGCCCCCGAGGGTAGGGGCGCGCCCCCCTGGGTACGCCCCCTACCTCGTGGACAGCCCGGAGACCCCCTTTACTTGCCCCGACTCCAACACCTCCTATATATACAGAAACCTCCAGAAAATAACCTAGATCGGGAGTTCCGCCGCCGAAAGCTTCTATTGCCACTGAAAACCAATCTAGACCCTATTCCGGTACCCTGTTGGAGGGGGAATCCCTCTCCGGTGGCCATCTTCATCATACCGGTGCTCTCCATGACGAGGAGGGAGTAGTTCACCCTCAGGGTTGAGGGTATGTACCAGTAGCTATGTGTTTGATCTCTCTCTCTCTCTCTCTCTCTCTCTCTCTCGTGTTCTTGAGATGGAACGATCTTGATGTATCGTGAGCTTTGCTATTATAGTTGGATCTTATGATGTTTCTCCCCCTCTACTTTCTTGTGATGAATTGACTTTTCCCTTTGAAGTTATCTTGTCGGATTGAGTCTATAAGGATTTGAGAACACTTGATGTATGTCTTGCATGTGCTTATCTGTGGTGACAATGAGATATCACGTGATCTACTTGATGTATGTTTTGGTGATCAACTTGCGGGTTCAGTGACCTTGGGAATCTATGCATAGGGGTTGGCACACGTTTTCATCTTGACTCTCTGGTAGAAATTTTGGGGCACTCTTTGAAGTTCTTTGTGTTGGTTGAATAGATGAATCTGAGATTGTGTGATAAATATCGTATAATCATGCCCACAGATACTTGAGGTGACAATGGAGTATCTAGGTGACATTAGGGTTTTGGTTGAGGTGTGTCTTAAGGTGTTATTCTAGTACGAACTCTAAGATAGATCGAACGGAAAGAATAGCTTCATGTTATTTTACTACGGACTCTTGAATAGATCGATCAGAAAGAATATCTTTGAGGTGGTTTCATACCCTACAATAATCTCTTCGTTTGTTCTCCTCTATTAGTGACTTTGGAGTGACTCTTTGTTGCATGTTGAGGGATAGTTATATGATCCAGTTATGTTATTATTGTTGAGATAACTTGCACTAGTGAAAGTATGAACCCTAGGCCTTGTTTCCTAGCATTGCAATACCATTTACGCTCACTTTTACTGTTAGTTACCTTGTTGTTTTATATTTTCATATTGCAAAAACCTATATCTACCATCCATATTGCACTTGTATCACCATATCTTCGTCGAACTAGTGCACCTACACAATTTACCATTGTATTGGGTGTGTTGGGGACACAAGAGACTCTTTGTTATTTGGTTGCAGGGTTGTTTGAGAGAGACCATCTTCATCCTACTCTTCCCACGGATTGATAAACCTTAGGTCACCCACTTGAGGGAAATTTGCTATTGTCCTACAAACCTCTGCACTTGGAGGCCCAACAACGTCTACAAGAAGAAGGTTGCATAGTAGACATCAAGCTCTTTTCTGGCGCCGTTGCCGGGGAGGTGAGTGCTTGAAGGTATATCTTTAGATCTTGCAATCGAATATTTTTGTTTCTTGTTTTATCACTAGTTTGGTTTATAAAAGAAAACTACAGAAAAATGGAATTAAGGTTACCTCATATGCTTCATCTTTTTAATATCTTTCTGAAAATGATGGGAAGGAAAATTGTGCTCAAGTACTAGAGGAAGAATTACATATAATGCTTGGCATAAAATATGTGCATGATGAGCATGATTGCAATGTTGTTAATATGAATTCTTTGAATACCCATGATGCTAATCATATGCAAAGCCACAAGCTTGGGGATGCTATGTTTGATGAAGATGATATGTTTAGTCCCCCAAGTTTTGATGAGCAAATTTATTATGATGAAAGCATGCCTCCTATTTATAATGATTATTGTGATGACACATATGCTATAAAGAGTAAAGATAACCATGAAACTTGTCATCATGATTTTAATTTTCAATTGGATCTGCAAGCTATAGTGGGAATTTTTCATTATAGGATTAGATGCATGCCCACTTAGTTTCGTATTGAGCTTTCATACACTTATAGCTCTTAGTGCATCCGTTGCATGGCAATCCCTACTCCTCACATTGATATCAATTGATGGACATCTCCATAGTCCATTAGTTTGCCTAGTTGATGTGAGACTTTCTTCCCTTCTTTTGTCCACTAACACCGCATTCTATTCCACCTATATTGCTATATCAAAGGCTTGTGCTCATGTATTGCGTGAGAGTTGAAAATGCCGAGGCGCGTTAAAAAGTATGAACCAATCGCTTGGCTGACATCGGGGTAGTACATGATTTATACTTTGAGCTGGGAAGACAGAGCATGACAAGACTATATAATTTTGTAGGGATAACGTTCTTTAGCATTTGATATTCTGAAAGACATGATTGTCTGTTGGGATGCCCGAGTATTGATGTCTTTATGTCAAATTATAGACTATTGCTTTGAATCACTCGTGTCTTAATATTCATTCCATGACTAGATCTATGATCAAGTTTATGCTAGGTAGCATTCCACATAAAAAAATTATCTTTTTTATCATTTACCTACTTGAGGACGAGCAGGAATTAAGCTTGGGGATGCTGATACGTCTCCGTCGTATCTATAATTTTTGATTGTTTCATGCCAATATTATACAACTTTCACATATTTTTGGCAACTATTTATAATATTTACTAACCTACTGATCCAATGCCCAGTGCCAGTTCCTGTTTTTTGCATGTTTTATGTATCACAGAAAATCCATATCAAACAAATTCCAAACATGATAAAAATTGGCGGAGAATTATTTTGGAATATATGTGATTTTTAGGAGGTGGAAGCAACGCAAGCGGGGGCCCACAGTGCCCACAACCCACCAGGACGCGTTACTAGGCCCATGCGCGCCCTGGTGTCTTATGCCCACCGCGTACGTCTGTTGGGGCCCTTCTTCTGGTGCAATAAAGCTAATTTATGGATAAAAATCGTGTCAAAAATTCAGCGCAATCGGAGTTACGGATCTCTGGGAATTTAAGAAACGGTGAAGGGCCAAATCTGGGGGACGTGAAACAGAAGAGGACAGAGAGACAAATTCAATCTCGGAGGGGCTCTCGCCCTCCCATGCCATGGAGGCCATGTACCAGAGGGGGAACCCTTCTCCCACCTTGGGAGGAGGCCAAGGAAGAAGAATAAGGAGGGGGATATCTCCCCCTCGCTTTCGGTGGCGCCCGAGTGCCACCGGGGCAATGATCGGGACGACGATCTACATCAACAATCTTGCTATTGTCAACACCAACTCTCCCCCCCCCCTCATTGCAGCGGTGTAACACCTCTTTCCCCCTGCTGTAATCTCTATTTAAACATGGTGCTCAACTCCATATATTATTTCCCAATTGTCAGGGATATTACTAGCAGGTATAAACCGGCTAGGGAGATCCGGATTACGATAATATAGCTATGTTGTTATAAGCTTAGTAGAGGTTACGGCCCATGAAAGCTTAGGGCCCATGTATAATGTTTATGGTTTGTAAACCGTCCTATCATGTAACTTGAGGTACAAGGAAGAAAGAGTAGAGACCGAGGCGGACACGATTATGAGCCAGCCTCGGGACTCTGTAAACCGGACCGGGCGTTGCCTCCTATATAAAGGAACAGCCCGGCGATGGTTCAAGGGCAAGCAACAATCCGTCGAGAGACAGGCAAGCAATCTGCTCCCTGTTCATCGACGCCCAAGCAATACCAAACCAAACTAGACGTAGGCTTTTACCTTCATCGAAGGGGCCGAACTAGTATAAACCCTCTGTGTCCTTTGTGTGCTTTTAACCTCTTCAAGCTAACCCGCGCGATGGCTCCACACCTAAGTCCTCTAAACCGGACATCTGTCGTGCTAATTCCACGACACCAATGATCTATGATTATCCTATGATGTTTGAGTAGATCCGTTTTATCCTGTGGGTTAATCGTGATCTTGGTTTGTATGATTGTATATTTTATTTTGGTGCTGTCCTACGGTGCCCTCCGTTCTCGCGCAAACGTGAGGGGCCCCCGCTGTAGGGTGTTGTAATATGTTCATGGTTCGCTTATGGTGGATTGCAAGAGTGACAGAAACTTAAACCCGAGTAAGTGGTGTATGACGTATGGGAGTAAAGAAGACTTGATACTTAATGCTATGGTTGGGTTTCATGACCTTAATGATCTTTAGTAGTTGTGGATGCTTGCTAGGGGTCCAATCATAAGTGCATATGATCCAAGTAGAGAAAGTATGTTAGCTCATGCCTCTCCGTCATATAAAATTGCAAGAATGATTACTAGTACTTGTTATCGATTGCCTAGGGACAAATAACTTTCTTTTTGACAAAAGCTATCCACTTTTATTATCTTGCAAAGTACTTCTAGTTTTATGCTTGCCAAGTAGTTCTAGCATCACACCTACAAAATAGTTTCATACTTGTTTTTGGTAAAGCAAACGTCAACTGTGCATAGAGTTGTATCTGTGGTCGATAGAACTTGAGGGAATATTTGTTTTTACTTTAGCTCCTCGTTGGGTTCGACACTCTTATTTATCGAAGAAGGCTACAAACGATCCCCTATACTTGTGGGTTATTAATCATGGCATGTGCTACCGTTCCCTTGAATTTTAATGCATTCCTAGAGAAAGCTAAGTTGAAGGTTGATGGTAGCAACTACACGGAATGGGTCCGTAACTTGAGGATTATCCTCATTGTTCCACAGAAGAATTATGTCCTTAATGCACCGCTAGGTGAACCCACCTACTCCCTCTAACCTGGATGCTATGAACATCTGGCAAGCGCAAAGTGATGACTACTCCATAGTTTAGTGTGCGGCATTACGGCTTAGAACCGGGACTTCAAAGATGTTTTGAATGTCATGGGGCGTATGAGATGTTCCAAGAGCTGAAATTGATATTGCAAGCTAATTCCAGGGTTGAGAGATACGAAGTCTCCAACAAGTTCTATAGCTGCAAGATGGAGGATAATAGTTATGTCAGTGAACACATATTCAAAATGTCTGGGTATCATAACCACTTGACTCAGTTGGGAATTAATGTTCCCCATGAGAGTGTTGTTGACAAAGTTCTCCAATCACTACCACCAAGCTACAAAGGCTTTGTGATGAACTATAATATGCAAGGGATGGAGAAATCTATTTCCGAGCTCTTCGCGATGTTGAAATCGGCGGAGGTAGAAATCAAGAAAGAGCATCAAGTGTTGATGGTTAACAAGACCACTAGTTTTAATTAAAAAGGCAAGGGAAAGAAGGGGAACTTCAAGAAGAACGGAAAACAGGTTGCCGCTTCCACGAAGAAACCCAAAGCTGGTCCTAAGCCTGAAACAGAGTGCTTCTACTGTAAAGGGAGTGATCACTGGAAGCGGAACTGCCCCAAGTATTTGGCAGATAAGAAGGATGGCAAAGTGAACAAATGTATATTTGATATACATGTTATTGATGTTTTCCTTACTAGTGCTCGTAGCAGCGCCTGGGTATTTGATAGTGGTTTGGTTGCTCATATTTGTAACTCGAAACAGGAGTTGTGGATTAAACAAAGACTAGCTAAGGACTTGATGACGATGCGCATCGGGAATGGTTCCAAGGTTGATGTGATCGCCGTCGGCACGCTACCTCTACATCTACCTTCAGGATTAGTTTTAGACCTAAATAATTGTTGTTTGATGGCCGCGTTGAGCATGCACATTATATCTGGATCTTGTTTGATGCGAGACGATTATTCATTTAAGTCAGAGAATAATGGTTGTTCTATTTATATGAGTAATATCTTTTATGGTCATGCACCCTTGAGGAATGGTCTATTCTTGTTGAATCTTGATTGTAGAGATACACATCTTCATAATATTGATGCCAAAATATGCATAGTTGATAATGATAGTACAACATACTTGTGGCACTGCCGTTTAGGTCATATTGGTATAAAGCGCATGAAGAAACTCCATGCTGATGGACTTTTGCAATCACTTGATTATGAATCATTTGATACTTGCGAACCATGCCTCATGGGCTATATGACTAAAACTCCATTATCCGAATGGAGCGAGCTAATGACTTATTGGAAATTATACATACCGATGTATGCGGTCCAATGAGTGTTGAAGCACGCAACGGGTATTGTTATTTTCTCACCTTCACAGATGATTTGAGTAGATATGGGTATATATACTTAATGAAACACAAGTTTGAAACATTTGAAAAGATCAAAGAATTTCAGAGTGAAGTAGAGAATCATCGTAATAAGAAAATAAAGTTTCTACGATCTGATCGCGGAGGTGAATATTTGAGTTACGAGTTTGGTCTTCATTTGAAACAGTGTGGAATAGTTTCACAGCTCATGCCACATGGAACACCACAGCGTAATGGTGTGTCCGAACGTCGTAACCATACTTTATTGGATATGGTGCACTCTATGATGTCTCTTACCGATTTGCCTTTATCATTTTGGGGTCATGCATTAGAGACAGCTGCATTCACGTTAAATAGGGCACCATCTAAATCCGTTGATACGACACCGTATGAAGTATGGTTTGGCAAGAAATCAAAGTTGTCGTTTCTGAAAGTTTGGGGTTGCAATGCTTATGTCAAAAAGCTTCAACCTAATAAGCTCGAACCCAAATCGGAGAAGAGCGTCTTCATAGGATACCCAAAAGAAACTGTTGGGTACACCTTCTACCACAGATCCGAAGGCAAGACTTTTGTTACTAAGAATGGATCCTTTCTAGAGAAGGAGTTTCTCTCGAAAGAAGTGAGTGGGAGGAAAGTAGAACTTGATGAGGTAATTGTACCTTCACTCGAATTGGAAAGTAGATCATCAGAGAAAACCGTTCCCGTGATGCCTACACCAACTAGAGAAGAAGCTAATGATAATGATCATGAAACTATGGATCAAGTTACTACCGAACCTAGAAGGTCGACCAGAACACATACCGCACCAGAGTGGTACAGTAACCCAGTCCTGGAAGTCATGTTGTTAGACAATGGCGAACCTTCGAACTATGAAGATGCTATGATGAGCCCAGATTTCGATAAATGGCTTGAGGCCATGAAATCTGAGATAGGATCCATGTATGAGAACAAAGTGTGGACTTTGGTGGACTTGCCCGATGATCGGAAAGCCATTGAGAATAAATGGATCTTCAAGAGGAAGACATACGTTGATGGTAATATCACTGTCTACAAAGCTCGACTTGTTGCGAAAGGTTTTCGACAAGTTCAAGGAGTTGACTTTCTCACCCGTAGCAATGCTTAAGTCTGTCCGAATCATGTTAGCAATTGCCGCATTTTATTATTATGAAATTTGGCAAATGGATGTCAAAACTGCATTCCTTAATGGATTTATGAAAGAAGAGTTATATATTATGCAACCAGAAGGTTTTGTCGATCCTAAAGGTGCTAACAAAGTGTGCAAGCTCCATCGGTCCATCTATAGACTGGTGCAAGCATCTTGGAGTTGGAATATACGCTTTGATGAGGTGATCAAAGCATATGGTTTTATAAAGACTTGCGGTGAATCCTGTATTTACAAGAAAGTGAGTGGGAGCTTAGGGTTTCTGATATTATATGTGGATGACATATTATTGATTGGAAACGACGTAGAATTTCTGGATAGCATAAAAGGATACTTGAAAAAGATTTTTTCAATGAAAGACCTCAGTGAAGCCGGTTACATATTGGGCATTAAGATCTATATAGATAGATCAAGACGCTTAATTGGACTTTCACAAACCACATACCTTGACAAAGTTTTGAATAAGTTAAAAATGGATGAGTCAAAGAAAGGGTTCTAGCCTGTGTTAAAAGGTGTGAAATTGAGTCAGAATCTATGCCCGTCCATGATGACTACTACACAACCTTCTTCTTCTAGACGTTGTTGGGCCTCCAGGTGCAGAGGTTTTGTAGGACAGCAACAAATTTCCCTCAAGTGGATGACCTAAGGTTTATCAACCGTGGGAGGCGTAGTATGAAGATGGTCTCTCTCAAACAACCCTGCAACCAAATAACAAAGAGTCTCTTGTGTCCCCAACACACCCAATACAATGGTAAATTGTATATGTGCACTAGTTTGACGAAGAGATGGTGATACAAGTGCAATATGGATGGTAGATATAGGTTTTTGTAATAAGAAAATATAAAAACAGCAAGGTAGCAAGTGGTAAAAGTGAGCATAAACAGTGTTGCAATTATAGGAAACAAGGTCTAGGGTTCATACTTTTACTAGTGGAAGTTCTCTCAACAAGGATAACATTATTGGATCATATTACTAGCCCTCAACATGCAACAAAGAGTCACTCCAAAGTAACTAATAGCGGAGAACAAACGAAGAGATTATGATAGGGTACGAAACCACCTCAAAGTTATTCTTTCTGATCGATCTATTCAAGAGTCCGTAGTAACATTCAATCTATCATAGAGTTCGTACTAGAATAACACCTTAAGACACAAATCAACCAAAACCCTAATGTCACCTAGATACTCCATTGTCACCTGAAGTATCCGTGGGCATGATTATACGATATGCATCACACAATCTCAGATTCATCTATTCAACCAACACAAATAACTTCAAAGAGTGCCCCAAAGTTCCTACCGGAAAGTCAAGACGAAAACATGTGCCAACCCCTATGCATAGATTCCCAAGGTCACGGAACCCGCAAGTTGATCACCAAAACATACATCAAGTCGATCACATGATATTCCATTGTCACCACAGATAAGCACGTGCAAGACATACATCAAGTGTTCTCAAATCCTTAAAGACTCAATCCGATAAGATAACTTCAAAGGGAAAACTCAATCCACTACAAGAGAGTAGAGGTGGAGAAGCATAATAAGATCCAACTATAATAGCAAAGCTCGCGATACATCAATATCGTGCCATCTCAAGAACACGAGAGAGAGAGAGAGAGAGAGAGAGAGAGAGAGAGATCAAACACATAGCTACTAGTACATACCCTCAGTCTCGAGGGTGGACTACTCCTCCCTCGTCATGGAGAGCGCCGGGATGATGAAGATGGCAACCGGTGAGGGTTCCCCCCTCCGGCAGGGTGTCGGAACGAGGTCTAGATTGGTTTTCGGTGGCTACAGAGGCTTTCAGCGTCGGAACTCCCGATCTAGGTTATTTTCCGGAGGTTTTAGTATTTATAGGATTTTTTGGCGTAGGCCACAAGTCAGGGGGGTCTCCGGGCTGTCCACGAGATAGGGGGGCGCCACCACTTGGCGTGGGCGCGCCCCCCACTCTCGTGGGCAGCCCGTGGCTCTCATGGCCCAACTCTTTTACTTCGGGGGCTTCTTTTGGTCCAGAAAAATCATCAAAAATTTGCACGTCAATTGGACTCCATTTGGTATTCCTTTTCTGTAAAACTCAAAAACAAGGAAAAAACAGAAACTGGCACTGGGCTCTAGGTTAATAGGTTAGCCCCAAAATTCATATAAAAGTGTATATAAAAGCCCATAAAACATCCTAGAAGGATAATATAATAGCATGGAACAATCAAAAATTATAGATACGTTGGAGACGTATCAAGCATCCCCAAGCTTAATTCCTGCTCGTCCTCGAGTAGGTAAATGATAAAAACAGAATTTTTTATGTGGAATGCTACCCAACATAATTCTCAATGTGGTTTTCTTTATTGTGACATGAATGTTCAGATCCGGAAGATTCAAGACAAAAGTCTATATTGACATAAGAATAATAATACTTCAAGCATACTAAGAAAGCAATCATATCTTCTCAAAATAACATGGCTAAAGAAAGTTATCCCTACAAAATCATATAGTCTGGCTATGCTCCCTCTTCATCACACAAAATATTCATATCATGCACAACCCCGGTTTTAGCCAAGCAATTGTTTCATACTCAATTTTTTTCAAACCTTTCAACTTTCAGGCAATACATGAGCATGAGCCATGGATATAGCACTATAGGTGGAATAGAGTGGTGGTTGTGGATAAGACAAAAAGGAGGGAGATAGTCTCACATCGACTAGGCATATCAATGGGCTATGGAGATGCCCATCAAAAGATATCAATGTGAGTGAGTAGGGATTGCCATGCAACGGATGCACTAGAGCTAAATATGTATGAAAGCTCAACAAAAGAAACTAGTGGGTGTGCATCCAACTTGCTTGCTCACGGGCATTTGAGGAATCCCATCATTGGAATATACAAGCCAAGTTCTATAATGAAAATTCCCACTAGTATATGAAAGTGACTAAACACGAGACTCTCTATCATGAAGAACATGGTGCTACTTTGAAGCACAAGTGTGGAAAAAGATAGTAGCAATTGTCCCTTTTCTTTCCCCTTTTTTTGGGCCTTTCTTTTTTTCTTTGGCCTTTCCTTTTTTTTGGAGGGGCTTTCTTTATTTAGCCTTTCCTCACATGGGACAATGCTCTAATAATGATGATCATCACACTTATATTGAATTGCAACTCGATACTAGAACAAAGTATGACTCTATATGAATGCCTCCGGCGGTGTATCGGGATGTGCAATGAATCAAGAGTGACATGTATGAAAAATGATGCATGGTGGCTTTGCCACAAATACGATGTCAACTTCATGATCATGCATGGCAATATGACAAAAGTGAAGCATGTCATAGCAAACGGAACGGTGGAAAGTTGCATGGCTATATATCTCGGAATGGCTATGGAAATGCCATGATAGGTAGGTATGGTGGCTATTTTGAGGAAGATATATGGTGGCTGTTTTGAGGAAGGTATATAGCGGGTGTATGGCACCGGTGAAAGTTGCACGATACAAGAGAGGCTAGCAATGGTGGAAGGGTGAGAGTGCATATAATCCATGGACTTAACATTAGTCATAAGAACTCATATACTTATTGCAAAAATTTACGAGTCACCAAAACAAAGTAATCGACGCATGCTCCTAGGGGGGAGGTTGGTAGGATTTAACAATCGCGCGCCCCCGACCTCCAGACAAAGGTTGACATTCTACAAATACCTCATGCTCTCACTTCGTCACATAGCGGTTCACCATACGTGCATGATACGGGAATCACTAACCTTAACACAAGTATTTCTCAATTTCATAATAACTCCACTAGCATGACTCTAATATCACTATCCTCATATCTCAAAACAATTATCAAGCATCCAACTTCTCTTCATATTCAATGCTCTTAGTGTGAAAGTTTTTACTACATTGATCTTGGATGCCTATTATGTGAAGGCTAGTTTTATAGCCGAAGCACATTGCCATGATGTTCTAATAGACTCTCAAAAGGATATAAGTGAAGCATGCGAGATCAACAATTTCTTCAAAATAAAATCACCACCGTGCTCTAAAAGATATAAGTGAAGCACTAGAGCAACTAACAAACTACTCCAAAAGATATAAGTGAAGATCAATGAGTAGTTAAATAATTATGTAACTATGTGAAGACTCTCTAACATTTACCAATTTCAGATCTTGAGATATTATTCAAACAGCAAGCAAAACAAAATAAAACAAAAATATGCTCCAAGCAAAACACATATCATGTGGTGAATAAAAATATAGCATCGAGTGAAGTTACCGGTAGACGAAGACGAAAGAGGGGATACCTTCCCGGGGCATCCCCAAGCTTAGGCTCTTGGTTGTCCTTGAATATTACCTTGGGGTGCCTTGGGCAACCGCAAGCTTAGGCTCTTGCCACTCTTTGTTCCATAGTCCATCAAAGCAATACTCAAAACTTGAAAACTTCACAACACAAAACTTAGACAAAAAACTCGTGAGCTCCGTTAGTATAAGAAAACAAACCACCACTCAAAGGTACTGTAATGAACTCATTCTTTGTTTATATTGGTGTTAAACCTACTTTATTCCAACTTCTCTATTATTCATATCCTCCAATACTACTCATAGATTCATCAAAACAAGCAAACAACACACGAAAAACATAATCTGTCAAAAACAGAACATTCTGTAGTAATCTGTAACTTTCGCATACTTCTGTGACTCCAAAAAATTGAAATAAATTGGTAAACGTGAGTAATTTGTCTATTAATCATCTGCAAAAAGAATCAACTAAATAGCACTCTCCAGTAAAATCTGGTGACTATTCTCGTGAGCGCTAACGTTTCTGTTTTTTATAGCAAGATCATATATACTTCACACAAGTATTCCTAAAGGTTCTACTTGGCACAAACACTAATTAAAACACAAAACCACATCTAAACATAAGCTAGATGCAATATTTATTCCTAAACAGAAGCAAAAACAAAAAAAATAAAGTTGGGTTGCCTCCCAACAAGCGCTATCGTTTAACGCCCCTAGGTAGGCATGATGATTTCAATGATGCTCACATAAAAGATAAGAATTGAAACATATGGGGAGCATCATGAAGAATATTACTAGCACATTCAAGTCTAACCCACTTCCTATGCATAGGGATTTTGTGAGCAAGAAACTTATGGGAACAATAATCAACTAGCATAGGAAAGCAAAACAAGCATAGCTTCAAGATTTTAAGCACATAGAGAGGAAACTTGATATTATTGCAATTCCTACAAGCATATGATCCTCTCTCATAATAATTTTCAGTAGCATCATGAATGAATTCAACAATATAACTATCACATAAAGCATTCTTGTCACGATCCCCAAGCATATAAATTTTACTACTCTCCACATAAGTAAAATTCTTCTCATTCGGAATAGTCGGAGTATCATAAGAGACTTGGATACTATAGATTGTTTCCACATTAAAAGAGTAATGTTCAGAAAAGCGGTAATCATAATCATGACAAGTTTTATAAATATAATCATCACTATTTTTTATAGCATAAGTGTCATCACAATAATCATCATAAATAGGAGGCATGCTTTCATCATAATAACTTTGCTCATCAAAATTTGGGAGGCTAAAAATATCATCTTCATCAAACATAGCCTCCCCAAGCTTGGGCCAAACTTTAATTGCAGCAAATAAATTCTCAAATATAACATTCTCATCAAACATAGCATCCCCAAGCTTGGGCCTTTGCATATCATAAGCATAATCACTCTCATCATTAATAGTATGGATAGCACCGATAGTATAGCAATTATCATCATCACAATGAGTAATAGGAGCAAAATCATTTGGGAGGGATACCTTTTTATCTTTGCTTCTCCGTCTTTTCTTTTTCTTCTTCACATTAAGTATGGGTTTAATCTTTTTTTTTGGAGCTCCTTATTAATGAAATTGGCTGAATAGAAGGCTCCTCCTCGTTACCTTATTCATCATAAGAAAGAATAGGAGGATATTGGGAAGTCTCTTCCCTTTCATTAGTATTCTTTTAATCTTCTATTTTCTTTCTTGTCTTTAGTTAATTGGCAATATAAGGATTTTTCAATGCAATTCACCGCACAATACATATAAATCTCCTCTAGATCAAAATCAAGAAGTTTATCAAGGGCAAATCCTGGAAGATGCTTAGTTCTACATTTGATTTCTTCATAACCCAAAAGCAAGATAAGTTCATTATGATGTGCAAGGGAAATCAAGTCGTCACAATTTTTGGACATGATTTGATCATGAAACAATTCGCATTGGGTAATGAAATGACCACGTTCATTGCAAAGTTCACAAGTACGGCTAAGAAATTTTAAATTTTCAGCACAATCATCTAGCCTCTGTAGCAACCATTTAGTTTATAAATACTTATGCCTCTTGCAAAATCTATCTTCCCTATTTGGTATGTACTTGCAAACTCTATGCACTCCACAAAAATCAACATGCTTATATGAGATATTTTCATCATGACTAGTGCAATCATCATTAGTGCCATGGATATTCAAAGGATTCACACTAACAATAGTGCAATCATGCTCATCATTCAAGTTTTTAGTGCCAAGTATTCTATGTAATTCTTCTTCTAGTACTTGAGCACAATTTTCTTTTCCATCATTTTCACGAAAGATATAAAAAAGATGAAGCATATGAGGTAACCTTAATTCCATTTTTTGTAGTTTTCTTTTATAAACTAAACCAGTGATGAAACAAGAAACTAAAAGATTCGATTGCAAGATCTAAATATATACCTTCAAGCACTCACCTCCCCGGCAACGGCGTCGGAAAAGAGCTTGATGTCTACTACACAACCTTCTTCTTGTAGACGTTGTTGGGCCTCCAAGTGCAGAGGTTTGTAGGACAGTAGCAAATTTCCCTCAAGTGGATGACCTAAGGTTTATCAATCCGTGGGAGGCGCAGGATGAAGATGGTCTCTCTCAAACAACCCTGCAACCAAATAACAAAGAGTCTCTTGTGTCCCAAACACACCCAATACAATGGTAAATTGTATAGGTGCACTAGTTCGGCGAAGAGATGGTGATACAAGTGCAATATGGATGGTAGATATAGGTTTTTGTAATAAGAAATAAAAAAACAGCAAGGTAGCAAGTGGTAAAAGTGAGCATAAACAGTGTTGCAATGATACGAAACAAGGCCTAGGGTTCATACTTTCACTACTGGAAGTTCTCTCAACAAGGATAACATGATTGGATCATATTACTAGCCCTCAACATGCAACAAATAGTCACTCCAAAGTCACTAATAGCAGAGAACAAACGAAGAGATTATGGTAGGGTATGAAACCACCTCAAAGTTATTCTTTCTGATCGATCTATTCAAGAGTCTGTAGTAACGTTCAATATATCATAGAGTCCGTACTAGAATAACACCTTAAGACACAAATCAACCAAAACCCTAATGTCACCTAGATACTCCATTGTCACCTCAAGTATCCGTGGGTATGATTATACGATATGCATCACACAATCTCAGATTCATCTATTCAACCAACAAAAAGTACTTCAAAGAGTGCCCCAAAGTTCCTACCGGAAAGTCATGACAAAAACGTGTGCCAACCCCTATGCATAGATTCCCAAGGTCACGGAACCCGCAAGTTGATCACCAAAACATATATCAAGTAGATCACATGATATCCCATTATCACCACAGATAAGCACGTGCAAGACATACATAAAGTGTTCTCAAATCCTTAAACTCAATCCGATAAGATAACTTCAAAGGGAAAACTCAATCCATTACAAGAGAGTAGAGGGGGAGAAGCATCATAAGGTCCAACTATAATAGCAAAGCTCGCGATACATCAAGATCGTGCCATCTCAAGAACACGAGAGAGAGAGAGAGAGAGAGAGAGAGAGAGATCAAACACATAGCTACTGGTACATACCCTCAGCCCCGAGGGTGGACTACTCCTCCATCGTCATGGAGAGCGCCGGGGTGATGAAAATGGCCACCGGTGAGGGTTCCCCCCTCCGGCAGGGTGCCGGAACGGGTCTAGATTGGTTTTCGGTGGCTACAGAGGCTTGCGGCGGCGGAACTCCCGATCTAGGTTATTTTCCGGAGGTTTCAGTATTTATAGGATTTTTTGGCGTAGGGCACAAGTCAGGGGGGTCTCCGGGCTGTCCACGAGATAGGGGGCGCCACCACTTGGGGTGGGCGCACCCCCCACCCTCGTGGGTAGCCCATGGCTCTCCTGGCCCAACTCTTTTACTTCGGGGGCTTCTTTTGGTCCAGAAAAAATCATCAAAAATTGGCACGTCAATTGGACTCCGTTTGGTATTCCTTTTCTGTAAAACTCAAAAACAAGGAAAAAACAGAAACTGGCATTGGGCTCTAGGTTAATAGGTTAGTCCCAAAAATCATATAAAAGTATATATAAAATCCCGTAAAACATCCTAGAAGGATAATATAATAGCATGGAACAATCAAATATTATAGATATGTTGGAGGCGTATCAGTCCACTACAGAAGATAGAGAGAAAATAAAAATCATTCCCTATGCCTCAACCATAGGTTCTATCATGTATGCAATGCTGTGTACCAGACCTGATGTGTACCTTGCCATAAGTTTGGCAGGGAGGTACCAAAGTAATCCAGGAGTGGATCATCGGACAGCGGTCAAGAACATCCTGAAGTACCTGAAAAGGATAAAGGATATATTTCTCATTTATGGAGGTAACGAAGAGCTCGTCGTAAAGGGTTACGTCAATGCTAGCTTCGACACTGATCCGGATGACTCTAACTCACAGACCAGATATGTATTTTTATTGAATGGTGGAGCTGTCGGTTGATAACCCACAAGTGTAGGGGATCGCAATAGTTTTCGAGGGTAAAGTATTCAACCCAAATTTATTGATTCGACACGAGGGGAGCCAAAGAATACTCTTAAATATTAGCAGCTGAGTTGCCAATTCAACCACACCTGGAAACTTAGTATCTGCAGCAAGGTAATTTAGTAGCAAGGTAATATGGAAGTAACGGTGACGGTAGCAAAAGTAGCGATAGTGTTTTTGTAGTGATTGTAACAGTGGCAACGGAAAAGTTAATAAAGAAGAAGCAATAGGTGAAAAGCTCGTAGGCATTGGATTGGTGATGGATAATTATGTCAGATGCGATTCCTCATGTAATAGTTATAACATAGGGTGACGCGGAACTTGCTCCAGTTCGTCAATGTAATGTAGGCATGTATTCCGAATATAGCCATACGTGCTTATGGAAAAGAACTTGCATGACATCTTTTGTCCTACCCTCCCGTGGCAGCGGGGTGCTAGTGGAAACTAAGGGATATTCAGGCCTCCTTTTAATAGAGTACATGACCAAAGCATTAACACATAGTGAATACATGAACTCCTCAAACTACGGTCATCACTGGGAGTGGTCCCGATTATTGTCACTTCGGGGTTGCCGGATCATAACACATAGTAGGTGACTATTGACTTTCAAGATAGGATCAAGAACACACATATATTCATGAAAACATAATAGGTTCAGATCGGAAATCATGGCACTCGGGCCCTAGTGGCAAGCATTAAGCATAGCAAAGTCATAACAACGTCAATCTTAGAACATAGTGGATACTAGGGATCAAACCCTAACAAAACTAACTCAATAACATGGTAAATCCCATCCAACACATCATCATCCAGCAAGCCTACGATGGGATTACTCACGCACGGCGGTGAGCATCATGGAATTGGTGATGGAGGAAGGTTGATGATGACGATGGTGACGATCTCCCCTCTCCGGAGCCCCGAACGGACTCCAGATCAGCCCTCCCGAGAGAGATTAGGGCTTGGCGGTGGCTCCGTATCGTAAAACACGATAATTCCTTCTCCTTGATTTTTTTTCTCCCCGAAAGTGAATATATGGAGTTAGGGGATACGTCGGTGGAGCAACAGGGAGCCCATGAGGCAGGGGGGCGCCCCCACCCTCGTGGACAGGGTGTGGGCCCCCTGGCTTGGTTCTTTCCGCAGATATTTTTTATATATTCCAAAATAATTCTCCGTTGAATTTCAGTTCATTCCGAGAACTTTTATTTCTGCACAAAAATAACACCATGGCAATTCTGCTGAAAACAGCGTCAGTCCGGGTTAGTTCCATTGAAATCATGCAACTTAGAGTCCAAAACAAGGGCAAAAGTGTTTGGAAAAGTAGATACGTTGGAGACGTATCAACTCCCCCAAGCTTAAACCTTTGCTTGTCCTCAAGCAATTCAGTTGATAAACTAAAAGTGATAAACAAAAACTTTGACAAACTCTGTTTGCTCTTGTTGTTGTAAACATGTAAAGCCAGCATTCAAGTTTTCAGCAAAGATCATGAACTAACCACATTCACAATAACTTTTAGGTCTCATGTCTACTCATATCAATGACATAATCAAGTAGCGAGCAATAATAATAAACCTCGGATGACAACACTTTCTCAAAAAAATCTTAATATCATATAACAAGATGGTATCTCGCTAGCCCTTTCTGAGACTGCAAAACATAAATACAGAACACCTTTAAAGATCAAGGGCTGACTAGACATTGTAATTCATGGTAAA
The DNA here is from genome assembly GCA_902687465.1 of Secale cereale. NCBI lineage: Eukaryota > Viridiplantae > Streptophyta > Magnoliopsida > Poales > Poaceae > Secale > Secale cereale. The sequence continues at coordinate 799,775,337 of LR738715.1, forward strand.
AGTGATTCAGTCTCAATCATACTCAATGCAAATTAATAGAATTACATGCAAATGACAGCGGTGCTCTACAAGCGGAGCTCTTTAATAAGAAGATGATGACTCAACATAAAAGTAAATAGATAGGCCCTTCGCAGAGGGAAGCAGAGATTTGTATAGGTGCCAGAGCTCGATTTTGAAATAGAGATGAATAATATTTTGAGCGGTATACTTTCATTGTCAACATAACAACCAAGAATCTCGATATCTTCCATGCTACACACATTATAGGCGGTTCCCAAACAGAATGGTAAAGTTTATACTCCCCAACCACCAACAAGCACACTCCACGACCATCCGAATCCACGTGGTACCATACAAACAAGCAACAGCCCTGGGGGAGTTTTGTTTAATTATTATGATTTGAGCATGGGACTGGGCATCTCGGTTACCAGCCATTTTCTCATGAATTATGAGCAGAGTCCACTCATCGTGAGAATAACCCACCTAGCATGGAAGATATAGACATCCCTAGTTGATACATGAGCTGTTCGAGCATACAAAACAGAATTTCATTTGAAGGTTTAGAGTTTGGCACATACAAATTTACTTGGAACGGCAGGTAGATACTGCATATAGGAAGGTATGGTGGACTCATATGGAATAACTTTGGAGTTTATGGAAGTGGATGCACAAGCAGTATTCCCGCTTAGTACAGGTGAAGGCTAGAAAGAGACTGGGAAGCGACCAGCTAGAGAGCGACAACAGTCATGAGCATGCATTAAAATTAATCAACAATGAATGCAAGCATGAGTAGGATATAAATCACCATGAACATAAATATCGTGGAGGCTATGTTGATTTTGTTTCAACTACATGCGTGAACATGTGCCAAGTCAGACCACTTGAGTCGTTCAAAGGAGGATACCACCCTATCATACCACATCACAACCATTTTAATATCATGTTGGCACGCAAGATAGACCATTATAAACTCTTAGCTAATTAAGCATGGCATGAGCAGCTATGATCTCTAATTGTCATTGCAAGCATGTTTCATTCATAACAAGATGAATCAGGAACGATGAACTATCATATTTACAAAAACAAGAGAGGTCGAGTTCATACCAGCTTTTCTCATCCCTATCAATTCATCATATATCGTCATTATTGCCTTTCACTCGCACGACCGAACGGTGTGGATAATAATAATAGTGCACGTGCATTGGACTAAGCTGGAATCTGCAAGCATTTAATACAAGAGAGAAGGCAAAGTAATATGGCTCAAGGTTAAATCAACAATAAAGCATATGAGAGCCACTAAGCATTTTCATCATGGTCTTCTCCTCTTGACCCCCAAAGAAAGAAAAGAAACTATTTACATGTGAAAGCTCCCAACAAGCAAAAGAAGAACGAGCAATCTTTTTGGGTTTTCTTTTAATTACTACTACTACAGGCATGGAAAGTAAACTAGCTAAAAAGCTGCAACTAATATTTTTCTGTTTTTCTTAAGGTTTTTCTAACACACCAGAAAAAGACTAAGAAAAGAATTGAAACTAGCATGGATAGTACAATGAAAGAGTGTGAGCACCGACTACTGGAATAAGTGTGTGAACATGAATGTAATGTCGGTGAGAAATACGTACTCCCCCAAGCTTAGGCTTTTGGCCTAAGTTGGTCTATTGCCACAGATCAACGCTACTCTCTCTGGTGGACGGAGGAGGGTCCTCTGGGTGCCACTGGTTGGCAATCTCATCTGGATCCCACCGATAAACCGACTACTTGTAAGGGTCAAGTGGTGGCTCCGGCTCTGAAGCTTGTGCCTGGCTCCGGTACTTATAGACGTCATCTCGCAAAATGAGGTACGTGCCTAAAAGTAGATCAAACAGAGATGGTGCAGGCAAGGTAATAATCTCACAATACTTTTCATCAAACCTCAATTTATACTTAAGAAGCTTCTTCTTGTCTTTAACAATAAATTCATGTGCTATCATACTCTTATAATCTAGATAAGCAGGGGCCAGCAACTTTTCTTCCTTCTCTTGATGCCTAATAGGTATCCTAAAGTGTTCAGCAAGGCATGAAGCAAAGATGCCTCCAAAGATGGGACCTTTTGTGTGATTCAAACTTAATCGTTTAGCAACGACGGCACCCAAGCTAAAGGTTGTGTCTTGAAACAAAGCATGGCGCAAAATGACAATATCATGGGCACTAAGATTCCCACTGTTCCCGCGACCAATTAAAAATCTACTAGCAAATATAGCAAAGTAGTGGAGAACAGGAAAATGTATACTAGTAATTCTTGCCCCTGAAACTTGCCTAGTTTCTCCTACAGCTATCATATCAATAAACCCCTCAACATCCTTGTGATGGGGTTCCTCAAGACTACTATCAAAGGGTATCTTACATACTTGACAAAAATCATAGACCGACATCTCCTTAACCTTATCATATACACAAAACTCCATTGAAGGTGGTGATTTCTTAGCATGAAGATGAAAGTTTTGCGTGAAAATATTAGTGAGCAAGAGATACTGTTCACGTTGGTCGTGGAGGAAGTCGGTGAGGCCTGCATTGTTCGCCAAATAATAAAAGTCTTCATAAATCCCGGCGGCTTCCAAGAACTCATTACAAGGCCATTCACACGGCCGAACTTCCGCAGTGCAAGGAAGATTATATTTAGGCTTCTTGTTTTCTTCCTTCTGCTTATCCTTTGAACTTTGACTGGAAGAGCTGCTCAACAATCTCCTCATCATTTTCTTCCTCTGAAATTTTTAGTAACTCAAAATAAAAGTAAACCAAACTCAACAAGATTGATAGCAACTACTCCTACAAGTGCCTAGAGACTATATCATGCATTAGAACTACTTGGGACCAAAGAAATTTAACATGCAAGCTCAAGAACAAGGTCACCTAAGCAGCAAAAATTTGCAATAAATAAAGCACTAGAACAAAAACTAACTTGACCAATGGAGGAGTCACATACCAAGGAGCAATCTCCGCAAACAGTTTTGCGAATGGAGCTTTGAGCAAGGAGATCGAAAATGGCAGCAAGATGAGCTCGAACTCGTGCTTGAGCTGGATAGTGATTTTTATTGGGAGGAAGAAGGAGTGTGTGGGTGTATGAATAAGTGGAGGGGGCCATGTGGAGCCCACGAGGCAGGGGGCACGCCCAGGGGGGTGGGCGCGCCCTGGACCCTCATGGCCAGGTGCTGGCTCCCCCTGCTGTGTTCTCAGTGCTAAATATTCTCAAATATTCTAGAAAAAATCATATTTCATTTTCGGGGCATTTGGACAACTTTTATTTTCGGGGTATTTTTTTATTGCACGGATAATTGTGGAAACAGACAGAAAATATTAATTTTTGCTTTATTTAATCTAATTAACAGAAAGTAAGAGGAGGATACAGAAAGTTGTGCTATCTAGATTCACCTATCTCATGCTCATCAAGAGGAACCCATTAACAAGGTTGATCAGGTCTTGTTAATAAACTCTTTTCGAATAACATGAAACCGGAGAATTTTCGAATAACACTAGGCTACCTCAATGGGGGTATGCAAGTCCCCAACAATAAGAATATCATATTTCTTTTTGACAGTAGGAAGAGGAAATTCAAAACCTCCAATAGTGATAGTTGAAATTTTTCCAATAGAATTAATACTGTGGACATGAGGTTGTTTCCTTGGAAAGTGTACCGTAGGCTCATTACCATTGACATGAAAAGTGACATTGCCTTTGTTGCAATCAATGACAGCCCCTGCAGTATTCAAAAAGGGTCTACCAAGGATAATAGACATACTATCGTCCTCGGGAATACCAAGGATAACAAAGTCCGTTAGAATAGTAACATTTGCAACCACAACAGGCACATCCTCACAAATATCGACAGGTATAGCAGTTGATTTATCAACCATTTGCAAAGATATTTTAGTAGGTGTCAACTTACTCAAGTCAAGTCTACGATATAAAGAGAGAGGCATAACACTAACACCGGCTCCAAGGTCACATAAAGCAGTTTTAACATAGTTTCTTTTAATGGAGCAAGGTATAGTAGGTACTCCTGGATCTCCTAGTTTCTTAGGTATTCCACCCTTAAAAGTGTAAATGGCAAGCATGGCGGAAATTTCAACTTCAAGTATCTTTCTTTTATTGGTGATAATATCTTTCATATACTTAGCATAATGTTTTAAGCATATCAGTCAAACGCATACGCAAAAGGATAGGTCTAATCATTTCAGCAAAGCGCTCAAAATCCTCATCATCCATTTTCTTGGATGGTTTAGGAGGAAAAGGCATGGGTTTATGAACCCATGGTTCTCTTTCCTTACCGTGCTTCCTAGCAACAAAATCTCTCCTATCATAACATTGATTCCTTGATTGTGGGTTATCAAGATCAACAACAGGTTCAATCTCTACATCATTATTATTGCTAGGTTGAGCATTATCATGAACATCATCATTAACATTATCACTAGATTCATGTTGATTACCAGATTGTGCTTCAGCATCACAGATAGAGATATCATTGGGATTCTCAGGTGTGTCAGCTACAGGTTCACTAGAATCATGCAAAGTCCTGTCATTTTTCTTTTTCTTCTTCTTAGAAGAACTAGGTGCATCTAAATTAGCTCTCTGAGAATCTTGCTCAATTCTCTTAGGGTGGCCTTCAGGATATAGAGGTTCCTGAGTCATTTTACCACCTCTAGTCATAACTCTAACATCATTATCTTTTTCCTTACTATTTAAATCATTGAGCAAATCATTTTGTGCTTTAAGTACTTGTTCTACTTGAGTGGTAACCATAGAAGCATGTTTACTAATGAGTTTCAATTCACCTTTAACTCTAGACATGTAATCACTCAAGCGTTCAATCATATAAGCACTACATTGCAATTGTCTACCAACATAAGCATTGAAGTTTTCTTGCTTCACAATAAAATTGTCAAACTCATCTAAGAATTGGCTAGTAGACTTATAACGAGGAATATCACCTTCATCAAATCTATAAAGAGAATTTACCTTTACTACATGTCTTGGGTTATCAAGACCATGTATTTCTTCAATAGGCGGTAAATTCTTAACATCTTCAGCTTTAATACCTTTTTCTTTCATAGATTTCTTTGCCTCTTGCATATCTTCAGGACTGAGAAACAGAACACCCCTTTTCTTCGAAGTTGGCTTAGGGGCTGGTTCAGGAAGTGTCCAATTATTTTCATTGGTCAACATATTATTCAATGGTAATTCATCTTGATCAACCGTTCTTTCCTTGAAAACACAACCGGCACAGCTATCCAGGTGGTCTCTGTAAGCATCGGTTAGTCCATTATAAAAGACATCAAGTATTTCATTCCTCTAAAGATGATGATCAGGCAAAGCATTAAGTAACTGGAGAAGCCTCCCCCAAGCTTGTGGGAGACTCTCTTTTTCAATTTGCACAAACTTATATATTTCCCGTAAGGCAGCTTGTTTCTTATGAGCGGGAAAATATTTAGCAGAGAAGTAATAACTCATATCCTGGGGACTACACACACAACGAGGATCAAGAGAATTAAACCATGTCTTAGCATCACCCTTTAACGAGAACGGAAATAACTTAAGGATATAGTAATAATGAATCTTTTCCTCGTTGGTAAACAGGGTGGCTATATCATTCAACTTAGTAAGATGTGCCACAACAGTTTCAGATTCATAGCCATGGAAAGGATCAGATTCAACCAAAGTAATTAACTCGGGATGAACAGAGAAATCATAATCCTTATCAGTAACAAAGATAGGTGAAGTAGAAAAAGCAGGGTCATATTTCATTCTAGCATTCAAAGACTTTTCTTTCAGCTTAGATAATAATTTCTTGAGATCATATCTATCGTTACAAGCAAGAAAGTCTAGCAATTTCTTCATCCATAACATAACCCTTAGGAATAACAGGCAATTCATATCTAGGGGGAGAATCCTCATCATCACTTTCATCTATATTATCAGTTTCAATATTTGCATTCTCCCTAACCTTAGCAATTTGTTCATCTAGAAATTCACCTAGTGGCATAGTATTATCGAGCATAGAAGTAGTTTCATCATACATAGCCGAAGTGGCATCATCAAGAACATGCGACATATCAGATTCAATAGCAGGAGTAGGTGTCGCAAGTTTACTCATAACAAAGCGTGAATCAAGTGCAGAGCTAGATGACAGTTCCTTACCTACCCTCGTAGTTGAGGGATAAATCTTGGTTTTTGAGTCTTTCAAGTTCTTCATAGTGATCAATAGATATAAATCCCAAGTGACTTAAAGAATATAGCTATGCTCCCCGGCAACGGCGCCAGAAAATAGTCTTGATAACCCACAAGTGTAAGGGATTGCAACAGTTTTTGAGGGTAAAGTATTCAACCCAAATTTATTAATTCGACACAAGGGGAGCCAAAGAATACTCTTAAGTATTAGCAGCTGAGTTGTCAATTCAACCGCACCTGGAAACTTGGTATCTGCAGCAAGGTAATTTAGTAGCAAGGTAATATGGAAGTAACGGTAACGGTAGCAAAAGTAGCGATAGTGTTTTTGTAGTGATTGTAACAGTGGCAATGGAAAAGTAAATAAACAACAAGCAATAGGTGAAAAGCTTGTAGGCATTGGATCGGTGATGGATAATTATGTCGGATGCGATTCCTCGTGTAATACTTATAACATAGGGTGACACAGAACTAGCTCCAGTTCATCAATGTAATGTAGGCATGTATTCCGAATATAGTCATACGTGCTTATGGAAAAGAACTTGCATGACATATTTTGTCCTACCCTATAGTGGCAGCGGGGTCCTAGTGGAAACTAAGGGATATTAAGGCCTCCTTTTAATAGAGTACCGGACCAAATCATTAACACATAGTGAATACATGAACTCCTCAAACTACGGTCATCACCGGGAGTGGTCCCGATTATTGTCACTTCGGGGTTGCCGGATCATAACACATAGTAGGTGACTATTGACTTGCAAGATAGGATCAAGAACACACATATATTCATGAAAACATAATAGGTTCAGATCTGAAATCATGGCACTCGGGCCCTAGTGACAAGCATTAAGCATAGCAAAGTCATAGCAACATCAATCTTAGAACATAGTGGATACTAGGGATCGAACCCTAACAAAACTAACTCGGTTACATGGTAAATATCATCCAACACATCACCGTCCAGCAAGCCTACGATGGGATTACTCACGCACGGCGATGAGCATCATGGAATTGGTGATGGAGGAAGGTTGATGATGACGATGGCGACGATCTCCCCTCTCCGGAGCCCCGAACGGACTCCAGATCAGCCCTCCCGAGAGAGATCAGGGCTTGGCGGCGGCTCCGTATCGTAAAATGTGATAATTTCTTCTCCTTGATTTTTTTTCTCCCCGAAAGTGAATATATGGAGTCAGGCGATACGTCGGTGGAGCAACAGGGGGCCCATGAGGCAGGGGGCGCGCCCAGGGGGGTGCCCCCACCCTCGTGGACAGGGTCTGGGCCCCCTAGCTTAGTTCTTTCCGCGGATATTTTTTATATATTCCAAAATAATTCTCCGTTGAATTTCAGGTCATTCCGAGAACTTTTATTTCTGCACAAACATAACACCATAGCAATTCTGCTGAAAACAGCGTCAGTCCGGGTTAGTTCCATTCAAATCATGCAAGTTAGAGTCCAAAACAAGGGCAAAACTGTTTGGAAAAGTAGATACGTTGGAGACGTACCATCGGTTGATGTAGTTCTAAGCAGAGCGTCGTGGCGGGATCTACGTGTGAAGTGGAGTACATAGCTGGTTCGGAAGCTGCACATGAAGGAGTCTGGATGAAGGAGTTCATATCCGATCTAGGTGTAATACCTAGTGCATCGGGTCCAATGACAATCTTTTGTGACAACACTGGTGCAATTGCTTTGGCACAGGAATCGAGGTTTCGCAAGAGAACAAAACACATCAAGAGACGCTTCAACTCCATTTATGAATTGGTCAAGGATAGAGACATAGAAATTTGCAAAGTAAATACAGATCTGAATGTTACAGACCCGTTGACTAAGCCTCTTCCGCGAGCAAAACATGATCAACACCAAGACTCAATGGGTGTTAGATTCATTATAATGTAATCTAGATTATTGACTCTGGTGCAAGTGGGCGACTAATGGAAATATGCCCTAGAGGCCATAATAAAGTTGTTATTATTTTATATTTCCTTATTCATGATAAAGGTTTATTATTCATGCTAGAATTGTATTGACCAAAAATCTAAATACACGTGTAAATACATAAACAAATACCGTGTCCCTAGTAGGCCTCTACTAGACTAGCTCGTTGATCAAAGATGGTTAAGGTTTCCTAACCATGGACATGAGTTTTCATTTGATAATGGGATCACATCATTATGAGAATGATGTGATGGACAATACCCATCCGTTAGCTTAGCATTGGATAGTACAGTTTATTGCTACTGCTTTCATCTATGTCAAATACATGTTCCTATGACTATGAGATCATGCAACTCCCTGATATCGGAGGAGTGTCTTGTGTGCTATCAAAAATAACAACGTAACTGGGTGATTATAAAGATGCTCTACAGGTATCTCCGAAGGTGTCTTGTTGGGTTGGCGTGAATCGAGATTAGGATTTGTCACTCCGAGTATCGGAGAGGTATCTCTGAGCCCTCTCGGTAGTGCACATCATAATAAGCCTTGCAAGCAAATGACTAATGAGTTAGCCACGAGATGATGTATTATCAGACGAGTAAAGAGACTTGCCAGTAATGAGATTGAACTAGGTATAGAGATACCGACGATCGAATCTCCGGCAAGTAACATACCGACGGACCAAGGGAATTTTGTATGTTGTCATAACGTTCGACCGATAAAGATCTTCGTAGAATATGTAGAAGCCAATATGGGCATCCAGGTTCCGCTATTGGTTATTTACCGGAGAGGTGTCTCGGTCATGTCTACACAGTTCTTGAACCCGCAGGGTCCGCACGCTTAACGTTCGATGACGATATATTATTATATGAGTTATATGATTGGTGAGCGAATGTTGTTCAGAGTCCTGGATATGATCATGAACATGACGAGGAGTCTCGAAATGGTCGAGAGGTGAAGATTGATATATAGGATGATAGTATTCGGACACCGGAAGTTTTCCGGAGTGTATAAGGTATTTATCGGAGTACCAGAGGGGTTACCGAAACCCCCGAGGAAATATATGGGCCATATAGACCATAAGTGGGGAGCACACCAGCCCACAAGGGGTGGCACGCCCCCTATGTCGGGAGGCCGATTGGGAGAAGGAAAAGAGGGGGTTCGCCCCCCCTTCCTTCTCTCTTCTCCCTTCCCTTTTTCTCTCCGGTGTTTTATGGAAGGAGGGGGCGCCACTTGGGAAACACCAGGTAGAATTCGGATCCTACTTGGGGCGCACCCTGGCTGCCTCCCCTCTCCCTCCCACCTATATATGTGGGGGGCGCCCCTAGCACACCCCAGACAATTGCCTAGCCGTGTGCGGTGCCCCCTCCACAGTTCACGTCCTCGGTCGTATTTTCGTAGTGCTTAGGCGAAGCCCTGCGAAGATCACTTCACCGTCACCGTCACCACGCCGTCGTGCTGACGAAACTCATCTACTACCTAGATGTCTTGCTGGATCAAGAAGGCGGGGGACGTCACCGAGCTGAACGTGTGCAGAACGCGGAGGTGCCGTTCGTTCGGTACTTGATCAGTTGAAACGTGAAGAATTTTGACTACATCAACCGCATTGTGAAACGCTTCTGCTTATGGTCTACGAGGATACGTAGACATACTCTCCCCCTCGTTGATATGCATCTCCGTAGATAGATCATAGCGTGTGCGTAGATTTTTCTTCTTCTTCCATGCAACGTTTCCCAACGGTAACAGGGTCCACAAAACCCAATTAAACATACTTTTTGCAAAAATAGTGCTATGAATAGGCCCGATTTATTGGTAAATTTCCGATAAATCACTTGTCATAGAGATAAATTGGCTTAAATGATAAACGGTGAAATTAAGGCATAATCTTACCGGTCACACCAAGAGTAGTGATAAATCCGATGATAAATCGATGGGTCAGATGATTCCCTGATTTCAACTTGGTGGGCCCCCTCCCTAGTTTCCTTCAATTTAAAAAGACCACCCAAGCTATTACGTTTGTTTACGTATGATTGCAACGTAGGTGTAGCATTGCTCGTAAATAAGACATTCATTGTTTTATGGAATATTTTTACACACAAGCGTGCCTATCATTCATTGGTTTGGTACAAACGTCGATCACAAAAGCACTAACTATAGCCCATCAGAGTTCCATTCATAGCGATGATCCGCACAGCTATCACGCCATGACGTTCATCTAGAGAAACCTACATGGGCCACCACGGTCGAAGTTAAATCCGGCAGATTCCTTGGTATGGTATCCTCAAATAGGCGACTTGGCACGACCGTAATAGAGAGAAGGGTTTTACCCATGTCTATGCTATTAGGGAGGAGATAATGAGTCCTTTTACGGTGCCTATGATGAATTTGGGCCATCTATCGGATCTGACTAGACTGTGTAGATCGGATGCACTACAATGATGTCACATGCATTATATTGCGGCCCGAGGGGCATTTTTTGGTAAAAAATCTAACAAATCAGCGTTTCCCTCCTCAAACTGTTCGAGGGGTATTTTCAGTAAGAATTTGTGGAGCATTTTCAGGAAAGAATTATATGTTTGATGACCACTTTTTGACACATATTATACATTTTCTATATATATACCAGAAACATTTCTTAATATATGTTTAACTATTTTTAATTATATATTTATCATTTTTATACAGGATCAATGCTTTTTAGAAATTTGGTTTTCATATTCAGTTTTTTAATACACATTCTACATTTTACGTATGCATCAAGACCATTTTTTTATACTTGCTGTAAAAAAATCAAGAACATTTCTTTATACCTGTTTAATATTTTTCAAATACATGATTAACATTTATAAAAAAATATCTGATGACAATTTTTTCAAACACATTGCACATTTTTAGTATGTATTAGGAACATTCAATAGACGTCAAACACTTTTTACATATATGATTAGATCAACATTTTTTAAAATATTATGTTTTAATCTTCAAAATTTTAATACACGCTCTATAATTGTTGTATACAGAAAGAACATATTTTCGTACACCTTTAACATCCTTGAAATAGATGATTAATGCTTCCAGAAAACTGTTTGATTGTTCAAAAAAATCATACATATTTTATATTTTCAGTATATATGAGGAACATTTCTTTATAGACGTTTAACATTTTTTAAATGCATGATTAAAATTATTTTTGATTCACAATCAACATTTTTTAGGTGTTTGATTAACATTTTTATAAAATACATGATCAAGTTTTTTCATACATATTGTATATTTTTGTATACATATTTCATATATATATATATATATATATATATATATATATATATATATAAGAAATATTTTTCCTATACACATTTAACACTTTTCGAATGTTAAATTAACTTATTTCAAATTCTTATGTAGAGTGTTATTTGTTATATACATATTTTGAATATTTTGCAGGTATAAATGAAAGTAAAAAAAAAGCAAAAAACGAAAACAGAAAAGGTGATGAAAAACGAGGCTTAGGGCCTCCCGCATGTGGGCCCGGTCTAGTATGGCACTCCCTCGGGCGAGGCAAGCATCCATTCGGCGTTTCCTATTCGACGCCCTTAGCGTCTGATATTGGTTAATTACAAATGCAAAATTAGGCGTAGATGAGATTTCAAACACTAGACCTCTCGGTTGAGTGCCAATCGAGATAGCCATCTGGACTCCTCACCTCGCGTGGCTTGTAACTTCTTTTTTTCTCTTTTTGTTCCGTGTCAAATGTAATACTAAATAGAACAACAACGGCTTTCCTTTTTCTTGCAGTTATGTTTGGCCAAATTTTTCTTGTTTCTTTTCTTTTTGTGTTTATTTTTATTTTTTGCTCTTTCTTTTTCCCTTTTTTTCTTTTTATGATTTTTTCCAAATGCGTGGAATTTTTAAAAATAGAAACCTTTTTCAAATTCGTGGAACTTTTTTTTATCAAATTGTGAATCTTTTTTCAACATTGCAAACTTCATCTGTTTTTAAAAAAATCATCATTTGAAGAAAAGTTCAAAATTTTGAAAAATTTCATTGTTTTTTTTTAAATTCATCGATTTGGAAAAAAAGTTCATACAATTCGCGTGGGTTGCACATTCGTGGTTCGGCCCACCATGCATTACTGTGAGCGCCAGTTCCCTTTCAGGGCGCTAAAGTGGGGTATAGGAGCTCTCCATCGAACTCGCATGGAGCGATGTATAGCCGCGCCCAGTTCGTAGGAATTGTGCTTGTGAGAGGCCATCATATGAACATTAGGCCCGACGGCCCTTCCGGCGTTGGGCCCTTTCCATAAGGAAAGAAAGAAGGCTGTTGAGATGAGAGCGTTGAGAAGTGCTATCATCGCGGCATCTGCGACAAAACCTTGTGGGGGGATGTAGAGACGGTGGAGGCGGCAACACAGTTGGAGGGATTAAAGCTCGCTTGGTCGATTGGTGCCAATTCCGTTGTTGCTTGGTTAGATAGTATGATAGTGGCGGAGGCGATTGAAGACAACACTGGCTAATCTATGGTGGCTGGCCCTATTCTTGATGAATGTCGACAGTTATGTGAAGATTTCGGGAAGGTCCTTTTTCAGAATTGTCATAGACAATCAAATATGGTTGCTCACAGGCTAGCTCAACGGGGAAGGGATGATCCACCGGCTGTGTGGCTGGACGCACCCTAGTTTTATCTCTAGTTTACTTGCGGATGATGTAAGTGTTATTTGAAGTCAATAAAGCTAGATGTAAGGCCTTCCCCAAAAAATAAGAGAGGTGCCATCAGAGAGGCATGGCGAGTAGGCATCAAGCCTGGTAAGCTATCTAGTCTAGTAAACAAAGAAAGCATGGCGAGTGACCCGACTACATCTGATTCAACGATACTCTGCTAGTTGCGCGTGGTGTCTGTGACCCATCGACGTTGGAGGTTATAGCTTGCCGTGGAGTTACCTCTTTTGGTTGAGGATCTCCAACTTCAAAACTTTATCATATCCTCGGATTAAAAGCAGATAGTGGAAGACATCTCGAAGGGCATCAATGGTTCTTATGGAGCAATTATCAATGAATTAAGTCCAAATCGGTCCCCTTTTCTTGTAACTTTATGTTTGAAAGTCGTGCTTTAAATTTTGAAGCTCACAGGTTAGCAAAATTTGCTACAAATTTTGCTTTGGGCGTCATGTTTGGCTTGGCCAGCCACATGATTCAGTTTGTATCCCACCTTTTATGGAATTTGATCAATAAAGTGGCCTTAAAATATCTACAGCCAGACTTGGCAAATACGACCCCTCAAATGCCCGCGGACGCGCCCGGGCGCGTCCGCAGGCACTAACCGGGCACCCCTCAAATAATGTAATCCACATTCGGACACCTCAATTATCATATCTCAAATCCATACAAACTCATGCAACTACGTCAATGCACATACATCGTCCGGCTACTCCATCACTACTAACTACAAGTCATCGCACTATCAAAATTTGGCATGTATGTCTATGGTGGAGTTCATCCACGGTTGCCCTTGCACTTCCCGACGCCTTTGCCGTCATTCTCACGGAAGTACCGGTCGAAGACGCAGTACGGATCGAGCCGGATCTGCTCGTCGCTAGAGCTATCCTCCCCGTCGTTGTCCTCCTTCTCCACCTTCGGTGGCAATCCGGCCATGGCACATACCACCATATTCTGCTATTGGGCAAGGGCGCGTGTGTTACTCCACTGCCGTTTCTTCACAATGCGGGCGCGGATGGCTTCCTCCTCTGCGGCCGCCCGCGCTCGGGCATCAGCTGCCTCAGCCGCCGCCATTTCCACCGCGATACGGGCCTCGGTTGCCCTTATCCTCTCCTTCCCATGGCGTGTCGCCCATTCCCGGTGGGACTCATAGTCTGACCGGCTGGTGATGGGGAAGGAGAGGTCTTCCGGCTGCTGGGACCGCGAGGATCCAGCACCAGAGGACCTGAGCGTCAGGTGAGCCGACACTATGGCATCGTGGCGGACGGATCCGTCCGTCGGCCAGGCGCTGTCCTCCCAGGAACGACGGAGTGCAATGCAAACTGCCATTCTCTCCTCCAACTCGCAAGGCATGACACCCCAGTCGATGGATCCGGAGTGATCGGAGTCCATTCCGTTGCCTGCCATGCCGGAACTCGTCGAAGACGAGCTTGGGTGACGGAGGGAAGGGGAGTGGAGTGGAGTGAACTGGCTAGGGTTTGCTGCAATGAGCCGATCTGGACGAATATATGTGGGATCGGGTGGACCAGCATGGGCTAGGTCCGACGTGACGGTGTGCCCGGGCGTCCCATATCCACCCCATATTTTGGCTGGATATGGTGGATGCCGGTCAGCCTGGTCGCCTGAGACTCGTTTGAGGTGTCCAACTAGGTCAAAAAACGTGATCAATCAGTGACCGGGCGGCAGGACATATGAGGCGGGTTTGAGGCGTCCAACATTAGATGCTCTTACCCTTTAAAAAGATTTGATTCAACGAGATCACACAGTACATACAAAAAAAAAAAGAGAGAGATCACACCGTACACTGAGAAACACAGGTGTGCTTTTGGGATCCCGGCCATGGCGACCGATCCCAGGCGGGCGGGAGCAGCCGAGCACGAGACGCGGAGCCGGGGATCGGGTCCGAGAAGAAAAAATGCGTCCGCTCGTGCGCGCAGCGACAGCGGCGTCGTCCGCGCCGCGCATCGTGCATCCGTCTCGGATCCATCCATCCAACCGGATTAGGCTGGTCGTAGTGGTAGTATCATAGCTAGTATCATGCATGCCAACTAGGCAATTTTAATGAGGTGTCATAGCATTAAATGAAGAAAAAGAGGGTATTGTATCATATCATGATACCGTATCATATTAAATGCTATGCTATTTTGTGTCATGCATGGCAATAAATAAAGTACTACATGATACTAATATATGATACTATGCATTAGGGAGGTAGTATCATACACTAGTATCATATGCATTATATTAGTATATGATACTCCCCATTACAACCAGCCTTAGTTTTGAGCTGGTCGCCTCGCCGGCACAGAAAGACATGCCGGCATCGTTAGTTTAAGTAACCAAAGGCGGGTCAGCAGGTGCATCGGATGGATTGATTGACTCTTTCGTTGACCGTGCATGGTTTCGATCAAGGGATTGACCGGCCCATACGTTGCGGATTTGTCAAATCTTATATCGATTCTCTAGCGCACCCGTATAATACCGACCTGCATAACATGTTTACAATTCAAGAAAGATCTGTTTTGCGAGACAAGATTGTGCGTAGCGGAATAGACCCTGTAGCTCATAGTTCGTCACAACATACTACATAGATCATACATACTACATTCTACTACTAGGGGGTGTCTGCGGGCTCGCGGCGGCTAACAAATGGACGAGCTTGCGGTGGTGAGGCCGACGCGGTGGAGGAGCTCAATCATTGGCTAGTCCTTCTCGTCGAAGCTGGAGAGGTTTATGTACATCTTCTTCTGCTCCTCGCGGACGCGCCACCACTCATCATCTTTGTGCTTCGCGGCGAGGTTGGCAGCGGCCGCCTACTTGAAAATGAGATATTCGATCTCCTTGTCGCGGCGGCGGCGCTCCTCCTCCTCTCGCAAGCTCCGTGCGGCAATCGCCGCCGCGACTGCCTCGACATCGTCACGACGTAATCTTCGGGACCGATCACGCCTCGGCGCGGGATCTCCTCCGGCTCCCGCTTGACGGCAACGAGCTCGCCCTCCTCCGGCTCCTGCTTGACGGCAACGAGCTCCGCCGGCTCCCTCTTCATGGGGAGAAGCGTTGCGCCGGAAGGGCCCCCAGCGCCGCAGGAAGAGCCCGCGGCAGAGGAGGGCGTCTGCCCATGCCGGATGTCGTACTCGTCCGTCTCGTGACGGAGGAGCGACGCCGACGGGTGGAGGCCTTGGTTGGTGTACCTCTTGGCCGCGCGCTTCCTCGTGTCGTCCGCACGGACACACCGCTGGCGCTCGGGGTCGTCGGCCGCGACGGAGCTGTGGCCGGAGCTCCACATACCATCCCACATGGTGGTTGGAGGCGGAACTGGGCTCATCGGAGGCGAGAAATGTGACAGAGGGAGTGGGGAATCACGGGGAAACACGACAGCGGGAGGTGGCGGGGGATAAAGTTTCGACCCGTATATGCCCCACAAACTCGTAGTTATACGGCTTCGGGGTAAGGTTTTACGGGCCGCGGTAAAAAAAATTACGGGCCGGACGAATATACGGGCTCTGTTCTGGCCAAAAAATTAGGCCGAGCCCGTATACTTGTCGGAATTATGCGGATTCACGCGTTATACATGGTCTGCTAGAGATGCTCCTAAAGTGTTTCCCTTTCTTGTTCCAGCTTTCTGCTCTTCTTCTTCTTTTCGGGAAAATGCGAGAGCTTCTTCCGGGGACAGGATGCCGCGAATCGGTGGACCTGTCTTCTCCGGCGGTACTCCCGCTGCTAGTCCTAGTAGCACAAGTACCGCCATACGATTGTTGTTTAGGTTTGCATGCTTGCTTTGCTTGGAGCTCGTTCCACGCCACCCGTGCCAACTACGACGCGCACGCACGCAAAGCATGCCTCCGCCGTCTCGTCTGCTTCAGTACGTGCCGCGGTGCGGCGATGTCAACTGCTGGTCTGCTGCTACTGCTCCCTCCGTACCACGTGCTTAGCCGATCAACACGGACACTGGAGTACAGCAACAGAAAATGTTCTCTACTGGTTATTAGAGTTGGTTGGATGGGTGGTGACGGGACGGCCAACCGTGAGCTGCACGTACAGACTTGACCGGACGGATGGGAGCCGCGCAAGCGATCGGGGTCCGGTCCAAAAGTCCCTTCTCCGCTCCGGCGCCGGACCGTGACATCCGGATCGAGTCCATGCGAGTGACTTGAGCACGCACACGTGCGGCGTGTCCCCTTGCCTGACCTCACGTGGCCCACGCCGGCTAGAGGAGCTTCCTGCCTTCTCCGTCCCTATCTGTTCCTGTTGGATGGGAGCTGTGTTGACTTGCGTTTTTTTTTTTTGAAACAAGGCAAAAGACTTGTCATTTTCATTGATTAAGAAGAACGAGAATTGCCCGGTTAATTGACGGAAAACCGGGCTAAAACCGATACAAACCAACCCATGTAACATGAGTACCACCGGCCAACCTGGCCACCGACATGGGATCACAGAGCTACAAACAGCTGCACCGAAACCAAGACGGCACATGCCGACATAAGGCCACACGCACGAACAACTGACAGCGCCGACTCTGACGACGATCATCACAATGGAAATATGCAGGACTTGCGCCGACCGTGCCCGCCGTAGCCGACCACCGAGCGTCTGTCATCGTCACCGCATGGGCACACTCCACCGCAGCTTCGACTTCAAAACAGCCAAGCGATCAACGGAAGAGCACCTCGGACACGTCGGGAAGATCCGACTACCGAAGCCCTAGCCGCGACCAAGCTCCTCTCGACGCCGTCGTCGTTGCCAAACAGAAATCAGCGTCCCCGAAATGATCGCCTCGGCAAACAACGCAGCGAAGATGCCGCAAACCACGCGGCGAAGATGCCGCAACCCATACGGCGAAGATGCTGCCATCCACTGGTCTCCAGGTTGTGGCCGGCTCCGAGACGATGCCCCCAAGGAGGAAGAAGACATGAAGGCGCCTTCATCGCCCGATCTCGAAAATCTGAGGTTTCCCTCCGGAGCCAAGGCCACCGGGAGGGGAGAGGAGCACCACACAACATCAACGCTTCCAAGAAAGATCACGACGCCCACGGGCGTCGCCGTCGCCAGATCCGGCAGAGGCCAGACATAGGATTTCTCCCGGAGATGCTCAATCACCACCTGCCCGCACCAACATAGCCAACGAACCCCATCCTGCCAAGGCCGATCTCGAACTGGCCGTGGGATCCCGTGACCCACTACACCCAGATGCACGCACCACCCCCTAGCCGAAGCCGCTTCCACCAAATCCGGGGCCGCCGCCCCGGCAGCCACCACCATGCCGCAAGCCACGCCGGGCTAGCAAGCTAGCCAGCTCCTAAGCACCAAGCCGGGAGGGGGAGCCGCCACCCCGCCCCAACCCGTCGGGCAGGGCTGCCGGGCCGAAGCCGGAGCAACCCACTGCAGCCGCATCACCGTCGGGAGGGGGCCTCGTCAAGCAGCCAGGAGCCGCCGTCTGCATCCCCACTCGCCGGATCCACGTGCCAGGAGCCGCCGAAGCGCCGTCAACCACCATGTCGTCCCCGCCAGATCCCGTCGAGGGGCCGCAAGGCCGCACCCGACGCACGCGCACCCAAGCCCCTTGCCGCGTGAGCACCACCTGGCCGCGCCCGCGCGCGCAGCTCGCGCTGCCGCGCCGCCCCGAGCGCCAGCGCGCCCGAGCTCCCTCTAGAGTAGCCGGCCCGCGCCACACCATCTCGAGCGGGAGGAGGAAACACGACCCCGCCGCCGCCGAGCCACGCGGGCTTCGCCCGACGACTCCTGCCGGTGGCGGCGAGGGGAGGGGGCGGCGGGGTGTGTCTAGTGGCGGTGGCGAGGGTTCGCTCCTAGCCGCCCGCGGGAGCGACCGAGGAGCGAGATGTTGGAGTCGCTTTGACTTGCGTTTTTTGGCCAAAGTGCAAAGCGTCCTTGCCTCTTTCCTCGTCGTACTCTACGTGATTTTGAGCACGCTCAAAAAGCAGGAAGCTCATGCATGCGCACGGCCTTTTGGATGCGAGTTCGATTGAGGGAGTACATAAAACTCATTTAAATGAGATATAATTTGATCTCATTCACCTGAAAACAAGAACAAATACAACCCACGTCATCACACACGCATCTTATAGCATCACGTTCAATGGGTATAAAAGGTGAATGAGACCAAATTATATGTCATCTAGATGAGTTTTCGCAAAACTGTAAAAGGATCAAACTTGTTTTCGTTTCGAGCAAAGAATATCGGGACTAGCTGCACGACGTATACCTTAAAAAAGAAAAGAAAAACGAGCCAATTGTACACTCCATCACACACTAGGCAGCATAAGGGCCTCTTTGATTCACAGGATTGCAAAAACAGAGGAATATGGAAAACGTAGGATTGAAATGACATGCTCATTGGATTCCTATAGGATTTGAGTTTGTTTGATTATGTCGCAGGAAAAACAAAGGATTTCCACCAAGAGGTTGGAGTAGACGCTGGAATTCCTATAAAATGTAGTATAAATGAATCCATAGAAAAAAGTCCTATGGGATTCAATCCCGCGAATCAAACGATCAACGCAGGAAAAAGTCCTAAGGATTCTAATCCTTCAAAAATCCTATGAAAATCCTTTGAATCAAAGAGACCCTAAATTGGAGCGTGACAGCGCCACCCCTTGTTAACCTTGTCCTGTCTTGTCCACGGAGGAGAACTGCTGTACTACTAGTCAGGAAGCTGCACCGCCAGCAGGTCGATCGCTGTGTGTGCGCACAGCCGCGACGAAAGCAACCGGCCAAAAGTTTTGGCGCCCGACACGACATCTACTCGGCACACCGCCGGCAGCCCCACGCGACAGCGACGGCATGCAACTCCCCGTGCCGACACACCTTTCTTCCTTCCTTTGGTCGCCGCGAGTCGTCGTGGCCGCTCGCCGTCCTCCGCCGCTGGCGATCGGGGTTGAGCTTGACCCGTGAACAGTGCGCGCATCACGGGCGAGGCCGGCCACCCCACCCATCCACGTCTGGCCCCGGGCGGCCAAACCCAGGCGCCACGTACAGGCGCGGGGTATATGGCGGCATCGCACCTCCCGAATTTTTTCAAAACCATAGGAGCACCGATCAAAGGAGAGAGGGACGGACGAGGCGGCGACACAATAGAGGTGAAAAGGGGGGGGGGGGGTTCACACTTCGAGCCCTAACTCTTTTCAAGATAAAAATGACTTTCGACCAACCAAAGAACAAGATATGACGACACCAGGAAGGGCCCACCAGTCAGCGACTCCGCCTTGGCCTACACACATGGCGCCATCGCAACGGAAAGCGGCCGAGGATGGCAGCAGCAGCAAACGTCGCGCTCCATCGACCGCAGGCGCCTTTGTTCGCTTGCCATCCCTCCAATCTAGATCTAGATGGCCACAACACAGACAGACACAGAGGCGGACACTACACGCTCGCTTCACATCATACCGTGGAAGAAACCGAGGAACCGGGGAGCTGGCCTGCACCCATCTCACCTCGTTCCATGGCCATGGCCATCCATGTCAATGTCTCCAGCAAGCCACCAACTCGGACCGCACTATATAGTTAGGCAGACGTCTACCCTAGCCGCCGTCGCTTCGTATGGTTTCTCACCATCGTTCCAGATCATTGCGCCTCCAAGCAAGTCTTCTTCATCCCTCCTTTCGGCGTGCACCGGGAGAAGGGACAGCAGGCCTCCGGAACCCCGCCTCTCGTGATCCTGTACGGGAGAGGGACGATCAGGTTTTTGGGGAGCGCACTCGCGCGAATGCTGGCAGCGACGACTTCGCGAACGACGACTTCTTCCCCGACCTCGACAACCTCATCCTCAACGACATGGTGATGGGCCTCTAACCCCTCGTTGGTTACCCCAAGTGGAAGGTGAAAGATGCAGTGTTGTGGAAGTGTTTTCCCTTAGCAAAGATGCCAAGGATCGAATTCCCAGAGACTCCTAGGTTCAACAAGTAGGTGTCAACTGCTAACGGCGCGGATTAGCAATCAACGTGGACCTGCACACAGATACAAATAACTTTGCTCCCAACGAGTACAGAGAGGTTGTCAATCTCTCCGGCCTTGTAGTTCACAAAGGATTAAACGCAAATGATAGTAGTGATAGATAGTGTTTGCAATAGTAAGTAATAACGAAAAGTAAATAGCGGATGTGATCAATGATGGTAATATGGACCGGAGTCTCATGATGTTCACTAGTGATGTCTCTCTCCCAAAAGACGATAAAATAGCTATGTGAGGTAAACAAATTACAGATGGGCAATTGACAGGACCACGAACGCAAACCAATGCTGACTACATTGCAAGAAAGGTTGAGGTTCAAAGCATGGGCGGTACGCCAAAGTAAGTAGACCAAAATCCATCAATATCTACTACTAATCATCCACCTTGAGATATCTATCCAGAACATCTCGCTGGTATTAAGTTGCGAGTCCCACCCATAGTGTAAACTCAATGCAACAGACAACTGCATTAAAAGAACTTTGCGTAAAGTAAACAATCCTTGCACCCGCGGGCACAAGCACCGTTGTTTTCCCCCTTGTGGCAACAGCACATCCCCTAGACTCATGTTTCTGTCACTCAAGCTAGTCATCGAGGGGCATGAACCCACAATCGAGCATAACGTTCCCTCTTGGAGTCACTTCCTACTACTTGGCCAAAGCAATAAATAACAACGGAGAACATGCAAGAATTAATTATGAACATAAATATAAAAGAGGTGAATCAAATATATTACTCAAGATCAATCTGAACATAATCTCATAATCCATCGGATCCCAGCAAACTCAACATAGCAACAACATAAGGATTACATATGTGCCTCGATCATGTAGGGCAGCTCACGAGGACTAATTAGTGAAGCACAAGAACGGGAGGAGAACATCACATAGCTACTGGTCATGGACTCATGGTCCAAGGGAGACTACTCACGAGTCATACGGGAGGCGTCCATGGTGGTGGAGAAGCTCCCGGTGGTGATCCTCCCCTCCGGCAGGGTGCCGGGAAGAGTTCTCCTGGTGCTCCCGATCTTGGAAGCGGTGGCGACGGTGGAACAGAGACGGGATCGCGAAAAAAGTTCCTGTTCTGAGGGTTTCGGAGGACGCTTTAAATATATGCCAAAGGGGGGCATCGGGGAAGCTTCGGGGGGCCCAGGCGCCCCCCCGGCGCGGCCCAGGGGGGGAGTGCCGCCAGGGCGCCTGGAGCCCTGGT
>LR738715.1:799807039-799819890 GCA_902687465.1 Secale cereale
ATGTGTTATTGGAGTACCAACATGATTTGTTTGCCTATGATGTGGTATGGTTTAGTAATATCTTCCTTCAAGAATTTATTTTGATTGACTTGGCGTATGCTCACGCATATTTAAGACTGTAAAGAAAGTCTGTCAAGCCTTGATGATCTTTTGTTTCTGAGTAGCGATATAACTTCCATGCCTGATTCAATGTTGCTTTGTCGCTCTGCATGATTATGACCGTCATTGCTCTTTTAGTTGATCGCTCCCAGTCTTTTGCTAACCTCCACCTGTACTAAGCGGACTGACTGCTTGTGCATCCAAATTCTTTTAAACCAGTTATGCCATATGAGTCCACCATACCTTCCTACATGGTATTTACCTGCCATTCCTAACGGAGACTTGCATGTACCATCTCGAAATTATTCAAAAAAATGCATTTCTATTTTGTGCCTCTGTTTTAGTTCATGAGGAAGTAGTAGTTAATTCATGATCTTTTTAAGTTGAACAAGCTTCACCCCGGGATTGCATGTATAATGTGCAAACCCATAATACGAGAAGGAACTGGCAAAGAGTGCGCCCGGCTCAAAAATAATATAACAAACAAACCCTCCTTCACGCTTTGTTCATGAGAAATCAGAAAACTTTGGCAGTGATAAACAAAGGAGATTAAGAGGATGTGATCGTCCTCATTCGGGAGCCGTTCCTCGAAACTTGTCCATCTCAAGAAGTGATTGAGTTGTCTGCTAGCATTCGTTGACGAAACATGCATATCCAAAAAAATAATTATTATTTCTGTTTTTAAAGCCAAGAGCTCTGGTACATGTTTTGTCTTTGTTTCCGACTACGGGTTTTCAACCTTGCCAACAAAAGCCACGGTTCGAGAGTCTCCACCTTCTTTTAAAGCACCAACTACTGAGAGCATGATTGTCATTCTGAGTGTAATGTGCATTATCCCAAAGTAGCATTGTCTTTTGCATGATTGTGATATTATTTAGTCTGAAATCATTGTATCTAGTCATCACTTAAACCTTGGAGGTGCCCCTGCATTTATGTTTTGCTTCACTAAAGGGGGCAAGCGAGATATCACTTTATCATATTTGCACACCATGTTCATTACAAATCTATTTGATGTTTCAGTATCATGTTGTAAAACTTTCAGTTCTTTGTGATTTTCTCATGAGGCAACTTAATTACTACAGATTCATTGTCTCAGTAAGCTTTTGTCATATGACTATGAAAAGTCCTATATGGTTAATAGCATGTCACCACAGAAATTATTCTTGTTATCATTTACCTACTCGAGGACGAGCAGGAATTAAGCTTGGGGATGTTGATACGTCCAAAACGTATCTATAATTTCTGCTTGCTCCATGCCTCTTTTGGGTGATATTGCTATGATATTTATACACTTCCATACACTTTTGATCATATTTGGACTTACCTATTAACTCAGTGCACCCCAGTGCCAGTTTATGTTTTCTGCTGTTTTTGTATTTCAGGTTTTCCCATTACAAAAACTGCCAGAAAAATCCCGGAAAAATTATATAAAAAATCAGCGTTCCAGAAGCTTCCCGGCACCCGAAGTAGAGCCGGAGGGGGGCCACCAGGGCTCCAGGCGCCCTGGTGGCGCGGCCCCCCTCCTGGCCACGCCGGGGGGGCGCCTGGGCCCCCCAGGCCTCCGCTGATGCCCCCCTTTGGCATATATTTATATCGTGTCCCGAAACCCTCGAGACGGGAACCCTATTTCGCGATCTCATCTCTGTTCCGCCGCCGCCGCGCTTCCAAGATCGGGAGCACCAGGAGAACTCTTCCCGGCACCCAGCCGGAGGGGAGGATCACCACCGGGAGCCTCTCCACCACCATGGACGCCTCCCGGATGAGTTGTGAGTAGTCTCCCTTGGACCATGGGTCCATGACCAGTAGCTATGTGATGTTCTCCTCCCGTTCTTGTGCTTCACTAATTAGTCCTCGTGAGCTGCCCTACATGATCGAGGCACATATGTAATCCTTATGCTGTTGCTATGATGAGTTTGCTGGGATCCGATGGATTGTGAGATTATGTTCAGATTGTGTTTGAGTAATATATTTAATTCACCTCTTTTATATTATGTTCGTAAGTAATTCTTGCATGTTCTCCGTTGCTATTTATTGCTTTGGCCGAGTAGTAGGTAGTGACTCCAAGAGGGAACGTTATGCTTGATTGTGGGTTCATGCCCCTCGATGACTAGCTTGAGTGACAGAAACATGAGTCTAGGGGATGTGATGTTGCCACAAGGGGGAAAACAACGGTGCTTGTGCCCGCGGGTGCAAGGATTGTTTACTTTACGCAAAGTTCTTTTAATGCAGTTGTCTGTTGCTTTGAGTTTACACTATGGGTGGGACTCGCAACTTAATACCAGCGAGATGTTCTGGATAGATATCTCTAGGTGGATGATTAGTAGTAGATGCAGATGGATTTCGGTCTACTTGCCTTGGCGTATCGCCCATGCTTTGAACCTCTACCTTTCTTGCAACATAGTTAGCATTGGTTTGCGCACATAATTCTGTCAATTGCCCAGTTGTAATTCGTTTACCTCACATAGCTGTTTTATCGTCTTTTGGGAGAGAGACATCACTAGTGAACATCATGGGACCCCGGCCCATATTACCATCATTGATCACATCCGCTATTTACTTTCCGCACTTACTTAGTATTTGCAGCAATACCTATCACTATTATCACTTGCGTTTGATCCTTTGTAAACGACAAGCCCGGAGGGATTGACAACCTCTCTGTACTCGTTGGGAGCAAAGTTATTTGTATCTGTGTGCAGGTCCACGTTGATTGCTAATATCTGGCGCCGTTAGCAGTTGACACCTTCTTGTTGAAACTGGGAGTCTCAAGGGAAATCGATCCTTGGTATCTTTGCCAAGGGAAAACTTCTGCTACACTGCATCTCAAACCTTCCACTTGGGGTAACCAACGAGGGGCGAGAAGCCATCAAGCGCGCTGTTGTACAGCTGGCTCATGAGATACAGTCGCTCGCAAAAGAATTTGAGTACTTCAAGTGTGTGTTGCCGGACAAATTTGTTGCCGGGGGCATCATTGCCAAGCTTCTGCCTTCGTGGAATAATTTTGCTACTTCCCTGAAACACAAGAGACAAGAGTTTTCCGTTGCGGATCTCATTGGTACTCTTGATGTTGAAGAGAAGGCGAGAGCAAAGGACACACGTGCTCGAGTTGCTGAGTGAGGTTCTAGTGCCCACATGGTACAGAAGAAGAACTTCCAGCCCAACAAGTTCAAAAATAACAAGAACAAAACTCAGGGCAAAGGCAAATTTGATACAAAGAACAAGCCATCACATTCTACCAACTTCAAGAAGAATTCTCATAAGAAGGGGAAGGGACTTTGCCATGTCTGCGATGATCCTAATCACTGGGCTCCGAAGTGTCCTAACCGCTTTAAGGAGCGCGAACATGAGAAGAGCGGCAAGTCCGCTAATGTTGTCATCGGTGATACTGATATGAAGGAATCAGGGTACGGTATTTTTCCTACCATCCTTTCAATATTTCAATCCCCTGATTGGTTAATTGACACCGGTGCTAATGTACATGTTTGTGCTGACGCCTCCATGTTTTCTTCTTACCAGGCCACTGGGACTTCTCCCGTGCTGATGGGGAACGAGTCACATGCCATCGTTCGAGGAGTTGGTACGGTCGATCTGAAGTTTACTTCGAGGAAGACCGTGCGTCTGAAGAACGTTCATCATGTGCCGTCCATCAATAAAAATCTCGTTAGCGGTTCCCGTTTATGTCGAGATGATTTTAAGTTGGTTTTTGAATCCAATAAAGTTGTAATTTCTAAGTGTGGACAATTTGTTGAAAAAGGCTATGAGTGTGGAGGCTTGTTCTGCCTATCTTTGTTAGATATTTGCACTAAAGTTATTAATAATGTTTGCCACAATAATGAGTCTGATACTTGGCATTCACGACTTTGTCATATTAACTTTGGATGCATGACGCGGCTAGCCAATATGAATTTAATTCCAAAAATCTCTACTGTCAAAGGCTCTAAGTGCCAAGTATGTGTGCAAGCTAAGCAACCTCGCAAGTCCCATAAGACTGCAGAGGCAAGAGACTTGGCGCCACTAGAGCTTATACATTCTGATCTTTGTGAGATGAATGGCGTGTTGACAAAAGGTGAAAAGAGATACTTCATGACGTTGATTGATGACTCCACTAGATATTGGTCAATGAAAAATTAAACGACTTAGGTCCGATCGTGGTGGAGAGTATTTTTCCAATGAATTTGATCTGTTTTGTGCGGAACATGGTATAATCCATGAGAGGACGCCTCCCTACTCACCCCAGTCAAATGGGGTAGCCGAAAGAAAGAACCGAACTCTAACTTATATGGTTAACACCATGTTAGACACTTCGAGTCTATCTAAGGAATGGTGGGGGGAGGCGATAATGACTGCGTGTCATGTCCTAAATCGGGTTCCCACAAAGCATAAGACCATGACTCCATTTGAGGAATGGGAAAGGAAAAGGTTGAAACTCTCGTACCTACATACTTGGGGTTGTTTGGCGAAAGTCAATATACCAATTCCCAAGAAGCGCAAGCTTGGACCAAAAACCGTGGATTGTACGTTCTTCTAGGCTATGTTTTTCATAGCATCTGCTATAGTTTTTTGATAATAAAATCTGAGGTGTCCGACATGCATATTGGTACGATTATGGAGTCAAATGATGCAACTTTCTTTGAGGACATATTTCCTATCAAGGATATGTCGAGTTCATCAAATCAGGAGATACCTACTCCATCTAGTGAGGAATTCACTGTAATTCCTGAACCCACCATTGCGATGGAACACGTTGAGAATCCTGTTGAGGGTGACAATGGAACTCCTGTGAGGAGTAAGAGACAGAGGACTGCAAAGTCCTTTAGTGATGATTTCATTGTGTACCTCGTGGATGACACACCCAAGACTATTTCAGAAGCCTATGCATCTCCTAATGCTGACTACTGGAAGGAAGCTGTACGTACCGAGATGTATTCCATCTTAGCTAATGGTACCTGGGTGATCACTGACCGTCCTTATGGGTGCAAACCTGTAGGATGCAAGTGGGTGTTCAGGAAGAAGCTTAGACATGATGGTACGATTGAAAAGTACAAGGCACGTCTTGTGGCCAAGGGTTATACCCAGAAAGAAGGTGAAGACTTCTTTGATACTTACTCACCCGTGGCTAGACTGACCACAATTCGGGTGCTACTATCACTGGCTGCCTCACATGGTCTTCTCGTTCATCAAATGGACGTTAAGACAGCTTTCCTCAATGGAGAGTTGAAGGAGGAAATTTATATGGATCAGCCAGATGGTTTTGTAGGAAGGAAAGGTGTGCAAGTTATTAAAGTCTTTATATGGCCTTAAACAAGCTCCTAAGGAGTGGCATGAGAAGTTCGAAAGAACATTAACTGCTGCCGGCTTTGTAGTAAACGATGGTGACAAGTGCGTGTACTATCGCTATGGTGGGGATGAAGGAGTTATTCTTTGTCTGTATGTCGACGACATATTGATCTTTGGAACCAAACTTGATTTAATCAAGTAGGTTAAGGATTTCTTATCTCGTTGTTTTGAGATGAAGGATCTAGGAGTAGCTGATATTATCTTAAACATCAAGCTGTTGAGAGATGAGAATGGTGGGATCACACTGCTGCAGTCTCACTATGTGGAAAAGGTCTTGAGTCGTTTTGGGTATAGCGGCTGCGCACCTTCTCCAACTCCATATGATGCTAGTGTGTTGCTTCGAAAGAATCGACGGATTGCTAGAGATCAACTGAGGTATTCTCAGATTATTGGTTTGCTTATGTATTTGGCGAGTGCCACGAGGCCTGACATCTCTTTTGCTGTGAGCAAGCTGAGTCAGTTTGTGTCAAAACCGGGAGATGATCATTGGCATGCGCTTGAGAGAGTTATGCGCTATTTGAAAGGCACCGCGAGCTATGGAATTCACTACACCGGGTATCCAAGGGTACTGGAGGGTTATAGTGACTCAAACTGGATTTTTGATGCTGATGAGATAAAGGCCACAAGTGGTTATGTTTTTACACTTGGTGGTGGCGCTGTTTTCTAGAAGTCTTGCAAGCAGACCATCTTAACGAGGTCAACTATGGAAGCAGAACTCACAACATTGGACACTGCCACTGTTGAAGCAGAGTGGCTTCGTGAACTCTTGATGGACTTACCTATGGTTGAAAAACCAATACCCCCTATCCTGATGAGCTGTGATAATCAAACTATGATCGTCAAGACAAACAGTTCGAAGGACAATATGAAGTCCTCAAGACATGTGAAGAGGAGACTAAAATCTGTCAGAAAATTGAGAAACTCCGGAGTTATTACGTTGGATTATATCCAAACGTCGAAAAACTTGGCAGATCCCTTCACAAAGGGTCTATCACGTAATGTGATAGATAATGCATTGATGGAGATGGGCTTGAGACCCACCGCATGAGTTGTCCATAGTGGTAACCCACTCTATGTGATCGGAGATCCCGTGAAGTAGAAGTGGGAGACAAGCTGTTGGTCAGCTGGGAGGAGAGTATCCCTATATTAACTATCCCACTCCGTGAAGATGCAATACTCTCCTGATCTGCATGGCAGGTTGATACTTATCTTAATGTGTTCCAAGTGGCTTATTCGGGTAAGCAGAGATGTTGTCCTGCAGAACATCTTCTGAGGAACACACCTATATGAATTTGACTGTTAATGTCGCAGTCTGTGAGAATTGGGTGTTCTCTAATAAATTCATGAAAAGGCCCTGGAGTATGACGTATACGCTCCACCCGCGGGGAAGCCTTGCGGCAGCCAAGTATCGGTCAAGAATTTGTGTGAAACTAGTCTCGCAGAAAACTTGTAGTTCAAGGCATAGTCCACTATTCAAGTTGTGATCTAGTGTAGAATAAATCTCTAAGTGGATGTTCAACTTCACAGTCTCCACTAAGCACCGGTATATAAATAATGTTTTGGAGCTAAAATGATGAGATGTGCCAATGAGACTTTGTGGGGATTGTTGGAATTTTGCTAGTAGGCATTTGGCCCAAAGCCCAACTAAAATTCTGAAATTCTCTTGACCCATTCATGCACACATGTGAGTGGAGTGAGTGAGGCTAAAGTTTAGTCCCACCTCATAAATTGAGAGAGAGTTGCACCTCTTTATAAGGTGAGCTCTTCTATCATTTGTATGAGCATGAGAAGAGGAGACCTACACGCGCGCTCCTTCTCCTCGCTCGCCTCATCACGACGCGACGCGACGCGACGCGACGCGACGCGGGTTGCGGGATTGAGCCGAGACAACGACAGAGCTATGCACGTTGTCTATATTTTTGCTGCTCGGGAAAATTAATGAGTCATTAATTAATAATTAACGGACGCGTTAATTACTGAACCGTTTCTGATTCTTTTGGATCGTGACGACTCGGACCGCACTATATAGTTAGGCAGACGTCTACCATAGCCGCCGCCGCTTCGTATGGTTTCTCACCACCGTTCCAGATAATTGCACCGCCAAGCAAGTCTTCTCCATCCCTCCTTTCGGCATGCACCGGGAGAAGGGACAGCAGGCCTCCGGAACCCCGCCTCTCGTGATCCTGTACGGGAGAGGGGCGATCAGGTTTTTGGGGAGCGCACTCGCGCGACTGCTGGCAGCGACGACTTCTTTCCCGACCTCGGCAACCTCATCCTCGACGACATAGGCGACAACGTTAACGCCGGCGGTGCTGCTGCCGCTGCACCGTATGTGATTCTATCCTTCCTGTTCGAGATCGTGGTAGAATTCATGTTTCTAGTATGTGCCCTAGATGTGATCTGTTCATCTGCTATGCTAGTTCACATGATTAGTTTAATCTCTGTTGCTGCAGTCATGACTTATCTTCTGTTTATTTGGATTAAATCTCGTAATAATTTGCTCATATTTTCAACACTAGGCTGCGGCGATCCGCTTTTGGAGTTTGCCGCCACGCTACCTATGCTCTCAGAGAATCGCCACCCTGCTGCGATGCGCTCCTCCCAGCTGCGCGTACAAGTGGCAAAAGAGCTTCTTTCCTCCTAGCTCAGTAGCTATCTCCCCTAGTGTCCGTTAGAAACATACAAACCTAAAGACTCATCTCCGGTGTGTCTGAGTGCCCCGGTTTAATCACGCTAGAAAACATGGCTCATCAACTCGTCTTTCTAGTGGTAGTAGTTAAATGCAAAAAAAAAGTTTGGGTCCGCATAGCACTATTAGAAAAAGGGCTATAGATGGGATTAATACTAATGGTGCACCAGACATGCAGTGCGCCATTAGTATATACTAATGCGCACCACCTGCTGGTAAGCCATTAGAGTTGAATACACTAATGACGCACCTGTCTCAGGGTGCGCCATTAGTATCAAATTTTTTTCCTTTTCCAAACATACTAATGGCGCATTCAGACACCGTGCGCCATTACTAGTTGTAACTAGTAATGGCGCACCAGTCACACAGTGCGCCACTACTGTTTTTTTATTATATTTTTTATTCTTTTATTGCAAAACTACTAATGGCGCACTATTCCACCGTGCGCCATTACTAGTTTAAACTAGTAATGGCGTACTTTGGCACAGTGCGCCATTAGTATGTTTTTTTTTTGCAAAACTACTAATGGCGCACCACCAGCTGGTGCGCCATTAGTAACCTGGGTTACTAATGGCGCATTTGGAGGTTGTGCGCCATTAGTAAGTGGGCACCAACAAGATATTTTGGAGAGCCACTCCTACCCACTCATTTTCTCCCCACTTCATTCTCTCCACCTCCTCCTCCAAAGCTTGTCTCGGGTGCCTCCTCTTTGTCACCTCATTTCCACCATAGATTCATTCAAATTAAGTGGTTAAATTACCTTTTTTTGATAGGTAAGTAAGGGGGGAAGCTATATTTATGTTGTTCTCCCTACAACAATGTGCACATGCACTTTTTATGGCCTAGCTAGATCTATGTATGTTCGTGGTGTTGCATATGTTTGTGGTGTTGCATATGTGTTTGTGTTTGCAGGTGTACCGGTATTTGAAATGCGATAGTTGCCAATATTTTGCCGGAATGTTGATTCATTTTCGTTTCGGCATGAATTTTGGCAGTAAGCATTCTTTTTGGTCCTATTTTTAGGGAAAGTCATGCCAAATTTTTTCTTGGTTCTAAAATATCGTTTTGCTCTACCCCGTAGGCGACCATGGTCCGCACGATGATCGAAGGCATCGTGAATACGTTTTTGAGCTCCGCGAAGGCCGAGATGCTTCAAAAGAACGAGACGGAGATAAGATGTCCGTGTCGAAGATGCAAGCTGAAGAGCCTTATTTCGGACCCGGATTCTGGGCAGGTGCGGGACCACCTGCTCTTGCGTGATTTCATGGATGGCTATCGGTGGCAAGGTGATGAAGATGACTACGAAGTCGTCCATGGGGGCCGGGCAAGATATGAGGAAGGGCAGCAAGACAACCACCGCGGCTCGGGCGGGCGAGAAGACGAAGAATCTTCAGGAGATGATCACGACGGTGATGCTGTACACGTGCACAGTCATCATGTAGAAGATGCAGGACATGATGATGAGGAAGATGCCGGAGCAGACGACGGGCATGATCATGAAGATGATGACGCCGGCGGAGCAGACGACGCTGGACCATCGATGGGCTGGGTGCAGGACCCTCATATTCAAGAGCTGCTTCTCAAGCAGACGGATAACGCAAGAGCTGCCGCCCGAGAGAAAGCCAAGATGGATCAACTGGAGATAGATGCGGTTACTCCATTGTATGAAGGATGCAGGCCCGAGGATACCCGCCTGAAAGTAACGCTCATGGCTCTGGAGATGAAGGTAAAACACAAAATGACCGACGCATGCTTCGACGAGAACATGTAATTCTAGCACGAACGTCTTCCCAAGGGGAACAAGTGCCCGACCAGTTTCGAGGAGGCGAAGAAAATCGTGTGTCCTCTGGATTTACCGCACGTGAAATACCATGTGTGCATGAACAATTGCATCATTTATCGGGACGAGCACGCGGAGTCTACCATATGTCCGGTGTGCGGCGTCACTCGATACGAGAAGAGGAAGAAAGCTCCTCGAAAAGTGGTGTGGTACTTTCCGATCACTCCTCGTCTGCAGCGGTATTTCGCGGACCCTAAGGTAGCAAAGCTCCTGCGTTGGCACGCGGATAGGGAGGAGAAGAAGCGAGAACATGACGCAAATGATCCGGAGATAGATAAAAAAGACAAGATGCTGAGTCACCCTAAGGATGCGAGCCAGTGGCAAGCGTTGAACTTCGAAGACCTAGAATTTGGGAACGATCCAAGGAACATCGTGCTGGGCGCGAGCACCGATGAAGTCAATCCGTTTGGCAGCCAGAGAAGCACACATAGCACCTGGCCGGTGTTTGTATGGATGTACAACCTTCCCCCTGGTTGTGCATGAAGAGGAAGTACATTCACATGAGTATGCTAATTGAAGGACTGAAACAACCAGGAAACGACATCAATCTGTATCTGGGGCTGCTGAAAGAGGAGCTAGATACGCTGTGGAAAACGCCAGCCAATACGTGGGACGCTGCAGAGAAAGAATATTTCCCTATGAGAGCCGCACTGCTCACGACGGTGCACGACTATCTCGGCTACGGATATGTCGCGGGGCAGGTGGTCCACAGATTTTCTGGATGCGTCAGGTGCATGGATGACACAACGTATCGCCAGCTAGATAGAGATCCCGGGTCTTCGAAAACTGTGTTCATGGGACATCGAAGGTGGCTTCGTGACGATGACCTGTGGAGAAAACGCAAGGATCTGTTCGATGGTGAAACCGAACCCCGAGGACGCCCGCGTACGAGGAGCGGCGAGGAAATAGACGAGCTGTTGAAAAATTGGAAAGATTGCCCACTGCCGGGAAAGAAGCAAAATGCGCTAGAGCCGGGAAAGAAGCGAAAGGCGCCAGAGCCGCTGCTGAAGGTATGGAAAATGAGGTCTGTTTTCTGGGACTTGCCGTACTGGAAGATCCACCATGTGCCTCACAGCCTTGATGTCATGCATATCACGAAGAACGTGTGCGAGAGTCTGCTTGGTACCCTGCTCAACATGCCAGAGAGGACCAAAGATGGGCCGAAAGCAAGGGCAGACTTGAAATCAATGGGCATCAGGCAGGAGCTTCACGCTAATCATGATGATGATGATGATGATGATGATGAGGCGAAGCAGGACACGGAAAGTCATCGCAAAGGCAAAAAGGCCAAGAAGACCGAAAATGACTACCCTCCCGCGTGCTTCACTCTAAGTCAGGAGGAGAACGAGCAGTTTTTCACCTGCCTCGTAGGAGTAAATTTCCTTACGGTTACGCGGGGAAGATAAGCAGATACCTAGACCCAGCGAAGCAGAAGTTCAGCGGGATGAAGTCTCACGACTGTCATGTGCTGATGACGCAGATACTTCCAGTTGCAATCCGTGGGATCATGGACGCGCACGTCCGTGAAATGCTATTTGGCCTATGTAACTTTTTCGACGTCATCTCTCGGAAGTCGGTTGGCGTGAGGCAACTCAGAAGGCTACATGAAGAGATCGTGGTGATACTATGCGAGCTTGAGATGTACTTCCCGCCCGCATTCTTCGATGTTATGGTGCATCTGCTGGTCCATATCGTGGACGATATCATCCAACTCGGGCCGACGTTCCTGCACAGCATGATGCCGTTCGAAAGGATGAATGGTGTCATCAAAGGATACGTTCACAACATGTCACATCCAGAGGGAAGCATAACCAGGGGCTTTTTGACCGAAGAGTGCATCTCCTACTGCACGAATTATCTAGGCATCGAGAATCCTGTTGGTCTGCCCGTCAACAGGCACCTCGACGGGCTCGCTGGATGGGGTCACCGTGAGGGTCGCCGCGAAATGCATGTCGACTTCGAGGGTCGACTCGCCGACTTTGAAAGAGCCAACCTAGTCGCGCTACAACATATAGACGTGGTCGATCCTTGGGTGGTAGAGCACAAAACCTTTATTGAGAAGACGTACAATGACCGAGGCCAATAGAGGACAGAAGGAGATATAATCAAACAGCACAACTCATGTTTCACGCGTTGGTTCAAGCAGAAGCTTCTGTCGTACCCTTTACATGAGGATTCTTCCACGGAAGAACAACTCATATTCGCCTTGTCACAGGGCGCCGAGCACAACCTGATGACCTATGAGGCGTATGATATCAACGGCTACACATTCTACACTGAGGCCAAGGACATGAAGAGCGATGGTTATCAGAACTCCGGGGTAACGATGGAATCCTACACCGGTAACGACAAGGACATATACTACGGAAGGATCGAGGAGATCTGGGAGCTGAGCTACGCTGGAGAGAAGGTCCCGATGTTCCGTGTCAGATGGGCCAAGAGCGTCCTAAAAGAAGACCAGTATTTCACCACCATGGTTATACCCGAAGCCAAATCCAAGACCGCGGGCGCAGACGTCACCGCGAAAAATGAGCCATGGGTACTGGCTTCCCAAGTTGACCAATGCTTCTTCATTACCGACGCGTCAAAGGCCAGTCGTGTTGTCGTGAGGAGAGGCAAAATGAAGATCATCGGAATGGATGGAGTAGCCAGTGAGCAAGACTTCGACAAGTACGGCGACCCGAAGATCGAACATGACGACGATGATGAAGTAGCAGCATACACCACAAGAAGAAGCAGGACCACCCTACCTAAAGGACGTCCATTCCACAGAAGAACTCCATTTGCGAAAAAGAAGGGCAAGAATGAATATTTTTAAATTTCATGGGCACTTATTGAATTCATGAGAACACTCGATTCGACCCCCCTCCATCTCGATCGTTATCCCCC
>LR738715.1:799820575-799843334 GCA_902687465.1 Secale cereale
CTTCCTCCCCCGACCCCGACCCCTTCGACGCCCTCGACCCCGCCGCTGCCGCCGCCTCTTCGACACCGCCGCCGCCGCCTCTTCGACCCCGACCCCGACCCCTTCGACGCCCGCGACACCGCCGCCGCTGTCGGGTCGATTTCTTCTCCGGTCATCTCCACCTCATCTCTATCTCTATCAGGTTTGCTCTTCTTTACTTTATCTATACTTGATTTGATCCCCTCCCGCTGCAACCGCAACCACCAACACAAATTACTTACTACTATACCCCATTTATTAGTAACAAAAGGTTTTGATTTTAATTTTGTATTGGGGAAGGAATGAAGGGAAGGTAGCAGCAGCTTGCTTAGTTTTGACTCTAGCCCTGTAGCCTCTAGAATTTAATTCAGATAAGTACACCATTCATCTCCACAAACATAGACATGCCATTTCTTTTCTTAGATAGTTAGGCAGCATTTCTTTCTTTATTTTCTCCACAAGAATTGCTTCATCATTCATCTTTAACAGAGTACATGCATACATATATCCACCTTATTCAGTATGTATGTATCGGTCATACACTCTAGTACAATGGATACCATTACTACTTTCACCCCTATCCTACCCACTGATGCCAGCCTCGACATTTCGAGTAGTTGGGTATTAACCTAGTGTATTATGTTAAATTTGGCCCAGATATACAGTGTTAAGTATTATGTGTTGCACAAGTACAAGAAAGATGTGGACTTTATGTGTGCATATGTTTATTTTGATTGTTTCTCCACACCATGAACAGTAGTACAGTACCTTCTGTGGTCCGTGCATTGAGACCAGTTCAGCTATGGCTTCATGTTGCATTGGCCCCTAAGTATTGTGGTTGTTCTTCTCAAGTGTATCTTCTCCACACCATGCTTCATGTTGCATTGACCAGTACAGTACCTTCTCCACACCATGACAAAACACACGAACTTCAATCTAGTTGATTAATGAACTTAAGTTGTTCTTCTCAAGTGTATCCCTTTCAGTCGTCCACAAGTATTGTAGTTGTTTGGCAATATAGATATGAATGGTTCCATCTAAGAGACTAAAACTCAACCACAAGATCATTTAGTAGCCAACATAATTTATCTCATAGCTCTTTTGGGCAACCCTTTGAAGGTTTTTCAACTTCGATTTATGCAGCAACCATTAAGTATCCAAGTTGTTGTTAGTCATAGTACCGGGTGTCCATTTTTGGTTGCGTAGGCAACTATATCAGACAACCAACACATACGTAGGCAAAATTTCACATGGGATAGTCATTTCAGAGGAGTTTATTCTAAGCAATCATCTTTGGACGTCTGTTTCCTTTGTGTGCTTATGTAGGCAAAACAATTGTTGTCGATTTTGATTTTTTAGGCATTTCAATTATAATTATAGGCATACTGCATGTTTGTGCATTTTTAAAATTTTGTAGGCAATTTATATCTTCACAGTCAATTTATATCTACCTATTTACATGTTGACTTCCTCCCAAAATTTTGCAGTAGGAATGTGACTAGAATGTTTGCTGCTACAGTAATCAAACACTGCAGTGCTGCTTCTCAGTAAACGATTTGTTCTCCTAAAAGGAGAACATGAGAGTCAAAATTTCACTGTAGGAATGTGACTAGAATTTTTGCTGATACAGTAATCAAACACTGCTGCTTCTCAGTAGAAGATTTTCCTATCTTAAAAGGAGAACATGAGTCAAAATTTCATAGTAGGAATGTGACTAGATTTTTTGCTGATAGAGTAATCAAACACTGCTGCTTCTCACTTCTCAGTAAAAGATTTCCTCTCTTAAAAGGACAACATGAGAATATTTTGCAACTAGTGCCCTATGTATCTCAGTGAAAGATTTCCTCACATAAAAGGAGAACATGAGAACCTGTGATTAAAGTCATGACAGTTATCATATCTCTGAGCAGCTTGGTGCTGGACATTATTAAAACACTTCTGCTGCTTCTCACCTCTCACTTTTCACTTCTCACTTCTCACTTCTCAGCTTGGTGCTGGACATGAGAACCTGTGCTATCTTAAAACACTGCTGCTTCTCACTTCTCAGTAAACAAGATGGTGTTTACTGTACTGCCTTTTATGCACATTTGGTGTAGTATTATCTTATGATCTGCTCTTGTCATGTACACATAGAAGGTGAACTATCTTCACTGAAATTTACGGTTGGATTTGTGATAGTTGCGGCAATCTGAATCTGCGTAATAGCGCGGAAACAATAATTGTAATATGCCAGTGGTATTTTTGCTGGGTTTTGTCTCCGACCATCGTGTCGTGATGATTTTGCAGGTACCCCGAGAGGCCCTTGAGTTTGCTGGAATGTCGATTAACTTCCGTTCCGGCAAATTCGGGTACTCCATATGTCCTATTTTCAGCAAAGGTCATGCTGAAATTTTCCGTGAATTTTAGCATGACTTTGCTAAAAATAGGACATATGGGGTACTTGTGACTAATGCACGGGCTGGGGTATCTTAGTAGTTAATTAAGTAGGATCAACTGCCCCTTTATTCTTGCTGCATTAAACCATAGGCAGCAATAGAGCCAAGTGATTAGGCCCAACTTAGAATTCTCCTTCCCAGCTTAGCTTTTAGGATGCCTCGGTGTCGACAAACCATAAATTATAAAACCTTGGCTTTTTAGGGTGCCTCGGTGTCGATAAAAACCTAAATGATGAAAGCTTAGGCTTTTAGGGTGCCTCGGCGTCGAAAAACCCTCAATGATAAAAGCTTAGCTTTTAGGATTCCTCGGTGTCGACAAACCCTAAATGATGAGACCATGATCTTGTTCCTTGACAATAACCAACTTTTTGACCAAACTTTTTTTCTATTTAGAGAGAAACATGGCCAACAACGATGAGGCCGGGGGTTCGGGCGGGAAGGCATTCTGGGAGCTGTCCCAGGAGATGGAGGAACAACCTCACTTGTATGAGGACGCCGCCTTCCCCACCGATCCTGACACTACCACTGATGGTGCCGCCGAGGATGACCCCACTGATGGTGCCGTCGGGGATGACACCACTGATGGTGCCGCCGAGGATGCCACCACTGATGATGGCAGCGCACGCACAGATGACAGCCAACCGAAGAGGCAACGAAAGGACCGGTGCCCGACCGTGCTCCGCACTGTCAAGGAGGAATTTACTGAAGTGGACTCCGACGGGAATCCAACGGCGCTCGAACGAATAGTCAAGGGGTACTCGCTTCAGCTCGGGTGCATTCTTCAGAGCACCGTCTCGATCAACACTGAGAACCTGAGGCATCCTGACCGAGGGAATTTGCGCAACCTCCTGTTCACGAAGTTGCACGAACGATACAAGTTCCCCGCTGAATTTGAAAACACAAGCCTCAAAGGGAATAAAGTGAACAATACTGCCCTCACGAGGATGAGCACGGCCCTGTCTACTTGGATAAGCACGGTGAAGAGAATGATCGAGAAAGGTGATAGTTATGAGAAGATCAAGGAGAAAAATCCTTCGATCACCGAAGATGACTACAACGACTTCAAGATCAAGTGCTCGAGCACCGCAACCTCCGAATCAAGTCAGTGGGGGAAAGAAATGCGAGAGCTGAACTTAGGGGAACACACACTCGGTCCCGGCGGTTACAGAGTGGCGGAGCCTATATGGGACAAGAAGGAGGCAGACCGTGCCGAGCAAGGCCTACGGCCCCTCTTCGATAAATACGGTGACAAGCAGACCAGGAACTTTGTCAGGGCCCGCTACAAGAAGGACCCGAAAACAAAGGAGCTTACCACGGATCCGAAGACCAGGGCGCTTGAGCTTGTTCTGGTAAGGAATACACCCCCGCGTAATTAGCTCCATATGGTTGCATTCTAATTAATGAAGCCAAATTTCTAAATGGTTCGCATTCCTTCCGCAGGCGACTGAAAACAGTAGCGCGGGGTCGACTAAGAGCAACCCTTGGGACACCACTCTAAATAGGGCGTTGAATGTAATGAAGAAAAAGGATAAGCTCAGTAAGCCGTCGTCAGTTGGTCGTGTGGCCGGCAAAGGCTTGTCCACAAAATGGTCGTCATACTATAACGCTGGTGTGCGAAAGGAGAAAAAGACCAGCTCGGAAAGCCAGTCGCGCGAGGTTCAAGAACTCAAGGCACAAGTGGTGCGGATTCCGGAGATTGTCCAAGAGCAAGTGCAACAACAACTGGGAGCGACGATCACCGCCATTGTGCCTACCTTGATTGAGGGGTTGCACGCGTGGATTGCGGGCGGCCAACAGGGGCCGCCCCCGATTCCCAGCTTCACGGCCAGCAACTCGCAGAACGCGATGACGGGGCCATTGATGTCTCCGGCGGAGGCGGCATTGGTGTCTCCGACGCCGGCACGGGAGCTTAATGCACCCGGGTGTACGCCGGCCGGCACCTCTGCAGCAAGCGGCCCCTCCGTCAACTGCACGCCCGCCGTTGGCGGTGCCTCGACATTAGCCGAGCTCGACGCCATCATCACGGTAACTAATTAAGCCTCTCTCGGCCGAGGACTTCATCTCCTTGCCTTTGACTGGGCATCCCTGACGCCCTACATGTTTTCGCAGGGCGCCGCCGACGTTCCGTGCACTCTCCTGCACTTCGTGAACAACGAGTTGGTCGATGTCGCCAAGGGCAAAATCGTTCAACCGGGCAACCCCGTGTTCCATGGTACTAGGATGCCACCCAACTTGTATAGGGTTCAACTGGTTCGGGTGCTGCCAGGCTGCGACGAGTTGTTACCTCCGATTCGACCCCTCGGGGCCGACGAAGATGACGTGATGACCCTCAGCGCCTGCCTGAGCTGGCCCCTGCTTTGGCCGAAGAGCCAGATTCGTTTGGGGGCGGGGGACACCACCCCAAAGACAACACCACCAGTCGTGCTGGCGCCAAGTCGGCCCCATGGCAAGACCGCCGCAACGGTGCCGGACATCCCTATGCCACTGGATCCAAACATGCATATGGCACAGGATCCGAACGACGACGACAACAACAACGACTATACATTTGCCAACATCGATCAGTACTTTACCGATCATGGGTACGGTGGCGACTTCATGGGGCCTCCTTCTCAAGAACCCAACCCTACAAAAGACGTGCGCGATCTAGCTGGTACCATGGAGAAACCAAGTTGCAACAGGCGTCGTCTGCCGTTCAGTTCTCAGGAGACGCCTCCAGCTGCCGACTTCACCGAGCCTCAGATAGGCGAGGTGTGAAATATTATCAGCCTCAACACACTCAAGAAGGCGGTATGTGAGCAGAACTCGGTCCCATTACAGGAGAAGAAGAAGGCACGGAAAAGAAAGACTAACAAGGGTGCTAGCCAGCCGGCACCGAGTACGATCCGTGCTTAGGATGGGCCACCTTCACCTGAGGATGTAATGAGGAGGGTGCATGTGGCGGGTAGGGCGATGCTACCGAGAAATATGCTCGATGCTGCAACCGGTGCTATGCGGAGTCTGCATGACAGTGTTCTTTCTTTGGAGAAGCGGCGTCTCAGAGAGAAGGATGTGGCATACCCGGTTTTCGCGGCCAAGGTGCCAGAGGGCAAGGGCTTTGTGGATAACTCCATCGGGGGTACGATTGTCCTGCGGTTTGATGACATCTACGCTATGTTGAACCTTCATCCGCTGCACTACACCTTCGTTCATCTATTTTTGCTGAGTATGGAGATGCGGATCATTCGCGACAAGACCCCGGACATCGTGATAGTCGACCCCTTCTACATGCGTGCCAAGATCTTGGGCAGCGCTGGGGACCGGCAAGTCGCGAGTTCTTACCTCGAAGGCGTCATTCTGGCAAACCGAGATAAGGATAACTTCCTCATGCCTTACTTTCCCGAGTAAGTCCTCACCTCAACCGCCCCGTAACATATGAATTCTTAGATTTTGATCGTTTTTATTTTAACATTTCGTGTTTTGTGCAGTGACACACATTGCACACTCATCCTCCTAAGCCCCAAATATTCCATGGCCACGTATTTCGACTCGGACCGTCAGTCGAAGGTAGACTACACAAATGTCAAGAATGTTCTTGATGATGTTCTCCCCGGCTACGCCAAATCTGGAGGCACCTTCACCAGGCCTATTCGTAAGTACGGCAAGCACGTGTTCTCCCACAATACGACGTTCTGCTGCGTCAAGCAGCCGCCTGGCGGTCAGAAGGGTGCCTACTACGCCATCCACCACATGCGGGCGATCGTACAAGACCATCATCAACTTCTGCTACCGAGTAAACTCAAAGATTGGGCCGCGAGCGTGTCGGCAATCCAGGACGCGGACATTAGACAAGAATTCTTTCGCATCCAGTCGGAGTTTGCGGAAATCATCCATCAAGATGTCCTTCGTACCTCGGGGCAGTTCTACCTCAGAAATCAATCGTCCAACAGTGACATCGACACAATGCTACAAATGCAGGCTGACAACGCCCGCGATTTCATGACTCCCACGATAGACGGCGGCTTCATCCACGCTCCGGTCCCTTGAGTCGAGTCGAAAGTAGTGATGTTGTGTCTAGTTCTGAAACATCGATTGTCTCATGTTGTAATTAAACTTTAATGAACTTGTAGTATGTCTCTTTGGTTTCGACAGTCGTTCAACTTAGATGTAATCGATGCTATTAATGTCTTGCTTTTCTCTTCCGATCGTTCTGTTGCATACCTATATATTGCTTATGTATTGTCTGTGAATTGGTACTAACGTTTTGTTTGGCTAGTGCATAGCGATGCCGTCGTATGTCGTGTACAAGGGTAATGTTCCCGGAGTCTACGACGACTGGGAGGAGTGTCGGAGACAGGTTCACCGATTCAGCGGTAACAGTTACAAAGGGTACACCACTAGGGCCGAGGCGGAATCTAGATACGCCCGCTATCTAGCGGAAGAGGGGAGGGAGCGTTGAAGGAGCCGGATGAAGACGAGTTTCATCGTGATGATGCTCATCGTGATGACCGCAGCTCTCTTCTATGTGATGGTAGTTTAGATGATCGATATCGACTTGTAATGTGAAGACAAACTCGCTACTCGCGGTCTCGAGACTTGTAATATAATGTTC
The DNA here is from genome assembly GCA_902687465.1 of Secale cereale. Classification (NCBI taxonomy): domain Eukaryota; kingdom Viridiplantae; phylum Streptophyta; class Magnoliopsida; order Poales; family Poaceae; genus Secale; species Secale cereale. The sequence goes on from LR738715.1 coordinate 799,827,620, forward strand.
TATCTTTGTTCGGTCTTTTGAATTCGGAGACTAATATGATGAATTGTATTCGGAGACTAATATGATGAATTGTATTCAGAGACTAATCTTCTATTGTATTCGATGAATCTGTTGTTGCTGTGTGCTGGTGCTGTCTATATTCTGTCCAATAATACATTTTATAACCTGTGCAAAAAATAAAAAATAAATAAATAAATAAATAACCTAATATTCATACTAATGGCGCATCACATCACAGTGCGCCATTAGTATGCCAAAGGATACTAATTGCGCATCTTGCCTGATGCGCCATTAGTATGCCAAAGCACCTGGGTATATATATGCCCCCCTGGGAGGCATACTAATGGCGCACCGTGGTATATACTAATGGTGGCGCACCACAGGTACGCCATTAGTAAAATATACTAATGGCGTGGCACTAATGGCGCACCACTAATGCGCCATTAATGGCCAAAATAGGTGCGCCATTAATAGGCTTTTTCCTAGTAGTGTAGCATTCTCGTAGTGATGTTGCTCTTAACAAATAAAGAGAAGGATCTGTGTACATATGAGCATGTGTGTTCAGGACACCAAAACACTACTTCAAACTCCCGATGAGTTTAAGGTAAGCTGGATGCGTCGCTCAGCGAATAGCGCGGCACATGTAATGGCTAGGGAGTTGCATCAAGAAACTTTGTAAAACTTGGCTCTCCATGTTCCACCCGAGTGTCTCGACTTGTGGTAGCTCCAGAGATTGCTGGGGTTTGAATAAAAATGCAACAATTCCAACTCGGGAAAAAAAGAGCTTTCAAATATTTGCTGGGCTTTCAGACTTGTTGCCCTCAACAAATAATGTTCGTGTATCTGTTTTTCTTGGGTGCAATGTACTAGTGCAACACAATAACTGGCCCATCAATAATTTTCTCCCTAGCTCCGCCACAGCCTGTATGGTGCAACCGTGCAACGTACTACTATAACCTTCGTTTAAAAACAAACAGAGCCGTAGAAAACGTGCACACCGATTTGTCGGCTCTGCAACGGGAACGTGCGTGCGTACGCCCACGTGCTATGCACATATACTGTCTGTACACACATATACTGTGTGTACAACATTGCATGTACACACATATAGCTACACGTAATGATTCTGCCGTGCGAAATGCATAGTTATCGGCCGAAGATAGCCGTAGCAGCACAGTGTACAGTGCCTAGCTAAGTGGTGCAGTAATACCACGTACGTACCTGGCTACAAGTGGCCTTTTGTTGCGCCGAGGTTCACGGACCCATCATGCATGCATGCAAAGCTAGCTAGGGTGAACGATCCCATGCATCGACAGAGGTTTAATCTGCATGCATATTACTATGTGTATGATTATTATGTGTATGTATGCATGTGTCATGTGTGTGCACACGTGGCCGTGTACACGTACATTCCTTGTGCGTGTCGAGTTCAACTTGTGTATGGCCACGCCAGCGTCTCGACCGTTCACCACGGACCACACGATGCAAAGTTGACAAGTTGTCAATTTCTACGTACGTGGACGTGGACCTAGCCGTCCCATGTATACAAGCCGTAACAGACGTCTTCGGATGGAGCCAAGAACGTCGCGGGGACGGATGAAGACGTTGATCTCGACGTGTAGCAAAATGACAAAACCATACCATATATGTGCAAATATGGACGGCATCTTTATCCGGGAGAAACTAGCATCCAAAACCAAGTAGTCGATGGGCGCACGAAAAAGTTGGTAAAATACGTATATATATATATTTGCACGTACGTACGTACGTACGGGCTAATTCTTTTTCTCTGTCGCCTTCTTTTTTAGCTTTCCATGGTCAGAAGAGACCAAGTGTGGGGCCGGATGCACGCGCGCTTGAAGTTCCGATCGAACATTTGGAGTAGAACAGCTTTGCACTGGCCTGGGCGGGGGCACGCGGCATCGATCCCACATGTTGCCGCCCTACTCCAACTGCTTTGGCCTCTCGCTGGAACTTCGTGTCCATGCATGATAGTGCTACGTCGGTTGCAGAATAATAATATTTCGTGTCCAAGTAAGTGGCTCTGGCTCCACCTTCAGTTCTCCACTGAGATGCAACTAAAATGAACTAATAATCAACCAACAGGCTTATCGCTGCATTGACAAACTTGTAAACTGGTTCGTTACTGACACCATACCATTGTCATATATTGATTCGAGTTCACTCGATCTCTTTTCACATCTGCCCCAAGAAGATGATCATGGCGCATCGAGTCAACAGACACAAGAGGGTGCCCGGATCCCGATGATCCCAAATCTAAAGTACACGCAAAACAAAATAGCACTAGAATACTCGGCAAGTGCATGTGATCGACCAATCACCGTACATGAAACAAGTATCTAACCACGGTTTCGGGGCATCTCCAGCGGCAACCCGTAAATTTCCTCCAGCATTCGTCCGCGTAAAAGGAAATCAGTTTGTAGACATGGATGTAGGAGGCTGCCATCAAATTGTAGCGGCATACATTTCAAACTCGTTTTTGAACAAATCAAACGAAATTCGTGTTAACAAGGCTGGATTTCATATAAACATGACGGATTTCATTACCGTTACATCAAAGTGGTGCTACTCCAACTCTAGAGGTATAAATAAAATCTAGGGTGCGTTTGGATCGCAACCAAAACGTACCATACCAATATTTTGGCTCGCCTATAGGATTTGGTGGCCGTTTGGACTGTCGCCAAAAAATTGGCGCGCCAACCAAGTCTGGTGTTCGCCCATGTAGATTTGGCCAATGCGTTGGCGAGCGAAGGGCGCGGAAAAGCTCCGCCAAAATATTGGCGTGGTGAGCTGCGCCTCTGTCTCTGTGGGTCCCGGGTAACTTTTCAGTTTTTTAATACTAATATGGTGCATGCAGGGAAGGTTGCTGATTCTTTTGGCAATAGTTAATTGATGGGCCCTCACATAATGAGTATGGACATGCACCGGGGGCAAGAAATTGAACCATCCATTGGCTACGAACCAAACAAGAGTAGTTTACCAAAAAATTGGTTATGCCCTTGTATTGGTCATACCAAAATTTTGGTGTGGTAAATTGGGGCTCAAACCAAACATACCCCTAATCTAAATGGTCGTCGACACCCGTTACGTGTGTCCGGCCATCGACCCCGAGATTTGAAGCTTCACCATCTCCACTTCCACCTCGACGCTCTCCAGCTCCGCCTCCTTGATCTCCTCCTCCGGAGGTCCGAATCCGGCGCGACAGCCCTGCTGGCAGCAAGCTGCTCCTCCGCCTGCATGTGCTCCTACAAGAGATGGTTGTTGCAGGTGGTGTCGGCCTACGCCTCCCAGAACTGTTCCTCCCGCACCATGTCCATGTAATGAGCACGGGTGTCGCTGATGGTTGAGGTGCAATGCATCAACGAGGTTGGCGCGGAGGAGGAGGATGTAGGTGCCAATTCGTTGTCGGCGGCGTCCTCCGGCTGCCTGCCAGCCAGCCAGTCGGCAGCAATGGTGGCCATCTCCTTTGGTCCGGTAAAGTCCGTCCCATGGCGGGGGAGGGATCCATGGTGGGAGTGGTGCAAAGAGGGATCAGAGGTGGATGCTTGCGGCTATGGCCGGGGCACCGATTTTCATAGCAATGGTGGGCGGCGGAGGGACGGGCGGGTGGCGCCGAAAGAGATGCCTCGGCAATCGTGTGCCATCAATGTGGGTGGCAGACGGACGGACAGGCGGTCGGCGTGTCGTTTGAATGCGTGGCAGTCGCCGACACCGGGACGGAGCGGGGGCGGCGCTCTCTCGGCCTGCGCGTCGCTTCAATGCGAGCGCTAATGAGCAGTCGCGTCTGCTCTGGCCGGGCATGAATGCCGGCGCCGATGTTCTGTAGCGGCACTGACCGAAACCGTGTGGAAGGAGGGTGAGATTGTTGGTGGGCCAGGACGGTCAGAACATGGTTGAGATCGGTTCGGACCACCGCAAAGCCCCCATGCTTGTCCCGGTTTACTTGAGAAATCGCGTCCGGATCGCACCACGGACCTATACATGCTCGTGTTGGATGATTTCCGTTGTCCGGACAGATACGAGAGGTTTGATGATCGGTGTTGGAGACGCCTTGTGCAGACCTCGGGAAAGTGCTAGTTTTAAGATATGCGCTTTTCACTTAGGCTGCTGCCAATGCATGGGTGCTTAGAGCATCTCCAGCCACGCCCCCAAGAGCCCCCCAGAGCCACTTTTTGTGTGCCGGCAGTCTAAAAATGGCAAAAAATGGACCAGTCATGCCCCCCAAGCGCCCCCAAGACCTCAAAATAGCGCCGGCAATCCCAGGCGAAACCCGGAGCGCTGGGGGCTGTTGGGGGCGCCGACGAAAGCAACAACCAATCATGTTCCCCCACGCGTCCTTTTTCTTGGCCCACCCAATCACTTTATGCCTAATAATTGTCCTGGGGCACCAACGGCTGGGAAAACGTACTCGCCTTTAATCCGGCGAGAACGTTTTGGCCCCCAGGACGTGCTATTTTTGGCCCGGCGATTGTCCTGGGGGCCTCCAACGGCTGGAGATGCCCTTAGATGAGGTGCTAAGCACATTAAATAGCTTAACAACTATACTTCTCAATGCATATATGCTTATTTTATTGTTGCTAAGCTTGCTTCATTTAATGATTTAGCAACTAAACCTCTTCATGTATTGGTGGGCTTCATTTCTATAAATGTTTTGCCTAGGTTCACACGTTTAGCATTGTTTCTTTCTGGGATCACCACACTCATCTCTCTCCTCTTAAATAACTTGCCTCATCAGATTTTTTGTCTACGTGAAAGGCTTAGCACTTGTGCAAGGTGGAGCATAGGGAGGGGCCTTATCCGAAACACGTAACATGAACTGACATCATGTTTTGCGTGCTTATCGACAGAAAACTTTTCACTTTGTCCCCTTGATCCACTTGCTTAGGGCATCTCCAGCCGTTGGCCCCCAGGAGGGGCTAAAAATCGCCCCCTGGGGGCGCACCGGCGCTAAATCGCGCACTGGGGGCGTGATGGCCCCCGGTCGTGGCCCCTCACGGGTTTTTAAAAAGTTCAACTTCGGCGCAAACACGGCTCAAATTTAACGCAAACACGGGCGAGTTCGTTCAAATTTAAACATATTTTAAACAAAAAAAACTAGCGCGGGCTACCCCCGCCGTCTCCCTCGCCGCCCGCCTCGCCACCCGCCCACGCGGTTCTACATGCCGAGGAGGCTGTAGAACCGCGTGTAGTCACTGCCCGTCGTCGTCGTCGTCGTCCCCGCCCCCGCCTCCGCCGTCCCTGCTGCATCCCTCCCTCGGTTGGCGCGGGGGGTTGGATGGTCCCGGGGCGTCGTCGTCGTCGCTATCGAGGACGACGACACCGTTCTTGTCCTCGCGCCCACGTTTGCGGGCGGCGATCTCCTCCAGGGCCCGGCACTGCCGGACCATCTCCTCGCGCAGGTAGTCGTCGCGTGACCACCGCATGGCGTCCTCATCGGAGAAGCCGCGCCGGGCTATCTCCTCGTTCTCCGGTGGGAGGCCGGGATCCGCCTTGGGCTCGACGAGGGCGCCGGAGCTGCGGGTACGCGCGTTGACAGTCGTGTCCTGGGGCTCCGGCTTGACGGGGCGGAGGTGGAGGCAGGGAGAGCCACCGGACAAGGAGGAGGACACCCTGGTCTCCATGCGCCTCGGCGTCCAGGAGCTCCACCGGCGGCATGAGAAGGACGGGGGAGCGGGGTACTCGAGGCGCGACGTGTTGCCGCCCTCGATGTACTCGTGGACGGACTCCAGCGTGCGCCCGGGCACGCCCCACCACCGGCGCCGGCCGTCGGCGTTGAACCTGCCGGAGGGCACGACGCCGTTGGTGGCCTCGAGCTGCTCGTCGTGCCGGCGGCGGAAGTAGGGCTCCCAGATTGGGCTGTCGGGGACGTACCGAGGCCCGTCCCTCGCCGCACGCGGCAGGGACGAGCGGATACGTGCGATCTCCGCACGCCGCACCGCGCCGGTGGGTAGCGGGGGCACCGGCACGCCGCCGGCGCTGATCCTCCACGCCCCGGGAAACGAGGGGATGAGGACGACGAAGCGGCGAGAAGAGAGTCGAGTCGTTGACGCGGCGGGCCCGCGGCTCTTCGCGTCAAAAACGATTCGCCCGACGCCCCCGAGCGACCCCCAGCGTGCCGGGTTCGGGTTGTGTCCGCCGGCGCCAATTTCGGCCCGAGCCGACGAAAACTGGGCTTTTGTGGGCGCGACTAGGCCGTTTTTTGGCGCCGGCGGCCGAAAAATTGCCTGAGGGCCTTCTTGAGGGCGCGGCTGGAGATGCTCTTATACTGGCCAATCTTATACGGAGTAAACACATGCATATATTCATGGTTCGTTTAATTTTGCCCGTTATCCGACAGGTTCGTTGTCGACTGGAGCAGTGAGCATGACGACCAGCTAACTCATCAATGGGGCCTAGCTAATTTGCCACCAGAAATGTTGCTGGACTTCATCAGCACGAAATGACACCGCACCACAATCACTCAAGATTCATCAACAGTAAAACGATATAATGGCGTCGAGAGATTATGCTTAATCACTCCAGGCTGCACTGAACACTGAATCCCAATGAAATCTTCTTTGCATAGTGTAGTGTGTTATTTAGATACGGAAAGCGTGGATGACCCAGTAATTGTTCAGTTTAGTCTTTGACGTAGCCCCATGGTCGAGAAAAATTAAGGTTTATGTAAGTAGTTTTGTGTGGATCCCGAGGTGAGTCGCCCCCCTACTAGCTGGTGGCAAATTTGACAATTTTGACCTGTTGGCGTAATCAATTCACGAAATGAACTATCTGCAAAACTATTTCACAGTCATGACCTTTTTGTGTAGCGCCTGCCTCAGGGGCGCTGCACCCACTGTGCAGCGCCTGGCTCAGGGGCGTTGCACGCTCTGACGTAGGCGCTGCACAGGAGGCTGCCGCGATGGGCAGACGTGCAACACCCCTGAGCCAGGCGCTGCACAGTAGGGTGCAGCGCCACTAAGGCAGGCGCTACACAAAAAAGTCATGGCTATGAAATAGTTTCGCAGATAGTTCATTTTGTGAATTGATTACGCCAACAGGTCAAAAATGTCAAATTTGCCCTAGCTGGTCAGTGGAAAGCGGTGGTCGGCGCTGGCACAGGTGGCCGGCCGCGGCGGCGGTGGCTGCGCGCGTGGTCTTCACGTAACGTCACGTCTCACGTGCACACGGATGCTGATATGCATGCACATGCGCGTGCCCTGTCCCGGCCGGAATCTCTGTTGATCGGACGACAGTTGCTGGGCTGGCCACGCCAACCATATTCCAGGATTACAGATCCAACCTCCTCCATCTCCGTCCATTGTTTTCTCCACTGGGAGATGAGCACAATCGGCCGGCAAATGGGGAAGAAGTTACTACATAATTTGCTAGTGCTAAAATTGCTGCACCAGACTCTACTGAGGCGTGTGGCATTTGAGGTATTTATTAAGGTCGGTAGAAATCTGATAAAGAAATACTTCCTTCGTCCTATAATGTAAGACGTTTTTTGACTCTAATTTAATGTCAAAAAACGTCTTGCATTATTAGACGGAGGAAGTACTATATACTAGATGAATTAGAAATATTGAGCATAATTGGAGGGCGGAAAGAGACGTAATTTGAGATGACCGAATTCTACCAAACTACCAAGCTATTTATGGATAGCAAAACAAGAACAAATGAAGCCCCATGCCTAGATTCACCGTACTGCTAAATGCAGTTCGTTCTTTTCTCATCTTTAAATTCGTTCGACTGCGACTGTAAGAGAAAAATCAACTAAAAGTGCAGTCTTCTTTCTGCAGGGACATAAGTGTACATAACATATTTGAATAGGTGGTTGTCGGTTGTAATCCCTTACTGCATGAGCAGTGGACTTTTCACGCTTTCCATAAAATGTGTGATTTTTTTTAAAGAAAATATACTTATGCTATTTGAGGCTGCTACAATGAAGTGTGGTTTTTAGGTTGACTACGGTGCAATTTGAGATGACCGAGGTTTACAGAGTCTTCGTTTGATTAGCGGAAAATGAGGTGTACGTCACAAAAAATGTTTTTAGATCATCGTAGAATGAAGTTTCTAAACGTACATTTTCCATGACATATTATATAATGTTTTGCTAGGTAAATTGAAAAAAACAAATTGTTGTGTGGCAGACTAATGAAGCGTCCTCTTCATACCCATGGTCTTCCTAAAACACGACTGGTTTTTCTCATCTCACAACAAAGTCGACTTGATTGAATTTTTTGTTGAAGTAGAATGTGCATTAGCATTTTTTAACATACCATCAACATATATGAACTCTTCGCGCAAAATGCATTTGTGTAATCATTAACATATATGAGGATGCAGCTTCTTGTTAAATTGAAAAGAATTGTTGGATACTTTGATGCAGATCCAATTTCCTGCAGAATAAACTACTGTACGCACTAGTTTCTCAAAGAAAAAAGAAAAACTAATGTACCAGTTGACGAGGTTACAGACCTAGGGTAGGGTCACAGGCCCGACCAAGGTACCCCACCCAAGGTCACTATCCTAGAAGATCAAAAGACAAAACTTATGATGACAGAGACAGTCGACTGGGACGGCCCAAGAGGGCACCCCACTCGACTGGACATCACCTACAAGACGACTCAACTCCACTCGACCAACCCAAGGCACTCGACCCCCGAAGGTCAAGGATCCCTTAGGACAACAACGGTCTGGTATTTACTCGCCGTAGTAAATACCTTAATTACTCTTTACTGCGGGCGTTATCAGTAACGCCTGCCTTAATGTACATTGAATCCTTGGTAACGTGGAGCATGACTGGGGTCCTGGCACACTATATAAGCCACCCCTCCTCCAGTTCAGGGGTTCGCACCTTTGTAACTCACATATACACATACCAGTCGACCGCCTCCGGGCACCGAGACGTAGGGCTGTTACTTCCTTCGAGAAGGGCCTGAACTCGTAAAACACCTTGTGTACAACTCCATCATAGCTAGGGCCTTGCCTCTCCATTCGTACCCCCTACTCGTACTGTCAGACTTAGAACCACGATAGTTCGCGCCCACCTTGGGGCAAGGCGTCTTAGCGACATCTGGTGAGGTTGCAACTTTTTCTCCGACCTCCTTCATCATGGTGTCAGGCGGTGGTTTGGCGTTGGGCCGCGAGATCAGGCTCGGCGCGCTCGTTTTCATCGCCGACGACTCCGCGTGGCTCCAGGAGGCCCCTCTTGACGTCGAGGCTCTGCCCACCCGGGGGGCTGCGCACTTCCGCGCCAGCGCCTGCGGCGTCCTCCTTCGGCAGCCGTCGACTCAATATTCATTGTTCCCTACATCGTCCCCCATCCCCGCCGGACACCGCCGCAAGCGATCCGGTCGCTCGCGGCTCCAGCGATGGGTGAAACACGCGGTGGCCCGTCAAACGGCCACCCCTCAAGTTGCGGCCATTGAGCCCGACGGTTACCTCTACGGGCCGGCCGATCAGTCGACCGAGCTCATGGATTCCGTTTCCGATTGCGGGAGCAGCGATCCCGCGGCGGAAATCCTCATGGTCGATTCGTGCCGCAGCCCGCCGGGTTTTCCTCGCGGTGGAGACGGCGGCAGCGGCGGCGGCCGATCACACGACAATGACGGTTACATTCCTCAGCCCCTCACCTCCGAGCAAAGGGCTGAGCTTTGTCGCCGCAACGAAGATGCACTCTTCACTCCCATCGTGGGAGATTCTCCGGAGGCTCTGGCCCTCGAAGCCACGCGCTTGGCCACCGTGGCCGAGCGCGCGCGCTTGGAAAACATCCAACGCGCACTCGACGAACAGGCCCGCCGACTGGTCCCCGAGTCCAGTCGACGACCGCGACAATCACGCCAACGCGAGACTCAGGTGTTCCGCACGCCAGTCCAGAACCTCGAAGTCGTGGCTCGCATCGCGGAGTCGATTCAACCCTCTCAGTCGGAGGCTGGGAGAGGCCTTCAGCAGATCCGAGCTTTGCTCCGAACGGCTGAAGAGCAAAACGCGGCTGTTTCTCAGTGTCGCAACAGGATTCACAGCAGATCAGTGGCTGCAGACACTATATGGTCGGCCCACAGTCCAAGACCGCCCCCGAGGCGTGAGGAACGTGGCCCGTGGCTAGACCGGCATCTGGGTCGGAATGACGAGCAACAAGACCGTCGACACGGGCATCATGACCGCCGTCGAGTGCCCACGCCTCCTCCGGGAAGCAGATCGTACTCGACCCGGCGGCACGAGGGCAGGCGCCTGCGCGACGATGAGCGGAGGATTCCCCCAGATCCCCGGAGGCCAGGTTTCGACGCAAGGTCCATCCTTGTGCAGGGACGGGTCGACCGGAACAGGGCATCCAGAGAAGAACAAGACAGAGATCAACCGAGCGGCAGCCGAGCACCTGTCTTCGGGCCCGAGTGTTTCCGTAGTGCTATCAGAGCCGCAGAGATCCCCCGAACTTCAGGTTAGCGGTGGGGGTAAGCAAGTTCACCGGTGAGTCGAAACCAGACACCTGGCTAGAAGACTACCGAGTGGTTGTACAGATCGGAGGCGGCAACGACGACGTGGCCATGAAGCATCTCCCTCTGATGCTGGGAGGTTCTACTCGGGCGTGGCTCAATCAATTAGCCCTCGGGAGTATTTATAGTTGGGAAGAGCCCGCACGAGTGTTCATTCGGACCTTCGAAGGCACCTGCAAGCGGCCTGCTGGACTCGCGGAGCTTCAGCACTGCGCGCAGAAGTCGAATGAAACTTTGAGAGATTACATCCAGCGATGGACCACCTTGCATCACACGGTGGAGAATGTGTTTGAGCACCAGGCGGTTTGCGCTTTCAAGGAAGGCGTGCGTAACCGAGAGCTAAATCTGAAGTTTGGTCGAACAGGCGATATGTCCCTATCGCGGATGATGGAGATTGCCAGTCGGTACGCCAACGGCGAGGAGGCCGATCGGCTCCGCAGCATCAAGAAACCAGTCAGACAGGACGATCAAAATTCCAATCGGAAAAACAAGCGCAAGGCCGAGCCAGCTGCTCAGGGAGAGGCTGCAGTTGTCAATCAGGGAAAGGGCAAAGGAAAGCCGAAAGGTTCCCGAGCCCCCAACAAAGGGAAGGATCAAGCTGAAGATGATGTGCTCGACCAGCCGTGCCCCATACACACGAAGAAAGATGAAGAGGGAAACTTGGTATATCCCAAGCACACCACTCGACAGTGTCGGCTCCTGATCCAGAACTTCCAGAAAGATCAATCGACTAAGAAGGAGAAAGAATCAAAAGAGTCCAAAGACAAGGAAGGGGACGGAGGATACCCCCGGATCAACTCCACTTTGGTGATCTTCGCAGACGTCCAGAGCAAAAGTCGACTGAAAATCATCAGTAGAGAAGTAAATATGGTTGCTCCGGCGACCCCCACATTTTTGAAATGGTCCAAGACCCCCATCACCTTTGAATAGTCTGATCACCCAGCACACATCGCCACCCCCGAGCGGCAGGACTGGTGCTCGACCCAGTGATCGAGGGCACCTGCCTGACCAGAGTCCTGATGGATGGGGGCAGTGGCTTGAACATCTTGTATGCAGCAACCCTCCGGGATATGGGCATTCTGATGTCCAAGCTGAGGGAAAGTAACATGAGGTTCCACGGGGTAATCCCCGGGAAGAAAGCCGGCTCACTTGGCCAGATCACACTCGACGTGGTATTTGGTGAATCGAAGGATTATCGCAAAGAGAAGCTGACGTTCGAAGTGGTGGACTTCAACAGCGCTTGTCACGCCATCCTAGGTAGGCCCGCCTACGCCAGGTTCAAGGTTCGACCATGTTACGTTTACCTCAAGCTGAAGATGCCGGGACCCAACGGCGTTATAACCGTCACTGGGAAGCGTCATAAAGCGTAAGAGTGCTTCCAGAAAGGCTCGAAGATCGCCGACGAGCAAATGGCAGCAGTAGAGATGGAGGAGTACCAAAAGAGCATGGATCCGAGTGATCTACTGAGGGCGAAGAAGCCGGCTTCCGAGTCAGCGTTCCAGTCGGCCGAGGACACAAAACCCGTGCACATCCACCCCACCGACCCCAACGCAACACCGACCCACATCTTCACTACACTCGACAGCAAATAGGAAGAAGCGCTCGTCCAGTTCCTGCGTGAGAACTGGGACATCTTCGCATGGAAACCATCAGACATGACGGGTGAACCCAGGGGACTGGCTGAGCACCATTTGCGAGTCGACCCGAAGGTAAAACCTGTGAAAGAACATCTCCGTCGTTCCGCTGCGAAGAAGCGAAAGGCAATTGGCGAGGAAGTGGCTCAGCTCCTGGCAGCTGTGTTTATCCGCGAGATTTACCACTCCGAGTGGCTCACCAATGTTGTCATGGTCCCCAAGAAGGACAAATCTCTCCGCATGTGCATCGATTTCAAGCACCTCAATCGGGTCTGCCCGAAGGATCATTTTACTCTTCCACGCATCGATCAGATAGTCGACTCGACTGCGGGATCTGAACGTTTGTCCTTTCTGGACGCGTATTCTGGGTACCATCAGATCCGTCTGTTCGGACCCGACGAAATCAAGACAGCTTTCATCACCCCCTTCGTGTGTTTCTGTTATGTCACCATGACTTTCGGCCTTAAAAATGCCGGCGCCACCTTCATGCGCATGGTCCAGAAGTGCTTAATAAAGCAAATCAGTCGGAACGTCGAGGCATACATGGATGACATTGTGGTCAAGTCACGGAAAGGTTCTGACCTGCTGACCGACCTCGCTGAGACATTCGCAAACCTAAGAAGCTATGATATCAAGCTCAATCCATCAAAGTGTACATTTGGAGTTCCTAGCGGCAAGCTGCTCGGTTTTCTCGTTTCCGAACGGGGAATCGACGCCAACCCAGAGAAGGTCAGCACCATCCTCCGAATGAAACGCCCCGAGCGTATACACGATGTCCAGAAGCTTACTGGTTGCTTGGCCGCATTGAGTCGATTCATTTCTCGTCTTGGTGAAAAGGCACTGCCCCTCTACCAACTCATGAAGAAATCCGACAAGTTCGAGTGGAATTCCGAAGCCGAAGCAGCGTTTGAAGAGCTCAAAGCCCTGCTATCGACCCAGCCGGTGCTCGTTGCCCCAGTCAGCGGAGAGCCTCTTCTGCTGTACATTGCAACCACCAGACAAGTTGTCAGTACTGTACTCACGGTCGAGCGGGAAGAAGAGGGCAAGGCATACAAGGTCCAACGCCCGGTCTATTACATATCCGAAGTTTTGACTCCCTCCAAGCAAAGGTATCCACATTACCAAAAGCTTGTGTACGGGATTTACTTGACTGCAAAAAAGGTTGCCCATTACTTTTCAGATCATACAATCTCAGTCGTCAGCGACGCCCCACTGTCAGAGATCCTGAACAACCGAGACGCAACCGGTCGAGTGGCAAAATGGGCGATTGAACTTCTTCCGTTAGATATCAAGTTTGAGGCGAAGAAAGCCATCAAGTCTCAGGCTATAGCAGATTTTGTGGCCGAGTGGATAGAACAAGAGCTGCCGACTCAAGTTCAGTCAGACCACTGGACCATGTTCTTCGATGGATCCAAGATGTTGAACGGATCCGGCGCAGGCGTGGTCCTGGTTTCCCCTAGGGGCGACAAGCTTAGTTACGTCCTTCAGATCCACTTTGACTCATCGAACAACGAAGCCGAGTACGAAGCGCTTTTGTACGGATTGCGCATGGCTATCTCACTCGGCGTCCGTCGCCTGATGGTTTATGGTGACTCCGACTTAGTGGTGAACCAAGTGATGAAGGAATGGGAAGTCAGGAGCCCGACCATGACCAGTTATTGCACTGCAGTGCGGAAGCTTGAAAAGAAGTTTGAAGGCTTAGAGCTCCATCATGTGCCCAGAGCCAAGAATCAGCTGGCCGATGACCTCGCAAAAATTGGGTCGACTCGGAGGCCCATACCCGAGAATGTGTTCCTGGAGCATCTGCACACCCCTTTTGTCAAAGAAGACCCCTTCACGGAAGAGCCCTCACAGCCAGTCAGCGCGTCAGATCCGACTGAAGTCGAAGTACCTGCTGTGGTCGACTTGATCATGGAGGTCCTAGTGATTATGACAGACTGGACTGTGCCATATATATCATATCTGCTCAGGCAAAAACTCCCGGAAGATGAGGAGGAAGCATGCCAGATCGTCCGCCGATCCAAGGCGTTCACTGTCATCCAGGTTCAGCTCTACAGGGAAAGCGTCACCGGAGTCACTCAGCGCTGCATCGCCCCAGAGGAAGGTCGACTGATCCTGGATGAAATCCACTCGGGAATTTGCGGCCACCACGCCTCCTCTCGGACTATAGTGGCAAAGGCATACCGAGCCGGGTTCTACTGGCCCCGCGCCAACGAGATGGCCAAGGATATTGTGGACAAATGCGCAGGTTGCCAGTTCTACTCCAACATGTCCCACAAGCCGGCGTCCGCCTTGAAGACCATTCCGCTAGTCTGGCCCTTTGCTGTTTGGGGCTTGGACATGGTCGGCCCCTTCAGGACAGGCAGAAGCGGATTCACCCACCTACTCGTGGCAGTCGACAAGTTCACCAAATGGATTGAGGCCAAGCCCATCAAGAACCTCGAGTCGAGCACCGCCATCAGCTTCATCAGGGAATTGATATTCATATATGGAGTCCCCCATAGCATCATCACAGACAACGGCTCCAACTTTGACTCGGATGAATTCAGAGCTTTCTGTGCTTCTCAAGGAACACGAGTCGACTACGCCTCCGTGGCACATCCGCAATCAAATGGACAAGCAGAAAGAGCAAATGGTTTGATTCTCCAAGGCCTAAAGCCGTGGCTCATGTGTGATCTTATACATGCCGCTGGGGCTTGGGTGACTGAACTACCATCTGTCTTATGGGGTCTGAGGACAACTCCAAACCGGTCGACTGGCCGTACCCCTTTCTTCATGGTCTATGGAGCCGAAGCTGTGTTGCCAAGCGACTTATCGCACAACGCCCCCAGAGTGGAACTCTTCTCCGAAGCCGAGGCAGAGCAGGCTCGCCAAGATGCAGTTGACCTTTTGGAAGAGGAAAGAGAGATGGCCTTGATCCGGTCGACCGTCTATCAACAGGACCTGCGTCGATTCCATGCTCGCAACGTCCGAAGCCGAGCATTCCAGGAAGGAGACCTGGTCCTTCGAGTGCATCAGAAACGTCCACACAAGCTCGCCCCGGCCTGGGAAGGTCCATTCATCATCACCAAGGTACTGCACAACGGAGCATACCACCTCTACAATGTCGCCAAGAAGAAAGACGAACCTCGTTCGTGGAACGCGGACCTGCTCCGCTGCTTCTACAGTTGAGACACTCGACGATCGAGTTGTAATAAAAGATTTCCCAATTTGTTTCAAAGACAAGTTAGCAATGGTCCTCTAATGATTGATGCTCTCTAAAAACGTTGGTCTTCAAAATCCCCCAGTGGGTGCTTAGCTGCGAACCCGGCTCGCCTAAGTTTCAAAACGCTCACTCAGAGTGAAGAGCAACCCTCTCACTCGGGGGCTTAGCTGCGGTCCTCCGAGCTACGTCATAAGTATAATGTGGCTCTGTCTTCCTAGCTCCGCCAAAAATACAACGTAGCTTGGAATCGCCTAAGTTACAAACATCCACTCCGAGTGAAGAGCAACCCTCTCACTCGGGGGCTTAGCTGCGACCCCGTGACTTGCCTAAGTTTCAAACACTCACTCCGAGTGAAGAGCAACCCTCTCACTCGGGGGCTT
>LR738715.1:799843826-799868440 GCA_902687465.1 Secale cereale
ACCCCGTGACTCGCCTAAGTTTCAAACGCTCACTCCGAGTGAAGAGCAACCCTCTCACTCGGAGGCTTAGCTGCGGTCCTCCGAGATACGTCATAAGTATAATGTGGCTCTGTCTTCCAAGCTCCGCCACAAATACAACGTAGCTTGGAATCGCCTAAGTTACAAACATCCACTCCGAGTGAAGAGCAACCCTCTCACTCGGGGGCTTAGCTGCGACCCCATGACTCGCCTAAGTTTCAAACACTCACTCCGAGTGAAGAGCAACCCTCTCGCTCGGGGGCTTAGCTGCGGTCCTCCGAGCTACGTCATAAGTATAATGTGGCTGTGTCTTCCGAGCTCCGCCACAAATATAACATAGCTCGGAATCGTCTAAGTTACAAACATCCATTCCGAGTGAAGAGCAACCCTCTCACTCGGGGCCTTAGCTGCGACCCCGTGACTCGCCTAAGTTTCAAACGCTCACTCCGAGTGATGAGCAACCCTCTCACTCGGAGGCTTAGCTGCGGTCCTCTGAGCTGTGTCGTAAGTATAATGTGGCTCTGTCTTCCGAGCTCCGCCACAAATACAACGTAGCTTGGAATCGCCGAAGTTACAAACATCCACTCCGAGTGAAGAGCAACCCTCTCACTCGGGGGCTTAGCTGCGACCCCGTGACTCGCCTAAGTTTCAAACGCTCACTCCGAGTGAAGAGCGACCCTCTCACTCGGGGGCTTAGCTGCGGACGTCGACTCAAAGATTCAAGCAATCAACGAAGAGCCGCAAACCAAAAGGTCAAATCCAGATAAAAGTCCCGCAAGATTCGGGCAAGAGTACCTGGGCCACAGGCCCACCAGAGTTTAACGATTACAAGATCACTCGGCATTCCGAGGCAAATGGGATTAAAGTATCAAAGTCATTCCTCAGGAGGAGGCGGGCTCGCGGGTGCGACAAACTCGTCCAGGTCGATCCCGTCGGCGATGCGGGTGGCGGCTTACAGGAAAGTCTCCATGAACGAATGGAATTGGAGCTCCTTCGTATTAGCGACCTTGAGCGCTGCGAGCCTTCTCTCCTTCACCTCCTTGCAGTGCACACAGACCAAGGACAGCGCCACGTCGGCTCCACTCCGGGCAGATGACTTCTTCCACTCCTGCACTCGGGTGGGGATCTTGTTGAGTCGAGTCATCAGGGACTCGAGGTCGTTCTCATGCACGACTCCCCTCCAGAGCGCAGTGTCAATCCGGGCCATCACCGCTTTCAGCCGTCCCAGATAATCCGTGGCCGCAGTAAGGCGGGACTCCGGCCTCAAGATGTTCATGGCAACCTCGTCCTTCACGATGGAATTGGCTGGGTCCAGGCCGGGCTCGACCCGTCGAGTCTCTTCTTCAAAGTTGCGACAGAATTCTGCACCAAAAACAGCAAGTCGAGTCAGCAAGCAAAATATGGGTCGGCCGACCCAGCTTAACCCGAGCCAAAAGAGACATACCTTCAAGCACAAGGTACCATTTCTTGGTAAGGTCGCCAAAATAGACCTCAAGATAAACCTTCTTCCGGAAAAGAGCCTCGTACTTGTCGTTCAGGACAGTCTTGGAGTTCTTCAGCCGAGTCACCTCTTGATTAGCTGCATCGAGTGAGCCTCTCAGCCTGATGATCTCCGCCTCGAGCGCGCCTACAGAAGCCAGCTTCTGCGCCACAAGTTCTGCCTTCTCTTGAGCCGCCTGCTGCGCCGCCGCCAGGTCGAGATCTTTCTGCTCGAAGGCCGCTTTCAGTTGACCTACCAAAAACGTCACTGGATAGATGAACATGAGGAAACACAAGGCACATTTATCAAAAGTCAGTCGACAAATGGTTATCGTCAGTTACCGGCCGTATCATCCTGCGTCTTCTTCAGATGGTCCCAACCCAACTGCAAGTCGAGATTGAGCTGGATTTTCTTCTTCTCAAGGTCTGCAAATTTGGCCCCAAACTCGCAAGATTTCTGCATCAACACAACAAAACAAGATTCTAAGACTACAGTCGAGTCAAACACTCAACCGCAGTCTCGCGGACTACACCCAGGGGGTGCACTGAGCGTGCCCCCACTGGTTTCACTCGGCCAAGATCATTCCAGCTCGAGCTAAAAAAAACAGCAAGGAAGAAAAGTTTGTTGGGGAACGTAGCAGAATTCAAAAAAATTCTACGCTTTCACCAAGATCAATCTAAGGAGCCATCTAGCAACGAGCATAAAGTAGTGCATCTACATACCCTTTGTAGATCGCGAGCGGAAGCGTTCGAAGCAACGTGGATGAAGTAGTCGTACTCTTCGCGTTCTTCGTCACCGATGATCCTAGCGCCGAACGGACGACACCTTCGCGTTCAACACACGTCTGGTACAGCAACATCACCTCCTTCTTTATCCAGCAAGGGGGGAGGAGAGGTCGTCGGAGATCCAGCAGCACGACGGCGTGGTGGTGGATGCAGCAGGAAATCCTGTAGGGCTTGGGGTGCGGCTGCCCTCTCCCCCCTCACTATATATAGGGGTCAAGGGGGGGGGGGGCGGCCCTGGAGATCCAATCTCCAGGGTGGGGCGGCGGCCAGGGGGGGAATCTTGCCCCCAAGGCATAGGGGGCGCCCCCTCCCCCTAGGGTTTCAACCCTAGGCGCATGGAGGGGGGCCCATATGGGTGCGCCAGCCCACCATGGGCTGGCCCCCTTCCCCTTGCGGCCTAGGGGCCCCACCGGGATGGGTGGCCCCACCCGATGGACCCCCGGGACCCCTCCGGTGGTCCCGAGACACTCCCGGTGACCCCCAGAGTTCACCCGATGGCCGAAACTGGACTTTCTATATATCATTCTTTACCTCCGGACCAATCCGGAACTCCTCGTCACGTCCCGGATCTCATCCGGGACTCCGAACAACATTCGGGTTTCCACGTGCATGTATCTCTACGACCCTAGCGTCACCGAACCTTAAGTGTGTAGACCCTACGGGTTCGGGAGACACGTAGACATGACCGAGACGACTCTCCGATCAATAGCCGACAGAGGGATCTGGATACCCATGTTGGTTCCCACGTGTTCCTCGATGATCTTCATCGGATGAACCACTGTGTCAAGGATTCACTCAATCCCGTACGTTATTCCCTTTGTCCATCGGTACGGTACTTGCCCGAGATTCGATCGTCGGTATGCCCGATACCTTGTTCAATCTCGTCGTGGCAAGTCTCTTTACTCGTTCCGTAATCCATCATCCCGTGACTAACTCCTTAGTCACTTTGAGCTCATTATGATGATGTCTTACCGAGTGGGCCCAGAGGTACCTCTCCGTCATACGGAGTGACAATATCCCAGTCTCGGTTCGTACCAACTCAACAGACACTTTCGGAGATACCCGTTGCGTACCTTTATAGTCACCCAGTTACGTTGTGACGTTTGGCACACCCAAAGTATTCCTACGGCATCTGGGATTTGCACAACCTCATGGTCTAAGGAATAAATACTTGACACCGAAAAGCTTATGCATTACGAACTATACGATCTCGTGCTAGGCTCAGAATTGGGTCTTGTCCATCACATCATTCTCCTAATGATGTGATTCCGTTATCAATGACATCTAATGTCCATGGTCAGGAAACCGTGACCATCTGTTGATCAACGAGCTAGTAACTAGAGGCTTACCAGGGACTCACTGTGGTCTATATATTCACACATGTATCGCTGTTTCCGTACAATACAATTCAAGCATGAATAACAGACAATTATCATGAACAAGGAAATATAATAGTAATACTTTTATTATTGCCTCTAGGGCATATTTCCAACAGTCTCCCACTTGCACTAGAGTCAATAATCTAGTTACATTGTGATGAATCGAACACCCATAGAGTCCTGGTGTTGATCATGTTTTGCCCGTGGAAGAGGTTTAGTCAACGGGTCTGCGACATTCAGATCCGTATGCACTTTACAAACATCTATGTCTCCATCTTGAACATAATTCCGGATGGAGTTGAAACCGTGCTTGATGTGTTTGGTCTTTTTGTGAAACCTGGGCTCCTTGGTAATAGCAATAGCACCAGTGTTGTCACAGAAGAGAGTCATCGGGCTTGACGCGCTTGGAATGACTCCTAGGTCGGTGATGAACTCCTTCATCCAGACTCCTTCTTGTGCTGCTTCGCAAGCAGCTATGTACTCCGCTTCACATGTAGAATGCGCCACGACGCTCTGCTTGCAACTGCACCAGCTGACTGCTCCACCATTCAAAATATACACGTATCCGGTTTGTGACTTAGAGTCATCCAGATCTGTGTCAAAGCTAGCATCGACGTAACCCTTTACGACGAGCTCTTCGTCACCTCCATAAACGAGAAACATATCCTTAGTCCTCTTCAGGTACTTTAGGATGTTCTTGACCGCTGTCCAGTGTTCCATACCGGGATCACTTTGGTACCTCCCTACCAAACTCATGGCAAGGTTCACATCAGGTCTGGTACATAGCATGGCATACATGATAGAACCTATGGCTGAGGCATAGGGAATTACACTCATCTTTTCTCTATCTTCTGCCGTGGTCGGCGACTGAGCCTTGCTCAATCTCATACCTTGCAAAACAGACAAGAACCCCTTCTTGGACTGACCCATATTGAACTTCTTCAATATCTTGTCAAGGTATGTACTTTGTGAAAGACCAATGAGGCGTCTTGATCTATCTCTATAGATTTTGATGCCTAATATGTATGCAGCTTCTCCAAGGTCCTTCATTGAAAAACTCTTATTCAAGTAGGCCTTTACACTTTCCAAGAATTCTATATCATTTCCCATCAGCAATATGTCATCCACATATAATATGAGAAATGCTACAGAGCTCCCACTCACTTTCTTGTAGATACAGGCTTCTCCATAAGTCTGTATAAAGCCAAACACCTTGATCACATCATTAAAGCGAATGTTCCAACTCCGAGATGCTTGCACGAGCCCGTAAATCGAGCGCTGGAGCTTGCACACCTTGTTAGCATTCTCTGGATCGACAAAACCTTCCGGCTGCATCATATATAGCTCTTCCTTGAGGAAGCCATTAAGGAATGCCGTTTTGACGTCCATTTGCCATATCTCATAATCATAGAATGCGGCAATAGCTAACATGATTCTGACTGACTTCAGCATCGCTACGGGGGAGAAAGTCTCATCGTAGTCAATCCCTTGAACTTGTCGATAACCCTTAGCGACAAGCCGAGCCTTATAGATGGTCACATTACCATCCGCGTCTGTCTTCTTCTTAAATATCCATTTCTTTTCTATGGCGTGCCTATCATCAGGCAAGTCCACCAAAGTCCATACTTTGTTTTCATACATGGATTCTATCTTGGATTTCATGGCTTCAAGCCATTTATTGGAATCCGGGCCCGCCATCGCTTCTTCATAGTTCGAAGGTTCACCGTTGTCTAACAACATGATTTCCATGACAGGGTTGCCGTACCACTCTGGTGCGGAACGTGCCCTTGTGGACCTTCGAAGTTCAGTAGTAACTTGATATGTTTCTTCATGATCATCATCATCAACTTTCTCCCTTGTCGGTGCAGGAACCTCAGGAACAATTTCCTGTGTTGCGCTACTTTCCGGTTCGGGAGGGGTGGCTGTCACCTCATCAAGTTCTACTTTCCTCCCACTCACTTCTTTCGAGAGAAACTCTTTCTCCAGAAAGGATCCATTATTGGCAACAAAGACATTGCCTTCTGATCTGTGGTAGAAGGTG
Source organism: Secale cereale (assembly GCA_902687465.1). Taxonomy (NCBI): domain Eukaryota; kingdom Viridiplantae; phylum Streptophyta; class Magnoliopsida; order Poales; family Poaceae; genus Secale; species Secale cereale. The sequence goes on from LR738715.1 coordinate 799,849,530, forward strand.
TACCCAATCGTTTCCTTTGGGTATCCTATGAAGAAGCATTTTTCCGATTTGGGTTCGAGCTTTTGAGGTTGAAGTTTCTTGACATAAGCATCGCAACCCCAAACTTTCAGAAACGACAGCTTCAGTTTCTTGCCAAACCAAAGTTCATACGGTGTCGTCTCAACGGATTTCGACGGAGCCCTATTTAAAGTGAATGCGGCAGTCTCTAAAGCATAACCCCAAAAAGATAGCGGTAAATCGGTGAGGGACATCATAGGTCGCACCATGTCCAACAGAGTACGATTTCGACGTTCGGACACACCGTTGCGTTGAGGTGTTCCGGGCGGTGCCAATTGTGAAACAATTCCACGGTTCCTAAGGTGCGTGCCAAATTCATGACTTAAATATTCACCCCCACGATCTAATCGTAAGGACTTTATTTTTCTGTCACGTTGATTTTCAACCTCATTCTGAAATTCCTTGAACTTTTCAAAGGTCTCAGACTTGTGCTTCATCAAATAGATATACCCATATCTACTCAAGTCATCTATGAGGGTGAGAACATAACGATAGCCTCCGCGAGCCTCAACACTCATTGGACCGCACACATCGGCATGTATGATTTCCAATAAGTTGGTTGCTCGCTCCATTGTTCCGGAGAACGGAGTCTTGGTCATCTTGCCCAAGAGGCATGGTTCGCACGTGTCAAATGATTCATAATCAAGAGACTCCAGAAGTCCATCAGCATGAAGCTTCTTCATACGTTTGACACCAATATGACCAAGGCGGCAATGCCACAAATATGTGGGACTATCATTGTCAACTTTACATCTTTTGGCATTCACACTATGAACATGTGTAACATCACGATCGAGATTCATCAAAAATAAACCATTGACCAGCGGGGCATGACCATAAAACATATATCTCAAATAAATAGAACAACCATTATTCTCAGATTTAAATGAGTAGCCATCTCCCATAAGACGAGATCCAGATACAATGTTCATGCTCAAAGCTGGTACTAAATAACAATTATTAAGGTTTAAAACTAATCCCGAGGGTAGATGTAGAGGCAGCGTGCCGACGGCGATCACATCGACCTTGGAACCATTCCCGACGCGCATCGTCACCTCGTCCTTCGCCAGTCTCCGCTTATTCCGCAACTCCTGCTTAGAGTTACAAATATGAGCAACTGCACCGGTATCAAATACCCAGGTGCTACTACGAGCGCTGGTAAGGTACACATCAATAACATGTATATCACATATACCTTTGACGTTGCCGACCTTCTTGTCCGCTAAGTATTTGGGGCAGTTCCGCTTCCAGTGACCCGTTCCCTTGCAATAAAAGCACTCTGTCTCAGGCTTGGGGCCATACTTTGGCTTCTTCCCGGCAACTGGCTTACCGGGCGCGGCAACTCCCTTGCCGTCCTTCTTGAAGTTCTTCTTACCCTTGCCCTTCTTGAACTTAGTGGTTTTATTGACCATCAGCACTTGATGTTCTTTCCTGATATCCTCCTCCGCTGATTTCAGCATTGAATACACCTCGGGAATGGACTTTTCCATCCCCTGCATATTGAAGTTCAACACGAAGCTCTTGTAGCTTGGTGGGAGCGACTGGAGGATTCTGTCAACGATCGCTTCGTCTGGGAGATTCATTCCCAACTGAGACAAGAGGTTGTGCAACCCATAAATCTTGAGGATGTGCTCACTGACAGAACTGTTTTCCTCCATCTTAGAGCTGTAGAATGCGTCGGAGACGTCATATCTCTCGACTCGGGCATGAGCTTGGAAAACGATTTTCAGCTCTTGGAACATCTCATATGCCCCGTGGTGCTCAAAACACTTTTGGAGCCCCGATTCTAAGCTGTAGAGTAATCATCACAACGCGACTGCCAAGCGTTCATAACATCTTGGTTTGCCGGGGCGGGAGCGTCACCTAGCGGTGCATCTAGGACATAAGTTTTCTTGGCAGCTATGAGGATGATCCTCAGGTGACGGACCCAGTCTGTATAGTTGTTACCATCGTCTTTCAGCTTGGATTTCTCTAGGAACGCGTTGAAGTTGAGGGTGACATGAGCGTGGGCCATTTGATATACAAGACATATTGTAAAGAATTTAGACTAAGTTCATGATAATTAAGTTCATATTAATCAAATTTTAATGAACTCCCACTCAGATTGACATTTCTCTAGTCATCTAAGTGATACATGATCCGAATCGACTAGCTCGTGTCCGATCATCACGTGAGATGGACTAGTCATCAACGGTGAACATCTTCATGTTGATCGTATCTTCTATACGACTCATGTTCGACCTTTCGGTCTTCCGTGTTCCGAGGCCATGTCTGTACATGCTAGGCTCGTCAAGTGAACCCTAAGTGTATTGCGCGTGTAAATCTGGCTTACACCCGTTGTATGCGAACGTTAGAACCTATCACACCCGATCATCGCGTGGTGCTTCGGAACAACGATCCTTAGCAATGGTGCATAGTAAGGGGGAACACAATTCTTGAAATTTTAGTGAGAGATCATCTTATTTACTACCGTCGTTCTAAGTAAACAAGATGCATAAACATGATAAACATCACATGCAATCATATAAAGTGACATGATATGGCCAATATCATCTTGCTCCTTCGATCTCCATCTTCGGGGCACCATGATCATCTTTGTCACCGGCTCGACACCATGATCTCCATCATCGTGTCTTCATGAAGTCGTCACGCCAACTATTACTTCTACTACTATGGCTAACGTTTAGCAATAAAGTAAAGTAATTACATGGCGTTATTCAGTGACACGCAGGTCATACAATAATTAAGACAACTCCTATGGCTCCTGCCGGTTGTCATTATCATCGACATGCAAGTCGTGATTCCCTATTACAAGAACATGATCAATCTCATACATCACATATATCATTCATCACATCTTCTTGGTCATACCATATCACATAGCACATGCTGCAAGAACAAGTTAGACGACCTCTAATTGTTGTTGCAAGTTTTACGTGGCTTCTATAGGTTTTCTAGCAAGAACGTTTATTACCTACGCCAAAACCACAACGTGATTTGTCAATTTCTATTTACCCTTCATAAGGACCCTGTTCATCGAATCCGATCCGACTAAAGTGGGAGAGACAGACACCCGCCAGCTACCTTATGCATCTAGTGCATGTGTGTCGGTGGAACCAGTCTCACGTAAGCGTACGTGTAAGGTCGGTCCGGGCCGCTTCATCCCACAATACCGCCGAATCAAGATTAGACTAGTAACGGCAAGAAAATTGAGCAAACTCAACGCCCACAACTTCTTTGTGTTCTACTCATGCAAGATGCTACACAAAAGACCTAGCTCTGATACCACTGTTGGGGAACGTAGCAGAATTCAAAAAAAATCTACGCTTTCACCAAGATCAATCTAAGGAGCCATCTAGCAACGAGCATAAAGTAGTGCATCTACATACCCTTTGTAGATCGTGAGCGGAAGCATTCGAAGCAACGTGGATGAAGTAGTTGTACTCTTCGCGTTCTTCGTCACCGATGATCCTAGCGCCGAACGGACGGCACCTTCGCTTTCAACACACGTCCGGTACAGCAACGTCACCTCCTTCTTGATCCAGCAAGGGGGGAGGAGAGGTCATCGGAGATCCAGCAGCACGACGGCGTGGTGGTGGATGCAGCAGGAAATCCTGCAGGGCTTGGGGTGCGGCTGCCCTCTCCCCCCTCACTATATATAGGGGCCAAGGGGGGGCGCCGGCCCTGGAGATCCAATCTCCAGGGTGGGGCGGCGGCCAGGGGGGAATCTTGCCCCCCAAGGCATAGGGGGCGCCCCCTTCCCCTAGGGTTTCAACCCTAGGCGCATGGAGGGGGGCCCATATGGGTGCGCGAGCCCACCAGGGGCTGGCCCCCTTCCCCTTGCGTCCTAGGGGCCCCACCGGGATGGGTGCCCCCCCGGTGGACCACCGGGACCCCTCCGGTGGTCCCGGGACGGTCCCGGTGGTCTCGGGACACTCCCGGTGACCCCCGGAGTTCACCCGATGGCCGAAACTGGACTTTCTATATCTCATTCTTTACCTCCGGACCATTCCGGAACTCCTCCTCACATCCGGGATCTCATCCGGGACTCTGAACAACATTCGGGTTTCCACGTGCATGTATCTCTACGACCCTAGCGTCACCGAACCTTAAGTGTGTAGACCCTACGGGTTCGGGAGACACGTAGACATGACCGAGACGACTCTCCGATCAATAACCGACAGAGGGATCTGGATACCCATGTTGGTTCCCACGTGTTCCTCGATGATCTTCATCGGATGAACCATTGTGTCAAGGATTCACTCAATCCCGTACGTTATTCCCTTTGTCCATCGGTACGGTACTTGCCCGAGATTCGATCGTCGGTATGCCCGATACCTTGTTCAATCTCGTCGTGGCAAGTCTCTTTACTCGTTCCGTAATCCATCATCCCGTGACTAACTCCTTAGTCACTTTGAGCTCATTATGATGATGTCTTACCGAGTGGGCCCAGAGGTACCTCTCCGTCATACGGAGTGACAATATCCCAGTCTCGGTTCGTACCAACTCAACAGACACTTTCGGAGATACCCGTTGCGTACCTTTATAGTCACCCAGTTACGTTGTGACGTTTGGCACACCCAAAGTATTCCTACGGCATCCGGGAGTTGCACAACCTCATGGTCTAAGGAATAAATACTTGACACCGAAAAGCTTATGCATTACGAACTATACGATCTCGTGCTAGGCTCAGAATTGGGTCTTGTCCATCACATCATTCTCCTAATGATGTGATCCCGTTATCAATGACATCCAATGTCCATGGTCAGGAAACCGTGACCATCTGTTTATCAACGAGCTAGTAACTAGAGGCTTACCAGGGACTCATTGTGGTCTATATATTCATACATGTATCGCTGTTTCCGTACAATACAATTCAAGCATGAATAACAGACAATTATCATGAACAAGGAAATATAATAATAATACTTTTATTATTGCCTCTAGGGCATATTTCCAACAAAGTTCTATCATCAGACCATGGCCGACCGCCAGCAGTCGACCACGGTCTCGGGGACTACACCCAGTGGGTGCACTGAGCGTGCCCCCACCGGTTCTCACTCGACCAGGATCAGTCTTGCTCGAGTTTAAGGGAAGTCGAAAGCAAACACATCAAGAACTCACCCAGTGGGTGTGACATCGTCTTACGAACAAAGCGGCAGATTCTCTCAAAGCCAAAGACTATTCCAGCGCAGCAAACCAACCAGTGGAGAAAACGAACCTGGACGTTGGCCCGAAGAGCTGAACTAGCGTCATAAGCGGCCATGCTGGCCTCGTACGCCACCTTCGTCCTCTCCATCATCAACCCCGCCTGGTGAACGGCTTCTTGAGCCGCTCCCACAGGATCCTCCGGGAGGCGATAGGAGGAGAAGAGAACGAACGAAGAGGCAGACGTTGGGTCGACGTCTGGAGCGGGCGCTGGGTCGACGGCTGGAGCGGGCGCTGGGTCGACGACTGGAGTAGGTGCTGGGTCGACGGCTGGGGCAAGCACCGGGCCGACGGCCCCTCCAGTTGACGAAGCGGGGCGTACGGTCGACACGGGGTCGGCAAAGTAGACCGTGGCTCGGGCCGCGTCTTCCTGTTGCTAGGCCTCCGAGCCAGAAAGCGCCTTCCGGCCCTTCTTCCCTGTGCGTCGTCGGTCTCCTCCCAAGCGCTCCTCATCATCGTCATCTGGGAGCTCTATGACATGGCGCGGCACTTCAAGACAAACAGTAGCGAAGTTCAGTCGACCGTCACCCCTAACCGACGAAAGAAAAACAAGACACGATCTATAACCCGCACCTGCGCGGGATGTCGCGGCATCTGCGGTCTCCTCATCGTCCCGACCCTTGTCAATGTCCATTGAGGTCGTGGAAGCAGTGGCGCTGAAGGGATCCCTCGAAGATGAGTCGACGGAAGATACGGTCGACCCCCAAAGAAGAAAGAAACAAAACCGAATGATACTTACGTGGAGGCGATGGGAACATCCACCTTAATCCTACGCAGGGCCTTCCGAGGCTTGGTGGTTGTAACCTTGGGCTGCTTGGGCACCTTCTCAGAGGGGTCAGGAGTGGCCGTGCGAGCGCGCTTGGGCGTTCGGGAGCCTGAGGTACCTGTCCGAGGGCGCGCAGCCCCTGGGTCGTGCTTCTCCTTGGACCACCGCTCATCACGGGAAGGTGACTCGACCTCCTCCCCGCTGCTGTAGTCCTCGCTCTCCTCCTCGGTCTCCTCCTCCGACTTCCACTCGGTGGCGTCGCCCACGCCCTCCTCGCCCTCCTGGACCAAATCCCCATTGGGCGGCGAGTACATCTCAGTATAGATCTCCAAAAAGGGAAGATTGACCAAGTATCAGTCGGATCCGTCAAGACAAATTGCAAGCCAACGACAGAAACATCACTCGGGATCCAAAGAGGAACCTTATCGGGCAGATGGTCAGCGTCGAATGGGAGGACCCTCCCAGACCCCCTAGGGTTGTCTTTGTTCCCCATGATGCACTTCATGCACTGCGCCACGTACTTCACGTCGGCCGCCTCCGGGTGGACTCGCGACGATTCGTCGGTGCCGGAGTACAACCACATCGGGTGGTCCCGAGCCTGGAGCAGCTGGATCCTCCGCATGAGGTACACCTCAAACAGATCCATCCCTGTTACACCCTCACGGACCAACTGGACGACCCGCTCCACCAACATGTTCACTTCGACCCTCTCGGCCTTACCCACTATCATTGAAGCAGGCTGGCTGGCTCGACCCAGAGAGAAAGAAGAAAGACCAGTCGACTGACCCGGGGTCGGACTGTCCTTATAGTAGAACCAAGTCGACTGCCAGCCCCGAATCGACTCCGGAAAGATTATGGGGGGTGATGGGCCTCTAACCCCTCGTTGGTTACCCCAAGTGGAAGGTGTAAGATGCAGTATTGTAGAAGTGTTTTCCCTTAGCAAAGATGCCAATGATCGAATCCCCAGAGACTCCTAGGTTCAACATGTAGGTGTCAACTGCTAACGGCGCGGATTAGCAATCAGCGTGGACCTGCACACAGATACAAATAACTTTGCTCCCAACGAGTACAGAGAGGTTGTCAATCCCTCCGGCCTTGTAGTTCACAAAGGATTAAACGCAAATGATAGTAGTGATAGATAATGTTTGCAATAGTAAATAAAAGCGAAAAGTAAATAGCGGATGTGATCAATGATGGTAATATGGACCGGAGTCTCATGATGTTCACTAGTGATGTCTCTCTCCCAAAAGACGATAAAACAGCTATGTGAGGTAAACGAATTACAGCTGGGCAATTGACAGGACCACGAACGCAAACCAATGCTGATTACATTGCAAGAAAGGTTGAGGTTCAAAGCATGGGCGGTACGCCAAAGTAAGTAGACCGAAATCCATCAATATCTACTACTAATCATCCACCTTGAGATATCTATCCAGAACATCTTGCTGGTATTAAGTTGCGAGTCCCACCCATAGTGTAAACTCAATGCAACAGACAACTGCATTAAAAGAACTTTGCGTAAAGTAAACAATCCTTGCACCCGCGGGCACAAGCACCGTTGTTTTCCCCCTTGTGGCAACAGCACATCCCCTAGACTCATGTTTCTGTCACTCAAGCTAGTCATCGAGGGGCATGAACCCACAATCGAGCATAATGTTCCCTCTTGGAGTCACTACCTATTACTCGGCCAAAGCAATAAATAACAACGGAGAACATGCAAGAATTACTTATGAACAAAAATATAAAAGAGGTGAATCAAATATATTACTCAAGATCAATTTGAACATAATCTCATAATCCATCGGATCCCAGCAAACTCAACATAGCAACAGCATAAGGATTACTTAGGTGCCTCGATCATGTAGGGCAGCTCACGAGGACTAATTAGTGAAGCACAAGAATGGGAGGAGAACATCACATAACTACTGGTCATGGACTCATGGTCCAAGGGAGACTACTCACGAGTCATCCGGGAGGCGTCCATGGTGGTGGAGAAGCCCCCGGTGGTGATCCTCCCCTCCGGCAGGGTGCCGGGAAGGGTTCTCCTGGTGCTCCCGATCTTGGAAGCGGCGGCGGTGATGGGCCTCGAACCCCTCGTTGGTTACCCCAAGTGGAAGGTGTAAGATGCAGTAAGTAGAAGTGTTTTCCCCTAGCAAAGATGCCAAGGATCGAATCCCCAGAGACTCCTAGGTTCAACAGGTAGGTGTCAACTGCTAACGGCGCAATTAGCAATCAACGTGGACCTGCACACAGATGCAAATAACTTTGCTCCCAACGAGTATAGAGAGGTTGTCAATCGTCTCTCCGGCCTTGTAGTTCACAAAGGGTTAAAAGCAATATGATAGTAGTGATAGATAGTGTTTTGCAATAGTAAATAAATAGCGGAAAGTAAATAGTGGATGTGATCAATGATGGTAATATGGACCGGAGTCTCATGATGTTCACTAGTGATGTCTCTCTCCCAAAAGACGATAAAACAGCTATGTGAGGTAAGCAAATTACAGCTGGGCAATTGACAGGACCACGAACGCAAACCAATGCTGACTACATTGCAAGAAAGGTTGAGGTTCAAAGCATGGGCGGTACGCCAAAGTAAGTAGACCGAAATCCATCAATATCTACTACTAATCATCCACCTTGAGATATCTATCCAGAACATCTCGCTGGTATTAAGTTGCGAGTCCCACCCATAGTGTAAACTCAATGCAACAGACAACTGCATTAAAAGAACTTTGCGTAAAGTAAACAATCCTTGCACCCGCGGGCACAAGCACCGTTGTTTTCCCCCTTGTGGCAACAACACATCCCCTAGACTCATGTTTCTGTCACTCAAGCTAGTCATCGAGGGGCATGAACCCACAATCGAGCATAACGTTCCCTCTTGGAGTCACTACGTATTACTTGGCCAAAGCAATAAATAACAACGGAGAACATGCAAGAATTACTTATGAACATAAATATAAAAGAGGTAGATCAAATATATTACTCAAGATCAATCTGAACATAATCCCATAATCCATCGGATCCCAGCAAACTCATCATAGCAACAGCTTAAGGATTACATATGTGCCTCGATCATGTAGGGCAGCTCACGAGGACTAATTAGTGAAGCACAAGAACGGGAGGAGAACATCACATAGCTACTGGTCATGGACTCGTCCAAGGGAGACTACTCAGAACTCATCCGGAAGGCGTCCATGGTGGTGGAGAAGCTCCCGATGGTGATCCTCCCCTCCGGAAGGGTGCCGGGAAGAGTTCTCCTGGTGCTCCCGATCTTGGAAGCGGCGGCGGCGGCGGAACAGAGATGAGATCGCGAAAAAGAGTTCCCGTCCCGAGGGTTTCGAAGGACGCTCTAAATATATGCCGAAGGGGGGCACCAGACGGGGCTCGGGGGGCCCAGGCGCCCCCCCGGCGCGGCCCAGGGGGGGCGCGCCGCCAGGGTGCCTGGAGCCCTGGTGCCCCCCCCGGCTGTCCTTCGGGCGCAAGGTAGGTTTCGGAACGCTGATTTTTTATATAATTTTTCTGGATTTTTCCTGGTAGTTCTCGTAACGTGAAAACCTGAAATACAAAAACAGCCGAAAACAGAAACTGGCACCGGGGTGCACTGGATTAGTAGGTTAGTCCAAATATGATCAAAAGTGTATGGAAGTGTATGAATATCATAGCAATATCACCCAAAAGTGGCATGGAGCAAGCAGAAATTATAGATACGTTTTGGACGTATCAACATCCCCAAGCTTAATTCCTGCTCATCCTCGAGTAGGTAAATGATAACAAGAATAATTTCTGTGGTGACATGCTATTAACCATATAGGACTTATTATAGTCATATGACAAAAGCTTACTGAGACAATGATTCTATAGTAATTAAGTTGCCTCATGAGAAAATCACAAATGACTGAAAGTTTTACAACATGAAACTGAAGCATCAAAAAGATTTGCAATGAACATGATGTGCAAATATGATAAAGTGATATCTAGCTTGCCCCCTTTAGTGATGCAAAACATAAATGCAGGGGCACCTTCAAGGTTTAAGTGATGACTAGATACAATGATTTCAAAATAAACGATATCACAATCATGCAAAAGACAATGCTACTTTGGGACAATGCACATTACACTCAGAATGACAATCATGCTCTCAGTAGTTGGTGCTTTTAAAGGAAGGTGGAGACTCAACATAAAAGTAAAAGAATGGTTATGTGCTAGAGCTTTTTATTTTGAAAACATGGAAGCAATTTTGTCAATGGTAGTAGTACTTCATATGTGTCATGCATAAGACATCTTATAAGTTGCAAGCCTCATGCATCGAATACCAATAGTGCTTGCACCTTGTCCTAATTAGCTCGAATTTCCATGGGTTATCATTGCATTACATATGTTTCAACCAAGTGTCACAAAGGGGTACCTCTATGCCACCTGTACAAAGGTCCAAGGAGATAAATCGCATTTGATTTCTCGTTTTTGATAGATCTCAACTTGAGGACATCCATACCGGGACAACATAGAAAATAGATGATGGACTCCTCTTTAATGCATAAGCATATTCTCATAAGAGATTGAGGATTAATGTCCAAGCTAAAACTTCCACCATGATACATGGCTTTGGTTGGCGGCCCAATGTTCTTCTCTAACAATATGCATACTCATTCAACCCATGGCAAATCACCCTTACTTCAGACAAGACAAACATGCATAGCAACTCACATGATATTCAACAAAAGTGTGACAGTTGATGGCGTCCCCAGAAACATGGTTACCGCTCAGCAAGCAACTTATAAGAAATAAGATACATAGGCAACATATTGTTTACCACAATAGTTTTTAAGCTACTTTCCCATGAGCTATGTATTGCAAGGTTAGTCTGCTTAGTACAGGTGGAGGTTAGCAAAAGACTGGAAGCGACTAACTAAGAGAGCAATGACGGTCATAATCATGCAGAGCGACAAAGCAATATTGAATCAGGCATGGTAGTTATATCGCTACTCAGAAAAAAAAGATCATCAAGGCTTGATAGACTTTCTTTACAGTCTTAAATATGCGTGAGCATACGCCAAGTCAATCAAAATAAATTCTTGAAGGAAAATATTACTAAACCATACCACATCATCGGCAAACAAATCAAGTTGGTACTCCAATAACACATTGGGAATCCCCCAGCTATTTGAGACTAACCATAAGAAACCTGAACTACTAAGCACCATTATGCACGTAGCATATTTATCATAGACATATTAACCAATGCAACGGAAGCAAACTCTCTTAATTAGATAAGCATGATAATTAAAGAGAGTTCAAGCAACAAACTAAACAAAAGCTCTTTGAAAATATAAGCATGAATACTAAGAGCAGAGCATGATAGTAGCTATTAAAAGACAAAGAACACACACAGCAAAGATAGACATGAAAATTCTATGTTATGTTCTAGGTAGAAGTGGAGTGTGTTTCTCTCCCACATAAAGAAAGCTGAGTTCCGACTCATTATGAAAAACTAAAAAGAAAACTAAAAGCAAGACGCTCCAAGCATAGCATATAACACATGAAGTGATAAAAATATAGCGAAACGAAAGACAAACTGATAATATTGATGGAGAAGGGGATGCACGGGGGCATCCCCAAGCTTAGACGCTTGAGTCTCCTTGAATATTTCTTGGGGGTGCACGGGGGCATCCCCAAGCTTGAGCGCTTGACACTCCTGAATCTTTTTATCATCTTCCCTCGCACACTTGAAAACTCCCTTCATACATAACTCATCATAACCTGATTAGCGAGGTTAGTACCCTTAATAAAATAATTATACCTTGATGGAAATAAATATATTCTTGAATTTCTACTGTTTCTCAAGATTGCCAAAAGGTTTTTGAAAAGAAAAAGCAAGCTCTTGATTTGCAGAATGAAGGAAAGGCAAAACATGACAGAATCTGTGAAAAACAGAACAGCAGGTAGTAATTGATTTGTTCGGCGCACTTCTGCAACTCAAATCAAAAAACTCAGAACAGATGCACGAAAGACAATTATATAGAGAACGCTGTCGAAAAAATTCAGACCAAAAAGATGATCTGGTGATTTTATACAAATTTTTCTATCCAAGGACAGAATCTGTTTCCTGGACAGCACCTCACAACTTTTGAACTTTCTAGCAATCAGAGGCTATACTTGGCACAAATATGAAAAGCAAAGATACAATGATGATGCTACTGAAGTAAACAACATAAAGACACAACAAAAGCAAAATATTTATTCATGTGGGCTGCCTCCCAAAAGCGCTTTCTTTTATGCCTTTAAGCTAGGCATAATGCATAGAGATCAAGTTTTATCAAGAGTAAAAGAATAGCTAGCCCGTACAACGGACTCAAAAGGTAACTTGATCTTCTTTCGAGGGAAGTGTTCCATCCCTTTCTTGAGAGGAAACTGAAATTTTATATTACCCTCTTTCATGTCAATGATAGCACCAACGGTGCATAAAAAGGGACGTCCCAAAATAATTGGACATGAAGGATCACATTCAATATCCATAATAGTAAAATCAACGGGAACATAATTATCATTGACAACGATAAGAACATCGTCGATCCTCCCCAAAGGTGTCTTTATGGAAGAATCAACGAGACGAACACCAAAAGAACAAGCATCATAAGGTTTCAATTTAAGCATATCATATATTCTTTTGGGCATAACAGAGGTACTAGCTCAAACATCACATAATGCATAGCAAGAGAAGTTATTCAATTTAATTTTTATCATAGGATCCCAACCATCTTCTAGCTTTCTAGGTATGGAGGCTTTTACTCTAAGTTTCCCCTCCCTAGCTTTGATGAGAGCATTAGTGATATGCTCCGTGAAGGCAAGGTTAAGCGTGCTAGTGCGGGGGTCTCTAGACATCTTGTGAAGGAAATCAATAACTTCGGTAAGAGTGCAATTATCAAAATCAAGGTCACGAGCATCAAGTAAAGTGGTAGTAGTGTCCTTTAGGTTCACATGTTTGGTAGTTTCAATAGTCATAGCATCACCATTAATAGGTCCAATGGGACCAGGAGTACATTGGGTGCTAAGAGTTTGGATATCCTCAACAACTTTGATAGTAGCAACAATGTGGTGGGTAGGAAGGCTCTTAATTCTATCATCTTCCTCCCTTTCTCTAGCCCATCTCTCTTTAAGTTTAGCCATCATCCTAATATTTTCATTAATTTGCACGTGAATAGCATTTATATGAGTTACTTCCCTCTCCTCAAGAGGAGAAGTTTTAATATTTAGCAATTTTACCTCATTGGCTAAAGGGTCTACCTTAAAAGAAAGATTATCTAGTTTATGTAGTTTTTCTTCTACACTCTTATTAAAGGCTTTTTGGGTAGTGATGAAATCTTTAAGCATAATCTCTAGTTCAGTAGTGGAGTTCTTGGTACTAGGATAAGCATTATTGTTCCCATAAGAATTAGAGGGGAACGGTCTAGGATTACTACCAAAGTTACTCCTATAAGCATTGTTATTAAAATTGTTTCTAGAGATAAAGTTCACATCTACTTGTTCTTGAGCAATCAAAGAATTTAAAGGAACATCACGAGGATCAACAGTAGATTGCTTCGAAAGTAGAGACATGATCAAGTCAACTTTTTCATTTAAGGAGGAAATCTCCTCGACAGAGTTTACCTTCCTACCTGTTGGAGCGCGTTCGGTGTGCCATTGGGAATAGTTGGTCATCATCTCATCGAGAAACTTTGTGGCAGCACCAAGTGTAGTTGACATAAAAGTTCCTCCCGCGGCTGAATCTAACAAGTTCCGCGAGGTAAAGTTCAAGCCTGCATAAAAAGTTTGGATAACCATCCAAGTAGTCAAACCATGAGTAGGGCAGTTCTTGATAAGAGATTTCATACGTTCCCAAGCTTGGGCAACGTGTTCATTATCCAATTGTTTAAAATTCATTATGTTACTTCTAAGTTGGATAATTTTAGCAGGTGGATAGTATTTTCCGATAAAAGCATCTTTGCACTTGTCCCATGAATCTATGCTATTTCTAGGCAAAGACTGAAACCATATTTTAGCTCCTCCTCTCAAGGAGAAAGGAAAAGGCTTAAGATTAACAATATTACCATCTATTTCTTGGTACTTTTGCATATCACAAAGTTCAACAAAGTTGTTTAAGTGTAAAGCAGCATCATCTCCAGCACCGGAGAATTGATCTTTCATGACTAAGTTCAGTAAAGCAGGTTTAATTTCATATGAAGGTGCTGAAGTGGCAGGTGTAGTGATAGGTGTGCTGATAAAGTCATCGTTGTTGTGACTAGTGAAGTCACACAACTTGGTGTTCTCGGTGGAACCCATAGTAGCAAGCAAGCAAGATAACTATTTTTGTGATTTTCGATAAAAAGGTACTAAAGCAAAAACTGAAAGGTAAACTAACAAGACTAAAAAGCAAAGGTAAAAGATAGCATGCAACTCCCCTATCCTGAACAGTGGAGTCCCCGGCAACGGCGCCAGAAAATACTCCTTGATGGGCCTCTAACCCCTCGTTGGTTACCCCAAGTGGAAGGTGTAAGATGCAGTATTGTAGAAGTGTTTTCCCTTAGCAAAGATGCCAAGGATCGAATCCCCAGAGACTCCTAGGTTCAACAAGTAGGTGTCAACTGCTAACGGCGCGGATTAGCAATCAACATGGACCTGCACACAGATACAAATAACTTTGCTCCCAACGAGTACAGAGAGGTTGTCAATCCCTCCGGCCTTGTAGTTCACAAAGGATTAAACGCAAATGATAGTAGTGATAGATAATGTTTGCAATAGTAAATAAAAGCGAAAAGTAAATAGCGGATGTGATCAATGATGGTAATATGGACTGGAGTCTCATGATGTTCACTAGTGATGCCTCTCTCCCAAAAGACGATAAAACAGCTATGTGAGGTAAACGAATTACAGCTGGGCAATTGACACGACCACGAACGCAAACCAATGCTGATTACATTGCAAGAAAGGTTGAGGTTCAAAGCATGGGTGGTACGCCAAAGTAAGTAGACCAAAATCCATCAATATCTACTACTAATCATCCACCTTGAGATATCTATCCAGAACATCTCGCTGGTATTAAGTTGCGAGTCCCACCCATAGTGTAAACTCAATGCAACAGACAACTGCATTAAAAGAACTTTGCGTAAAGTAAACAATCCTTGCACCCGCGGGCACAAGCACCGTTGTTTTCCCCCTTGTGGCAACAACACATCCCCTAGACTCATGTTTCTGTCACTCAAGCTAGTCATCGAGGGGCATGAACCCACAATCGAGCATAACGTTCCCTCTTGGAGTCACTACGTATTACTTGGCCAAAGCAATAAATAACACCGGAGAACATGCAAGAATTACTTATGAACATAAATATAAAAGAGGTAGATCAAATATATTACTCAAGATCAATCTGAACATAATCCCATAATCCATCGGATCCCAGCAAACTCATCATAGCAACAGCATAAGGATTACATATGTGCCTCGATCATGTAGGGCAGCTCACGAGGACTAATTAGTGAAGCACAAGAACGGGAGGAGAACATCACATAGCTACTGGTCATGGACTCATGGTCCAAGGGAGACTACTCACAACTTATCCGGGAGGCGTCCATGGTGGTGGAGAAGCTCCCGATGGTGATCCTCCCCTCCGGCAGGGTGCCGGGAAGAGTTCTCCTGGTGCTCCCGATCTTGGAAGCGGCGGCGGCGGCGGAACAGAGATGAGATCGCGAAAAAGAGTTCCCGTCCCGAGGGTTTTGAAGGACGCTCTAAATATATGCCGAAGGGGGGCACCAGACGGGGCTCGGGGGGCCCAGGCGCCCCCCCGGCGCGGCCCAGGGGGGCGCGCCGCCAGGGCGCCTGGAGCCCTGGTGCCCCCCCCCCCCGGCTGTCCTTCGGGCGCAAGGTAGGTTTCGGAACGCTGATTTTTTATATAATTTTTCTGGATTTTTCCTGGCAGTTCTCGTAACGTGAAAACCTGAAATACAAAAATAGCCGAAAACAGAAACTGGCACCGGGGTGCACTGGATTAGTAGGTTAGTCCAAATATGATCAAAAGTGTATGGAAGTGTATGAATATCATAGAAATATCACCCAAAAGTGGCATGGAGCAAGCAGAAATTATAGATACGTTTTGGACGTATCAGGGGGAAAGGCGCTCCTATTCCTATGTTGGATTCCGAGCCCGCCACACGCCTGGAGGACGTGCGTCTTATTGTCGCTCGGACTCGCCTTCTTGACAGTTTGCGAGCGGCAGGTAAAGATATGCTTGAACAAACCCCAGTGCGGCCGGCAACCGAGGAAGTTCTCACACATGGAAACGAACACGGAAAGGAAAGCGATGGAATTGGGCGTGAAGTGATGCAACTGGGCGCCGAAGAAAACCAAGAAAGCACGAAAAAAGGGTTGCGGAGGCATAGAGAAACCTCGGTCGACGTGGGTCGCGAGGAGGACGCACTCGCCCTCCCGCGGTCGGGGCTCGAGTTCGCCCTCCGGCACCCGCCAGGAGCCGAGGGCAATCAGTCCCTCCTCCTCCAGCTCCTCCAGATCCTCCGCCACGACGGTGGACCGGATCCAATCCCCCTGGATCCAACCTGCAGGGAGTCCAGACCTCGACGACGATTCGCTCCGGCCGGACCGCCTCCCCTTCCCCATCGCCGCGTTCTTCGAACGCTCCATCGCCGCGGTCTTGTCCTTGCCCATGGCACGCGCGCAGGCGGTCGCTGTGGAGAGAGGCAAGAAGGAGCAGAGGCACGGCAAAGAAGCGGAGGCAGAAGAAGAAGGATTGGGTGCATAGTGCCCCCGCTACGGGCTCGGCGCGCACTTATAGCACCCCGGTCGAGTGGCTGACCGGTGGCCCTGAGCGATCTTATCAAATCCCGCAACAGGCACGGACGCGATACGTGGCGAAAAAGATGGCGCGAGGATCGAGGCATCTCAAGCATATCCCTCCGATTGCTGCGGCACGTCCCGCCCCGCGCACTTCCCCAAATTTCGAAACCCCGCGGGATCCGGCGACCAAAGAGCAACCAACCCCGCCGAAAACTGCACACGCCAATGGCACCCGACGCCTAGCGCAAAGTTCAGTCGACGGAAGAAGCGACCAACACACTCGACGGTTCCAGAATCAATCAAGGCGACCAAGACAAGACTGAGGAAGGCAGCCTAGTCCGCGAGCTCAGAAACAGACTACCCCAGGGACGTCGAGCCAGAACCGGAGCTTTCCTCGGCACTCTCTTGCTCAAGCCTCAATCCATTCGGGGGTACTAACGAGGTTACAGACCTAGGGTAGGGTCACAGGCCCGACCAAGGTACCCCACCCAAGGTCACTACCCTAGAAGATCAAAAGACAAAACTTATGATGACAAAGACAGTCGACTGGGACGGACCAAGAGGGCACCCCACTCGACTGGACATCACCTGCAAGACGACTCAACTCCACTCGACCAACCCAAGGCACTCGACCCCCGAAGGTCAAGGATCCCTTAGGACACCAACGGTCTGGTATTTACTCGCCATAGTAAATATCTTAATTACTCTTTACTGCGGGCGTTATCAGTAACACCTGCCTTAATGTACATTGAACCCTTGGTAACGTGGAGCATGGCTGGGGTCCTGGCACACTATATAAGCCACCCCCTCCTCCAGTTCAGGGGTTCGCACCTTTGTAACTCACATATACACATACCAGTCGACCGCCTTCGGGCACCGAGACTTAGGGCTGTTACTTCCTCCGAGAAGGGCCTGAACTCGTAAAACACCTTGTGTACAACTCCACCATAGCTAGGGCCTTGCCTCTCCATTCGTACCCCATACTCGTACTGTTAGACTTAGAACCACGACACCAGTCGGTCCCTTGTATCCACTAACACTAGTAGAAAAAGGGTCTAATGTGAAGCACATTAGTCCCGGTTTGTAACAGAACCGACACTAATGTGAACATTAGTGCCGGTTCCAACGGCTAGGAGGGCAGAGATCATTAGTACCGGTTCGTGGGCAACCTCTAATACCGGTTCATGCCACGAACCGGTACTAATGATGTTGTGTCAGGCTGTTGTCAGGCTAGGCACCTTTAGTACCGGTTCATGGCATGAACCGGTACTACAGTATCTTAGTATGCTGATTTTTAGTCCCACCTCGCGAAGAGAGAGGCACTAGGAGCGGTTTATAAGCCTTGAGTGCATAGACAATGTGGGAGAGGCGCAATGTTCACCTGCACATTGCTTAGCTTCAAACCTTGAGGAATAGTGTAGACTGCACGGAGCTATGTGCAGTGCTTTGTACACTCTTTTGAAAGGCTTGAAGCTAATTAACGAGCATTGAGCCTTTTTTAACTTATTTGAACTCCAGACTTTTTGTGTGTTCAAAATGCACCATTGAAATCCACATCATCAATTATCAGCCCTTTCTGAATTCATTTGGTATTTTTCATTCATTTAATGATTTGTTTTGAGAGAGCTAAATGACCGTGAAATTGAAAAACACTATAAATTGAACTCTGAAAAGGTTGAAACTTGGCATGGTATCATCATTTCACCCACATGGCATGTGCAAAAAAGTAGAGAGGGTCACGGCAAAAACTGGATGCACTTCATGTACAAAATGGACAATCTCTTTCGAAGTATCAGGGTTTAGGACGAAAACTCATATGATACAAAGGCATTGCATTTTTTTGAACTCCAGACTTTTTGTGTGTTCAAAATGCACCATTCAAATCCACATCATCAATTATTAGCCCTTTCTGAATTCATTTGGTATTTATTTTTTATTCATTTACTGATTTGTTTTGAGAGAGTTAAATGACCGTGAAATTGAAAAGCACTACAAATTGAACTCTGAAAAGGTTGAAACTTGGCATGGTATCATCATTTCACCCACATGGCATGTG
>LR738715.1:799868912-799889559 GCA_902687465.1 Secale cereale
ATGACCGTGAAATTGAAAAGCACTACAAATTGAAGTCTGAAAAGGTTGAAACTTGGCATGGTATCATCCTTTCACCCACATGGTATGTGCAAAAAAGTAGATAGGGTCACGGCAAAAATTGGATGCACTTCGTGTACAAAATGGACAATCTCTTTCGAGGTATCAGGGTTTAGAACGAAAACTCATATGTTACAAAGGCATTGCATTTTTTTGAACTCCATAGTTTTCGTGTGTTCAAAATGCACCATTCAAATCCACATCATCAATTATTAGCCCTTTCTGAATTCATTTAGTATTTTTCATTCATTTACTGATTTGTTTTGAGAGAGCTAAATGACCGTGAAATTGAAAAGCACTACAAATTGAAGTCTGAAAAGGTTGAAACTTGGTGTGGTATCATCATTTCACCCACATGGCATGTGCAAAAAAGTAGAGAGGGTCACGACAAAAACTGGATGCACTTCTGATACGTCCAAAACGTATCTATAATTTCTGCTTGCTCCATGCTTCTTTTGTGTGATATTGCTATGATATTGATGCACTTCCATACACTTTTCATCATATTTGGACTAACCTATTAACTCAGTGCACCACAGTGCCAGTTCCTATTTTCTGCTGTTTTTCTATTTCAGGTTTCCCCCATATTAAAAGTGCTCCAAAAATTCCAGGAAAAATACAGGAAAAATCAGCGTACAGGAAGCTTCGCGAAGAACCAAAGATGGGCCAGAGGGGAGCCAGGGGAGGCCGAGGCGGCCACCTGGAGTGGCTCCACCCCTGGCCGCGCCAGGGGGGCGCCTGGGGCCCTTGCTCCGCCTCTGGCTACCCCGCTTCGCCTATATATCCCTCTCGTCCCGAAACCCTCGAGGACATAACCCTTTTTCGCGATCTCGCCTCTGTTCCGCCGCCGCAGCGCTTCCAAGATCGGGAGCATCAGGAGAACTCTTCCCGGCACCCTGCCGGAGGGGAGAACCACCAGCGGGAGCTTCTCCACCACCATGGATGCTTCCTGGATGAGTCGTGAGTAGTCCATGGTGGGCGCCTGGGGCCCCTGCTCCGCCTCCACCACCATGGTCCAAGGTGGACTACTCACGACTCATCCAGGAAGCGTCCATGGTGGTGGAGAAGCTCCCGGTGGTGGTTCTCCCCTCCGGCAGGGTGCCGGGAAGAGTTCTCCTGATGCTCCCGATCTTGGAAGCGCGGCGGCGGCGGAACAGAGGCAAGATCGCGAAAAAGGGTTCCGTCCTCGAGGGTTTCAGGACGCGAGGAATATATATGCGAAGGGGGGTCACCAGAGGCGGAGAGGGGGCCCAGGCGCCCCCCTGGCGCGGCCAGGGGTGGGGCCGCGCCAGGTGGCCGCCTGGGCCACCCCTGGCTCCCCTCTGGCCCCGCTTTGGTGATTCTCGAAGCTTCCTGTACGCTGATTTTTCCTTTATTTTTCCCGGAAATTTTAGAGCACTTTTAATATGGGGGAAACCTGAAATAGAAAAACAGCAGAAAACAGGAACTGGCAATGTGGTGCACTAAGTTAATAGGTTAGTCCAAATATGATCAAAAGTGTATGGAAGTGCATAAATATCATAGCAATATCACACAAAAGAAGCATGGAGCAAGCATAAATTATAGATACGTTTTGGACGTATCAACATCCCCAAGCTTAATTCCTGCTCGTGCTCGAGTAGGTAAATGATAACAAGCATAATTTCTGTGGTGAGATGCTACCAACCATATAAGAACTTTTTAAGTAAAGCAATCAAGGCATGTAATTCAATTCAAGTCATAACAAGCAAGAGTCTATATTAGCATTGTAACAAGCAACATAAGAACATAAAGGTGCAAGAGCTCTCGCGGTCCGTGACTCGAATGTCTCCAAATGGTGTTTGCGTGCAAGAAAGGGGATAGGGATATACGAGAGAGTAAAACATAGTTTTTATATTGTTGAGAACTTAATCTACTAAAGTTTCACACTTGGTCTTCTTTTGAATCTTATCTTGACTCATCCCCAGACCGGCAGCCAGGTACAAGTCAAAATGATCCACTCCCTTTCGATATTTTGAGCACTCATGCAATGGATGAGCGTAAGCAAGAAAGTCGACACTTAGGATGGCAAAGAGAGAAAAATGATGAAGGGGGAAGACAAAAAAGGTGTGAAAGGCTCACATCAATGAGGACAATCATAGGCGAGAGAAAGCCAAATGATAGATATGATGTGAGGAGTAGGGATTGCCATGCAACGGATGCACATATGAGCTAAGGTAAGCTCTCCAATGGAACTAGTGGGGGTGCATCCAACTTGCTTGCTCAAGAAGACCTAGAGCTCTTTTGAGGAGGCTCATCATTGGAATATACAAGCCAAGTTCTATAGTGTGAAGGTCCCCTCATAGCTATATGCATGAATGATAATCTCTATGGAGTACAAGGTATAAGATGGAGTACGAGTGTGGATCTCTCAAAAGGAATAGTAGTGTGCCCCCTTCTCTCTCTTTTTTCTTTTTTTCTTCTTTTTTCTATTTTTTTATTTTTTGTGGCCTCAATGGCTCTTTCTATTTAACTCTCATTTGTCCTCTTTGGGATCTTTTGATTTTGTCCTCTTTGGGATCTTTTGATTTTGTCCTCTTTGGGATCTTTTCCTCACTTTAGGGGCAACACTCTATTTATTACAAGAAGTATAGAAGATCTTTCACACTTTACAAAAGTACTCAACATAAAGAAAATGAAACTATCATGATGTATGCAAATGTATGCCTCTGCCAGTGTAGCAGGATGTGCAATGATACTAGCGCGTCATGTAGCAATGATTAGGGCAAGGCCCAACTAGCATGCGGCTCATCGATCAAGCAAAAATCATGTATGACATGAAGATCAAGTCATGAGAACATGGATGTTGCATGGCAATGTATCTCGGAAAGGCTATGGAAATGCCTTGATAGGTAGGTATGGTGGCTGTTTTTAGGAAGGATATAATGAGGCTTATGATGACAGAGCGTATCGTGCCAAGGATTTGGATGCACCGGCGAAGTATGCGCCAACTCTCGAGGTGAGAAAGGGCAATGCACGGTACCGAAGAGGCTAGAAAAATATGGCTAGGTGGAAGTGTCAACTTTCGAATACTCGCATTAGTCCGAAGAACTCATGCACTTATTATCGGTAACTCTCAATCTAATTAGGAGGTTCACAAAGAGACAAGTACCCCGAGGAGGAGTGTATGGGGGTTTGGTTATCCTTGCGCATCCTCGACTCATGGTACGTGAGTGCACTCTAATATTCGATCCCTCCAAAGATTAGTGATCCATTTAGTAACTAAAGTTCTCAACTATTTTGTAGGTTTTCGAAAATAAACACGGATTGCCCAAAGTACGACATCTATCACTAATAGGCTAAAGCTCTTGACAAAAAAGTTCAGACATTACTCATGGCAATACCTCAAAACTATTGCAAGTTACTACTAAAATTAAATAGCAACCTCAATTACCTACTTTAAGTTAAGACACACAACTCAGTGCAACAGGCAAACTCTCTTAACAAGATAAACATGGAAACTCAAGAGAGTTCAGCAACCAACTAAACAAAAGCTCTTTAAAAAGAAAAGCATGAAAACTAAGAGCTAAACATGACAACAGCTATGGAAAGACAAAGAACACACACAGCAAAGATAAGCATGAAAATCCTATGTTGTGTTCTAGGTTGAAGTGGAGCGTGTTTCTCTCCCACACAAAGAAAGCTGGGTTCTAACTTGTTATGAACAGCAAGCAAAGCTAAAGAAAACTAAAAAGGAAACTAAGAGCAAGATGCTCCAAGCATAGCACATAACGCATGAAGTGATTAAAATATAGTGGAACGAAAGACGAAATGATAATTGTTGATGGAGAAGGGGATGCATGGGGGCATCCCCAAGCTTAGACGCTTGAGTCTTCTTGAATATTTCTTGTGGGTGCACGGGGGCATCCCCAAGCTTGAGCGTTTGACCCTCCTGAATCTTTTTTATCATCTTCCCTCGCACACTTGAAAACTCCCTTCATACATAACTCATCATAATCTGATTAGCGAGGTTAGTACCCACAATAAAATAACTTTTCCCTGCTGGAAATAAAGATAATCTTGAAGAGCTACTGTTTCTCAAGATTGCCAAAAGGTTTTTGCAAAGAAAAAGCAAGCTCAAGGTTTGCAAAACGAAGAAAAGGCAAAACAGGACAGAATCTGTAAAAAACACACCAGCAGGTAGTAAATAATTTTTTCGGGGCACTTCTGCAACTCAAATAAAAAAACTCAGAACAGACGCCCGAAATCCAATTGTATAGAGCACGCTGTCAAAACAATTCAGATCAAAAATATGATCTGGTGATTTTATTCAAATTTTTCTGTCCAAGGACAGAATCTGTTTCCTGGACAGCACGTCACAACTTTTGAACTTTCTTGCAATCGGAGGCTAAACTTGGCACAAAGCTAAAAAGAAAAGATACAATGATGATGCTACTGTAGTAACAAACATCAAGACACAACAAAAGCAAAATAAAACCTAATTCGTTGTGGGCTGCCTCCCAAAAGCGCTTTCTTTTATGCCTTTAAGCTAGGCATGATGCAAAAAGGAGAAGATCAAGTTTTATCAAGAGTAAGAGAATAGCTAGCCCGTATAACGGACTCAAAAGGCAACTTAATCTTCTTTCTAGGGAAGTGTTCCATTCCTTTCTTGAAAGGGAATTGGAATTTTATATTCCCCTCTTTCATGTCAATGATAGCACCAACGGTGCGAAGGAAAGGACGTCCCAAAATAATTGGACACGAAGGTTCACATTCAATATCCATAATAGTAAAATCAACGGGAACATAATTGTCATTGACAATGATAAGAACATCGTCGATCTTCCACAAAGGTTTCTTTATGGAAGAATCAACAAGACGAACACCAAAAGAACAAGGATCAAAAGGTTTCAATTCAAGCATATCATATATTCTTTTGGGCATAACGGAGGTACTAGCTCCAACATCACATAAAGCATAGCAAGAGAAGTTATTCAACTTAATTTTAATCATAGGATCCCAACCATCTTCTAGCTTTCTAGGTATGGAGGCTTCTACCCTAAGCTTCTCCTCCCTAGCTTTGATAAGAGCATTAGTGATATGCTCCGTAAAGGCAAGATTAAGTGTGCTAGTGTGGGGATCTCTAGACATCTTGTGAAGAAAACCAATAACTTCAGAAAGGGTGCAATTATCAAAATCAAGGTCACTACTATCAAGTAAAGTGGTAGTGGTGTCCTTTAGGCTCACTTGTTTGGTAGCTTCTATGGTTATAGGAGTTTCTTCTTCTACGGTTGAGGTCATAGCATCACCATTAATAGGTCCAATGGGACTAGGAGTGCATTGGGTGCTAAGAGTTTGGATATCCTCAACAACTTGGATAGGAGCAACAGTGTGGTGGGTAGGAAGGCTCTTAATTCTATCTTCTTCCTTCTTTTCTCTAGCCCATCTCTCTTTAAGTTTAGCCATCATCCTAATGTTTTCATTAATTGGCACTTGAATAGCATTCATAGGAGTGGTCTTCCTCTCCTCAAGAGGAGAAGTTCTAATTTTAAGCAACTCTACCTCATGGGCTAAATTGTCTACCTTCGAAGAGAGATTATCTAGTTTGTCTAGTTTTTCTTCTACACTCTTATTGAAGGCCTTTTGGGTAGTGATGAAGTCTTTAAGCATAATCTCTAGTTCAGAAGTGGAGTTCTTGGTGCTAGGATAAGCATTGCTGTTCCCATAGGAATTAGAGGGGAACGGTCTAGGGTTGCTACCAAAATTACTCCTATAAGCATTGTTATTGAAATTGTTTCTAGAGATAAAGTTCACATCTACTTGATCTTGAGCAATCAAAGAATTTAAAGGAACATCATGAGGATCAATAGAAGATTGCTTGGAAAGTAGAGACATGATCAAGTCAACTTTTTCATTTAGGGAGGAAATCTCCTCGACAGAGTTTACCTTCCTACCTGTTGGAGAGCGTTCGGTGTGCCATTGGGAATAATTGGTCATCATCTCATCGAGAAGCCTCGTGGCAGCACCAAGTGTAGTTGACATAAAGGTTCCTCCCGCAGCCGAATCTAACAAGTTCCGCGAGGTAAAATTCAAGCCTGCATAAAAAGTTTGGATAACCATCCAAGTAGTCAAACCATGAGTAGGGCAGTTCTTGACAAGAGATTTCATGCGTTCCCAAGCTTGGGCAACATGTTCATTATCCAATTGTTTAAAATTCATTATGTTACTCCTTAGTTGGATAATTTTAGCAGGGGGATAGTACTTCCCAATAAAGGCATCCTTTCACTTGTCCCAAGAATCTATGCTATTCCTAGGCAAGGATTGAAACCAGATTTTAGCTCCTCCTCTCAAGGAGAAAGGAAAAAGCTTAAGCTTAACAATATCACCATCTACTTCTTTGTACTTTTGCATATCACAGAGCTTAACAAAATTATTTAAGTACAAAGCAGCATCATCTCCAGCACCGGATAATTGATCTTTCATAACTAGGTTCAGCAAAGCAGGTTTAATCTCATAAGAAGGTGCTGAAGTGGCAGGTGTAGCAATAGGCGTGCAGATAAAGTCACTGTTGTTATGACTAGTGAAGTCACACAACTTGGTGTTCTCGGTGGAACCCATAGCAGCAGCAAGCAAGATAACTATTTTTGTGATTTTTGATAAAGGACAATAAAGCAAAAACTGAAAGGTAAACTAACAAGACTAAAAAGCAAAGATAAAAGATAGCGTGCAACTCCCCTATCTTGAAGAGTGGAGTCCCCGGCAACGGCGCCAGAAACTTTGCTTGATGGCTTCTCGCCCCTCGTTGGTTACCCCAAGTGGAAGGTTTGAGATGTAGCATAGCAGCAAGTTTCCCTTGGCAAAGATACCAAGGATCGAATCCCGTGAGACTCCGAGGGTCGACAAGAAGGTGTCAACGGCGCCAGAAACTTAGCGGTTGACAGGACCTGCACACAGATACAAATAACTTTGCTCCCAACGAGTACAGAGAGGTTGTCAATCCCTCCGGCCTTGTCGTTTGTACTCGTTGGGAGTTTCTGGCGCCGTTGACACCTACTTGTCGACCCTCGGAGTCTCACGGGATTCGATCCTTGGTATCTTTGCCAAGGGAAATTTGCCGCTACGCTACATCTCAACCTTCCACTTGGGGTAACCAACGAGGG
Organism: Secale cereale; assembly: GCA_902687465.1. NCBI lineage: Eukaryota > Viridiplantae > Streptophyta > Magnoliopsida > Poales > Poaceae > Secale > Secale cereale. The sequence continues at coordinate 799,876,088 of LR738715.1, forward strand.
GCGAGAAGCCATCAAGAAAGTTTCTGGCGCCGTTGCCGGGGACTCCACTCTTCAAGATAGGGGAGTTGCACGCTATCTTTTATCTTTGCTTTTTAGTCTTGTTAGTTTACCTTTCAGTTTTTGCTTTAGTGTCCCTTACCAAAAATCACAAAAATAGTTATCTTGCTTGCTGCTGCTATGGGTTCCACCGAGAACACCAAGTTGTGTGACTTCACTAGTCATAACAACAGTGACTTTATCTGCACGCCTATTGCTACACCTGCCACTTCAGTACCTTCTTATGAGATTAAACCTGCTTTGCTGAACCTAGTTATGAAAGATCAATTATCCGGTGCTGGAGATGATGCTGCTTTGCACTTAAATAATTTTGTTGAGCTCTGTGATATGCAAAAGTTCAAAGAAGTAGATGGTGATATTGTTAAGCTTAAGCTTTTTCTTTTCTCCTTGAGAGGAGGAGCTAAAATCTGGTTTCAATCCTTGCCTAGGAATAGTATAGATTCTTGGGACAAGTGCAAGGATGCCTTTATTGGGAAGTACTATCCCCCTGCTAAAATTATCCAATTAAGGAGTAACATAATGAATTTTAAACAATTGGATAATGAACACGTTGCCCAAGCTTGGGAACGCATGAAATCTCTTGTCAAGAACTGCCCTACTCATGGTTTGACTACTTGGATGGTTATCCAAACTTTTTATGCAGGCTTGAACTTTACCTCGCGGAACTTGTTAGATTCGGCCGCGGGAGGAACCTTTATGTCAACTACACTTGGTGCTGCCACGAGGCTTCTCGACGAGATGATGACCAATTATTCCCAATGGCACACCGAACGCTCTCCAACAGGTAGGAAGGTAAACTCTGTCGAGGAGATTTCCTCCCTAAATGAAAAAGTTGACTTGATCATGTCTCTACTTTCCAAGCAATCTTCTATTGATCCTCATGATGTTCCTTTAAATTCTTTGATTGCTCAAGATCAAGTAGATGTGAACTTTATCTCTAGAAACAATTTCAATAACAATGCTTATAGGAGTAATTTTGGTAGCAACCCTAGACCGTTCCCCTCTAATTCCTATGGGAACAACAATGCTTATCCTAGCACCAAGAACTCCACTTCTGAACTAGAGATTATGCTTAAAGACTTCATCACTACCCAAAAGGCCTTCAATAAGAGTGTAGAAGAAAAACTAGACAAACTAGATAATCTCTCTTCGAAGGTAGACAATTTAGCCCATGAGGTAGAGTTGCTTAAAATTAGAACTTCTCCTCTTGAGGAGAGGAAGACCACTCCTATGAATGCTATTCAAGTGCAAATTAATGAAAACATTAGGATGCTGGCTAAACTTAAAGAGAGATGGGCTAGAGAAAAGAAGGAAGAAGATAGAATTAAGAGCCTTCCTACCCACCACACTGTTGCTCCTATCCAAGTTGTTGAGGATATCCAAACTCTTAGCACCCAATGCACTCCTAGTCCCATTGGACCTATTAATGGTGATGCTATGACCTCAACCGTAGAAGAAGAAACTCCTATAACCATAGAAGCTACCAAACAAGTGAGCCTAAAGGACACCACTACCACTTTACTTGATAGTAGTGACCTTGATTTTGATAATTGCACCCTTTCTGAAGTTATTGGTTTTCTTCACAAGATGTCTAGAGATCCCCACACTAGCACACTTAATCTTGCCTTCACGGAGCATATCACTAATGCTCTCATCAAAGCTAGGGAGGAGAAGCTTAGGGTAGAAGCCTCCATACCTAGAAATCTAGAAGATGGTTGGGATCCTATGATTAAAATTAAGTTGAATAACTTTTCTTGCTATGCTTTATGTGATGTTGGAGCTGGTTCCTCCGTTATGCCCAAAAGAATGTATGATATGTTTGAATTGAAACCTTTTGATCCTTGTTCTTTTGGTGTTCGTCTTGTTGATTCTTCCGTAAAGAAACCTTTGGGGAAGATTGAAGATGTTCTTATCATTGTCAATAACAATTATGTTCCCGTTGATTTTACTATTATGGATATTGAACGTGAACCTTCTTGTCCAATTATTTTGGGACGTCCTTTTCTTCGCACCGATTGGTGCTATCATTGACATGAAAGAGGGGAATATAAAATTCCAATTCCCTCTCAAGAAAGGGATGGAACACTTCCCTAGAAAGAAGATTAAGTTTCCTTTTGAGTCCGTTACACGGGCTAGCTATTCTCTTACTCTTGATAAAACTTGATCTTCTCTCTTTGCATCATGCCTAGCTTAAAGGCATAAAAGAAAGCGCTTTTGGGAGGCAGCCCACAACGAATTAGGTTTTATTTTGCTTTTTTTGTGTCTTGATGTTTGTTACTACAGTAGCATCATCATTGTATCTTTTCTTTTCAGCTTTGTGCCAAGTTTAGCCTCCGATTGCAAGAAAGTTCAAAAATTGTGACGTGCTGTCCAGAAAACAGATTCTGTGCTTGGACAGAAAAATTCGAATAAAATCACCAGATCATCTTTTTAATCTGAATTTTTTTGACAGCGTGCTCTATACAATTGGCTTTCGAGCTTCTGTTCTGAGTTTTTTGATTTGAGTTGCAGAAGTGCCCTGAAAAAATTATTTACTACCTGCTGGTCTGTTTTTCACAGATTCTGTCCTGTTTTGCCTTTTCTTCGTTTTGCAAACCTTGAGCTTGCTTTTTCTTTGCAAAAACCTTTTGGCAATCTTGAGAAACAGTAGCTCTTCAAGATTATCTTTATTTCCAGTAGGGAAAAAATTAGTTTATTGTGGGTATTAACCTCGCTAATCAGATTATGATGAGTTATGTATGAAGGGAGTTTTCAAGTGTGCGAGGGAAGATGATAAAAGAAGATTCTGGAGGGTCAAACGCTCAAGCTTGGGGATGCCCCCGTGCACCCCCAAGAAATATTCAAGAAGACTCAAGCGTCTAAGCTTGGGGATGCCCCCATGCATCCCCTTCTCCATCAACAATTATCAGTTCGTCTTTCGTTCCACTATAATTTTATCACTTCATGCGTTATGTGCTATGCTTGGAGCGTCTTGCTCTTAGTTTCTTTTTTAGTTTTCTTTAGCTTTGCTTGCTGTTCATAACAAGTTAGAACCCAGCTTTCTTTGTGTGGGAGAGAAACACGCTCCACTTCAACCTAGAACACAACATAGGATTTTCATGCTTATCTTTGTTGTGTGTGTTCTTTGTCTTTCCATAGCTGCTGTCATGTTTAGCTCTTAGTTTTCATGCTTTTCTTTTTAAAGAGCTTTTGTTTAGTTGGTTGCTGAACTCTCTTGAGTTTTCATGTTTATCTTGTTAAGAGAGTTTGCCTGTTGCACTGAGTTGTGTGTCTTAATTTAAAGTAGGTAATTGAGGTTGCTATTTAATTTTAGTAGTAACTTGCAATAGTTTTGAGGTATTGCCATGAGTAATGTCTGAACTTTTGTTGTCAAGAGCTTTAGCCTATTAGTGATAGATGTCGTATTTTGGGCAATCCGTGTTTATTTTCAAAAACCTACAAAATAGTTGAGAACTTTAGCTACTAGATGGATCACTAATCTTTGGGGGGATCAAATATTAGAGTACACTCACGTACCATGAGTCGAGGATGCGCAAGGATAACCAAACCCCCATACACTCCTCCTCGGGGTACTTGTCTCTTTGTGAACCTCCTAATTAGATTGAGAGTTACCGATAATAAGTGCATGAGTTCTTCGGACTAATGTGAGTATTCGAAAGTTGACACTTCCACCTAGCCATATTTTTCTAGCCTCTTCGGTACCGTGCATTGCCCTTTCTCACCTCGAGAGTTGGCGCATACTTCGACGGTGCATCCAAATCCTTGACACGATACGCTCTGTCATCATAAGCCTCATTATATCCTTCCTCAAAACAGCCACCATACCTACCTATCAAGGCATTTCCATAGCCTTTCCGAGATACATTGCCATGCAACATCCATCTTCTCATGACTTGATCTTCATGTCATACATGCTTTTGCTTGATCGATGAGCCGCATGCTAGTTGGGCCTTGCCCTAATCATTGCTACATGACGCGCTAGTATCATTGCATATCCTGCTACACCGGCAGAGGCATACATTTGCATACATCATGATAGTTTCATTTTCTTTATGTTGAGTACTTTTGTAAAGTGTGAAAGATCTTCTATACTTCTCGTAATACATAGAGTGTTGCCCCTAAAGTTAGGAAAAGATCCCAAAGAGGACAAAATCAAAAGATCCCAAAGAGGACAAATGAGAGTTACATAGAAAGAGCCATTGAGGCCACAAAAAAATTAAAAAGAAATAGAAAAAAGAGAAAAAGAAATAAAAAGAGAGAAGGGGGCACACTACTAGTCCTTTTGAGAGATCCAAACTCGTACTTCATCTTATACCTTGTACTCCATAGAGACAATCATTCATGCATATAGCTATGTGGGGACCTTCACACTATAGAACTTGGCTTGTATATTCCAATGATGAGCCTCCTCAAAAGAGCTCTAGGTCTTCTTGAGCGAGCAAGTTGGATGCACCCCCACTAGTTCCATTGGAGAGCTTACCTTAGCTCATATGTGCATCCGTTGCATGGCAATCCCTACTCCTCACATCATATCTATCATTTGGCTTTCTCTCGCCTATGATTGTCCTCATTGATGTGAGCCTTTCACACCTTTTTTGTCTTCCCCCTTCATCATTTTTCTCTCTTTGCCATCCTAAGTGTCAACTTTCTTGCTTACGCTCATCCATTGCATGAGTGCTCAAAATATCGAAAGGGAGTGGATCATTTTGACTTGTACCTGGCTAGTGGTCTGGGGATGAGTCAAGATAAGATTCCAAAGAAGACCAAGTGTGAAACTTTAGTAGATTAAGTTCTCAACAATACAAAAACTATGTTTTACTCTCCCGTATATCCCTATCCCCTTTCTTGCACGCAAACACCATTTGGAGACATTCGAGTCACGGACAGCGAGAGCTCTTGCACCTTTATGTTCTTATGTTGCTTGTTACAATGCTAATATAGACTCTTGCTTGTTATGACTTGAATTGAATTACATGCCTTGATTGCTTTACTTAAAAAGTTCTTATATGGTTGGTAGCATCTCACCACAGTAATTATGCTTGTTATCATTTACCTACTCGAGGACGAGCATGAATTAAGCTTGGGGATGTTGATACGTCCAAAACGTATCTATAAATTATGCTTGCTCCACGTACCTATTAACTCAGTGCACCACAGTGCCAGTTCCTGTTTTCTGCTGTTTTTATATTTCAAGTTTCCCCCGTATTAAAAGTGCTCCAAAAATTCCAGGAAAAATACAGGAAAAATCAGCGTACAGGAAGCTTCGCGAAGAACCAAAGATGGGCCGGAGGGGAGCCAGGGGAGGCCCAGGCGGCCACCTGGCGCGGCCCCACCCCTGGCCGCGCCAGGGGGGCACCTGGGGCCCCTGCTCCGCCTCTTGCTGTCTCCCTTCGCCTATATATCCCTCTCGTCCCGAAACCCTCGAGGACAGAACCCTTTTTCGCGATCTCACCTCTGTTCCGCCGCCGCAGCGCTTCCAACATCGGGAGCATCAGGAGAACTCTTCCCGGCACCCTGCCGAAGGGGAGAACCACCACCGGGAGCTTCTCCACCACCATGGACGCTTCCCGGATGAGTCGTGAGTAGTCCACCTTGGACCATGGGTCCATGATCAGTAGCTATGTGATGTTCTCCTCCCCTCTTTGCTCTTCATGGTTTAGACCTCGTGAGCTGGCATACATGATCGAGGCACATATGTAATCTTTCTGCTATTGCTTTGCTGATTTTGCTGGGATCTGATGGATTATGAGACTATGTTCAGATTATGTTTGAGTAATATATTTGATTCACCTCTTTTATATCTTTGTTCTTGAGTAATTCTTGCATGTTCTCCGTTGCTGTTTATTGCTTTGGCCAAGTAGTAGGTAGTAACTCCAAGAGGGAGCGTTATGCTTGATTGTGGGTTCATGCCCCCTGATGACTAGCTTGAGTGACAGAAACATGAGTCTAGGGGATGTGTTGTTGCCACAAGGGAGAAAACAACGGTGCTTGTACTTGCGGGTGCAAGGATTGTTTACTTTACGCAAAGTTCTTTTAATGCAGTTGTCTGTTGCTTTGAGTTTACACTTTGGGTGGGATTCGCAACTTAATACCAGCGAGATGTTCTGGATAGATATCTCAAGGTGGATGATTAGTAGTAGATGCAGATGGATTTCGGTCTACTTGCCTTGGCGTACCGCCCATGCTTTTGAGCCTCTACCTTTCTTTGCAGCATAGTTAGCATTGGTTTGCGCACATAATCCTGTCAATTGCCTAGCTGTAATTTGTTTACCTCGCTTTGCTGTTTTATCATCTTTTGGGAGAGAGACATCACTAGTGAACATCATGGGACCCCGGTCCATATTACCACCGCTGATCACACCTTCTATTTACTTTCTGTTTTTATTTACTAGTTGCAGTCATAGCTATCATTATTATCTCTTGTGTTTGATCCTTTGTAAACAACAAGGCCGGAGGGATTGACAACCTCTCTGTACTCGTTGGGAGCAAAGTTATCTGTATCTGTGTGCAGGTCCCGTCAACCGCTAAGTTTCTGGCGCCGTTGACACCTACTTGTCGACCCTTGGAGTCTCACGGGATTCGATCCTTGGTATCTTTGCCAAGGGAAATTTGCCGCTACGCTACATCTCAACCTTCCACTTGGGGTAACCAACGAGGGGCGAGAAGCCATCAACTTCGTGTACAAAATGAACAATCTCTTTTTGAGGTATCAGGGTTTAGGACGAAAACTCATATGTTACAAAGGCATTGCATTTTTTTTTGAACTTTTTTGAACTCCAGACTTGTGTGTTCAAAATGCACCATTCAAATCCACAGAATCAATTATCAACCCTTTCTGAATTCATTTGGTATTTTTCATTCATTTACTGATTTGTTTTTAGAGAGTTAAATGAGATATAAAATGTTTGTTAGATAATTTTAGATATAGAAATGTTAGTTAGATATAAAATTTTAGATATAGAAATGTTAGATATATTTGCGGCAATGTTAGATAGATAAATTTTAGATATAGAAATGTTAGTTAGATATAAAATGAAATACCATATAAAAGAATTGTTTGCGCGCTACCCAGTGGGCCTGTATTTGCAGACCCATAAAGACCTAGCAGACTCACAGGGCAGCGCGGCAAAGTTAGGCCCACAAGCCTGCATTAAAGAGGAGCTCGAAGGAGCAGCCGCGACGGGGTTTATAAACCAGTGTGGCTGCCGCTCGGGTAGCGAGGTGGGACTAAACTTGCCGCACCGCACCTGCGCCAGCGCACCCCCTTTAGTACCGGGTCTTGGCACCAACCGGTACTAAAGGGGTGTCTTTAGTACCGGTTGGAGGCACCAACCGGTACTAAAGGGGGTGCGCTTCCCGCCGCTTGGCCTGGCCAAAACAGACCTTTATTACCGGTTAGTAGCTCCAACCGGTACAAAAGGTGTGTTCTATATAAGAAAACTCTTCAAAAAAAAATCGACAGTTTCGTTCTCCCTCTGCTTTTTCTCCTCTGCCCCGTCGCCGCCGCCCCTCGACGCCGCCCGTGTCGTCGTCGCCGCCGCCCCCGTCGACGTCCGCCGCCGTCGCCGCCGCCCCCGTCGCCGTCGCCGCCGCCCCCGTCGACGTCCGTCCCCGTCCCCGCCGCCCCCGTCGCCATCCCATCGCCTAGCCGTCGCCGTCCCGTCGCCTCGCCGTCGCCGTCGTCCCCGTCGCCGCGCCCCGCCCCGGCCTCCCGTCGTCCCCTCCTGGCCCGTCCCCGTCGCCGTCGCCGCCCCCCGTTGCCGCGCCTCGCCGGTGAGCTCCTGTGCCCCGGCCGCCATGTCCACACACACACACACATACTGATATTTAGTTATAGAAATATTTATAGAATTGTTAGTTATATTTTTTTTATTTATAGAAATATTAGAAATGTTAGTTATATCGAAATGTTATAAATTTTTCTGTTTTTTAGTTATAGAAATGTTAGCAATTTTTCTGTTTTTTAGTTATAGAAATATTTGAAATGTTAGTTATATAGAAATGTTATAAATTTTTCTGTTTTTTCGTTATATATAGAAATGTTATAAATTTTAGAGTTAGTTTTAGCTAGATGAATTATATTAATGTCAAATTGTTAGAATTTGCATATAGAATTTTAGTTATCAATTTGCATATAGAAATAGTTATTAAAAAGTTAGAATTGATAGAAATTTTTCTGTTTTTTAGTTATAGAAATAGTTACTAAGAAGTTAGAAATTTTTCTTTTTTTAAGTTCTAGAAATATTAGAAATGTTATAAAAATGTTAGTTATATATATAGAAATGTTATAATTATTTTTTTCTGTTTTTTAGTTATAGAAATATTAGAAATGTTAGTTATATAGCATTGTTAGAAATGTTATAGAAATGCTAGTTATATAGAAATGTTAGAAATTTTAGTTATCAAAATCCAATCATTGAAAAATGTTACTTTTTGCGGGCATATAGCTAGTATTTGTTGTCGACGATGCCCGGCTCGCATCCTCGCCGTCGACCCGTCCGCGACGACGTCCGGCTGACCCATGTCCGGGACTGGGCTCCGTTGGGCTGGCACTGGGAGGTGCTGCCTGGAGGGGCGCGCCGCTTGATGAGGGACCCGGCCCCGGGTCCCGTCGTCGACCCTGATCTCGTTTGGTTGCGTTCGCGTGGGCCAGCTTCGGTGCGGAGGGAGCCGGCCCCGCTGGAGGTGGTACGTTGCCGTGTCAGGGAGGAGGACGAGCACGTCCATCGCTACATGGTTGCGTTAGAGGGCGGCAGGTTCTCCAATACCTGGCAGTTTCTTCAGGGATCTCACTTCAGCTATGATCCTGTGAGGGTTCATTCTCTTTGGGTGTCCACCGCCCGCGCCGCAGGAACCGCGAGTGTCCTAGATTCTTCTTGAGTATTCGATCTTTATTAGCTACCTAGCCAGTGATGTATTCGATATTATATATTATTTGAGACGATGTATTCGAGATTATATATTATTCGAGACGATGTATTCGAGATTATATCTATTATTCGAGACGATGTATTCGAGATTATATCTATTATTCGAGATGATGTATTTGAGATTATATCTATTATTCGAGACGATGTATTCGAGATTATATCTATTATTCGAGACGATGTAATTTGAATACTAAATTGTTTTATATTTCTTTTGGATTAGTTAAATAAAAGTTATGGCGGACAATACCGGCAGAGAGGGAGAACAGACCTTGTTCGATATGATACGCCATCCTCGCGGGTCAGATGATGATCAGAATGAAGAAGATTATGACGGCTCCGAATTTCTAAACAACACCGGAGAGGGTGATATGATATTCGATCGCGACGACCGAATTGATGAAGTCATGAACTACGATTATGATGATGACGAAGAAAATGTTGATCTTGAAACAACAAAGACCGGCGAGGTATATATATTTATATAAGCAGGCACATCTGGTGATCATCACATGTTTTAAATGAGTTGAAGATATATGAACGAATCGATCTTTCTTCTTTCAGCCATCCGGATCGAGCAAATCTTCAGGCAACAGGACGAAATGAGGCCCGAACAAATAGTTGAAGGAGGGCGTAAAGTACAATATCGAGGCAATCAGACCTAATGGCGAACCATTAGCGCATATGAAGATTGCGGACAAGTTCGTTCGTCAGTGTGGAGTTCTTGTGAAGGACCAACTCCCGATCTCCCTTCAAGAATGGAGAAAGCCAGCAAAGCCACGTCCAGATCTAAATTTTGTCGATGACAGACAAAAAGTCTGCTTTGAGATACTCTCATGAAACATTTCGCCCTACCAGATCATTTCACAGAAACAGATGTACAGAAAGTCAAGGACACTGCTCTTAGGAAGATGGCGGTTGCATTCAAGAACCACAAGAATCTTGAGTGAGACAAGTACGTCAAGGGAGGAAGGAAGACTCCAATATTCGAGGGAACACTAGAGAAGCAAAGTGCTCATTGGGACGATTTCATGAAATTCAAGGATTCAGAATTAGCTAAGGAACGGTCGAGAATAAACAAGAAGAATGCCGAAAAAAAGGATAAATTCCATAAGCTGGGGCCAGGTGGCTACGCGGTGGCAATGCCTAAGTGGGATAGGTTTGAGAAAGAGATGGAGAATGCAGGTGTCACTCCGGTTTCTAGGAGCTGGCCCCCCAGGTACAGGACTTGGTTCTATGCGCATGGGGGGGAGTTGGACCCAAAGACAGGCAAAGTTTCGATGAAAGCATGTCTGAAAGGAGCCGACGATAAGCTACTTGTTGCAATAGAAGACGCTCGATCGGAGGTGTTCCAGCCCAACAGAGAGAACGACGAGCTTACGCGTGCCCTCGGAAATCCTGAACACCCGGGAAGAACACGAGGCAAGGGCGCTATTCCGTGGTATGAGGGGTTTTCGGACTGGAACGCTGACTACAGAACCCGTGCGAGAAGGAAGATTGCGGAGGAGAAGCAGAGGAAGATGGAGGAGGAACAGAGGAAGCTGGACTATGAACGCCTTCAAGGCCTAGAATCAAAGCACGCGGACTTGGCAGTCAAATTCCAGCGGCAGCAGGAGCAGATCGACTCACTTAGCCAGCAAAGGGGGTCTTCGCAGCTGCAGCAGCTAGCGGATGATCCAGCATTGGATACCACCGCCCCATCCATGCCAAGAAGCAGCGTGGGTTCCGCCCCGGGCGACGCAATGCTGGATAGATACCCCGTGGATGACATCACGGAGAACACTAACTGCGAGCTACACTTCAAAATGAAGAACATATCCATGAAGGTGGCGGACGCCCTTGCTTTTACAAATCCCCCCGAGGCAACCTTCCGTTGCAACCCGATTCTAGCAGGCTATGCTCGTTTCTTGGTTGATGAGGTGGTGGACCAATATTCGGGGCTAGAGCTTGACATTCCTGGAGGTGACGAGGAGCACACACTCGGAGAGGCCAAACATCGTATCATCCTATGAAGAAAGGATTGCATCATCTTTCGAAGGCTACCGACACCGCGTCAGCCGACTCCTCGTCGAAGTCCGCCATCGAGTCAGCAGACTCCCGCTCCTGCAAGTCCACCAATGCGGCAGGCCACTCCTCCTCCTCCAAGTCCGGCAAAGCTTCAGGCCACTCCTCCCCCAAGTCCGACACAGCGTCAGACGTCCACTCCTCCTCCAAGTCCGGCACAACTTCAGACCATTCCTCCTCCAAGTCCGGCACAGCTTCAGGCCACTCCTCCTCGTCCAACTCAGCCCCGTCAGCCGTCTCCGCCGCCTCAGCAATCGCAGAAGAGAAACCCCGCAGCTATGGTGCGTAGTGGTATGAGTCGAGGCAGTACATGAAGTACAGGCGGAGGCAAGCGATATAAATATGGTCCAAGCCTCACTGATCCTCCTCAGAGGGCTTATGACAGGACCGAGGAGCAAACCAAGGCCATAGTGCGGGCAGAAGTGGACGCCCATTTTGGACCGATACCGTCACTGCCGCCAAGGGAGAAAGTGCCCGAGGAAAAGATTGACCACTTGATTCGTATGGCTCAACCACCAGCTCCCAAGCCTGTTGACACAGACTATGAGCGCCACATCAGGAAGTTAAATCGAGCACGTCTACAGAAGGAGGCGAGCTCGAGCTCGAGCAAACAACAAGCAGCTGTCAAAAAATGCGGGAAAACCGTTCCCCGGCTAGGAGAACAGGCGGCGCAATCGATCCCTCGCTTGTTGTGCCAAGAACACGTGAGAGTACGCGCGCCCAATATTATTGTGGGCAAATAGTTTACGTTCCTGGGGTGGGTAATCTGGTAATAACTGAGGAGCATATAACACAGGTTGAAATTCTCAACATCACTGTTGGACAACTCCTCGAGATCGATCCCATGCATGTGCTTACAGATGAGGAAATAAAACGGAAATATGTCCGGGGCGAACCTTTGGTCAAGCCAGATGAGGTCAAGAAGCTCCCAACGAGAATGTATGAATATCATATATGGTACATGGACATTATCAATAGTTCCAATCGAGAGTCCCTCATGATGGAAGTCAAGAAGGATCATTAATACCATGAGAAAGTTGTGGCCGTTGAGTATAATGAACTGTTTCAGTTATACAATCAAGACGTACTCGACAAATCTATCGTCAGTTGCTATTGTCTGTAAGTGATTTCTTTCTGTAATTTAAGTCTCAAACTAGCTGTAGTGATCCTTTTGATCAATCATTACCTGTAATTATCCTCACTATATTCTTTTCTGTGGTATTATGCAGGATGAAGATGTATGAAATAAAAAAAGGTGGACGCTATGGCATTTAGTTCATTGACCCAAACACCGTTAATGAATACACATGGAAAATAGATGAATATCATGAAAAACATGTAGAGGACAGCATGCTAGAGTTCTTGAAGTGCCTCAAATACAATGAAGATATACTACTTTCTTACAACTTCCAGTGAGTCACACTGTCTTGTAGTACAAATTCTTCGTTTTTGCCTACTAGCTAGCTACATGTTTTTGCTTACATATGTCCGCTTAATTAATTAAGACATCCAAACATGTGTGCATGCAGATTTCACTAAATCTTGTGTATCATTAAAGTTGACGCCGGAACAGTTGAAGTACTCGACTCACTACTTAAAAAACAAAGTGACTACACCATCTTGAAAGGGATAGTCAACAGGTAATTTCAATCATTATTAACTATATATCTCGGCCTATTTAGTTCGTCATTTCCTGATATGAACTATTTAATAACCCATTTATTCATTTTCTTTGTCGGCGGGCAGGGCTTGGGCAAGGTTCATCAGCGTCACTCCAGGTGAATGGAAATAAAGACTGCAATGGTTTCGACTCAAGGTAAGTAATTAAGTAGTACTAGCTAGCTAGCTAGCTGCCATTATCTTTTTAATTATCATGCTTGATTAATTATTATCAGATCAAATTCCATTCTCGTAAAGGCCCTGAAGTAGGCGCAGGGGACTGATTTGTGTGCATACTGTGTTTGCGAGAACATTGGCATGATGGCGTCCGAAAGGAGCAGATCTCAAAGACAGGAATGGGTACGTTTGTCAGAACACTATTCACAATTTTTACACCATTGTCGATATCTAGTCACACAACTAATAAACATGCATATTGATCTCCTTCTTAACAATTCAAAGAGGTATGGGACAAGCTCCTAGAGACGAAGCGCGTACAAGCACTTCAAGAGGAAATAGCGGGATTTTTGCTCGACCAGGTCATAGATTAGAAGGGAGAATACCATTATCCGCTACCGCCCCCATGAACCACTTCCAATTGTCATCGTGCTTCGAAGGCACCAATTAGGCTAATGCCACTGGCTCCGAAGGTAACATGTAGGAGAAATTGTATATAGCTATACATGTGTGTATGTGTGAATTGGTGGTTTGTGAGACATTTGATGATATATATATATATATATATATATATATATATATATATAT
>LR738715.1:799898085-800032025 GCA_902687465.1 Secale cereale
GGGGGGGATTTGCGCGGGGCCAGGCTGGCGACCCCCGCCCCTCCTTCCCCGCAGGATAGCTTGGCTTTGGTTCGTGTAAGTGATGATTCTGTTGGCAGCCAACTCCGATCTCCGGAGGCACAGGCGGACCTCATTCTGGACCAGGTGGAGACGCCACTTGTTTTGAGACCGGATCCCCTTGGAGTGGTGGTGGCGGCTAACTCTGACAGGACTGCACTGAGGACTCAGATCTCGGCGCATGATGGTGCTCCTCTCATGAGCTCTGCGGGAGGTATGGCAGGTGGCCTTGCCCCAGGCGGAGTTTCTCGTGACGAGGTCATCGCTTTTGGTGGGATTCCGGACCCAGTTTCTGCAGGGCGGCGGATGAGCTGTCGCTTGCAGGATCAGCCGGATATGGATGATATGCAGCTTCGATGCGCCAAGCGGGTGGCTAAGCTTCATAATATTCAGACCACTACTGGTATGTCAGTTAACACTTCCAATTCCATTTTGCATTTCTCTTCGGATGATATTATTAATAATGCCACTCAACTGGGGGTCTCGTTGGGTAGTAATGGTAAAGAGATAGCCAATTCCGTTAACGATATTTTGGATCTTGAGACTGATCGAGCTATAGATATTCTTAGAAACTTAGCTGCTATTCAGCCTTTGAATGATTCGGAGGTCGCTAAGTTGGGTATAAATAGCCTTGGTAGCCTCTGTGCGGATCTTGACCCTACCTTCTTGGAAACGGAGGACGAGGAAGACTCTTCGTCTCCTCGACTGGAGAATAGGGGTTCGGCCCGGGTCAGGGCGAGTGGTGACATCGGTAGTGATGGTGACCGGGAAGTTGGACCGGAAGATAAAGGTAGACCGAAGCGTAAGTGGACGCGTAAAATTATACCCAGCTTCGGCGGTGCGTAGAAGCGCTAGAATTCGTACTTCTAAAAAATTTCATGATGAAATATGAGAGGCATCTTCTGGAATAGCAGAGGTCTTAAAGACTTGGCTAAAAAGAGGTTTCTTGCGGATGCGTCGATTGAGCATAAGCTAGATTTCATAGCACTTTCTGAGACAGGGCGGGACAATTTTTCCCCTCAGTTTCTCCGCTCTCTCTCGGGAGGGGTGGAGTTTGATTGGCATTGTCTACCACCAAGAGGAAGATCCGGTGGGATTCTACTTGGGGTTAATTGCGATTCTTTGGAAGTAAGATGCGTCATCATGGGTGACTTTGCCGTTAAATTTCGAGTCAGGTCGAAGGTGGACGGTTTTGATTGGGCTCTCGTGGCAGTATATGGGGCTGCGCAGCCGGAGCTAAAACCGGAATTCCTGGCTGACTTAGTTCGTATTTGTGGGAATGAGCATCTGCCTCTCTTGGTTGGGGGTGATTTTAATATTATTAGGCGCCGGGATGAAAAAAATAATGATAATTTTGACGGCAGATGGCCGTTTTTATTTAATACTATCATTGAAAGCCTGGACCTTCGCGAGATTGAGCTTTCGGGCAGGAAATTTACATGGGCCAATAATCTTCCTACTCCTACCTTTGAGAAGTTAGATCGGGTTATTTCGAGTGTCGAGTGGGAACAGAAGTTTCCTCTTGTGTCGGTGCAAGCACTTTCGCGTGAAATCTCGGATCACACACCATTACTCGTTGATTCGGGGGAAGCCACGAATCTTGGTAATAGGCGTCCTTTCTCTTTTGAAACGGCGTGGTTTAATAGAGAAGGATTCATGGATCTGATTGCTAGGGAGTGGGCGAAAGACGTCGGAGGACGATCCAACATCGATCGTTGGCAAAATAAGGTTAGACACCTACGACGGTTTCTCAGGGGGTGGGCTAAACATAATGAAGGGATCTATAAGGCAGAAAAAGAAAGACTGCTTTTTCTGACTAAGCACCTGGACATCAAGGCGGAGCATTCGATCTTAGATGCCAATGAGTTGGAAACTAAGAAACTAGCTGAATTAAAACTTAAAGAATTACTCCGTGAAGAGGAATTAAAATGGGCTTTGCGGGCTAAAGTGCGGACGATAGTCGAGGGGGACGATAACACACAGTTCTTTCACATGATTGCGAATGGCAAACATCGAAAGAAGAAAATCTTCCAAGTAGAACAGGATGAAGGCACGATTGTCGGTCAGGATAATCTTAAGACCTACATCACAAATTACTATAAACAACTTTTCGGGCCTCCTGATAATAATTTTGTTTCGTTGGATGAATCATGGATTCATGATGTGCCTCAACTGGTTACCGAGGAGAATGAGATTTTGACTGCCCCTTTCTCGGAGAAAGAGATTTTTGATGCAATCTCCCAAATGAAAAATGGTAAAGCCCCGGGACCGGATGGCTTCCCGGCGGGGTTTTACAAAAAATGCTGGCATATCATCAAAGGGGATCTGCTTCCGATGTTCCAGGATTTCTTCTCGGGACATCTACAAGTGTTCCACCTCAATTTCGGGACAATTACGTTGCTTCCTAAGAAAACTGAGGCTGTGAGAATTGAGCAGTTTAGACCCATCTGTTTGCTGAATGTTAGCTTCAAGATTTTCACAAAAGTTGGTACGAACAGACTTACACAAATTGCGCATTCAGTGGTTCATCCGTCTCAATCAGCGTTCATGCCTGACAGAAACATTCTGGATGGCGTAGTGGTACTACATGAAACGTTGCATGAACTACACACAAAAAAACTTGATGGGGTTGTTTTTAAAGTGGATTTCCAAAAGGCGTATGACAAGGTGAAGTGGCCTTTTCTGCAGCAGGCGCTGAGAATGAAAGGTTTCGATCAATCTTGGAGAGAACAGATTGATTCGTTAACACAAAAAGGGAGTGTTGGTATAAGGGTTAATGATGATATAGGACATTATTTTCAAACACACAAAGGTTTGCGACAAGGTGATCCGATGTCGCCAATCTTATTCAATATTGTCATTGACATGTTGACAATTCTTATCGACAGAGCGAAAGAGGAGGGTCAGATTGGTGGCCTAGTGCCTCATTTAGTGGAAGGGGATGTCTCCATCTTGCAGTACGCAGATGATACTATCCTCTTCATGGAGCATGATTTGGCAAAAGCTAGGAACATGAAGCTAGTGTTATGTTTGTTTGAGCAATTATCGGGTTTAAAAATTAATTTTCATAAGAGTGAAGTGTTCTGCTTTGGGAGGGCTAAAGAAGAACAACAAGCTTACAAAGAGTTGTTTGGCTGTGACTTGGGGTCTTTGCCATTCACTTATCTGGGTATACCGATCCATCACAGAAAGCTCACAAACAATGAATGGAAAATAATTGAAGATCGGTTTGAAAAAAAGCTAAGCTGCTGGAAAGGAAAGCTTATGTCATATGGAGGACGATTAATTCTTATTAATTCGGTCTTAACCAGTATGCCTATGTTTCTTTTGTCCTTTTTCGAAGTTCCGGTTGGTGTTCGGAAAAGGCTAGACTTTTACCGATCTCGGTTCTTTTGGCAGAGCGATGAATCCAAAAAGAAGTATAGGCTAGCTAAGTGGGACATTATTTGCAGACCGAAAGACCAAGGAGGTCTAGGGATTGAAAACTTAGAGGTGAAGAACCGATGCTTACTAAGTAAGTGGTTGTTCAGGTTATCTAGTGACACAGATGCAATGTGGGCACAGATTCTCCGGAATAAGTACCTTCAGTCAAAAACCTTGTCCCAGGTAACGCTAAGGCCGACGGATTCACCCTTTTGGAAGGGACTGATGAGAGTCAAATCAGCCTTTTTCAACAGAGTAAAATTCATTGTGGGAGATGGCACGTCCATTAGATTCTGGGAGGATACGTGGCTAGGGGAGACTCCGCTGGCACTCCAATATCCATCACTATATAATATTGTTCAACGAAGAGATGCTTATGTTGCTACAATATTAAATGCCACTCCGCTTAATATCTAGTTTCGTAGGACTTTGGTGGGGAATCGTTGGGAGGCTTGGTTACATTTGGTGAGACGGTTAATGGATGTCCAACTGTCTCATAATCCAGACCAGCTGCAATGGCGACTAGCGAAAAATGGGGTCTTCTCCGTCAAATCCATGTACCTGGATATTATTAACACTAGTGTGCTCCCTAGCTCGAAGCACGTTTGGAAAGTTAAGGTTCCCCTAAAAATCAAGGTGTTTATGTGGTTTGTTCATAAACGTGTGATTCTTACTAAAGATAATTTGGCTAGAAGGAATTGGATAGGATCTAAAAGATGTAGTTTTTGTGATCACGAGGAATCTATAAGACACCTTTTCCTTGATTGTCCTATGGCCAAAATCTTATGGAGGTCGGTTCAAATAGCCTTCAATATCAATCCTCCTATTTCGATCCACAATTTATTCGGGACTTGGTTGCATGGGGTTGATCCGATAGTAGCAAAACATATCCGAGTGGGAGTATGTGCATTACTATGGGCAATTTGGAATTGTAGAAATGATTTGGTCTTTAACAATACAACAAACATCAATTTCTTGCAGGTCATCTTCAGAACCACTACTCTTATCCGTATGTGGTCGCTACTCACTCCGACGGAGGCCAGGGAGCATTTGGTTACTGCGTCTACCCGATGGGAGATGGTAGCTCGGGATATCTACAACCGGTTTGGATGGCGGTCATGTAATAGGATAGGTGTTTAGCAGCTTATCTTCCTTGTGCTGGCCGGTTGTGGCGATCCTGCCCTTTTTTATTTCACATTTTGTTCTCAGATTTTGTAAGACCTTTGTTGGATTACTCTTCGTTAATAAGATGGCCGTATGCATCATTTTGATGCAGAGGCCGGAGCTCAAACTCCTTTTCTAAAAAAAAAAAACTAAGTTCGATATAAACTACCATGAGTAAATTGCGTCGTTGGTATATTATTAAGTTGGCCTGGAGTTCGGAAAGGTACAATTCTAACATTCTAAAAGAAGAAGAAACGAGACGGCACATGTCCTAGTTAGACATTTCTATGAGCAAAAAGGTTTTTGTAATTAGGTTGATGAATCCCTTAGATTCATTTTATAAAATCTCGAGAAAAGACGATCGATGTAGCTATTTCTTAAATTGATAAAGATAGCCGTGATGGTCTTTCCCAAGAAAATAATTGGACAGTGGTATCATCTTCCAAATTGACGAACGTGTCCCACACCTCAAATTCCAACCTCTTGGTGGCAGACGCGAAATCTATATAGCTCAACGGGTGACAACGCTCACCGTCAATTTTCCGCCACAGTCCAAAGCCTGCATGGTGCCACGTTATTTTTTCCAAAAGCAAAGGACGGAGTAGTAGCAAACATGAATAGTCTGAAAGTTGACATGTTTGCCAACTAAGCTTGCCACCTCGCGTGAACTAAAGTTGCCATGAAAAACGTTCGGGTTGACATGCTTAAAATCTGAACATTCGGGATTTATCATTTCTGTAAGTTTAATATGTAGCAAAAATAGTACTAATCAAATATGAAACCAACAATATAATTTTTGATGATATGCCCTAGTCAAATATATGGTCCAATGTTGACCCAAAATACAATTGGGACTCATAAACTCAGCCGGAGATAGTAGTTGACAGGCACTGTTTCGGCCAACGAGAAAACAATTTGTTGGATGATATCCTCATTGTGAGGAAACAATTGCAAGAATGAACTATTCGATTGATTCTCTAATGCTTAGAGCTTATATATCTCCTGAAGAGACATGTCCAACAGACACAGTGCTTCGGAGGGTGGGGAGAGAAGAGATGCGCCAATTAGCAGATTGCTAAACGCCTCTCTAATACAATGTGGAGATTATCCACTTAGTTGATTACAATAATTAAATTCTTACACTCCTCCTAATCTTCACTTTGTCTATGTTGAATCATCATCTTGAAAAATGCTCCTCCAAAAATCTAGTGGGGAAAATATGAGGAGATATAGATATTATGCCATGAAAAAACTTCTTCCAAAAACCTAAAAAATAATTAGAAACCGACATATTATAATGCGTGTATTACTATTGCCTCATTAAAAAACCTTCAATGAGAAACCATGTAGGAAAAAACTCACAAAGAAAAAAGAATGCAATATTAAGGATCTAAGATGAGTTCAAGTCGCTGGTGAAGTTTTCGGTAGGCAACGGTCTTTCTGTTCGATTCTGGCTAGACTAGTGGGTGGGGGATAGTCCCCTAGCGTTTCGTTCCCTGTGCTTTTTTTCTTTTGTGTCATCTCCTTCTGCCTCCATCGCGGAGCTTGCGGTCAGTGGTTGGGACCTCAGTTTTTGCCGGGTCCTGTCTCCTGTAGAGTTGGAAGATTGGCATCGCCTTGCTGCTCTCTTTCCCGAGCTCTCGGAGGCTCAAGATGAGGTCTCCTGGCCTTATTCAGCTTCTGGCCGCTTTTCTGTTAAGTCTTGTTATCGTGTTCTGTCATCTAGCCCGATGGTGTCTAAATTCAAGCCCATTTGGTCTGCTAGAGTGCCTTCGAAGATCAAAATTTTCACGTGGTAGGCCATGAGGTTCTGTTTGCGTGCTGCTGATCAGATTAAGAAACGGCAGGGCCCGAGTTTGGAGTTCTGCTCTCCGGGAGCTTGGAGGACACTGACCACATCATGTTCCGTTGTCCACTGGCGTCCTTGCTTTGGAGCTGTCTCTAGGAGTGGATGGGTGTCCCGTGGGCTCCTACTAATTTCTCTACCCTCCGCTTACTTGCGGCCACCCTGTCGGTTTTGCAGTTAATGCAGTATGTACCGCGCTACCTTTTGTATTATGCAAAAACAATGGGTCCCTCGAGGAGCAATCAGAGACTACCCTCTATGTTTATGATAAAATTATGCCTGTGAATGTGTTATTTCATTCCTTCGCCCGGCATCGGGTCCGGTCAGTCAGCCCGGGGGCTCGCCGCCTTACTCTATGTTGATACCACTTGCAGTCGGACAAGTAGTGTGCCGACACCTAAAGCCCTATCTCGCTTTAAGTTATAGTTCGCAGAGCGACTGTATGAATGGCGAGAGCTAAAGGCAGAAAACAATGTCCACACGAAAAATGACTAAGGAGGAATACCAGCATAGGCCAAGTCGGTTTCTTGCTTCAACCATCTGGCTGTCGAGCAGACGGCCGGCGGGCCTCTCGCTTGGCTAGCTACGTTCTAGATGGCTGAAGTACTCGTCTATCCTAAACGGCCAAGTCCCTGATCCAGCCACAGACGACAGAGTGGCTGTCGGGTTGGCAGGGCGGAAGCCAAAGGAAGGCGGCAAAGGAAAAAGCCGAAAAAGAAAAAATGGCAAAACCAAGTTAGAACCCGACAAGAGCACAAGCACGTGCGAGATTAAAATTATTTACATAGCAAAAGGGCTCTTGGCCAGCATTTAATAGAGTTTGAACTACACCCCCAGTGGGTGGAACTGTGCAAATTTAACTTGTTCAAAAGTTACAAGACAGGAAAAGCTTGAAAAGATAAAAGGCGGCCTAGGTCAGAGGTGCTGCAGGCTGCGTAGACGGGTCGGCTGAGGTGGAAGCGCCGGCTGGTGGAGTGGCCGGCTGCTGTGTCTCGGCCCGATCGACGTCGGCGACGGTTGACGAAGCCTCCCGCGTCTCGTTACCAGACACTTGGTCGGGCTGAGTTCGGCTGGTCGTTCTGCCATCCAGCTCGACGTCCTCGCCTTCCCCTTCCTCGACATCTTCCCTGCCTTCGTCTCTGGAAGCGATCTCCTCCGTCGAGTCCTCCTCCACCGCTGGGTCCAGCCCAAACCAATCGGGCGGCACCTCAACACCGTCCTCATCCAGCTATGGGACAAAGACGACGGTGTTAGCGTACTCGGCAAGCGCAATGGCACGCTTGTCAAGGTCACCAAGCACCGCCTCCAGCTCAGGACATGCCTCCTGCCGGAAGGTCGCCAATTGGGCCAGGCTCAGATCCGGGTACCAAGGCTTGGCGAATTCCAAAGCCGTATGAGTACCCGCCTGGGCCGCGGCGCCCTTCCAAGCCTCAAACCGTTCGACCGCCGCCTCCAGCCAGTCGGTAGTCCGACCGGGGGTGCGCAGGACCTGGACACCCGGCTAGAGCGCGGCTAGCACTTGGGACCCGGCGCGGTACAGACGGCGGAGCACTCGGCAGGCCGGATCCAGGCATGTCTTGATGGCCACGAGCTGCTTGCCAAGGGTCCATGGCGTGTTGGGCGGAATGTCCATGCCCACCCTCCTCCGCTGCTCACGCCACGCCTCGATTGCCTAGCTGACGGTAGTGGCTTGACAAGGAAAGAACTCTGGCGAAGAAGAAAAGCAAAGGGTTCAGAGACCAAAGGCCGGCTCTTGCAGCAGCCGGCTATTGAACAAAAGAAGAAATGGTGACATACCATCGACTATGTCCTCGATCACGCCGTAGCCGTCAGACATGAACTTCTCCTTCTCGACCCAGTTTGGCTGCTGAGTCTCGAACTCGGCCTTGAGAAGGGCTTCCTCGTCCTTTAGCCGTTGCACTTCTGCCTTGTGCCTCTCCGCCTGGCCCGCTTACTCCTTGGCCAGGCGGTCGCACTCCTGGACAGCCCGACTATGCTCCTGCTCCTTGGTATAGAGCTCGGACTGGACCTGGCCCAGCTTCGTCTGCAGCTCAGCCGCTGCCGTTGCCAAGACAAGGGAAAGAAGGCATCAGCATCAACCAAAGATAAATAGTCATCGGAAGATCCGGACCAACTGCTCAGCAGTCGCCCCAAATCTTGGGGACTACACCCAGCGGGTGCGCTGACGCGCCGCCGCAAAGAGAAAGACGAAGTGCTTACTTCGGCTCTCGGTCAGATCAGCGGTCCGCTTGGCCAGCTCCCGGTGCTGGGAGTTGTAGGCGTCCGCGGGAACGTTGTGATAATTCTGCAACTAGGGCAACAAAAGAAAGAGATACCTCAGCACTCAGAAACTTACCTTGGAGTTCCGACCTACCGGCTCAGCAGCCGGCCCGGAACTCAGGGACTACACCTAGTGGGTGCGCTGGCGCGCCCCCACGAAAGATCATAAAAATTGAAGACCAAAAAAGAAAGCATACCTAGACCGACGCCTGCATCTGCAGAAGCTCGTTCGTAGACTATGGAAGGGTGGCGCCGTGAGCGTTGAACTGGGCCAAGATGTCCCACACTGCCATGTTGAGGGCACCTTGGCTGCTCCCGGGCGCCTAGTCCGGCGCAGCATCACTGGTAGCATCGGCGTCAGGCGCCGACGAGCTCGCGACCCGAGCCTCCACCACCCTCGGTGCTGAGACTGCCCTCGCCGGCCGTCGACGCGTAGGAACACGGGTCGCGCCGGCCTGGCCCAGCACTAGCTCGCCACCAGACGGTGGCACAATCGGCGCCTCAGGCTGACTGGCCTGTGCACTGGCAGCCGACGCGCACAGAGGCACTTCGGCTCCAGCTCGGCAGATAGCCCCTCCTCCCTCCGGGGCTAACTGGTCGACCTTAGCCTCCCCAGTCGGCACATGGCCTTCCAGCACTGGCGGCTCCGCGTGCTGCCGGCCGGTGGCATCCGGGGCCCAGCGACGGGCCGCCTCCTCCTCCTACGCCTTGGTGGCCGCATCGGCTTGTGCCTTAGCCGCCTCGTCGGACTTCGCCTGCGCCGTCTCGGCATCCCTCGCCTCCGCTCGGGCCGCCTCCTCTCGCTCCCGCTGCGCTTCCTGCGCGTTCTTCTCCGTCGCCTCCCGAAGAAGGGTCGCCGGGAGACTTCGGGGCCACTTGCCGCCGCAATCACCGAGGCGGACGGGGCTCGCGACAGAGAAAGCAGGGCCTTGGGCAACACAAGCAAGAAGAAGCTAAGCATGGCAAAAAAGAGAAACATATGCAAGTCCAAAAAACACTTACGTGGACACCGTCGGGCGTTGCTTCTGGCCCTTAGCGATGATGGCCGCCTTAGCGGCCTCCTGCCACTTGGTCGCGGCGACCGAGCCTCAGGCCTTGTTAGGCCGGCTGATGTACAAGCCGGCCTCGGCCCGGCGCTTCGGTGTGCCGAGTGCTCCAGTCGGCGCCGCCGATGAGCCGGCGCGTGCCCTGTCGGTGCCGGGAACACAGCGCGGCTCATCGTCCTCCTCATCATCATCTCGCCAGTTGCCGAGGCCGCCTCCTGAGGAGCCGCCTGCTCCGACGCTGCCACCTCCCATGGCGTCGTCCTCCTACATGGCGGCCGCCCCCAGACCGGGATCGTCCATGTCGCTTACCGTGCGTTCGGCCATGAACTAATGGCCTGGGGCCGGTGCGCCAGTCGCCGCCTGGCCTGGGAAGCGCTGCATCACGGTCAAAGTGCCAGGCGGCAAGAAGAGCTCAGAAAGAGAAAAGAGACAAGAATAAGGAACTTACAGGCGGAGGTGGATTAGCCCGGTTGTACGGCTCCTTGCCGAACCACCACTTCCCCTCCACAAGCTTGCAGGCAGAGACGAAGTTGACCAGCCGGACCACCTCCACGTCCGACATTGCCTTGGTGGGCATCCGACATGGGTCCCGACGCCTACTCATATTGCTGATCAGTTGGGGCCGGGCCTGAAGAGGCAGCACCCGACGTTTCGCGAAGGTGGCCAACAAGTCCGAGGACTTGAGGCCTTCCGACTCTATCAGCTCTTGGTGTCGGATGAGAACAGCGGAGCAGGCGGCCGATAGTTTCTTCGGCCGGTACTTTGATGTCTACCACGCAACCTTCTTCTTGTAGACGTTGTTGGGCCTCCAAGTGCAAAGGTTTGTAAGACAGTAGCAAATTTCCCTCAAGTGGATGGCCTAAGGTTTATCAATCCGTGAGAGGCGTAGGATGAAGGTGGTATCTCTCAACAACCCTGCAACCAAATAACAAAGAGTCTCTTGTGTCCCCAACACACCCAATACAATGGTAAATTGTATAGGTGCACTAGTTCGGCGAAGAGATGGTGATACAAGTGCAATATGGATGGTAGATATAGGTTTTTGTAATCTGAAAATATAAAAACAGCAAGGTAACTAATGATAAAAGTGAGCACAAACGGTATTGCAATGCTTCGAAACAAGGCCTAGGGTTCATACTTTCACTAGTGGAAGGTCTCTCAACAACGATAACATAATTGGATCATATAACTATCCCTCAACGTGCAACAAAGATTCACTCCAAAGTCACTAATAGCGGAGAACAAACGAAGAGATTATTGTAGGGTACGAAACCACCTCAAAGTTATTCTTTCTAATCGATCTATTCAAGAGTCTGTAGTAAGATAACACGAAGCTATTCTTTCCGTTCGATCTATCCAAGAGTTCGTACTAGAATAATACCTTAAGACACACATCAACCAAAACCCTAATGCCACCTAGATACTCCATTGTCACCTCAAGTATCCGTGGGCATGATTATACGATATGCATCACACAATCTCATATTCATCTATTCAACCAACACAAATAACTTCAAAGAGTGCCCCAAAGTTTCTACCAGAGAGTCAAGACGAAAACGTGTGCCAACCCCTATGCATAGATTCCCAAGGTCACGGAACCCGCAAGTTGATCACCAAAACATACATCAAGTGAATCAATAGAATACCCCATTGTCACCACGAGTATCTCACGCAAGACATACATCAAGTGTTCTCAAATCCTTCAAGACTCAATTCGATAAGATAACTTCAAAGGGAAAACTCAATCCATTACAAGAAGGTAGAGGGGGACAAAGATCATAAGATCCAACTATAGTAGCAAAGCTCGTGGTACATCAAGATCATGCCAAATCAAGAACACGAGACAGAGAGAGAGAGAGAGAGAGAGAGAGAGAGAGAGAGAGAGAGAGAGAGAGATCAAACACGTAGCTACTGGTACATGCCCTCCACCCCGAGGGTGAACTACTCCCTCCTCGTCATGGAGAGCGCCGGGATGATGAAGATGGCCACTGGTGAGGGATCCCCCTCCGACAGGGTGCCGAAACAAGGTCTCGATTAGTATTTGGTAGCTATAGAGGCTTGCGGCGGCGGAACTCCTGATCTTGGTTTCTTTGTGGGGGTTTCTGTATTTATAGGAATTTTTGGCATCGCTCTCACGTCAGGAGGGTCTCCAAGTCGTCCACGAGACAGGGGCGCGCCCAGGGGGTAGGGCGCACCCTCCACCCTCGTGGGCGGCCCGGGACACTTATGGCCCAACTCTTTTACTCCGGGGGCTTCTTTTGGTCCATAAAAAATCATCAAAAATTGGCACGTCAATTGGACTCCGTTTAGTATTCCTTTTCTGGAAAACTCAGAAATAAGGAAAAAACAGAAACTTGCACTAGACTCTAGGTTAATAGCTTAGTCCCAAAAATCATATAAAATCTAGCATATAAATGCATATAAAACATCCAAGATGGATAATATAATAGCATGGAACAATAAGAATTGTAGATACGTTGGAGACGTATCAAGCATCCCCAAGCTTAATTCCTGCTCGTCCTCGAGTAGGTAAATGATAAAAACAGAATTTTTTATGGGGAATGCTACCTAACATATTTATAAATGTAATATTCTCTATTGTGGCAAGAATATTTAGTTCCATAAGATTCAAAACAAAAGTTTAATATTGACATAAAAATAATAATACTTCAAGTATACTAACAAAGTAATCATGTCTTCTCAAAATAACGTGGCCAAAGAAAGTACATCCCTACAAAATCATGTAGTTTGGCTATGCTCCATCTTCGTCACACAAAATATTCAAATCATGCACAACCCCGGTTTCAGCCAAGCATCTGTTTCATACTTTAGTATTCTGAAACTTTTTCAACTTTCACGCAATACATGATGGACATAGCACTATAGGTGGAATAGAATGGTGGTTGTGGAGAAGACAAAAAGGAGGAAGATGATCTCACATCAACTAGGCGTATTAATGGGCTATGGAGATGCCCATTAATAGATATCAATGCGAGTGAGTAGGGATTGCCATGCAACGGATGCACTAGAGCTATAAATGTATGAAAGCTCAACAAAAGAAACTAAGTGGGTGTGCATCCAACTTGCTTGCTCACAAAGACCTAGGGCATTTGAGGAATCCCATCGTTGTAATATACAAGCCAAGTTCTATAATGAAAATTCTCACTAGTATATGAAAGTGACAAAACAAGAGACTGTCTATCATGAAGATCATGGTGCTACTTTGAAGCACAAATGTGGAAAAATGATAATAGCATTGCCCCTTCTCTCTTTTTTCTCTCGTTTTTTTTATTTTGGGCCCCTTTCTTTTTCTTTTTCTTTTTTATGGCCTCTTTTTTCTCATTTTTTTATTTTTTGTCTGGAGTCTCATCCCGACTTGTGGGGGAATCATAGTCTCCATCATCCTTTCCTCACTAGGACAATGCTCTATCAATGAAGATCATCACACTTTTATTTATTTACATCTCAAGGATTACAACTCGATACTAGAACAAAACATGACTCTATATGAGTGCCACCGGCGGTGTACCGGGAGGTGCAATGAATCAAGAGTGACATGTATGAAAAAAATTATGAAGAGTGGCTTTGCCACAAATACAATGTCAACTACATGATCATGCAAGGCAATATGACAATGATGGAGCGTGTCATAATAAACGGAACGGTGGAAAGTAGCATGGAAATATATCTTGGAATGGTTATGGAAATGCCATAATAGGTATGTATGGTGGCTGTTTTGAGGAAGGTATGGTGGGTGTATGGTACCGGTGAAAGTTGCACGGCACAAGAGAGGCTAGCAATGGTGGAAGGGTGAGAGTGCGTATAATCCATGGACACAACATTAGTCATAAAGAACTCACATACTTATTGCAAAAATCTACAAGTTATCAAAACCAAGCATTACACGCATGCTTCTAGGTAAAGGGTTGGTAGGAGTTAACCATCGCGCGACCCTGACCTCCACACAAAGGAAGACAATCAATAAATAAATCATGCTCCAACTTCATCACATAACGGTTCACCATACGTGCATGCTACGGGAATCACAAACTTTAACACAAGTATTACTTAAATTCACAATTACTCTACTAGCATGACTCTAATATCACCATCTTCATATCTCAAAACAATCATCAAGTATCAAACTTCTCATAGTATCAACTGTATTCCAACTTCTCTATGGTTCATACCCTCTGATACTACTCATAGATTCGTCAAAATAAGCAAACAACACATAGAAAACAGAATCTATCAAAAACAGAACAGTCTGTAACTTTCGAGTACTTCTATAACTCAAACAATTCTGAAATAAATTTGTGGACGAGAGGAATTTGTCTAGTAATCTTCTGCAAAAAGAATCAACCTAAAATCACTCTCCAGTAAAAAAATGACAGCTAATCTCGTGAGCGCAAAAGCTTCAGTTTTTTTACAACAAGATCACATTAACTTCACCCAAGTCTTCCCAAAGGTTCTACTTGGCACTTTATTGAAACAAAAGCTATAAAACATGATTACTATAGTAGCTTAATCATGTGAACACACAAAAACGGTAGGGGTAAATATTGGGTTGTCTCCCAACAAGCGCTTTTCTTTAATGCCTTTTAGCTAGGCATGATGATTTCAATGATGCTCGCATAAAAGATAAGAATTGAAACATAAAGAGAGCATCGTGAAGAATATAACTAGAACATTTAAGACTAACCCACTTCCTATGCATAGGGATTTTGTGAGAAAACAACTTATGGGAATGATAATTAACTAGCATTGGAAGGCAAAGCAAGCATAACTTCAAGATTTTAAGCACATAGAGAGGAAACTTGATATTATTGCAACTCCTACAAGCATATATTCCTCCCTCATAATAATTTTCAGTAGCATCATGAATGAATTCAACAATATAACCATCACATAAAGCATTATTTTCATGATCCCAAGCATATAAATTTTATTACTCTCCACATAACCGAATTTCTTGCCATGAAAAATACTGGGAACTAACTCAACAAAATAATTATCATGTGAGGCATAATCCAATTGAAAACTAAAATCATGATGAAAAGTTTAATGGTTATCATTACTCTTAATAGCATACAAGTCATCGCAATAATCATCATAGATAGCAACTTTGTTCTCATCATCAATTGAAACCTCTTCCAAAATAGTGGATTCATCACTAAATAAGGTCATGACCTCTCTAAATCCACTTTCATCAATATTGCAATCATCATAAATAGGAGGCATGATTTCATCATAATAAATTTGCTCATAAAAACTTGGGGTACAAAAAATATCATCTTCATCAGACATAGCATGCCCAAGATTGGGCCTTTTCATATCATAAGCATAATCACTCTCATCATTCAAAGATTTAGTGCCAATTTTTTTAATGCATTCTTCTTCTAGTACTTGGGCACAATTTTCCTTTCCATCATTTTCATGAAAGACATTAAAAAGATGAAGCATATGAGGCACCCTCAATTCCATTTTTTGTAGTTTTCTTTTATAGACTAAACTAGTGATAAAACAAGAAACTATAAGATTTGATTGCAAGATCTAAAGGTATACCTTCAAGCACTCACCTCCCCGGCAACGATGCTGCTACTTCTCGAGCTTGCGTTGTATTCCCTCATAGAGGAAAGGGTGATGCAGCACAGTAGCATAAGTATTTCCCTCAGTTTTTGAGAAGCAAGGTATAAATCCAGTAGGAGACCACGCGCGAGTCCCTCGTACCAGCACAAACAAATAAGAACCTTGTAGCCAACGCGATAAAAGGGATTGTCAATCCCTTCTCGGTCACTTACAAAAGTGAGATCAGATAGATATAATAAGATAATATTTTTGGTATAGAGAAAAAGTAAATAATGCAAAGTAAAGCAACGGCGAAAGAAATTGGCAAGTTGACGGGAAACTAATATGATAAAGATAGACCCGGGGGCCATAGGTTTCACTAGTGGCTTCTCTCATGAAAGCAGACCGAGAAGTATACCGAAACGATTCTGCATCTACTACTATTACTCCACACATTGACTGCTATCCAGCATGCGTCTATAGTATTAAGTTTATAAGAAGAGAGTAACGCCTTAAGCAAGACGACATGATGTAGAGGGATAAACTCAAGCAATATGACATAAACCCCATCTTTTTATCCTCGATGGCAACAATACAATACGTGCCTTGCTGCCCCTGCTGTAACTGGGAAAGGACACCGTAAGATTGAACCCAAAGCCAAGCACTTCTCCGATTGCAAGAACTATAGATCTAGTATGCCATATCAAACCGATAATTCGAAGAGACTTGCAAGGATATTTAAATCATGCATAAAATATTTCAGAAAATAATCCAATATTGTTCATAGATAATCTTGATCATAAACCCACAATTCATCGGATCTCGACAAACACACCGCAAAAAGAATTACATCGAATAGATCTCCTCGAAGATCGAGATCTTTGTATTGAGATCCAAAGAGAGAGAAGAAGCCATCTAGCTAATAACTATGGACCCAAAGGTCTGTGGTAAACTACTCACAACTCATCAGAGAGGCTATGGTGTTGATGTAGAAGCCCTCCATGATCGATGCCCCCTCTGGCAGAGCTTCGGAACAGGCCCCAAGATGGGATTAGCTAGATGGAATTAGGGTTTCGTGGTGCTCCTCGATAGTTTCAGGGTACGTAGGTATATATAGGCTGAAGAGGCACGTCGGGGAAGCAACAGGGGGCCCACGAGGGTGGGGGGTGCGCCTACCCCCCCTGGGCGCGCCCCCTGCTCTCGTGGCCGCCTTTCTTGCTTCCTGGCGTGTACTCCAAGTCTTCCGTGTTGATGTTGTTCCAAAAATAACTCTCCCGAAGGTTTCATTCCGTTTGGACTCCGTTTGATATTCCTTTTCTACGAAACACTGAAATAGGCAAAAAACAACAATTTGCACTCGGCCTTGGATTAGTAGGTTAGTACCAAAAATAATATAAAAGTTTATAATAAAGCCCATTAAATATCCAAAACAAAATATATAATAGCATGGAACAATTAAAAATTATAGATACGTTGGAGACGTATCAAGCATCCCAAAGCTTAATTCCTGCTCGTCCTCGAGTAGGAAAAAGATAAAAATAGAATTTTTGATGTGGAATGCTAACCAACATAATTCTCAATGTAAATTTTTTTATTGTGGCATGAATGTTTAGATCCGAAAGATTCAAGAAAAAAGTTTAATATTGACATAAGAATAATAATACTTCAAGCATACTAACAAAACAATCATGTCTTCTCAAAATAACATGGCCAAAGAAAGTTATCCCTACAAAATCATATAGTGTGGCTATGCTCTATCTTCATCGCACAAAATATTTAAATTATGCACAACCCCAGTTTCAGCTAAGCAATTGTTTCACACTTCAATTTTTTCAAACTTCTCAACTTTCACGCAATACATGAGCGTGAGCCATGGATATAGCACTATGGGTGGAATGGAGTGGTGGTTGTGGAGAAGAAAAAAGCGGAAGATAGTCTCACATCAACTAGGCATATTAATAGGCTATGGAGATGCCCATCAATAGATATCAATGTGAGTGAGTAGGGATTGCCATGCAACGGATGCACTAGAGCTAAAAGTGTATGAAAGCTCAACAAAGGAAACGAAGTGGGTGTTCATCCAACTTGCTTGCTCACGAAGACCTAGGGCATTTTGAGGAAGCCCATCATTGGAATATACAAGCCAAGTTCTATAATGAAAAATCCCACTAGTATATGAAAGTGACGAAACAAGAGACTCTCTATCATGAAGATTGTCGGATGTGGGGTTCCGGCAAAACCCTTAAGGTTCGAACTCTGGGGGTGCGCACGAAGATCTCTCCTTCCGCCCTAGCTCGTCTACTCAACAGCCCTAGGCCTAGCTCGTCAGATCTGATGAACAAGAGACACACGATTTATACTGGTTCGGGCCACCATTGGGGTGTAACACCCTAATCCAGTGTGTTGTGGTGGATTGCCTTGTAGGCTGAGGAAGAACTAGTACATGGATGAACTGCCTCCTGAAGAGAGGTGTTCTAATGCTCGGGTGAGCTTGTGAGTGTGTGGCCTTCTATCTGATCAACTCGAGATGAGATCGGCTCAAGATGATATGAGATGATCCCAATGGTGGTGGCTAGTCCTATTTATAGTGGCCTGGGCCCTCTTCACAAATATTGAGCGGGAAGGGATCCCGCAACGGCCAAATTTGAAGGGGGACAACAAGTACAAGCTATCCTAACAAAAGGTGGTCTTCACTGCCAAAGGCTCTGGTGGTGACGCCGCTGTGGACTCCGCGATGACCTCTGTCCTACTGTCCTGCTAGTCTTGGTCTCGTTGCACCGATACAGAAACCTTTGCCTGACGTCTCGGGACTCCTCGCCTGCACCTTCTCCTTTAGCACCAAAGAGGAAACTGGCACTCTGCGCCCGCTGGCGCCCGCCTGGCTTCGGTCGTCACTGCTCACGTCACGAGGACCTCGTGAGGTGCCCCTCGCCTTGATATCTCCGATCCTCACGAGATGCCCTGGCGAGGCCGCCCCAGGGGATGCCTTGTGTCATCCGCCTCGCGAGGCTTGGCCCCTGGTGAGGGTCTTGAATGGTTGCTGAAGATGCTGGGCCGTACCAGGCCGCCTTGCGTGTCACGCTCTGGGCCGCAGGCAGGCAAGTCTGGGTACCCCCGTTCCCACAACGCCAATAGTAGCCCCCGGGCTCAAGGTGCGCTCGGGCTTGGCTTCGCGGAGAAGCCAAGGGCCAAGGGCGGAGCGCCGCGGGCCCCAAAGCCTGCGGCCTTGCTTGACGCGTGGCGCTTGATGCGACGTGGGCGTGTGCGCTCCCACGCCGCCTCGGCAGCTGCATAGCCGACAAAAGGCAAGTAAGTGCCGCTGTACCTTCATTGATAGCCCTTGCCTTAATCCAGACCCCCTTTCTTGCTCCTCTCCTCCGTGAAGTTCCAGATCCTCACCGCCTCCCTTCCAAATTCGCACCGATCGCTTCCGGCAAGTCGAAAGCCACCGCCTCATCTGCTTGGTACGAGCCGGCTTTGCGGGTGCCGACCTTCTCGAACGAACCATGCTACCGTGCTTCTGATGACGGCGGAGGGCACCAACGAGAAGGGGAAAACCGCCGTCCGAGCTGCCCCAGCCACGCCGGAGGACCCCAAGAGTACCTTCTACCCCTTCTTTTCCAGTAGTATTGTCGCGGGGCTTGTCCGTCCTTTCTCCGATTTCTTTTTCACCGTCCTCAGCCACTATAAGCTTCATGCCCTTCATCTGCATTCCAATTCCGTCCTTCTTCTGTCCATCTTTGCCTTTTACTGCGAAGCATTTGTGGGTGTGATGCCATCTGTGGCCCTGCCTCGCCACTTCTTTTACCTCCGAATCAAGGAGGGCCATTGCTCACGGTGTGCTCATTTCATCGCGGCGAACGGGGCCAACACGATTTCGAAGGCCGGGAAGAAGGCCGAGAACTTTAGGAATAAGTGGGTCCTTATGGACGCCAAGAGCTCCCATCCTTAGCTAGCGCTGCCGGTGGCCGCGCTCGAGTCAAACGATAGGTGGCTCAACGCGAAGCTCACCGATCCTCGGGCGGAGATGGTGTTGGAGAAGATGGCCGTTTACCTGAGGCCAGAGGATCCCGAGGTGGCAAAGCTGATGGGGGCTATGGTTGTCAAGGAATTCCTGACATGCCGCGTGGCTCCGTTGCAGGCCCGCACGCGCCCCCTATGGACGCTTGGGACGAGTCGGACAACCTCCGGCTGCGCCGTAACGCCCTGTCTGCTGATCAGCTTGAGGCAGCCCTCCGTCTTCTGGTTGGGGCTGACCTGGGGTATCTGCCTGCTTCCTTTGTTCCCTTGTATCGCCGCCAGGACGGGGCAGCGGTGGTAGCTGATACGTCCAAAACGTATCTATAATTTCTGCTTGCTCCATGCCACTTTTGGGTGATATTGCAATGATATTCATACACTTCCATACACTTTTGATCATATTTGGACTAACCTACTAATCCAGTGCACCCCAGTGCCAGTTTCTGTTTTCGGCTATTTTTGTATTCCAGGTTTTCACATTACGAGAACTGCCTGGAAAAATCCAGAAAAAATATATAAAAAATCAGCGTTCCAGGAGCTACCGTGCGGCCAAAGTACAGCCGGGGGGGACCCACAGGGGCTCCAGGCGGCCTGTGGGCGCGCCCCCCCTGGGCCGCGCCGGGGCCCCCCGAGGCTCCCCCGATGCCCCCCTTTGGCATATATTTAAGGTCTGTCGAGGAAACCCTGATTCCAGACCCCTTTTCTCCAGACGCGATTCCGATCTCCACCGCCATCGCCATCAAGCTTCGGGGGACCAGAATTCCTGCGCCGGCACCCTGCCTGGACGGGGAAGTGCCCCCGGATTCATCTCCATCGACGTTGCTTCCTCCCTCCATGATGCGGGAGTAGTTCCTCCTCGGGGCTGAGGTTCTTACCAGTAGCTATGTGGTCAATTCTCTCTCCCATGATGTGATCTTCGTTGTGATCATAGGCTATGTTAATCTAGGGTGATCCCATGATGTTTCCCCTTCCTCTATGTATTGGATTGATGTACTACCTTGTCTTTATCTAGTATAATCCCCGAGACCAAGGTGACAGCGGTCTGTTGGACATGGATTAGAAAAGTATTTTCATGAGTGATTTCCTCTCTTGTGTGTTGATTGAAGATTGAGAGTCTGTTGGTGCTTGTCTTTGACTATCCTTTAGATATGTTGTGGTGATTGTGGGACTCTCTTTGGATGGCCGCGGTGACATTGGGAAATCCTTAGATTGAGAACTACAAACTTTGAGGTGTGCTTTTGTAGCCCTACATAATTCTCGTCCTCTCTTGACCACGAAGGAATGACCTCCGAGTGTGTCCCCTTTGCATGTTTTATGGGAAATATCATGTGATTCGATTATGTTAATGTTGTTGGGAGTTGCCACTAGTGAAAGTATGAACCCTAGGCCTCGTTTCCACCATTGCAATACCGTTTGTGCTCACGTTTACTACTTGTTTGCTTGCTGCACTTTTTATTACATATTTATATTACCTTGTTTTGCCATCCATATCACTTGCCATTTAACCTCTCTTCGCCGAACTAGTGCACCTATACATCTAACAAGTGTATTAGGTGTGTTGGGGACACAAGAGACTTCTTGTATCTTAGTTGTAGGGTTGCTTGAGAGAGACCATCTTCAACCTCTACTTCCCTGAGTTCGATAAACCTTAGGTCATCCACTTGAGGGAAATTGCTGCTGTCCTACAAACCTCTGCGCTTGGAGGCCCAACATAGTCTACAAGAGTAGAAGCGTGTGTAGACATCAAGCTATTTCTGGCGCCGTTGCCGGGGAGGTGAGCGCTTGAAGGTATATCTTTAGATCTTGCAATTAAATCTTTTTGTTTCTTGTTTTTATTTCACTAGTTATGTTTATGGAAAACCGTGCTATTGGATCGTTGCTTGCGGGAAGACACCCCACACCTGTGGTGGTTGCTCCTCCCCCTACTGAAATTGTGCCCTATAAAATATCGGCTGGTATTATCAATTATGTTTTGGCTAATCGTTATGCAGGAGACAGACATCCCGGTGAACACTTGCTATATCTGTCACAACTATGTTCATTATTTAAGCTTGCAGGTGTATCAAGGGAGTTTGTCATGAGGAAATTATTTGCCTTGTCACTGAAAGGAAAAGTATTGGAATGGTATAGGCTACTAAACGACTCTCACCTGCTAGAGTGGGAAGAGATCCATTCTCTCTTTTACTCCAAGTTTTATCCTCTTCATGAAGTCCATAAGAATAGGAATTATGTTTATAATTTTTATCCTCATGACGGAGAGAGCATAGCTCAAGCTTGGGGGAGACTGAAAACGTTAATGCTAAAATGTCCTAACCATGGGCTCCCCAAAGATATTATTATTACTAACTTCTATGCGAGGCTCTCTCGATAGGATAAGGATTTGCTCGACGCTTCCTCTATGGGTTCTTTCACAAACAAAAAGATTGATGCTAAATGGGAACTCCTTGAAAGAATTCAACGCAACACTGAAGATTGGGAGATCGACAAAGGTAAAGAGTCAGGTATAATTTATGAGTATGATTGCATTAAGTCCTTTGTTGAAACTACAAGTTTTAATAAGTTTAGTGCTAAGTTTGGGCTAGATTCTCAACTCCTTGTTGATTTCCTCAAATCTTTTGCTTCACATCTTAATATGCCTAAGGAGGATTGGATCAAGCATCATAAACCTTTTAAAGAGACTTGCAAAGAAAATGAAATTGTTCATGATGATTGCAACATGCATGATCCAATTCCTAAAAATGAAGTTTTATATAAGCATGTTAATTTTTGTGGAGTGGATAGACCTTGTGAAAGGTCTATGATTGAAGAAGAGAAGTATTGTAAGCAACATAAGCATGAAAAAACAATCACTTGGGTCAGAGATTTAAATGAAATTGCTAGAGAATTGTGTGACCTTTATCCTTTTACTTGTGAACTTTGCCGTATAGAGGGTCACTTTAATTTTCAATGCATGAACTCTCAAAACATAACTGTTAACCGGTTGTGTGATGACATGATCACCTCTGATCTTTATGATGAGCTTATGTTATTTTTGATGTGTGAAGAGCTATCAGAAAAGACTTCTTGGCTGGATGATAATTCCATAGGAATAAAAAACACTTTGCAAAATTGCCATCTCTATTGTGTTGTTAATTGCCATGAAAATGATTACATAAGTAAGATTGGAAAGGAGGGAACTTTACCAAAGTATAAAAATGTCTCTTATATTTCTGCTATTAAAAAGGAGAGTTCCTCCCAAGTTTCCCGCATTGTTTCTAATGATAAACCAGGATATGTGGAGAAGCTTCATTTCCAACCACTCCCTCCTAAGGTGAAGAAGAAGAAAAAGAAGAGGAGGAGGAAGAGGAGCAAGAAGGAAGAAGAATGGGTATCAACCTGGCCTGAGCATATTCCTCCCATCAACTTTTATCCTAACGATTGTAAGTTTAAAGAAGAAGGTGAAGTTTATCGCCTTAATTATCATCTTGATGATAATTCCGTAGGTACTATTGAAGATGATTTTGATTATGATATGCATGTTACTTATTGCGATTGGGAAAATGATGATAATGCTGCTTATGATCTTGAAAATCTTTTTGGTACCAACTCTGAAAGTGAAGATATGGGAAGCTCTAAGCTTGGGGATGATAGGATTGCAAATCCTATCCCCACTAGTGATGTGATAATTGATAATTCTCTTGCTAGTGAGAATAAAGACAACATGATTACAAATATAGTTGCTAGCAGTGATAATGCCCTTCTCTACCATGATGATGTTATAACTCCAATCTATAGTGATTATAAAGGTACCTATGACATAAGGAGAAATTATCCTTATGAAACTTGTCATAATCATGAAGGGAATTACTCCCTTGTTGAACACCACCCTCCTACTACACAATTAATCTATAGTGTTCAAGTGGTTTATGATAGTCCTACTCCCACTATTACCAATGAGAAAGATTATGCTTATGTGGAGAGTAAGAGTACCTTTTTGCATGTGGATCATGGTAACAATGCTTTATGTGATGCTTATATTGTTGAGTTCATCCATGATGCCACTGAAATTTATAATGAGATAGGGAGACAAGGTTCTAAATATCTTAATAATAAGAAGTTTCCTTTCTTTATGGTGAATATTTTGAAGTTATGCTTGTTTTGCCTTCCTATGCTAGTTGCTTCGTGCTTCAATGAATTATTCTCTTGCAATATTCCTATGCATAGGAAGCATGTTAGGTTTAAATATGTTTGGTATTTACTTCTTGATGCTCTCTTTTGTTCTTCAACTCTTATTCCTACGAGAGCATCATTAAAGTCTTATGCGTAGCTTAAAGGCATAAAAGAAAGCGCTTTTGGGAGGCAGCCCATAATGAATAAAATTTTATTTTGCTTTTGTTGTGTCTTGATGTTGTTTACTGCTGTAGCATCATCATTGTATCTTTGCTTTTCATATTTGTGCCAAGTATAGCCTCTGATTGCTAGAAAGTTCAAAAGTTGTGAGGTGCTGTCCAGGAAACAGATTCTGTCCTTGGATAGAAAAATTCGTATAAAATCACCAGATCATCTTTTTGGTCTGAATTGTTTTGACAGTGTTCTCTATATAATTGTCTTTCATGCGTCTGTTCTGAGTTTTTTGATTTGAGTTGCAAAAGTATCCCGAACAGATCAATTACTACCTGCTGTTCTGTTTTTCACAGATTCTGTCCTGTTTTGCCTTTCCTTCACTTTGCAAATCAAGAACTTGCTTTTTCTTTGCAAAAATCTTTTGGCAATCTTGAGAAACAGTAGAACTTCAAGAATATCCTTATTTCCAGCAAGGTATAATTATTTTATTAAGGGTACTAACCTCGCTAATCAGATTATGATGAGTTATGTATGAAGGGAGTTTTCAAGTGTGCGAGGGAAGATGATAAAAAGATTCAGGAGTGTCAAGCGCTCAAGCTTGGGGATGCCCCCGTGCACCCCCAAGAAATATTCAAGGAGACTCAAGCATCTAAGCTTGGGGATGCCCCCGTGCATCCCCTTCTCCATCAACATTATCAGTTCGTCTTTCGTTTCGCTATATTTTTATCACTTCATGTGTTATGTGCTATGCTTGGAGCGTCTTGCTTTTAGTTTTCTTTTTAGTTTTTCATAACAAGTCGGAACTCAGCATTCCTTTATGTGGGAGAGAAACACGCTCCACTTCTACCTAGAACATAACATAGAATTTTCATGTCTATCTTTGCTGCGTGTGTTATTTGTCTTTTAAATAGCTACTATCATGTTCTGCTCTTAGTATTCATGCTTATCTTTTCAAAGAGATTTTGTTTAGTTGGTTGCTTGAACTCTCTTTAATTATCATGCTCACCTTATTAAGAGAGTTTGCTTCCGTTGCATTGGTTAATATGTCTATGATAAAGATGCTACGTTCATGATGGCGCTTAGTAGTTCAGGTTTTCTTATGATTAGTCTCAAACAGCTGGGGGATTCCCAATGTGTTATTGGAGTACCAACATGATTTGTTTGCCTATGATGTGGTATGGTTTAGTAATATCTTCCTTCGAGAATTTATTTTGATTGACTTGGCGTATGCTCACGCATATTTAAGACTGTAAAGAAAGTCTATCAAGCCTTGATTATCTTTTATTTCTGAGTAGCGATATAACTACCATGCCTGATTCAATATTGCTTTGTCGCTCTGTATGATTATGACCGTCATTGCTCTCTTAGTTGGTCGCTCCCAGTCTTTTGCTAACCTTCACCTGTACTAAGCGGAATTACTGCTGGTGCATCCACATCCTTTTAAACCAGTTATGCCATACGAGTCCACCATACCTACCTATACGTGGTATTTCACCGCCACTCCAAGTAATTTACATGTGCTACCTTTAAAACCAATATTTGCAATATATAGCTCATGGGAAAGTAGCCTAAAAACTATTGTGGTAAAGAATATGTTGCTTATGTATCTTATTTCTTATGAGTTGCTTGCTTAGCGGTAACCATGTTTCTGGGGACGCTATCAACTGTCACACTTTTGTTGAATATCATGTGAGTTGCTATGCATGTTCGTCTTGTCTGAAGTAAGGGTGATTTTCCGTGGGTTGAATGATATGCATATTGTTAGAGAAGAACATTGGGCCGCCAACCAAAGCCATGCATCATGGTGGAAGTTTTAGCTTGGACTTAATCCTCAATCTCTTATGAGAATATGCTTATGCATTAAAGAGGAGTCCATCATCTATTTTCTATGTTGTCCCGGTATGGATGTCCTCAAGTTGAGATCTATCAAAAACGAGAAATCAAATGCGATTTATCTCCTTGGACCTTTGTACAGGTGGCATAGAGGTACCCCATTGTGACACTTGGTTGAAACATATGTAATGCAATGATAACCCATGGGAGTCCGAGCTAATTAGGACAAGGTGCGAGCACTATTGGTATTCGATGCATGAGGCTTGCAACTTATAGGATGTGTTATGCATGACACATATGAAGTACTACTACCGTTGACAAAATTGCTTATATGTTTTTAAAATAAAAAGCTCTAGCACATAACCATTCTTTTACTTTCATGTTGAGTCTCCACCTTCTTTTAAAAAGCACCAACTACTGAGAGCATGATTGCCATCCTGAGTGTAATGTGCATTGTCCCAAAGTAGCATTGTCTTTTGCATGATTGTGATATCGTTTATTTCGAAATCATTGTATCTAGTCATCACTTAAACCTTGAAGGTGCCCCTGCATTTATGTTTTGCTTCACAAAAGGGGGCAAGCTAGATATCACTTTATCATATTTGCACATCATGTTCATTGCAAATCTTTTTGATGTTTCAGTTTCATATTGTAAAACTTTCAGTCATTTGTGATTTTCTCATGAGGCAACTTAATTACTATAGAATCATTGTCTCAGTAAGCTTTTGTCATATGACTATGAGAAGTCCTATATGGTTAATAGCATGTCACCACAGAAATTATTCTTGTTATCATTTACCTACTCGAGGACGAGCAGGAATTAAGCTTGGGGATGTTGATACGTCCAAAACGTATCTATAATTTCTGCTTGCTCCATGCCACTTTTGGGTGATATTGCTATGATATTCATACACTTCCATACACTTTTGATCATATTTGGACTAACCTACTAATCCAGTGCACCCCGGTGCCAGTTTCTGTTTTCGGCTGTTTTTGTATTCCAGGTTTTCACATTACGAGAACTGCCAGGAAAAATCCAGAAAAAATATATAAAAAATCAGCGTTCCAGGAGCTACCGTGCGGCCAAAGTACAGCCGGGGGGGGGGGGGACCCACAGGGGCTCCATGCGGCCTGTGGGCGCGGCCCCCCCTGGGCTGCACCGGGGGGGCGCCTGGGCCCCCCGAGGCTCCCCCGATGCCCCCCTTTGGCATATATTTAAGGTCTGTCGAGGAAACCCTGATTCCAGATCCCTTTTCTCCAGACGCGATTCCGATCTCCGCCGCCATCGCCATCAAGCTTCGGGGGACCAGAATTCCTGCGCCGGCACCCTGCCGGGACGGGGAAGTGCCCCCGGATTCATCTCCATCGACGTTGCTTCCTCCCTCCATGATGCGGGAGTAGTTCCTCCTTGGGGCTGAGGTTCTTACCAGTAGCTATGTGGTCAATTCTCTCTCCCATGATGTGATCTTCGTTGTGATCATAGGCTATGTTAATCTAGGGTGATCCCATGATGTTTCCCCTTCCTCTATGTATTGGATTGATGTACTCACTTGTCTTTATCTAGTATAATCCCCGAGACCAAGGTGACAGCGGTCTATTGGACATGGATTAGAAAAGTATTTTCATGAGTGATTTCCTCTCTTGTGTGTTGATTGAAGATTGAGAGTCTCTTGGTGCTTGTCTTTGACTATCCTTTAGATATGTTGTGGTGATTGTGGGACTCTCTTTGGATGGCCGCGGTGACATTGGGAAATCCTTAGATTGAGAACTACGAACTTTGAGGTGTGCTTTTGTAGCCCTACATAATTCTCGTCCTCTCTTGACCACGAAGGAATGACCTCCGAGTGTGTCCCCTTTGCATGTTTTATGGGAAATATCATGTGATTCGATTATGTTAATGTTGTTGGGAGTTGCCACTAGTGAAAGTATGAACCCTAGGCCTCGTTTCCACCATTGCAATACCGTTTGTGCTCACGTTTACTACTTGTTTGCTTGCTGCACTTTATATTACATATTTATATTACCTTGTTTTGCCATCCATATCACTTGCCATTTAACCTCTCTTCGCCGAACTAGTGCACCTATACATCTAACAAGTGTATTAGGTGTGTTGGGGACACAAGAGACTTCTTGTATCTTAGTTGCAGGTTGCTTGAGAGAGACCATCTTCAACCTCTACTTCCCTGAGTTCGATAAACCTTAGGTCATCCACTTGAGGGAAATTGCTGCTGTCCTACAAACCTCTGCGCTTGGAGGCCCATCATAGTCTACAAGAGTAGAAGCGTGTGTAGACATCAGTAGCCTCCATGCCTATCTTTGATGCGTGCGGGCTTGTGCCTCCGGCGGCCCCTGAAGCTCAAGTGGTGGTCGCGCCGGTGGAGGTGCCTTCGGGAGATTCCAGCGGGGAAGACGACTCGGAGGCCACCGCGGAGGGAACGGGGGAGTTCTCTCCCCCATGTACGGCCGAACTTCTTCGCTCCCTGCATGATGATGATGACGATGATGGCCACCCGGTGGAGTGGGTGCCTCCTCCAGCCGGACCTGTCACGAGGTCCAAGCACACCCCCCACATAAGCCACCGGCGGGGGTCCCCACAAAGAGCCGGCCGGCGCTGATCACCCGAGGAGGCATCCCAGCTACTGCATCGCCAAGTGCTGTTGATGTGCCGCCCGTCTTGGGGACCCGTGTTCCTGTGGCACAGACCGTGGGACCATTGGGCCCCATGGTCCTGAAAAGGTCTCGGGGCGTCGTCGTAGTGGATCTGTGAGTGCCTTGGCCTGTTTTTGTCTTTGTTCCTGGCCCCGTTCGTGATTCACGGTGTCTTGCCCCGTGCTTGTAGGTCTGCGCTACCGAAGAAAGTGAAGGGGGAGGCGGCTGCGCTAGAGGTCCCGCGGCCCGGCTTGGCCTCGTCCCCTCTGGCGCAGATGGACAGTGAAGGAGCTTCAACTTCTGGTGCAAGGGTGTCGACGCAGGGCCCAGAGGTCCTGCCTCAGGCGGAGGTCACGATCCCAGCTTCGACTGTTGGGGTCGCCAGGGCTCAGGAGGTCTTGGTCGCGCCACATCCCCCTGCTGTGACCATGCCGCCAGCTCGCGGCCCTCTTGCTTCTCCTAGCGCCTTGGTGGAGGCTCTCTTGGCACTTAAGCAGCTCCAGGATGACCTTCAGGGTGCTGATCGTCGTCTGGTGGCCGGGCGCCTGGAGCTGGTCTCCGGATGGCTGGGTTCCAACGTAGCTGTGCGAGACGTGCTGAGTCAGGTCGTGGCGGCCTCCGCGGAGGACAAGCGAGCTGCTGACCAGGCTGCGGCTGTTCGTGAAGTGGCGCTGCAGGACGTTCAGACCGTCTAGGAGCGCAGTCAATCAATGGAGACCGAGCTGAGGGACCTGCGTGGGAAGTGCAAGGCAGACAAGGAGAGGATGATGGCTCGAGAAGATGTTGTGACCAGCCGTGACGCTGAGCTAGAGCAGCCGACGAAGGAGCTATCTGCGAGCACAACCGACTAGAGGAGCAAAAGCGAGCGAAAGAAGCTAAGGAGGTCCAGCTGGAGGCCAAAGTGAAGGTCCTAGCCGAGGACCGTGCGACCATCAACTCCCTCGAGGTGAGGTCCCGCCAGGCTCTGGGGGCACTCTACGATAAGGGCTTGGAGAAGCCGTTGGCGACGGATGATGAAGGCCCTGCCCAGATGCTTCCTTATCTTGTCCTGGCGCTCGAGGATGTCGTGCGCGAGATCAACCCCTTGGCGGAGGAGGAAGCTCGTGTACTTTCTTCTTCTGCCTT
Source organism: Secale cereale (assembly GCA_902687465.1). NCBI lineage: Eukaryota > Viridiplantae > Streptophyta > Magnoliopsida > Poales > Poaceae > Secale > Secale cereale. Next base: position 799,927,420 of record LR738715.1, read on the forward strand.
GACGCGCGTCCTCAGCCAACTGCACCTTCGCGACCCCAGTGCTGACCTCAGGGCACTGATCAAGCCTATGGAGGCGGAGCGCTACGAGGCCGCTGCTGAAGCTGTGACGGACCATGTGGAGGCCCTGCTGAAGGAGTTCCTCGTCGTCCACCCTTCCCTTTCAGCCGGTGGTGCCGCTGATGCCGCAGACGAGACCGCTTCCCCACGGCACGGTGGCGCCGCTAGGGGGTAGGTCCCCTTAGGCAGCAGCGCCCAAGGCTGAGGGGAAGGCCTGTAGGTTGGTGACAGCGCTCCCCTTTGTCTTCATTCTCCTGCAACATGAGCGAGCCTCATGGAGGCATTAAAACTTCCGTTTGATGCTTCGAAGGACAATTTGGTTTATAATAATTGCTAGATATTCGCCCTTCTTTCCTTATTTATCGTTCTACGTAGGCAGGGCCCGACCCCGCGCATACCTCAGCCGCCAGCTGGCTCGCCTAGGTCACTGGGTCAAGACCAGGGAGTGAGGGGCTACATGGCCACTTAGGCTCCTGAGTCTACTACACAACCTTATTCTTGTAGACGTTGTTGGGCCTCCAAGTGCAGAGGTTTGTAGGACAGTAGCAAATTTCCCTCAAGTGGATGACCTAAGGTTTATCAATTCGTGGGAGGCGTAGGATGAAGATGGTCTCTCTCAAATAACCCTGCAACCAAATAACAAAGAGTCTCTTGTATCCCCAACAAACCCAATACAATGGTAAATTGTATAGGTGCACTAGTTCGACGAAGAGATGGTGAAACAAGTGCAATATGGATGGTAGATATAGGTTTTGTAGTATGAAAATATAAAAACAGCAAGGTAGCAAGTGGTAAAAGTGAGCATAAACGGTATGGCAATGCGTTGAAACAAGGCGTAGGGTTCATACTTTCACCAGTGCAAGTTCTCTCAACAATAATTAACATAACTGGATCATATAACTATCCCTCAACATGCAACAAAGAGTCACTCCAAAGTCGCTAATAGCGGAGATCAAACGAAGAGATTATTGTAGGGTACGAAACCACCTCAAAGTTATTCTTTCTGATCGATCTATTCAAGAGTCCGTAGTAAAATAACACGAAGCTATTCTTTCTGTTCGATCTATCATAGAGTTCGTACTAGAATAACACCTTAAGATACAAATCAACCAAAATGCTAATGTCACCTAGATACTCCATTGTCACCTCAAGTATCCGTGGGCATGATTATACGATATGCATCACACAATCTCAGATTCATCTATTCAACCAACCCACAGAACTTTAAAGAGTGCCTGATAACCCACAAGTGTAGGGGATCAGTTGTAGCCTCTTTTAATAAGTAAGAGGGTCGAACCCAACGAGGAGCTAAAGGCAGAACAAATATTCCCTCAAGTTCTATCGACCACCGATACAACTCTACGCACGCTTGACGTTTACAATACCTAGAACAAGTATGAAACTACAAGTACTTTGTAGTTTTTGTGGGATAGGTTTGCAAGAATATAAAGAGCATGTAAATATAAACTAGGGGCTGCTAAGATAATGAAGCAATAAAGTTAATGATAGCGAGTGTGGAAAAGTGGTGGTAGGTGTTGCAAAATTGCACCTAAGCAATTGACTACGTTACTAGACCGATAGCAAGTTTTATGTGGGAGAGGCCACTGCTAGCATGTCATCCCTTACTTGGAATTCTATGCACTTATGATTGGAACTATTAGCAAGCATTCGCAACTACTAACGTTCATTAAGGTAAAACCCAACCATAGCATTAAGATATATTGGTCCCCCTTCAATCCCGTATGCATCAATTTCTACGCTAGGTTGAAGCTTCTGTCACTCTTGCCCTCCAATACATAGTCCTATCAACATACAACTAACCCTATGGTGTGATCCACACGCGCGCTCATATGATGGGCACCAAAGGACAGCAACATAACCACAAGCAATTTAAATCAATCATAGCCATTCACCAATCACCAATAGGACAACGAAAATCTACTCAGACATCATAGGATGGCAACACATCATTGGATAATAATATGAAGCATAAAGCACCATGTTCAAGTAGAGGGTACATCGGGTTGTGGGATAGTGGACCGCTGTAGATAGATGGGAGAAGGTGATGGAGATGTTGGTGAAGATGACAGAGGTGTTGGTGTAGATAACCGTCACACGATGATGGCTCCGGTGGCACTCCGGTGCCACCAGAAGTGAGGGGGAGAGAGCCCCCTCCTTCTTCTTCTTCCTTGACCTCCTCCCTAGGTGGGAGAAGAGTTTCCCCTCTGGTCCATGGCCTCCATGGCAGCGGAGGGTGATGACCCACAAGTGTAGGGGATCTATCGTAGTCCTTTGGATAAGTAAGAGTGTCGAACCCAACGAGGAGCAGAAGGAAATGATAGGCAGTTTTCAGTAAGGTATTTTCTGCAAGCACTGAAATTATAGGTAACAGATAGTCTTGTGATAAGGTAATTGGTAGCAAGTGACAAAAGGTAAAAGTAAATATGGTGCAGCAAGGTGGCCCAATCCTTTTTGTAGCAAAGGACAAGCCTGTACAAACTCTTATATAAAAGAAAGCGCTCCCGAGGACTCATGGGAATTATCGTCAAGCTAGTTTTCATCACGATCATCTGATTCGGGTTCGGTACTTTGATAATTTGGTATGTGGGTGGACCGGTGCTTGGGTGCTTCCCTTACTTGGACAAGCCTCCCACTTATGATTAACCTCTAATGCAAGCATCCGCAACTACAAAAGAAGTATTAAGGTAAACCTAACCATAGCCTGAAACATATGGATTCAAATCAACCCCTTACGAAGCAACGCATAAACTAGGGTTTAAGCTTCTATCACTCTAGCAAACCATCATCTACTTATTACTTCCCAATGCCTTCCTCTAGGCCCAAATAATGGTGAAATGTCATGTAGTCGACGTTCACATGACACAACTAGAGGAGAGACATCATACATCTCATCAAAATATCGAACGAAGACCAAACTCACATGACTACTAATAGCAAGACTTCTCCCATGTCCTTAGGAACCAAAGTAACTACTCACAAGACATAATATTGTTCATGATCAGAGGGGTATTAATATTTATAATGGATCTGAACATATGATCTTCACCAGATAAACCAACTACCATCAACTACAAGGAGTAATCAACACTACTAGCAACCCACAGGTACCAATCTAAGGTTTGGGTACAAAGATTGGATACAAGAGATGAACTAGGGTTTGAGAGGAGATGGTGCTAGTGAAAATTTTGATGAAGATAGCCCTCCCCAAGATGGGAGAGTTGTTGGTGATGACGGCGGTGATGATCTCCCCCTCCAGGAGGGAAGTATCCCCGGCAGAATAGCTCTGCCGGAGCCCTAGATTGGTTTCCGCCTCGGTTCCGCCTCGAGACGGCGGCGTCTGGTCCCGAAAGCCTCCTTCTGATTTTTTCCAGGTCAAAACACCTCCTATAGGAGAAGATGGGCATCGGGGGCCTTCCGGCTAGCCCTCGAGGCAGGGGGCGCACCCTAGGAAGGGGGCGCGCTCCCACCCTCGTGGGTAGCCGGTGGCCCCCCTCGTGGACTTCTTTTGCCAGATTTTTTTATATTTTCTGAAATGACGTTCTGTTGAGTTTCGGGGCTTTTGGAGTTGTGCAGAATAGGTTTCCAGAGTTTGCTCCTTTTCCAGCCCAGAATTCCAGCTGACGGCATTCTCCCTCTTCATGTAAACCTTGTAAAATAAGAGAGAAAAGGCATAAGTATTGTGACAAAACATGTAAGAACAGCCCATAATGCGATAAATATCAACATATAAGCATGATGCAAAATGGACGTATGAACTCCCCCAAGCTTAGACCTCGCTTGTCCTCAAGCGAAAACCGATATCGAAAAATATGTCAACATGTTTAGAGATAGAGGTGTCGATAAAAACAAAATACGGACATGAGGGCATCATGATCATTCTCATAACATCAACTTATATAAATATAGTTATATGATTCTTATGTTAAACTAACAATTCATCCAAAGTATCAAGAATGAATCATAAAGTTCATTGGAAACTAACAAACTTTGATCTCGTCATTGAAGCAATTGCAATTTATCGTAACATCGGAAATAGTCAATATAAGAGCTTTTCAACAAGCCTACATACTCAACTATCATATAGTCTTTCACAATTGCTCGCACTCACGCAATACTTATGTTTATGGAGTTTTAATCGGACACAGAGAAAGATAGGGGCTTATGGTGTCGCCTCCCAACCTTTTACCTCAAGGGTAATGTCAACAGTAATAGATCATGAAAACTTACATCCGAGTGGGTATATATGTCAGGATCTTTCCGACACAATGTGCTTGCCGAAGGATAAAATGTGAAAAGGAAAGGTGGATTTCACCTTGACACTTATAAGACAGGAATAATAGATAGGCCCTTCGCAGAGGGAAGCAGTGGTTGTCATGTGTTTTTATGGTTGGATGCACAAAGTCTTAGCATAGAAGAACTTCGCTTTATATTGCCACTTGTGATAAGGACCTTCATTATGCAGTCCGTCGCTTTTATTACTTCCATATCACAAGATCGTATAAAGCTAATTTCTCCCACACTAATAAATCATACATATTTTAGCGACTTTGCAACATGTCAACTTACTTGGAATGATCTTTCTCAATCCATAGGTAGGTATGGTGGACTCTCATGGCAAAACTGGGTTTAAGGATATATGGAAGCACAAGTAGTGTCTCAACTTAGTGCGAGGAGTTTTGGCTAGTATGAGGGGGAAAGGCAAGATCAACATGTTGGATGATCCATGACAATATACTTTATTTCGGATATAAGAAGACATAACCCATTATGTTGTCTTCCTTGTCCAACATCAACTCTTTAGCATGTCATACTTTAATGAGTGCTCACAATCATAAAATATGTCCAAGATAGTATATTTGTATGTGAAGCCTCTCTTCTTTTATTACTTCCTATTAATTGCAACGATGACCAAAACTATGTTTGTCACCTCCCAACAACTTTTATTTATCATACTCTTGCATGTGAAGTCATTACTTCCCACAAGATCGATATGATCTCTTTGATACTCTTTCTGTTTTCTTTCTTTTTATCATGACCCAAGTGAGGAAATCAAGCCCTTGAATCAACACTAATCTTTATTATATAGCTCACGGACTCGATTACAAAGGGTAAAGCTCGGAAAAGCTCACAACTAGATCATGCTAAATTTATTCTACTAGATCAAGATACTACCAAAAGGATCGAACTAAGTAAAATGGTAAAGATAGGAGTGATGGTGATAAGATACCGGGGTCACTCCCCCAAGCTTGGCAATTGCCAAGGGGAGTGCCCATACCCATATGATTATGTCTCCTTCGGGGATGGTGGTGATGGTTTCTTCCTTAACTTGCGCTTAAGAGCAGAATTTTGCTCCTTTAGATCATTGATCTCTCGCTCAAGGTTTAATATCTTCCTGCATAATGCCTGCTTGCTTTCATGCAAGAGGTTAAAAGGGATAAATTCGATCTTAGGTTTCTTTACTCTGTCGGGGAGGCTTGACTTTTTGAACTCCACATGCATGTCCCCCGGTTGAGGTAGTGGGAATTCTTCTTCATCTGAGCTGGTCCAATCCTTCCCCTTGGGATCATGGTCCTCTTCTTCCTCCGTGGTTCAACCATGTCCAAGTCACCATAGACCTTGGGGTCAGCAAGGGAATCAGCCACATAGCTTTCTCCCTCCGAATCCTGGGACGACATGTTGCTTTTATCTGTGACAGAAACAACTCGAAACAAGAATAGAGGATTTTTACGTGATACAGAGGTCAAAACCTTCGGAAGTATATATAATGAATTTTTACCGACCAAAAGGAGTAACCCACAAGAAAACGAAGTCCGGCGGATACACGGGCTGCCTACGAGGCAGGGGGCGCGCCCTCCACCCTTGTGGACGGCTCATGTCTCTTCCGGTGGTTTATTTTTCTATTTTTCTAAATATTCCAAAATGGAGAAAAATTGCCTTTAAAACTGTTTTGGAGTCGGTTTACTTACCGTATCACATACCTCTTCCTTTTCGGAGGCTGAATCGTTCTGGAAAGTGTCCCTTATATATTCCTCCGGGGTTACGGTTTTAATAACATTGGTTTCAACATTTATAGGATTACCTGAGATATAATGTTTGATTCTTTGACCGTTCACCACCTTCGGATTTGTGCCTTCGAAATTGTTGATTTTTATGGCACCGGAATGATAGACCTCCTCGATAACATAAGGTCCTTCCCACTTGGAGAGAAGTTTTCCTGCAAAAAATCTTAAACAGAGTTGTATAGCAAGACATAATCACCTACGTTAAACTCACGCTTTTGTATCCTTTTGTCATGCCATCTCTTAACTTTTTCTTTAAACAGTTTGGCATTCTCATAGGCTTGGGTTCTCCACTCATCAAGGCAGCTAATGTCAAATAACCTCTTTTCACCGGCAAGTTTGAAATCTTAATTGAGCTCTTTAATAGCCCAATATGCCTTATGGTCTAGCTCAAGAGGTAAGTGACAAGCTTTTCCATATACCATCTTATACAGAGACATACCCATAGGATTTTTGTATGCAGTTCTATAGGCCCATAATGCATCATCTAGTTTCTTGGACCAATTCTTCCTAGACCTATTAATTGTCTTCTGCAAGATTAATTTCAACTCCCTATTACTTAGTTCTACTTGACCACTAGTCTGCGGGTGATATGGGGATGCAATTCTATGGTTGACATCATACTTTGCAAGCATCTTATGGAAAGCACCATGAATAAAGTGTGAACCACCATCAGTCATTAGATATCTAGGGACTCCAAACCTCGGAAATATAACTTCTTTAAGCATCTTAATAGAGGTGTTGTGATCAACACTACTAGTTGGAATAGCCTCTTCCCACTTAGTAACGTAATCAACAACAACTAAAATATGTGTGTACCCATTAGAGGCAGGAAACGGTCCCATATAATAAAAGCCCCAAACATCAAATGGTTCAATAACAAGTGAATAATTCATAGGCATTTCTTGACGTCTACTAATATCACCTATTCTCTGACATTCATCACAAGATAAGACAAACTTACGGGCATCCTTGAAGAGAGTAGGCCAATAAAAACCGGATTGCAATACCTTATGTGCAGTTCTATCTCCCGCATGGTGTCCTCCATAAGCTTCGGAGTGACACTTGTGTCGGGGAAACTGATCGCCCACGAACACCTATGGGACCGGAGCCCCTTTTCGGTACGGCAAGGGAGCGGAGGGAGCACAAAGAGCAGATCGAGGGGCACACGCGAGCAGTTTACCCAGGTTCGGGCCGCACGGATGCGTAAAACCCTACTCCTGCCTTGGTCGTATTAAGTTCTTGGCTCGGGAGCAAGAAGATCTACAGTACTAGCTATACCGAGCGTGGGAGTGATCAAGTTTCGGGACCGAACCCCTTCCTACGTTGTGCATGGGCCTCCTTTTATAGTTCAAAGGGGTCACCGACAGGTGTTAACATAGGTGAGGGTAAAAGCGTAAAATCGGTGGTAGTTGTAATAGTGCATGTACAGTGTACGCACAGTGGTCTATACCTAACCCAGACGGTGGGGGACAAGGGCATTGAATGCCCGTCGCCGTCGCCCCAAACAGTATAAAAAGCGTCCGTCCGGGCGTCTCCGTTCGCCACGACGGAGGCCACGTCATCGTGGCTTGCCACCGTGTACCCCCAGGCTGCACAGCCATCCGCCACGTGCCCCAGGAAGGGCCCCAGGGCGACGCGTGGCCAGGTGAGCTGGAGCGCAGGCACACAGGGAAAGCCTGCAGCGGCAAGCACCTTGCCGGGCCCGAAAGCTAGCCGCTTCCCGGGTCTTGCCGGGGCGCGCGATGCGCCGCAGCATGTCTTCTGAAATGCTGTTCTTTGGCTTTCCTGGCAAGCTCCTCTTGCCAGGGTCTTGTGTAGATGGGATGATCTCGAGCCTGGAGCGGCCTTCCCGGCAAGCTCCTCTTGCCGGGGTCTTGTTTCTTAACTTGAATACTTTGTTCTTGAATGGCTTCAAGGGAACTAGAGCGGGCTTTGGCGGGCGCGTGGTGAGCCCGACCACGGGACGCTGCTACTGCCCGTGCACAAGTCGGGATACTAAGGTACCCCTATATTAGTACACCGACAGGAGCCCCCGGGCCTGGGCCACACACGGTGCCGAGCGCTGTTGGGCCAGGCCCAAAACAGTGCACGGGCACACACGGCCCACGGCGCGTCGTTTCCCACTTCGTATCCGCCGCATCCCTCCCTAACAGCACGCGTTGATTGCGGCGTCGTGGGAGAGATCGTGGCCTGTTTCTTTAATGGGAAAATGCGGAACGTCCCCCACTTCCCCCTTAAAAGCAGAGGAAGTAGGGGCAGTTTCCCCCCCCCATTACTTCATTGTGTCTTCAATCTCCAGAAACTCCTGCCGCTCTCCGCCTCCCCAAAGGTCGATAGAGAGCCGAGCTCCACCCTTCCTCCGCCGTCTCCGGCATCCTCAGCGCCGCCGACCCCCCTCGCCATCCCCGCCATGGCCCCGAAGAGCGACAAGGCGAAGAAAGCGAAGTCAGAGAAGGCGGCGAAGCTGGCGGGATGCGGAAGAGGATGGTGGTCTTCCCGCCGAGGCTCGGCGCGAGGGAGCTGAGGGACAAGTACTATTTGTTCTGGGCGAGGGAGACGAAGGATCACCCGCGCACCAGGGTCCTCCCTGCCGAGGCCTGCGACATGTATCCGGGGGGTTACCAATACTTTGCTCTGTTCTTCCACTGTGGTCTTTGTCCTCCGTACTCTGAGTTTTTCTGCGATGTGATGAACACGTACGGATTCCACCTCCTAGATTTCACCCCGAATGCTGATCTCACTATGGCCGTTTTCGCACATCTGATGGGCCTCGAACCCCTCATTGGTTACCCCAAGTGGAAGGTGTAAGATGTAGTAAGTAGAAGTGTTTTCCCCTAGCAAAGATGCCAAGGATCGAATCCCCAGAGACTCCTAGGTTCAACAAGTAGGTGTCAATTGCTAACGGTGCAATTAGCAATCAACGTGGACCAGCACACAGATACAAATAACTTTGCTCCCAACGAGTACAGAGAGGTTGTCAATCTCTCCGGCCTTGTAGTTCAGAAAGGGTTAAAAGCAATGATAGTAGTGATAGATAGTGTTTTGCAATAGTAAGTAAATAGCGAAAAGTAAATAGTGGATGTGATCAATGATGGTAATATGGACCGGAGTCTCATGATGTTCACTAGTGATGTCTCTCTCCCAAAAGACGATAAAACAGCTATGTGAGGTAAACAAATTACAGCTGGGCAATTGACAGGACCACGAACGCAAACCAATGCTGATTACATTGCAAGAAAGGTTGAGGTTCAAAGCATGGGCGGTACGCCAAAGTAAGTAGACCGAAATCCATCAATATCTACTACTAATCATCCACCTTGAGATATCTATCCAGAACATCTCGCTGGTATTAAGTTGCGAGTCCCACCCATAGTGTAAACTCAATGCAACAGACAACTGCATTAAAAGAACTTTGCGTAAAGTAAACAATCCTTGCACCCGCGGGCACAAGCACCGTTGTTTTCCCCCTTGTGGCAATAGCACATCCCCTAGACTCATGTTTCTGTCACTCAAGCTAGTCATCGAGGGGCATGAACCCACAATCAAGCATAACGTTCCGTCTTAGAGTCACTACCTATTACTCGGCCAAAGCAATAAATAACAACGGAGAACATGCAATAATTACTTATGAACTAAAATATAAAAGAGGTGAATCAAATATATTACTCAAGATCAATCTGAACATAATCTCATAATCCATCGGATCCCAGCAAACTCAACATAGCAACAACATAAGGATTACATAGGTGCCTCGATCATGTAGGGCAGCTCACGAGGACTAATTAGTGAAGCACAAGAATGGGAGGAGAACATCACATAGCTACTGGTCATGGACTCATGGTCCAAGGGAGACTACTCACGAGTCATCCGGGAGGCGTCCATGGTGGTGGAGAAGCTCCCGGTGGTGATCCTCCCCTCCGGCAGGGTGCCGGGAAGAGTTCTCTTGGTGCTCCCGATCTTGGAAGCGGCGGCGGCGGCGGAACAGAGATGAGATCGCGAAAAGAAGTCATGTTCTGAGGGTTACGGAGGACCCTTTAAATATATGCCAAAGTAGGGCACCGGGGGAGCCTCAGGGGGCCCAGGCGCCCCCCCGGCGCGGCCCAAGGGGGGGGGGGGGCGCCCACAGGGCGCCTGGAGCCCCTGTGGCCCCCCCAGGCTGCCCTTCGGACGCAGTGTTGTTTCCGGTTCGCTGATTTTTTATATAATTTTTCTGGATTTTTCTGGGCAGTTCTCGAAACGTGAAAACCTGAAATACAAAAACAGCCGAAAACAGAAACTGGCACTGGGGTGCACTGGATTAGTAAGTTAGTCCAAATATGATCAAAAGTGTATGGAAGTGTATGAATATCATAGCAATATCACCCAAAAGTGGCATGGAGCAAGCAGAAATTATAGATACGTTTTGGACGTATCAACATCCCCAAGCTTAATTCCTGCTCGTCCTCGAGTAGGTAAATGATAACAAGAATAATTTCTGTGGTGACATGCTATTAACCACATAGGACTTTCTCATAGTCATATGACAAAAGCTTACTGAGACAATGATTCTAAAGTAATTAAGTTGTCTCAAGAGAAAATCACAAATGACTGAAAGTTTTACAACATGAAACTGAAACATCAAAAAGATTTGCAATGAACATGATGTGCAAATATGATAAAGTGATATCTAGCTTGCCCCCTTTAGTGATGCAAAACATAAATGCAAGGGCACCTTCAAGGTTTAGGTGATGACTAGATACAATCATTTCAGAATAAACGATATCACAATCATGCAAAAGACAATGCTACTTTGGGACAATGCACATTACACTCAGAATGACAATCATGCTCTCAGTAGTTGGTGCTTGAAGTGCTAGAGCTTTTTATTTTGAAACATGGAAGCAATTGTGTCAACGGTAGTAGTACTTCATATGTGTCATGCATAAAACATCCTACAAGTTGCAAGCCTCATGCATCGAATACCAATAGTGCTCGCTCCTTGTCCTAATTAGCTCGGATCCCCATGGGTTATCATTGTATTGCATATGTTTTAACCAAGTGTCACAAAGGGGTACCTCTATGCCACCTGTACAAAGGTCCAAGGAGATAGATCGCATTTGATCTCTCGTTTTTGATAGATCTCAACTTGAGGACATCCATACCGGGACAACATAGAAAATAGATGATGGACTCCTCTTTAATGCATAAGCATATTCTCATGAGAGATTGAGGATTAAGGTCCAAGCTAAAACTTCCATCATGATGCATGGCTTTGGTTGGCGGCCCAATGTTCTTCTCTAACAATATGCATATTAATTCAACCCACGGTAAATCACCCTTACTTCAGACAAGACGAACATGCATAGCAAGTCACATGATATTCAACAAGAGTGTGACAGTTGATGGCGTCCCCAGAAACATGGTTACCGCTCAGCAAGCAACTCATAAGAAATAAGATACATAGGCAACATATTCTTTACCACAATAGTTTTAAGGCTACTTTCCCATGAGCTATGTATTGCATGGTTAATTTGCTTAGTGCAGATGGAGGTTAGCAAAAGACTGGGAGCGACTAACTAAGAGAGCAATGACGGTCATAATCATGCAGTGCGACAAAGCAATATTGGATCAGGCATGGTAGTTATATCGCTACTTAGAAACAAAAGATCATCAAGGCTTGACAAACTTTCTTTACAGTCTTGAATATGCGTGAGCATACGCCAAGTCAATCAAAATAAATTCTCGAAGGAAGATATTACTAGACCATACCATATCATAGGCAAACAAATCAAGTTGGTACTCCAATAACACATTGGGAACCCCCCAGCTATCTGAGATTAACCATAAGAAAACCTGAACTACTAAGCACCATCATGCAAGTAGCATCTTTATCATAGACACATTAACCCATGCAACGGAAGCAAACTCTCTTAATAGGGTGAGCATGGTAATTAAAGAGAGTTCAAGCAACCAACTAAATAAAAGCTCTTGAAAAGATAAGCATGAATACTAAGAGCAGAGTATGATAGTAGCTATTAAAAGACAAAGAACACACACATCATAGATAGACATGAAAATTCTATGTAATGTTCTAGGTACAGGTGGAGCGTGTTTCTCTCCCACATAAAGGAATGCTGGGTTCCGACTCGTTATGAAAAACTAAAAAGAAAGCTAAAAGCAAGACGCTCCAAGCATAGCACATAACACATGAAATGATAAAAATATAGCGGAACGAAAGATGAACTGATAATGTTAATGGAGAAGGGGATGCACGGGGGCATCCCCAAGCTTAGACGCTTGAGTCTCCTTGAATATTTCTTGGGGGTGCACGGGGGCATCCCCAAGCTTGAGCGCTTGACACTCCTGAATCTTTTTATCATCTTCCCTCGCACACTTGAAAACTCCCTTCATACATAACTCATCATAATCTGATTAGCGAGGTCAGTACCCTTAATAAAATAATTATACCTTGCAGGAAATAAGGATATTCTTGAAGTTCTACTGTTTCTCAAGATTGCCAAAATGTTTTTGCAAAGAAAAAGCAAGTTCTTGATTTGCAAAGTGAAGGTAAGGCAAAACAGGACAGAATCTGTGAAAAACAGAACAGCAGGCAGTAATTGACCTGTTCGGGATACTTCTGCAACTCAAATAAAAAAAACTCAGAACTGACGCACAAAAGACAATTATATAGAGAATGCTGTCGAAAAAATTCAGACCAAAAAGATGACCTAGTGATTTTATACGAAATTTTCTATCCAAGGACAGAATCTGTTTCCTGGACAGCACCTCACAACTTTTGAACTTTCTAGCAATCAGAGGCTATACTTGGCACAAATATGAAAAGCAAAGATACAATGATGATGCTACAGCAGTAAACAACATCAAGACACAACAAAAGCAAAAAAATTATTCATGTGGGCTGCCTCCCAAAAGCGCTTTCTTTTATGCCTTTAAGCTAGGCATAATGCATAGATCAAGTTTTATCAAGAGTAAAAGAATAACTAGCCCGTACAACGGACTCAAAAGGTAACTTGACCTTCTTACGAGGGAACTGTTCCATCCCTTTCTTGAGAGGAAACTGAAATTTTATATTACCCTCTTTCATGTCAATGACAGCACCAACGGTGCGCAAAAAGGGACGTCCCAAAATAATTGGACAAGAAGGATCACATTCAATATCCATGAGAGTGAAATCAACGGGAACATAATTATCATTGACAACAATAAGAACATCGTCGATCCTCCCCAAAGGTTTATTTATGGAAGAATCAACGAGACGAACACCAAAAGAACAAGAATCATAAGGTTTCAATTTAAGCATATCATATATCCTTTTGGGCATAACAGAGGTACTAGAACCAACATCACATAATGCATAACAAGAGAAGTCATTCAAATAAATTTTTATCATAGGATCCCAACCATCTTCTAGCTTTCTAGGTATGGAGGCTTCTACTCTAAGTTTCTCCTCCCTAGCTTTGATGAGAGCATTAGTGATATGCTCTGTGAAGGCAAGGTTAAGCGTGCTAGTGCGGGGATCTCTAGCTCTATTTTTTTCAAGTTTTTTCATAATGTGAGCTAGGGTGATGTCCTCTCGAATGCTAACAACAGGGGGACTCCCAACAAGATTTTCAATAATACTAAGAGACTCCCAAACTGGGGCCTCTAGGAAATTTCCATTGATAGCAGTATCTAGAATAAACCTATTCCAAGAAGTAATTCCAACATAAAAATTTCTAAGCAAGATAGTAGTGGGTTGCTTCTTGGTGGCTCTTTTTTGTGAATCATCAATTCTATACCAAGCATCTTTCAAACTTTCCCCACCTCTTTGTTTAAAGGTGAGAACTTCTGCCTCGTCAAAGACAAAAGGACCCGACATAATGATAACTAAAGAACAAGATAACTATTTTTGTGATTTTCGATAAAAGGAACTAAAGCAAAGAAATGAAAGGTAAACTAACAAGACTAAAAAGCAAAGGTAAAAGATAGCATGCAACTCCCCTATCCTGAAGAGTGGAGTCCCCGGCAACGGCGCCAGAAAATACTCCTTGATGGGCCTCGAACCCCTCGTTGGTTACCCCAAGTGGAAGGTGTAAGATGTAGTAAGTAGAAGTGTTTTCCCCTAGCAAAGATGCCAAGGATCGAATCCCCAGAGACTCCTAGGTTCAACAAGTAGGTGTCAATTGCTAACGGCGCAATTAGCAATCAACATGGACCTGCACACAGATACAAATAACTTTGCTCCCAACGAGTACAGAGAGGTTGTCAATCTCTCCGGCCTTGTAGTTCACAAAGGGTTAAAAGTAATGATAGTAGTGATAGATAGTGTTTTGCAATAGTAAGTAAATAGCGAAAAGTAAATAGTGGATGTGATCAATGATGGTAATATGGACCGGAGTCTCATGATATTCACTAGTGATGTCTCTCTCCCAAAAGACGATAAAACAACTATCTGAGGTAAACAAATTACAGCTGGGCAATTGACAGGACCACGAACGCAAACCAATGCTGATTACATTGCAAGAAAGGTTGAGGTTCAAAGCATGGGCGGTACGCCAAAGTAAGTAGACCGAAATCCATCAATATCTACTACTAATCATCCACCTTGAGATATCTATCCAGAACATCTCGCTGGTATTAAGTTGCGAGTCCCACCCATAATGTAAACTCAATGCAACAGACAACTGCATTAAAAGAACTTTGCGTAAAGTAAACAATCCTTGCACCCGCGGGCACAAGCACCGTTGTTTTCCCCCTTGTGGCAACAGCACATCCCCTAGACTCATGTTTCTGTCACTCAAGCTAGTCATCGAGGGGCATGAACCCACAATCGAGCATAACGTTCCCTCTTGGAGTCACTACCTATTACTCGGCCAAAGCAATAAATAACAACGGAGAACATGCAAGAATTACTTATAAACTAAAATATAAAAGAGGTGAATCAAATATATTACTCAAGATCAATCTGAACATAATCTCATAATCCATCGGATCCCAGCAAACTCAACATAGCAACAGCATAAGGATTACATAGGTGCCTCGATCATGTAGGGCAGCTCACGAGGACTAATTAGTGAAGCACAAGAACGGGAGGAGAACATCACATAGCTACTAGTCATCCACCTTGAGATATCTATCCAGAACATCTCGCTGGTATTAAGTTGCGAGTCCCACCCATAGTGTAAACTCAATGCAACAGACAACTGCATTAAAAGAACTTTGCGTAAAGTAAACAATCCTTGCACCCGCGGGCACAAGCACCGTTGTTTTCCCCCTTGTGGCAACAGCACATCCCCTAGACTCATGTTTCTGTCACTCAAGCTAGTCATCGAGGGGCATGAACCCACAATCGAGCATAACGTCCCCTCTTGGAGTCACTACGTATTACTTGGCCAAAGCAATAAATAACAACGGAGAACATGCAAGAATTACTTATGAACATAAATATAAAAGAGGTAGATCAAATATATTACTCAAGATCAATCTGAACATAATCCCATAATCCATCGGATCCCAGCAAACTCAACATAGCAACAGCATAAGGATTACATATGTGCCTCGATCATGTAGGGCAGCTCACGAGGACTAATTAGTGAAGCACAAGAACAGGAGGAGAACATCACATAGCTACTGGTCATGGACTCATGGTCCAAGGGAGACTACTCACGAGTCATCCGGGAGGCGTCCATGGTGGTGGAGAAGCTCCCGGTGGTGATCCTCCCCTCCGGCAGGGTGCCGGGAAGAGTTCTCCTGGTGCTCCCGATCTTGGAAGCGGCGGCGGCGGCGGAACAGAGATGGGATCGCGAAAAGAAGTCATGTTCTGAGGGTTACGGAGGACCCTTTAAATATATGCCAAAGTAGGGCACCGGGGGAGCCTCGGGGGGCCCAGGCGCCCCCCCGGCGCGGCCCAGGGGGGGGGGGCGCCCACAGGGCGCCTGGAGCCCCTGTGCCCCCCCAGGCTGCCCTTCGGACGCAGTGTTGTTTCCGGTTCGCTGATTTTTTATATAATTTTTCTGGATTTCTCTGGGCAGTTCTCGAAACGTGAAAACCTGAAATACAAAAACAGCCGAAAACAGAAACTGGCACTGGGGTGCACTGGATTAGTAAGTTAGTCCAAATATGATCAAAAGTGTATGGAAGTGTATGAATATCATAGAAATATCACCCAAAAGTGGCATGGAGCAAGCAGAAATTATAGATACGTTTTGGACGTATCAACATCTGTGCGAAAACTTTGTCGGGGTCCACCCCAACGTAGCTCTCTTCCGCCACTTCTTCACACCTAGAGTAGATTCTGGATCTCCACTCTCCGGTGGCATCTCCTGGATCTTCAGGCTTAACAAGAAAGAGGCGTACTTGATTGGAGAGCTCCGCGGCAAGTGGGAGGAGTGGAGAGCTGATTGGTGCTGGGTCATGGAAGAGGAACCCCAGCAATTTACCTCTCCTCCCCGGGCCGCAATAGTGCGCAAGGATTGGAGCGATCTGGCCCCGGAGGATGAGAAGCTGGAGATAGCCCTCACTAGGATCCTTCGCCTCCGGGACGCCAACCTTACTGTAGGTGAGGTCGGGGCGGACTTCCTTCGCCGCCGCATTGCCCCCTTGCAAGACAGGAAGAGGCCCGCTTGGGAATTTGGCAACGCGACAGACTGCATGAGGCTGCGCCCCGGCCTGAATTACAACTTCACCGTCCTGGAACTCAAGGGAATGGTCCGCTCGCTGTTCAAGCATGACCCCAAGCACAAGGAGTGGTTTACCCCGTCGCCGGGAGTAGTCCCATTATGCAACAACTCTTCACTTAGCGCCATCCGTGCGGTAATGCCTCTGTGCGATTCCCACGGGGTGGATCCCACTTGGCTGGCGCCTTCAGAAGAGACCGTGCAAACTTTCTTTGATAACCTGGTTGAACGGCCGCGCAATCCCGACGAGAAGAAGGGTCTCACCCGCGCGACCACCGACCGAGATGTGGCGTATATCGCTAGCAGAATGGAGGAGGCCGCCGCAGCCAAGGCCACGGGTGAGTTCGGTTACTCTGTGGAGGAGGCAGAAGCAGCGGATGCAGTGAGCAGGGCCGAGGAGGAAGAGATTCTCAGGTTGTTGAAGCCCGCCGGGAAGCCTGCCGGGGAGCCTGCCGGGAGGAGCGAGGCTGCCGGGCAGGGGACCGAGTCCAGTGAGCCCTCCGAGGAGGACGCCGAATCGGGTGATTCCGACGAAGACTCGGGCGGGTCAATGAACCTTGACGACATTTCTTCATCCTCGGAGAATTCTCCGCCACCGCCAAGTCCTCCGCCACAGCCAAAGAAGCGCCTCCGCAAGACCACTGAGACGGTGAAGCAGCCGGCGCCCCGACAGCAGCCGAAGCGTTGCTCGACGCGTACCACTACGACGAGCGAGGTCGTCAAGGAGGCTCCTCGCGCCTCAGCGGCAAACGGAGGGGGATCTTCCCGAACCGGTTTCGGCGCTCCTTCCGCCCCACTGTCCTCGGCGACGACCGGAGCGGGGTCTTCGCAACCCACGGCTCCGGAGCCCGCCAAGCGCCCGAGGGAGCCTTCTCCTCCAGCTCCTCGCGCCGGGACGCGCGAGGCGGACTTTGACTTCTCCGCCCTTAGTTCCGATGAGGAGGAGGAAGAGTAAGCATTCACAACTTTTATTTCTTTTGATTTCTGTTGTTCTTGTCTTGAATTCTCTTTGTCTGATTCTGATCTTGTTTGGCTTCCAGGACCCTGACCCAGAGGATGGCGAAGAAGGCCAAGATCCCGGTGGTTGATCTCGAGGAGGACGAGCCCGTCACCGCGGCAGGAGATGCGCCCGCGACGGGCTTGCCGGACCAGCCTGCTGCTCCGGAGAGCAGCCCCCAGCGCAGCCCCCAGCGTAAGTCTCTTGTTCACTTTTCTGCTTATCGGGCGCGCTTGAGCTTCTTATCCTTATTGATGTCTTGTTTGCCTGTTGATTTGTGCAGAAGTGGAGCCGCAGCCGCAGGAGCGTCAAGAGACTGCTCCCGACGAGCCGCTTGCCCCACCTTCCCCGCCAAGGAGGAGCTTCCCGGCAAGGGGGGGCGCTCCGCCAAGGACGGGTACTCCGCCAAGGGCGAGTACCCCGCCAAGGGCGAGCACCCCTACAAGGGTGGGCACCCCGCCAAGGGAAGGCGCCAGTGGCCCTCCGCCGGCGGGGGCCAATACTACGCCGCCAAGGGAGGATTCCCCGGCGAGGATCCCCGTGGAGGAAGAGGCCCGCGCAGGTAACCCTTGTACTCTTCTTCTCTTGAATTCTTCTTTTTGGATATTTGCTTGACAATTCTTTCTTTTCTTTTTCTTCTGTCAGATCCGCCCGCCCCGGAGCCGATGGAGACAGAGGCCATCGCCGAGGAGGACGTGCGTGGTGATGCCGGCGACTCCACCACCGCTGAAGGGACGGCCGGCGCTGACGAGCCAGCCGCCGACGAGCCCCCCGCGGCCACCGACGCGGCAGCTGGGGAGGAGACCGGCGACCGCACTGACGGCCCTGAGGCCGCAGGAGCGCCGGACGCTACACCGGCCGCCGACCCCTCCGCCGCCGCGACTGGGCCGGGCATTTATTTGGAGGCCGCCAACGGGGTCTTCATCCAAGTCCCGTGGGCGTCCTCATCAAGGGCGCCCGCAGAGGTGGAGAGCTTCGATGGAGAAGTCCTCGCCTCCGCCGGGCTGAGGCTTGTCGACGCGCCCGGCAGCAGCAGTGAGCCCGAAGAGGAGCAACTTCTGCGCCGTCTTCTGGCCTTTTACCGGGCCAGGCAGGCCAAGCTGGAGTCCCGAGAGGCTCTGGCTGCCAAGGCCAGTGTCGACTTGGAGAAGCGCGCCGCGGAGCTCCGCGCTGCCAACCAAGCGGCCCTTCGGAACTTGGCGGAGGAGCGCGAGGAGCTCGCCGAGGCGCACGAGGCATTCATCCTCGAGAAGGCCGAGGTTGAGGAGCAGCAGCGACGGGCCGCCGAGGACCTGTCTCGGCGGGAAGGAGAGCTGAACCAGCGGAAGGTCGACCTCGACAGCCACGAGGACGACCTTGCCCCGCGCGAGCAGTCCATTGGCGGGGCTCTGCAGGAGGCGAGGGACGCCACTGCTGCCACAGAGACCGCCAAGAGGGACTTGGATGCGAGGGTGGCGCAGATGGAGATGAGCTTGAAGACGAGCGAGGAGAGGATTGCCGCGCTCACGTCGGCGAGGGAGAAAGACGCCCACACCAACTCGGAGCTGCAAATCCGTCTCTCCGACAAGGACCGGGAACTCACCGCCGCCAAGGACTCCATTGCAGACTTGGAGCTAAAACTGTCTACCCTCACCGAGTCGCTTGACGGGGCCCGGAACAGGGAGCCCAAGTTGAAGGAAGATCTCCGGGCTGAAAGGGCGCTGCTGGACAATGCCGCCCTTACGCAGAACAACTTCCAGCGGACGGTGGAGCAGTGGACCGAGGAGCTCGTCGCCTCCGCCGCCAACATCGACAAGGAGATGGTGGCGCTGGGGACCGAGCACCTCGTGTACTCCCCCGACGAGAGCCTCCCCCAAAGCGCCAAGCTGAGCTTGTTCTTTAGAGGAGTGGCGCCGGCCCTCGCGCAGCTGCGGGAGAAGGTCCCCACGCAGCTGGCTAACGAGGCACGCCGACTTTGCATGGGCACTATGGAGCGAGTGTTGACGAAGATCGTCTACCGCAACCCCGGGATTAATCTTGAGAACGTCCTCCTGACCTTGCCGCTCGAAGCTGACCAGGAAGCGTTGAAGGCACAAGTTGCCCACATCGTGGCCAAGGTGGGCAAGATCAAGAGGGTTGACGGAGACCGCGCGGACTAGGCTTCCTTCTGTCTGCTTCCCTTGCCGCTGTCGATTAAGTCATGGATAGTAGTTTGTTAGAACATCGGCAAGTTATCTTGTAATATAACTTTATTTTGGATAGTCAATGCAGTGTTATCTCCCTTGCTTGATCCCTTTACTTTGTATGCTTCTCACCCTACGCTTCTAGGGAGCTTGCCGGTAGAGGGACCCTTGCCGCGAGCGCCGAGTGCGGGACTTCAGCGGCCTGCTGGCAATGCCTTCGCCGGCAAGAAACCTTGCCACAGCTAGTCGCAGCACACTTAGGTTGTTGAGCGAACTCGAAAACGAAATAAGGGCGCGACACTTGTCGCAGCTCACTTAAGCCGTTGAGCGTGCTCGAAACAAAATAAGGGCGCGGCTAGCCACGGGTAGGTTCCTCCGCGCACAGGTTTTCCATACAAAGTGTGGTTGTTCAAGGAAGATACCTAAGAATTTTTAAAATTTTGAATGCTGAAACTTCGGCAACTTAGCTTTTGTGTTCTGTTTGCTTCCCGGCAAGGCTTTCCTTCTTTGAACAGCACTTGGTCCATACCACTGTCTCCTTCCCCCCTGGCAAACTTGTGCGCGAGGAACACTTTTCCTGCTTGAGAGAAAAAAGAAGAGGGGAGGAAACATAGATATGGAGCCTTGCGGTTTGTTATTGCTTACCGGGATCGTGTGCTGCACAAAGTGTCAGATAATATATGCAATGAAGACAAGAATGCATGAAACGACAAGCCGTGCAAAGCACAAAAGTTTTACCGATGCACGGGTTCTGCGCCCGGCTTTGTACAAAGGTTTACAT
The DNA here is from genome assembly GCA_902687465.1 of Secale cereale. NCBI lineage: Eukaryota > Viridiplantae > Streptophyta > Magnoliopsida > Poales > Poaceae > Secale > Secale cereale. The sequence goes on from LR738715.1 coordinate 799,948,155, forward strand.
GCAACAGCGGCAAGACTTGTACAAAAGGTGGTTGTCGAAGCGGATCACGGCAACCGCGCCTCATGGGTGAAACTTGCGAAGATGCTCAATATTCCAGGAGTTGCTCACCGGTAAGCCTTCTTCGGTCTCAAGGCGGACAGCGCCGGGCCTTGTGACTTGTCTCACCCGATAAGGGCCTTCCCACTTCGGCGTCAACTTGTTGGAGTTCTTGGCGGACTGAACGCGCCGAAGAACAAGGTCGCCTTCCTTGAGACTCCTGGCCTTGACTTTGCGGCTATGATAGCGACACAAAGCTTGCTGGTATCGAGCAGCTCGTACAGCAGCCTGGAGACGGTCCTCCTCGAGGAGCAATGCGTCATCTTGCCGCAACTGCTCTTGCTCGAGCTCATCGTAAGCGAGCACTCGAGGAGACCCGTATACGAGTTCCGTGGGGAGAACTGCCTCTGCTCCATAGACAAGAGCAAAGGGTGTCTGTCCGGTGGCTCGATTTGGCGTCGTCCTGATTGACCAAAGAGCCGCCGGCAACTCCTCGATCCAGTTTCTTCCGCACTTGTGCAGCCTGTCGAAAGTTCTTGTCTTGAGCCCGCGCAGCACTTCGGCATTTGCCCTCTTCGCTTGACCATTGCTCCTCGGGTGAGCAACAGAAGCGAAGCAGACCTTGGCTCCAAGGTCTTGGACGTATTGCATGAAGGTGCGACTTGTGAACTGTGTGCCGTTGTCGGTGATGATCCTGTTAGGGATTCCGAAACGGCAAACGATCGATCTGAAGAACCTGACTGCTGACTGTGCGGTCACCTTTCTCACTGGTTCCACTTCCGGCCACTTTGTGAACTTGTCGATAGCAACGTACAAGTACTCAAAGCCCCTGACAGCGCGGGGAAAGGGGCCGAGGATGTCGAGCCGCCAGACCGAAAAGGGCCAGGACAAAGGGATCGTCTGGAGAGCTTGAGCTGGCTGGTGTATTTGCTTGGCATGGAACTGGCATGCTTCACACTTGGTTACTTGTTCAGTTGCATCTTGGAGGGCTTCTGGCCAAAAGAAACCTTGCCGGAACGCCTTCCCGGCAAGTGCTCTTGCGCCAATGTGGTGTCCACATATGCCTCCGTGTATCTCTGCCAACAGCTTCTGTCCATCTTCCCGGGAAATGCATTTCAATCTGACACCATTGAGTCTTCTTCTGTACAGTTCATTGCCGACGAACTGGTACATACTTGATTGTCTGGTTATTCTCTATCTCTTCTGGTTCTTCGGGAAGTTCTCCAGTTTGAAGGAAACGGACGATTTGCTGTGCCCAGGTTGGAGCTTGAGGCTCAACAACAAGGACTAAAGGCATCAGTGCTGCTGCGGGAACGTTAGCTTCTACGGCAAGAACCCGCGGCTCTGCTGGAGCTGGACGTTCCCCGGCAAGCCTGCCGGAGCAAGGCTTGCCGGGAACATCTGCTTCGACTGCACGAACCCTAGGGTCCGCAGGAGCAGACTGCTCCTCAGCAACTTGGTCGTCGATCCTGGGGATCTTGGCGGCGGCTTCAGGAAGATCCGCCGGCAAGTAGTCACCGGAGACCAACTTTCTTTTCTTGCTCTGCCCAACTGACGGTGTAATGGATGACTGAGTTAGCTTGAGCACGAAGGTCCCTGGTTCCACAGGTAGCTTCGGTGCAGCACACTTTGACAGGCCGTCTGCGATATTATTCTGAGCTCTTGGAACGTGCTCCATTTGCAAGCCTTCAAAGTGTTCTTCAAGCTTCCTCACTTCATCGACATAAGCTTCCATCAAAGGACTCTGGTAGCTCTTGTTTACTTGTCGGACCACCAACTGTGAATCTCCCCGCACAATCAGCTTCTTGATCCCAAGTTCGGCTGCAATTCTGAGGCCGGCAAGCAAACCTTCATACTCAGCAGTATTGTTTGTCGCTTGTTCCTTGGGAAAGTGCATTTGGACAACGTACTTGAGGTGCTCCCCGGTGGGTGCGACAAACAGCACGCCAGCACCGGCGCCTTGCAGCGAGAAGGCACCATCGAAGTACATTATCCACTCTTTGCTTGCTTCTTTGATGGGGATGTTTGTCTCTGGAACTTCTTCGTCCGGTGTTGGCGTCCATTCTGCTATGAACTCTGCCAAAGCTCTGCTCTGTATAGTTGAAGTGCTTTCAAACTTAAGACCAAAGCTTGACAGCTCCAGTGCCCACTCGACAATCCTACCTGTCGCTTCCGGGTTTTGCAATATCCTCTTCAGCGGAAAGCGAGTGACCACTGTTATCTCATGTGCTTGAAAGTAGTGGCGCAGCTTTCTCGAGGCCATGAGGAGACCGAAAAGCAACTTCTGCACCACAGAGTATCTTGATCTAGCCCCCTGCAAGAGGGAACTTACAAAATAAACTGGGCGCTGCACCATCTTCTTTCGCACTTCTCCTTGTATCTGCGCAGACTCGTCCTTGTCGGGGCCAGAGCTTGTCGGGGAAGCCCCCTGCTTGTCGCTGGATGCGCTTACCGGGGCTGTGGATTCCTCATCTGCCTCCCTCTCCGCTACCAACGCATCACTAACCACTTGATTGGTTGCTGCTAAGTATAGCAGCAACTTCTCTTGCGGCTTAGGTGCGACAAGTATAGGAGTGGAGGACAGGTATCCTTTCAAGTCCTGCAGCGCTGCATCTACTTCCGGAGTCCATTTCATTGGACCTGCCTTTTTCAAGATTTTGAAAAACGGCAGGGCGCGTTCTGCAGACTTAGAAATGAACCTGCCGAGGGCAGCCACACAACCAGCAAGTCTTCGTACATCCTTGACGCGCTTTGGAGCTTCGATCTGCTCGATGGCCTTGATCTTGTCGGGATTGGCTTCAATCCCCCTCTGGGACACAAAAAATCCGAGAAGCTTGCCGGAGGGGACTCCGAAGACGCACTTCTCGGGGTTCAGCTTGAGTCGTATCTTGCGCAGAGTCACAAAAGTTTCATCTAGATCTTGTATCAGGGTATCCTTGTCCTTGCTCTTGACCACTATATCATCCATGTAAGCTTCTACATTCCTGTGTATCTGTGGCTCAAAAGCAGTGTGGACCACCCTTGCAAATGTTGATCCCGCATTCTTCAGTCCAAAGGGCATGCGTATGAAACAGTAAGTGCCACATGGAGTAATGAATGCGGTCTTCTCTTCATCTTCCTCAGCCATGAATATCTGGTAATATCCGGAGTATGCGTCAAGAAATGAAAGCAACTCACATCCAGCCGTGGAGTCAACGATCTGGTCAATGCGTGGCAAGGGGAATGGATCCTTGGGACAAGCTTCATTCACATCGGTGAAGTCTATACAAAGTCTCCATTTCCCATTAGCTTTGCGCACAACAACTGGATTGGCCAGCCACGTAGGATGAAGTACACCTCTAACAAGGCCTGCTGCTTCCAACTTCTTGATCTCTTCAGCAATGAACTCTTGGCGCTCCACCGCTTGCTTCCTGACCTTCTGCTTGACGGGCCGCGCATGAGGACAAACATCAAGCTTGTGCTCAATTACCTTCCTGGGAACGCCGGGGATGTCAGACGGTTGCCATGCAAACACGTCGACATTCGCCCGCAGGAAGGCAACGAGCGCGCTTTCCTATTTGGGATCGAGCGTGGCACTGATGGTGAAGGTACCACCAGTGCCGTCCTCCTTGGCGGACACCTTCTTGGTTGCAGGTGGAGCTGCCATTCCTTTCTTGCACTTGCTGGTGGAGCTCGATGGTGCGTCCTCGACGGCAGCGCAGCACTCCGAAAAGGTGCGCTTGCCGGAGTGGGCTCCAGAGCTCTTGCCGGACTTGGTCTTGGTCTTCCCCCCGGGAGCTTCAGCGGTAAGTGTCTTGCTGTCTGCCGCGGCTGCTGCGTCCCGGTAGATCTTATCGGCGCAAATAAGCGCGTCCTTCTTGTCGCCGGGGACAGAGATGACGCTTATTGGCCCTGGCATCTTGAGCATGTTATATGCATAGTGAGAGGCTGCCATGAACTTGGCGAGCGCAGGGCGGCCAAGTATCCCATTGTATGGTAATGGGATATCGGCGACGTCAAAAGTGATCCTCTCAGTCCTGAAGTTTAGCTCTCCGCCAAAGGTTACTGGCAGTGTGATCTTCCCCTTCGGCTTGCTTCTTCCCGGGTTGATTCCTTGGAAAGTTCCGGTTTCCTCGAGCTCGCTGTCGGGGATCTGCAGCTTCCGGATTACAGCAGAGGAGATCAAGTTTAGGCCGGCCCCGCCGTCAACCAACATCTTGGTGACCATGAGGTTGCAGATGGTTGGCGAAACCAGCATCGGCAAGCACCCGACCGCAGTTGTGCGGTCAGGGTGCTCCTCAAGGTCGAAGATGATGGGCGTGCTGGACCACTTTAGCAGCTTGCGCGACTCGACGGGTGGCTCAGCTTCATTCACTTCCCGCACCCATTGTTTGAGTTGGCGGTGGGAAGTGTGCAGAGAGGCACCTCCATCAACGCACAAAACTTATGTGGCCTTCTGGAACTCCTGCTCGCTGTTGTCTCCGTCATCCATGTCTTCGTCATCGTCTTCGTCTTCATCCTTGTTGCGGCCGCGGGGAGGTCTGTCTCCTTGTCGCTGCTTGGCCTTGCCGCGGCGTCCTCCCCGGCCATTGAATGGCCGCTTCTTGCCGGACTCACCTCTGCCTCCCTGGGCCTTCTCCTTGTCGCGTCGCTCGTATTCAGCCTTCTGCTGCTCTACGAGGTATTCGACCCTCTTGCAGTTCTGGAGATCGTGGCCCTTGGTGCGGTGGATCTTGCAGTACTGCTTGTCGGAGCCGTCTTGCTTGTCGGCGGTGGCTACAGTGGCAGGCTCCTTGCCGGAGCCACCAGCCTGAGTTTTCTTGTCGCTAGCCTCCTTGCCGGATTTCTCCACAGCCAGTACTTCCTTGTTCTTCTTTTTCTTATTGTTCCGTCGCCGGCTTTTCCTTGCCGGGGCGGCATCTTCGCTGTCCGTTCCTCCTGCTCCAGTATCCTCTCCGGGGAGTCTCCTCCCTTCTTCAGCGCGCACACACTTGTCAGCCAGAGCGTAAAGCTCGCTGACGTCCCGGATCTTGGTCATCGCCATGTCCTCGCTCATCCGGCGGTTACGCACGTTCTGGTGGAACGCGCTGATAACCGCGGCAGGGTGGACATCCGGGATGTTGTGCTGAACGCGGCTGAACCTCTGGATGTACTTTCGCAGGGACTCTCCCTCCTTCTGGGCAAGAATGTGGAGATCGCTCTCCTGGCCGTGGGGTTTGTGGCCGCCCGTGAAGGCGCCGACAAACTGGTGGCATAGGTCTGCCCAAGAAGAGATGGAGTTATCCGGCAAGTGCATAAGCCAAGATCTGACGTTTGGCTTAAGCACGAGCGGGAAGTAATTCACTAGAATCTTCTCGTCACGTCCCCCGGCAGCCTGCACCGCAATGGTGTAGATGCTGAGGAACTCCGAGGGATGGGTCTTGCCGTCGTACTTCTCGGGTACGTCGGGCTTGAAGTTCTTCATGCTGGGCCACTGGACTTGCCGCAGCTCTCGGGTGAACGCAGGGTAACTTGCCGCATACGGCAAGTCGCCTGGTTCACCGGGCGCGTGTAAGTCGACAGCGGTCCCAGCGCGTTGGTCGGACTGTCGTCGTGCTTCTCTTCGACGCTCGATGCGAGTTCGAGCGTCCTCTTGTCACCTGTCGTCGAGGACTTGGCGCTGATCGCGGCGAGCCCGCGGATCCGACGACGCCGTAGAGTCGTCGTCGACGTTGATCCGGCGAGTCGGCAATTTTTGCTTCCGCGGCGGGGAGTGCACGGTGGTTGCACCCCCGGCGGTCTTGTCTCCATCAGCCTTCGCTTGGCTGACTTGCCGCGGCCGTGATGTTGCCGGCTGTTGCGGGGTGTCGTTGTTGGCGAAGGCGATGAGGCTCTGGATTGTAGCCCTCCAGTCTTCGGCCTTGTCCGCCGCTGGAGGGAAGTCGAGGAGCAGCTGAGCTCTGGCTAGAGCTTCTGCTGGAGAGGAGGGAAGCGGTGGCGAGCGGTGCGAGGAGCGAGATATGCTCGGACTTGTAACAGCGTTAGAAGGAGCAGGGTCTCGCCCCGGTGACCGCGCCTTGCTCGTACCGACGCGTTGGCCTTGAGCATCCCGCGACCCACCGGCTTGGCCACGTCCCAGCAAGCGTATGGTACCCTAGGTACCATGCCGCTGCTGGTCCGGCACCTCCTGAGAGGGGCGTGGTGCGTGCACGGATGCCGAAGTCTTGGAGTGCGCTCGGTCGTCCGTCTTGTCCTTGGACTTGGCGGCGCCGTGAGTGTTCTCGCCGGCGTCCACCTTTCCGCCATCGTCTACCCCACCAACCGTTGGTTCTGGTGGTGGTGGGATCGACACGGACGGGCCTCCTACGTCCGAAGCTTTCTTCTTCAGCGGCATGCTGATGTTGTCGATGAGGTTGATGAAGCTGCTGAAGATTGCGCCCGCGCGAACGCCGGATCAGGTTCGCACAACCTCGACGCCCCCTACCTGGCGCGCCAAAGATGTCGGGGAAACTGATCGCCCACGAACTCCTATGGGACCGGAGCCCCTTTTCGGTACGGCAAGGGAGCGGAGGGAGCACAAAGAGCAGATCGAGGGGCACACGCGAGCAGTTTACCCAGGTTCGGGCCGCACGGATGCGTAAAACCCTACTCCTGCCTTGGTCGTATTGAGTTCTTGGCTCGGGAGCAAGAAGATCTACAGTACTAGCTATACCGAGCGTGGGAGTGATCAAGTTTCGGGACCGAACCCCTTCCTACGTTGTGCATGGGCCTCCTTTTATAATTCAAAGGGGTCACCGACAGGTGTTAACATAGGTGAGGGTAAAAGCGTAAAATCGGTGGTAGTTGTAACAGTGCATGTACAGTGTACGCACAGTGGTCTATACCTAACCCAGACGGTGGGGGAGAAGGGCATTGAATGCCCGTCGCCGTCGCCCCAAAGAGTGTAAAAAGCGTCCGTCCAGGCGTCTCCGTTCGCCACGACGGAGGCCTCGTCATCGTGGCTTGCCACCGTGTACCCCCAGGCTGCGCAGCCATCCACCACGTGCCCCAGGAAGGGCCCCAGGGTGACGCGTGGCCAGGTGAGCTGGAGCGCAGGCACACACTGAAAGCCTGCCGCGGCAAGCACCTTGCCGGGCCCGGAAGCTAGCCGCTTCCCGGGTCTTGCCGGGGCGCGCGATGCGCCGCGGCATGTCTTCTGAAATGTTGTTCTTTGGCTTTCCTGGCAAGCTCCTCTTGCCAGGGTCTTGTGTAGAAGGGATGATCTCGAGCCTGGAGCGGCCTTCCCGGCAAGCTCCTCTTGCCGGGGTCTTGTTTCTTAACTTGAATACTTTGTTCTTGAATGGCTTCAAGGGAACTAGAGCGGGCTTTGGCGGGCGCGTGGTGAGCCCGACCACGGGACGCTGCTACTACCCGTGCACAAGTCGGGATACTAAGGTACCCCTATATTAGTACACCGACACTTGCGTAGGATCTGTTCCTGTTCATGCTCAGGTACACAACGTCTAATGATACCATCTACTCCTTTATAAGATGTGGGTCATCCCAGAAGTAATGTCTTAAATCATAGAAGAACTTTTTCTTTTGCTGGTATGTGAAGCTAGGAGGTATAAACTTAGCAACAATATAATTATCATAATCATCATACCATGGAGCAGTACGAGAAGTATTTATAATAGCTAATTGTTCATCAGGAAAGCTATCATCAATAGGTTGTGGGTCATCAAGTATATTTTCTAACCTAGACAAGTTATCTGCTACGGGGTTCTCAGCTCCTTTTCTATCAATAATATGCAAATCAAATTCTTGTAGCAAGAGAACCCATCTAATAAGTCTAGGCTTAGCGTCTTTCTTTTCCATAAGGTATTTGATTGCAGCATGATCAGTGTGAATAGTTACTTTAGAATCAACGATACAAGGTCTAAACTTATCACAAGCAAATACAACTGCTAAAAATTCTTTCTCAGTGGTAGCTAATTTATTTGGGCACTATCTAGAGTTTTACAAGCATATTGGATAACATTCAATTTCTTATCAACTCTTTGCCCTAAAACAGTTCCTACAGCATAATCACTAGCATCGCACATAATCTCAAAGGGTAAATTCCAGTTAGGAGGCTGGACAATAGGTGCAGAGATCAATGCTTTCTTAAGTATTTCAAATGCTTCTAGACAATCATCATCAAAGACAAAAGGAATATCTTTTTGTAAGAGATTAGTAAGAGGCCTAGAGATTTTGGAGGAGTCCTTAATGAACCTCCTATAAAACCCGGCATGACCAAGGAAACTTCGTATACCTTTGATGTCCTTAGGGCATGGCATCTTTTCAATAGCATCGAATTTAGCTTTGTCAACTTCAATTTCCTCTTTCAGAAATTTTTTGTCCCAAGACAATGCCTTCATTAACCATAAAGTGGCACTTCTCCCAATTCAAGACAAGATTAGTGTCTTCACATCTCTGCAAAACTCGATCAAGATTGCTTAAGCAATCATCAAAAGAAGTTTCGTAAACGGAAAAATCATCCATGAAAACCTCAACAACATTTTCACAAAAATCAGAGAATATAGCCATCATGCATCTTTGAAAGGTAGCAGGTGCGTTACATAAACCAGAAGGCATACGTCTATAAGCAAAGGTACCGAAAGGACAAGTAAAAGTGGTCTTTTCTTGATCCCCTTTTGACACAGGTATTTGAGAGAAACTAGAATAACCATCTAGAAAGCAGAAATGAGTATGTTTGGATAACCTTTCTAGCATTTGATCAATAAATGGCAAGGGGTAATGATCTTTCTTAGTAGCTTTATTTAACTTACGGAAATCAATTACCATCCTATAACCTGTAACTATTCTTTGCGGGATCAATTCATCTTTATCATTAGGAACAACAGTCATACCTCCTTTCTTAGGGACACAATGGACAGGACTTACCCACTGGCTATCAACAACTGGATAGATAATACCTGCCTCTAGAGGCTTCAGTATTTCCTTCCTTACCACTTATATGATCTGAGGATTTAATCGTCACTGATGATCAATAATTGGTTTAGCATTTTCTTCCAATTTTATCTTGTGTTGGCATATAGTGGGACTAATACACTTAAGATCATCTAGAGTATATCCAATAGCAGCACGATGCTTCTTCAGTGTTTTCAATAATTTTTCTTCTTCCTCCTCTGAAAGGTTAGCACTAATAATAACATGATATATCTTCTTTTCATCAAGATAAACATATTTAAGATTATCAGGTAAAGGTTTAAGTTCACAAACGGGATCACCCTTGGGTGGAGGAGGATCCCCTAGGATTTCAACAGGCAAGTTGTTTTTCAATACGGGTCCCTATGTAAGGAATATTTCATCTATCTCCCTTTTTTTATTCATATGCATATCATTTTCAAGGTCTAGCAGGTATTGTTCTAAAGGATCATTAGGTGGCACGGCAATAGAAGCAAGACCAATAATTTCATCCTTACTGGGTGGTGCCATTTCAAGGGGTTGTCTACGGAATTTAGCAAAGTTAAAATCATGAGACATATCCCCTAATCCAACAGTAACAATATCTTTCACGCAGTCTATCTTGGCATTAACAGTATTCAAGAAGGGTGTACCAAATATAATGGGACAGAATACATCTTGTGGGGAACTAAGAACAAGAAAATCAGCAGGGTATTTAACCTTCCCACACAAGACCTCAATATCTCTAACAATCCCAACTGGTGAAATAGTGTCTCTATTAGCAAGCTTAATAGTAACATCAATCCCTTCTAACTCAATAGGTGCAATATCATGCACAATTTCATTATACAAGTCAAGAGGGATAATACTCGCACTAGCACCTACGTCGCATAAACCATGGTAGCAATGATCTCCTATCTTAACAGAGATAACAGGCAAGCCTACAACAGATTTATGTTTATTCCTAGCATTGGGTTTGGCTATTCTAGAAGACTCTTCTTGGAGGTAAATAACATGTCCATCTAAATCTTCTACCAAGAGATCTTTAACCATAGCAACACTAGGTTCAACTTTAATTTGCTCAGAGGGTGTAGGTGTTCTAGTATTACTCTTACGAACAATAGTTGAAGCTTGAGCATGATCCTTTATCCTAACAGGGAAAGGTGGTTTCTCAATATAAGCAGTAGGTATAATAGGATCAACATTATAAGTGATAGTCTTTTCTTCAACTTTAATAGGTTCAACTACTTTTACTTCAATAGGGGGATGGTATTTAAACCACTTCTCCTTGGGGAGATCAACATGAGTAGCAAAAGATTCACAGAAAGAAGCTACTATCTCAGAGTCAAGTCCATATTTAGTGCTAAACTCAAGGAAAACATCGGTATCCATAAAAGCTTTAACACAATCAAACTTAGGGATCATACCTGACTCCTTACCTTCGTCGAGATCCCAATCTTCATAGTTGTGTTTAATTCTTTCCAATAAATCCCATTTGAAGTCAATATTCTTCATCATATAAGAGCTAGAACAAGAAGTATCGAGCATGGAGCGATTATTAAGACAAAGGCGAGCATAAAAATTTTGAATGATCATTTCTCTAGAGAGCTCATGATTGGAGCATGAATATAACATTGACTTAAGCCTCCCCCAAGCTTGAGCGATGCTTTCTCCTTCGCGAGGCCAGAAATTATAAATATAGTTACGATCACGATGAACCTAGTGCATAGGGTAGAACTTTTGATGAAATTCCAACTTCAGACGATTATAGTTCCATGATCCCATATCATCGCATAGCCTAAACCATGTCAATGCATCTCCCTTAAAAGATAAAGGGAAGACCTTCTTCTTGATAACATCCTCGAGCGTACCTGCAAGCTTAAACAATCCACAAACTTCATCCACATAGATTAGGTGTAAGTCGGGATGCAGTGTTCCGTCTCCTGTAAAGGGATTTTCAAGCAGTTTCTCTATCATACCCGAAGGAATATAAAAACAAACATTTTCAATAGGTGCAGTAGGTTGAGGAGAAACTCTTTGCTCTTCTAGTCGGGGTGAAGATACCCCGAACAAGCCCCTCAAAGGATTTTGAGCCATAGTAACAGGTGACAATAAATTTCAGCACACTATATAAATTTTTCCTTACCAAAGGCGCTTCACTCCCCGGCAACGGCGCCAGAAAAGAGTCTTGATGACCCACAAGTGTAGGGGATCTATTGTAGTCCTTTCGATAAGTAAGAGTGTTGAACCCAACGAGGAGCAGAAGGAAATGATAGGCAGTTTTCAGTAAGGTATTTTCTGCAAGCACTGAAATTATAGGTAACAAATAGTTTTGTGATAAGGTAATTGGTAGCAAGTGACAAAAGGTAAAAGTAAATATGGTGCAGCAAGGTGGCCCAATCCTTTTTGTAGTAAAGGACAAGCCTGGACAAACTCTTATATAAAGGAAAGCGCTCCCGAGGACACATGGGGATTATCGTCAAGCTAGTTTTCATCACGATCATCTGATTCGCGTTCGGTACTTTGATAATTTGGTATGTGGGTGCACCGGTGGTTGGGTGCTGCCCTTACTTGGACTAGCCTCCCACTTATGATTAACCTCTAATGCAAGCATCCACAACTACAAAAGAAGTACTAAGGTAAACCTAACCATAGCCTGAAACATATGGATCCAAATCAGCCCCTTACGAAGCAACGCATAAACTAGGGTTTAAGCTTCTGTCACTCTAGCAACCCATCATCTACTTATTACTTCCCAATGCCTTCATCTAGGCCCAAATAATGGTGAAATGTAGTCGATGTTCACATGACACCACTAGAGGAGAGACAACATACATCTCATCAAAATATCGAACGAAGACCAAACTCACATGACTACTAATAGCAAGACTTCTCCCATGTCCTCAGGATCCAAAGTAACTAATCACAAGACATAATATTGTTCATGATCAGAGGGGTATTAATATGCATAATGGATCTGAACATATGATCTTCCACCAAATAAACCAACTAGCATCAACTACAAGGAGTAATCAACAGTACTAGCAACCCACAGGTACCAATCTGAGGTTTGGGTACAAAGATTGGATACAAGAGATGAACTAGGGTTTGAGAGGAGATGGTGATGGTGAAGATGTTGATGAAGATAGCCCTCCCCAAGCTGGGAGAGTTGTTGGTGATGACGGCGGTGACGATTTCCCCCTCCCGGAGGGAAGTATCCCTGGCAGAACAGCTCTACCGGAGCCCTAGATTGGTTTCCGCCTCGAGACGGCGGCGTCTGGTCCCGAAAGCCTCCTTCTGATTTTTTCCAGGTCAAAACACCTCATATAGGAGAAGATGGGCATCGGGGTCCTTCCGGCTGGCCCACGAGGCAGGGGGCGCGCCCTGGGAAGGGGGGCGCGCCCCCCACCCTCGTGAGCAGCCGGTGGCCCCCCTCGTGGACTTCTTTCGCCAGTTTTTTTTATATTTTCTGAAACGACGTTCTATTGAGTTTCGGGGCTTTTGGAGTTGTGCAGAATAGGTTTCCAGAGTTTGCTCCTTTTCCAGCCCAGAATTCCAGCTGCTGGCATTCTCCCTCTTCATGTAAACCTTGTAAAATAAGAAAGAAAAGGCAAAGTATTGTGACAAAACATGTAAGAACAGCCCATAATGCGATAAATATCAACATATAAGCATGATGCAAAATGGACGTATCAGAGGGGGGAGAGCCCCTCCGAGATTGGACATGTCTCTCTGTCTCTGTCTGTTTCTGCGTTCCCAGATTCTGGCCTTCCACCATTTCTTAAATTCCAGGAGATCCGTAACTCCGATTGAGCTGATTTTTTGACACGATTTTTATCCGGATATTAGCTTTCTTGCGGCGAAAGAAGGGCATTAACCACCTTACGATGTGGCCATGAGGGCCCAGGGCGCGCCTGCCCCTGGTGGGTGCGCCCCCCTGCCTCGTGGTCCACTCGAGCATCTTCTCGTGTTGGTTCTGCTTCCCAAAATTCACATATATTCCAAAAAAAATCTCCGTCCGTTTTTATTCCGTTTGGACTCTGTTTCATATGGATATTCTGCGAAACAAAAAACATGCAACAAATAGGAACTAGCACTGGGCACTGGATCAATATGTTAGTCCCAAAAAAATAGTATAAAAAGTTGCCAAAAGTATATGAAAATTGTAGAATATTGGCATGGAATAATAAAAAATTATAGATACGACAGAGACGTATCAGTGCCCCAAAGTTTCTACCGGAGAGCCAAGATGAAAACGTGTAACAAACCCTATGCATAGATTCACAAGGTCACGGAACCCGCAAGTTAATCACCAAAACATCCATCAAGTAGATCACGTGATATCCCATTGTCACCACAGATAAGAACATGCAAGACATACATCCAGTGTTCTCAAATCCTTAAAGACTCAATCCGATAAGACAACTTCAAACGGAAAACTCAATCCATTAGAAGAAGGTAGAGGGGGAGAAACATCATAAGATCCAACTATAATAGCAAAGCTCGCGATACATCAAGATCGTGCCATCTCAAGAACACGAGAGAGATAGAGAGAGAGAGAGAGAGAGAGAGAGAGATCAAACACATAGCTACTGGTACATACCCTCAGCCCCGAGGGTGGACTACTCCCTCCTCATCATGGAGAGCGCCGGGATGATGAAGATGGCCACCGGAGAGGGATTCCCCCCTCCGGCAGGGTGCCGGAACGGGGTCTAGATTGGGTTTCGGTGGCAATAGAGGCTTTCGGCGGCGGAACTCCCGATCTAGGTTATTTTCCGGAGGTTTCTGTATTTATAGGATTTTTTGGCATAGGGCACAAGTCAAGGGGTTCTCCGGGCTGTCCATGAGATAGGGGGGCGTGCCCAGGGGGTGGACGCGCCCCCCACCCTCGTGGGCAGCCCGAGACTCTTCTGGCCCACCTCTTTTACTCCGGGGGCTTCTTTTGGTCCATAAAAAATCATAAAAAATTGGCACGTCAATTGGACTTCGTTTGATATTCCTTTTATGTAAAACTCAAAAACAAGGGAAAAACAAAAACTGGCACTAGGCTCTAGGTTAAGAGGTTAGTCCCAAAAATCATATAAAAGTGTATATAAAATCCCATAAAACATCCTAGAAGGATAATATAATAGCTTGGAACAATAAAAAATTATAGAAACGTTGGAGACGTATCAAGCATCCCCAAGATTAATTCCTGCTCGTCCTCGAGTAGGTAAATGATAAAAACATAATTTTTTATGTGGAATGCTACCTAACATAATTCTCAATGTAATTTTCTTTATTGTGGCATGAATGTTCAGATCCGAAAGATTCAAGACAAAAGTATATATTGACATAAGAATACTAATACTTCAAGCATACTAACAAAGAAATCATGTCTTCTCAAAATAACATGGCCAAAGAAAGTTCATCCCTACAAAATCATATAGTTAGGCTATGCTCCATCTTCGTCACACAAAATATTCCAATCATGCACAACCCCGGTTTCAGCCAAGCACTTGTTTCATACTTAAATTTTTCAAACTCTTTCAACTTTCACGCAATATATGAGTGTGAGCCTTGGACATTGCACTATGTGGAATAGAGTGGTGGTTGTGGAGAAGACAAAAGAGGAAGATGGTCTCACATCAACTAGGCGTATCAATGTGCTATGGAGATGCCCATTAATAGATATCAATGTGAGTGAGTAGGGATTGCCCTGCAACGGATGCACTAGAGCTATAAATGTATGAAAGCTCAACAAAAAGAAACTAAGTGGGTATGCATCCAACTTGCTTACTCATGAAGACCTAGGGCATTTGAGGAAGCCCATCGTTGGAATATACAAGCCAAGTTCTATAATGAAAATTCCCACTAGTATATGAAAGTGCCAAAATAAGAGACTCTCTATCATGAAGATCGTGGTGCTACTTTGAAGCACAAGTGTGGAAAAAATAGTAGCATTGTCCCTTTTCTTTTCTTATTTTCTTTTTATTTTTCTTTTTTCTTTTTTGGGCCTTTCTTTTTTCTTTGGCCTTTCCTTCTTTTTTCTTTTTTTGGGACAATGCTCTAATAATGATGATCATCAAACTTATATTGATTTACAACTCGATACCAGAACAAAGTATGACTCTATATGAACACCTCCGGCAGTGTACCAGGATGTGCACTGAATCAAGAGTGACATGTATGAAAATTATGCATGGTGGCCTTGCCACAAATACGATGTCAACTACATGATCATGCATGGCAATATGGCAATGATGAAGCGTGTCATAACAAACAGAACGATGGAAAGTTGCATGGCAATATATCTCGGAATGGCTATGGAAATGCCATGATAGGTAGGTATGGTGGCTGTTTTGAGGAAGGTATATGGTGGGTGCATAGTACCGGCGAAAGTTGTGCGGTACTAGAGAGGCTAGCAATGGTGGAAGGGTGAGAGTGCGTATAATCCATGGACTCAACATTAGTCATAAAGAACTCACATACTTATTGCAAAAATCTACAAGTCATCAAAACAAATTACTACATGCATGCTCCTAGGAGAAGGGTTGGTAGGATTAACCATCGTGCTATCCTGACCTCCACACAAAGGATGACACTCAGTGAAATACCTCATGCTTCAAATTTGTCACACAACGGTTACCATACGTGCATGCTAGGGGACTTGCAAACCTTAACACAAGTATTTATCAAATTCACAACTACTCTACTAGCATGACTCTAATATAACCATCCTCATATCTCAAAACAATCATCAAGTATCAAAATTCTCATAGTATTCAATGCACTTTTTATGAAAGTTTTTACTATACCCATCTTGGATGCCTATCATATTAGGACTAGTTTTATAACCAAAGCACATTACCATGCTGTTCTAAAAGACTCTCAAAAGGATATGAGTGAAGCATGAGAGATCAATAATTTCTACAAAATAAAACCACCGTCGTGCTCTAAAAGGATATAAGTGAAGAACTAGAGCAAACAACAAACTACTCCAAAAGATATAAGTGAAGATCAATGAGTAGTTGAATAATTATGTAACTATGTGAAGACTCTCTAAAAATTAAGGATTTCAGATCCTGGGATATTATTCAAACAGCAAGCAAAACAAAATAAAACAAATTGATGCTCCAAGCAAAACAGATATCATGTGGTGAATAAAAATATAGCATCGAGTAAAGTAACCGATAGACGAAGATGAAAGAGGGGATGCCTTCCCGGGGCATCCCCAAGCTTAGGCTCTTGGTTGTCCTATAATATTACATTGGGTTGCCTTGGGCATCCCCAAGCTTTGGCTCTTGCCACTCCTTATTCCATAGTCCATCGAATCTTTACCCAAAACTTGAAAACTTCACAACACAAAACTCAACAGAAAACTCGTAAGCTCCGTTAGTATAAGAAAATAAAACCACCACTTAGGTACTATTGTGAACTCATTCTAAATTCATATTGGTGTAATATCTACTATATTACAACTTCTCTATGGTTCATAACCTCCGATACTACTCATAGATTCATCAAAATAAGCAGAACAGTCTGTAGTAATCTTTA
Source organism: Secale cereale (assembly GCA_902687465.1). Taxonomy (NCBI): domain Eukaryota; kingdom Viridiplantae; phylum Streptophyta; class Magnoliopsida; order Poales; family Poaceae; genus Secale; species Secale cereale. Next base: position 799,964,634 of record LR738715.1, read on the forward strand.
ACTTTCGAATACTTCTGTAACTCTTAAAATTCTGAAATAAATTGGTTTTCCTGAGGAATTTGTCTATTAATCATCTGCAAAAATAATCAACTTAAAAGAACTCTCCAGTAAAGAAATGACAGCCATTCTCGTGAGCACTAAAGTTTCTGTTTTTACAGCATGATCGCATAAACTTCACACAAGTCTTCCCAAAGGTTCTACTTGGCACAAACACTAATTAAAACACAAAACCACATCTAAACAGAAGGTACATGCAATATTTATTCCTAAACAGAAGCAAAAGCAAAGATGATAAAATTGGGTTGCCTCCCAACAAGCGCTTTTCTTTAATGTCTTTTAGCTAGGCATGACGATTTCAATGATGCTCGCATAAAAGATAAGAATTGAAACATAAAGAGAGCATCATGAAGAATATGACTAGCACATTTAAGTCTAACCCACTTCCTACGCATAGGGATTTTGTGAGCAAACAACTTATGGGAACGATAATCAACTAGCACAGGAAGGGAAAACGAGCATAACTTCAAGATTTTAAGCACATAGAGAGGAAAGTTGATATTATTGCAATTCCTACAAGCATAAGATTCTCTCTCATAATAATTTTCAGTAGCATAATGAATGAATTCAACCATATAACCAGCACATAAAGCATTCTTTTCATGATCTACTTGCATAGATATTTTACTACTCTCCACATAAGCAAATTTATTCTCATCAATAGTAGTGGGAGCAAACTCAACAAAATAACTATCATGTGAAGCATTATCCAATTGAAAACTAAATTCATGATGACAAGTTTCATGGTTATCATTATTCTTAATAGCATACAAGTCATCACAATAATCATCATAAATAGGAGGCATGCTTTCATAAAATAAATTTGCTCATCATAACTTGGGGGACTAAACATATCATCTTCATCAAACATAGCATGCCCAAGCTTGTGGATTCGCATATCATTAGCATCATGGGTATTCAAAGAATTCATACTAACAACATTGCAATCATGCTCATCATTCACATATTTTGTGCCAAGCATTCTATGTAATTCTTCTTCTAGTACTTGAGCACCATTTTCCTTCCCATCATTTTCACGAAAGATATTAAAAAGATGAAGCATATGAGGCAACCTTAATTCCATTTTGTCTAGTTTTCTTTTATAAGCTAAACTAGTGATAAAAAAAGAAACTAAAAGATTCGATTGCAAGATCTAAATATATACCTTCAAGCACTCACCTCCCCAGCAACGGCGCCAGAAAAGAGCTTGATGTCTACTATGCAACCTTCTTCTTATAGACGTTGTTGGGCTTGCAAGTGCAGAGGTTTGCAAGACAGTAGCAAATTTCCCTCAAGTGGATGACCTAAGGTTTATCAATCCGTGGGAGGTGTAGGATGAAGATGGTCTCTCTCAAACAACCCTGCAACCAAATAACAAAGAGTCTCTTGTGACCCCAACACACCCAATACAATGGTAAATTGTATAGGTGCACTAGTTCGGCGAAGAGATGGTGATACAAGTGCAATATGGAAGGTAGATATAGGTTTTTGTAGTATGAAAATATAAAAACAGCAAGGTAGCAAGTGGTAAAAGTGAGCATAAACAGTATGGAAATGCGTTGAAACAAGGCCTAGGGTTCATACTTTCACTAGTGCAAGTTCTCTCAACAATAATTAACATAACTGAATCATATAACTATCCCTCAACGTGCAACAAAGAGTCACTCCAACGTCACTAATCGAGGAGAACAAATGAAGAGATTATTGTAGGGTACGAAACCACCTCAAAGTTATTCTTTCTGATCGATCTATTCAAGAGTCCATAGTAAAATAACACGAAGCTATTCTTTCCATTTGATCTATCGTAGAGTTCATACTAGAATAACACCTTAAGATACAAATCAACCAAAACCCTAATGTCACCTAGATACTCCATTGTCACCTCAAGTATCCGTGGGCATGATTATACGATATGCATCACACAATCTCAGATTCATCTATTCAACCAACAGAAAGAACTTCAAAGAGTGCCCCAAAGTTTCTACCGGAGAGTCAAGACGAAAACGTGTGCCAACCCCTATGCATAGATTCCCAAGGTCACGAAACCCGCAAGTTGATCACCAAAACATACATCAAGTAGATCACGTGATATTCCATTGTCACCATAGATAAGCACATGTAAGACATACATCCAGTGTTCTCAAATCCTCAAAGACTCAATCTGATAAGACAACTTCAAAGGAAAACTCAATCCATTAGAAGAAGGTAGAGGGGGAGAAACATCATAAGATCCAACTATAATAGCAAAGCTTGCGATACATCAAGATCATGCCATCTCAAGAACACGAGAGAGAGAGAGAGATCAAACACATAGCTACTGGTACATACCCTGAGCCTCGAGGGTGGACTACTCCCTCCTCGTCATGGAGAGCGTCAGGATGATGAAGATGGCCACCAGAGAGAGATTCCCCCCTCCGGCAGGGTGCCAGAATGGGGTCTAGATTGGTATTCGAAGGCAACAGAGGCTTTCGGCGGCGGAACTCCCGACCTAGGTTATTTTCCGAAGGTTTATGTATTTATAAGATTTTTTGGCGTAGGGCACAAGTCAGGGGGGTCTTCGGGCTGTCCATGAGATAGGGGGCGCGCCCACGGTGGGTGGGTGTGCCCTCCACCCGCGTGGGAAGCGCGAGACTCTTCTGGCCCAATATTTTACTCTGGAGGCTTCTTTTGGTCCATAAAAAATCATCAAAAATTGGCACGTCAATTGGACTCCGTTTGGTATTCGTTTTCTGTAAAACTCAAAACCAAGGAAAAAACAGAAACTGGCACTGGGCTCTAGGTTAATAGGTTAGTCCCAAAAATCATATAAAAGTGTATATAAAAGCCCATAAAACATCCTAGAAGGATAATATAATATCACGGAACAATAAAAAATTATAGATACGTTGGCGATGTATCAGTCACGATGCTCACGAGTCCCCCTTGATGTGCAAACGATACCGAGGCAGGAAGCGCTAAGCAGGGCTTTGGTGTTCTACATCGGCAGGGCACGACCCGCGCATACCTCAGTCGCCGCTGTCCTTGACCGGAAACCAGGACATGACCAGGGAGTGAGGGGCTACGGGTCCAGTTAGGCCCTTGGGTCGCAATGCCCAAGGCCCCCCCTTGACGTGCGAATAGCCCTGAGGGAAGTGAGTACTGGAGTTGGGCCTTGATGTTCTGCGTCGGCAGGGCCCGGCCCGTGCGTACCTTAGCCGTCGCTGGCCTTGACCGGAAACCAGGACAAGACCAAGGAGTGAGGGGCGACGGGTCCAGTTAGGCTCCTGAGTCGTGATGCTTAGGAGTCCCCCTTGACGTACGAACATACCCCATACCTGTCCTCACCGGGCTTGCGCTCGGGAGGGTTGCGCGTTGACCAGGCCCGAGGGACCTGGTGGGGCATACGCCAGGCATGACCTGGACGCAGCCCCCGTGCCCTGCCACCTTGTGCTACCTTCCCGAAGGGAGCGCAGCGCGGTGGGGCTGGCCACTGAGCCGAGGTGCTCCCTGAGGTTAATGCGGCCCCTTAGCTGCCCAAGTTGTTTATCACCATCGCGGAGCATAGTGCTGCCGCTCTTGCGCGGGCATAGCCGCTCCTCGACCGTGTCGTCGGCCAGCGCAGAGCAAGGTGCTTGCAATGGACCGCGGGAGGGGACTCCCTACTGCGGAGAGCCCCCGGGCGTATACAGCCCAGCCCGGACATGTGGCTGGCACGATGGGGCTCAGACGAGATGTATCTCAGCACCCGTGAGCCGGCGCGGGACTCACGAGGCCCTACCTCAAGGCGGGTTGCCATGACGATTGAGGATCAGCTTGCTCCGGTTCTTCGGCGTTTTCTTCCAGCTGCTGGAAGTCAGTAGTGGTCTAGTCAATCTTGGCCAGTGCTCGGAAATAAACTTCGTCAGTTATGAGGTCTGACGGATCAATGTCAGGAGCAAAAGTGTGCTTACGGACGGGCGGAATAAGATTTTCAATATCATAAGCCAGACGATCTGCCCGCACGTTCTCAGCATCATATCCCGGATGATATCTAGATAGATCAGCTTCATCAGCAAGTTTGCTAGCAAGAGGCCGCATATCCTTGGTTAATGCACGTAAGTCATCACTGGAAAAGGCTGATCCCTCTTCCTTCATACATGGGTAGCCGTTCATCGCCTCCGCCGGATCAAAATCAGGAACCCAAGCCTTCGCTCGAGTCAAAGCCATCAGAGCACCTGCTCTTGCAGACGACTTCTTTACCTCTACGAGGCGGCCAGGCAGAATGGACAGCTTCTCCAAGGTTCCCTTGATTGTGGTAGGAGCCGGTTTATTATGCGAGATAGCCCTGACAGCCCTCTATGCACCGGAATAGAGCTGCTCCACCAGAGTATATGCAGCTTTCAATTTCTTTCGCACATCATCGCCAAGATGAGTGATGCGTCTCCCTGCATTAAAGTTGTGAATTAAACCGGAACGGTACAGGATTGCAAGGTTCAGGGTTGTGTTAACAGTATTTACCAAAGATGGTGGACGTCATGTCATTTATCTGCTGCTTCAATACGGGCAGTTCCTCTGTCGCCGGATTAAGAGCAGCCTCTGCATCATTGGCTCTTTTCTCCAAGGCAGCCTTCTCAGCATCCCAGTTCGACCGCTCTTTTTCATAGTCTTTCTTCAGCTTCTCCATACTTGCTAAAGCAAGTGTAAGCTCATCCTTGACTTTCACAGCAGCAGTCTCTTGGAACTTCAAATTATCCTGGAGCTCGGTTATTTCAAAGGTCTTCCGGTTTAAATCAGTCTGCCAAAATGAGAGTACATTATATATTCATGAAGCATTCCAGTCAAAGTCCCAAGCACATATCAAGTTATGCACTTGGCACTTGGGGGCTAATGTATATTTGTAGTAAAAACAGGCATTTTTTAGATAAAGTCCCAAGCACATAAACAAGTTATTTACTTGGCACTTGGGGGCTAATGTGACATTGTTCTGAATTCAAGTAGAAGTCCCGGTTCATCCTAAAGGAAGTAAACCAGCCCTTGGGGGCTACACATGTGCAAAATAAAAATGTCTACTAGATCTACTGAAGTCCCGGTTCACCTTAAAAGCCTAAACCGGCACTTGGGGGGCTACGATGGTAGAAGGATAAAGTTACAAGATACAAGCAGAAATAGAGGACAAGTTAAAGGTAGAGAGGTTACCTCATAACGCTCCTTCATCAAGTTTACTAATCCAGCTTCATGGTCACAGCTGGTGAATAGCCGGTTTAAATATCCGGAATGGAGTTCCTGGGCGCTGAGCTGAGCATAGCTAGACAGATCAGTACTCCACTTGCCTTTGTCCTTGTTAAGATTTTCTTCCTTGGCAATATGCTTGGTCAAAGCAACAGGCTCCCCTAGAGTAGTGAAGCCGGTCCCAGTGATTTCAACATCGCCAGGTGAAGCGGCCGCTTGTTTAGGGGGACTAGCAGGAGAAGGACTAGCCCGGGCAGGGCTGGCCGGTTCAAGGTCACGATCCATTGGATCGCTCCCCTGATCAACAAAGACGTCTTGATCCATAAGAGGAGGATCATCATACGGAATCTCAACATTGTCTTCAGAAGGTTCAGCAAGTTCAGGATCTTCTGCCGGTTCAGGAGTAGTATTATCAACTGCCGGTTTACTCAGTTTGGCCTTTTTACTAGGCTTGGGTTTACTGTGAAAGTTAAAGATAATGAAAATCAGAAGAAGTCAAAAACAAATCTTAAACCGGAGAAAGCAGAAAACAGCTTACCCTGGAGCAGTCTTGAGGGGAGGAATCTTAGTGGTTGTTGACTCGCCAGAAGATGAGTGAGGAGTTTCCTGATAATTCGAATCAAACAGATTAAGGGGTTGTCGAATAAGACCTGCTTTGGGGTAAAGAGCAGTTGGATTAAGTAGAACCTCGGAACGACGCCTCCGAGCAGGAGTGTGCATTAATCCGGTGGATTCAATAGCATGACCACTATGACGAGTGGTGCGGCGAGCTTCATGTTGCTGCTTCTTCAAAAGAAAGTTTGGGTCCAAGTAAGCAAAAGGATGAGAAAACTGTACTTTTCGGGTTGCTCGACAAACTTTTGTTATTGGCAGAGATTCTGAATCGGAGGAAAGAGTGATTACCTCAACATCGTCCGCTTTATTTCCTTTAGCGTGACCCTGGGAACAGTCATTGTTAATAAAAATGCAGATGAAGGAAAGACGAGGAAGTCAAAAGAATTAGGTGGTACCTCGGAGGCCGGATCATCTTCTTCCGCTTTGGATCCCGATGCGGTAGTGTTCTTCTTTTTATTTCTTTTGACAGCTTGGGTCTTTTGGCGAGCTGCTTTCACCGCTTTATCCTGGGTTTTCCTTTTCCAGAAAGGGTCATTGTCTTGTTGAAAGAAATAAAGACACTTCAAGACAAGTGCTGCAGACGGATTAAAATAAAGCAAGACAATAGGAAGAGATTTTTACCGATGGTAGTTTGTTGGTCACACAGAAAGGTGCCAGGCCGGTTTGACTGCAAGCTTCTATAGGTAAATTCAGTAGCTTCTTGACGGATTCATTGACCTCGTCTTCTGATAGTACTGCCTCTGTGTGGCGCAAAGGGTCTTTGGGATTCCCAATATACTCACACATTAAACCGGAACGCCGGCTTAGCGGGAGAACACTCAAGAAATCCAGCAGCGGACGAAGTCAACCCCTGTCAGACCATTGGCCACAAAGGCCCTGAGCTTTGAAAGCTGAGGGGCATACTGAGCTCTCTCTTGGGCACTTAGCCGTTGTGGAAAGGGGTGATTTTCTCGAAGATGGTGGGAGCGATAACCCGACAATGGATTTTCATCTTCCGGGGAAGTGTCTACGCAGTAAAACCAAGTCTGGTTCCAGTCCTTTGGATGGCTGTGGAGAGTGGCGTGAGGAAAACTAACATCCTTCCTTTTTTGAATAGACATCCCACCAAGTTCAGTGTTTGGACCATCATGAAATTCAGTACGACGGTTTAGGTGAAAGAAATCCCGGAATAGTTCCACTAACGGTTCCTCTTGCAGATAAACTTCACAAAAGACTTGGAAGTTGCAAATGTTTGACACAGAGTTGGGACCAATATCTTGTGGATGAAGCTGGAAGTTTGCTAACACATCACGGAAGAATTTTGACCCGGGAGGGTTGAATCCCCGGGCCAAATGATCAAAGATGATGACGACCTCTCCCTCTTTGGGCCTTGGAGGACATTCTGATCCGGGAACCCTCCAGTGAAGGACATTTTTCGGACCTAAACCGCCAATCGAAGCCATTTTATCCAGATCCTCCTCAGTAATCCGGGATGGAGCCCAGTTGTAGGAGACAAACTGCTTGGCTTGAGTGGCCATATTTTCGGAAGGAAAAGGCTGAAAACACAAGGAAGAGCCGGTTTGTAATCTAAGCAAGTTTAAACCGGCATGCTCTATAAAGGTACTAGTCTAAAGCGGCGGTTTAGGCAGGGGCCTAATGACATTTATCGGATTAAAGAATCTAGAGAAGCTAAACCGCCAACAAGGGTAGGCAAGATACATATCTAAAGTTGTTAAGAAATAGGTTTCGCATGGACAGTAATAAAAATACGGATCTATAGCATGTTGAAAATTCAGAGATATTCAAGGTTATATTCGCCAGACACGATGAAGGTCCTAGCAGATGCAATTTAACTAGTCATATTGGGAAAGATAAAGCCACAGTGAAGGAGCGGAGTTACTCTTATAGTTATCAACTAGGAGATTTAGATCTACGGCGAAACTACTGGGCTATGGCGAAGAACTGTGAAGAACAAAGCCTATCTGCGAGCTCGTATGGAGAAACCCTAAAGGAAAGATCTACGAACGGGGTAAGAAGAGGATGTACCTGAGGTGCCGGTGCGCAGAAGCGCCGGCAAATCTTTGGAAACAGTCAGGTTGATGCAGCGGCCAGACTTGACGAGGATGCAGATCTTGACGAACGGCGGCGGAGCTCGAGTGCGAGTGGACGGAGGAAGAAGAAGAGGCAAGGGGGAAAATGAGATGCCCCTCTCCCCTATTTATAAGCTGAAGGATAAAACGGCAGGCGCGGGAATCAAGGAGCCTAAAAAGTGGATATGGACGATACTGCTGCCTCGATCTTCGGAGCTTTAATGAATAAAAGATAAAAAGTAGGTACAAGTATTAAATGTGCAGATGACGTCACCGCGGTTTAAAGCGATCTGGGAAGATGACGTCACACCGGTTTATGAAGCATTTTGAAGCTGCGGAAAGGGAAATTTATGCAAGACATTGAAGATTGACATGAACAGGTTCAAATCAATCTGGGGCCTAATGTCAGGGATATTACTATTAGGTATAAACCGCCCAAGACGGGCCGGTTTATGCCTGTGGAGATTATTTCTACTGAAGCCCAGCCAAATGTGGAGAAAGACGCTTTAGCCCAAGAAGCTTAAGGCCCGAGAGGCATTAGGGCCCATGATTTGTAAACCGCCATATGATGTGTAACTTGTGATGTAAGATAGGAAGGATAGAGACTGAGCCAGACACGTTTATGAGCCGGCCTCGGGATTCCGTAAACTGGACCGGGCGTCGCCTCTTATATAAATGGACGACCCGGCGACGGTTCAAGGCAGATAACAACAGTTCGAGACCCAGGCAAAGCGGATTCGCTCCCTGGTCATCGAAACTCGAGCAATATTACACCAAACTAGACGTAGGCTTTTACCTTAATCGAAGGGGCTGAACTAGTATAAAATCCCTGTGTCCTTGTCCGCTTTAACCCCTTTAAGCTAACCCGTAGCGATGGCCTCACGACTAAGTCCTTTTGCTAGGACATCTGTCGTGACCAAAGCACGACACCTGGTCTTGGGTGGAAGCGCTCGAGATAATCCTGCAAGGTGGTTAGACAGCCCGCGCCGGGTGAATCCCTCGAGGTCACCCTATGAGAAGGTCGGTCACCAACGATCCCAGCAGGTGACGTGAACGGGGCCGGCCTGCCAGACAGAGCTCAGCCGTTGGATTTATCGATGCTGCAGGGATGGACCCGAGCATAGACGTCGTGCCTAGTCTTCTCACGTGGATGTCCTAAGGGAAGCCACCCGGCGCGCAGCTCCCGAAGCAGTGGGACATGGTATCGTGCGCCCCGACTCAACTGCGGGCATTCGGCTCGAGCTTGGACGAGGCACCAAGGGCCACAGGAGGTGACATACACGGGACCAGCCCGTGAGACAGAGCTCGGCCGCTTAGATTTGGCGACGCTGCAGGGACGGACCCGAGCACAGACGTCGTGCCAACCCCAAGCCATAAGACGGATGCAAGCGGGCTTGCGGGGGTGCAGGATGTTCAAGGCATGAGAACAGTGGTCAAACAGATGATTCGAATGCAACACGACAGGGATTGTAGCACTAGCTTTGGTAAAATGCAAGGGAAATACATGCCACTAGGGTGAACCTGTGCAGCCTGGGGATAGTGCAGCCCGAGGGGCGCCCCGAAAGGTGATCTGAGATGCAAAGTGATGCGCGTCGAAGGGACATGCCCGTGCGACTTGGGAATAATGCTGCCCAAGGGGCGCTCCCAGTTGAACAGAAATCGAAAGATGTCACCTGGCATAGTTGTTGAAGTAGTGTTGGTGTAGCTGAGGGTGCTCGATGAAGGCGCTTCTCCTTACGTGCCGTCTGGCTCCGGCCCCTCGCGAGGCTCCGGGGCTCCCCAGATCTCGCGGAGGGCCGAGTCCAACTCTACCAGGATCTCCTTGTGCCTGGTCTGGCGAGCCGCCAGGACTTCCCGCATGTGGCGCTGGTGCAGGGTCGCCTAGTTCGGCAAGCCGATGGGCATGCGCACGTAGCTGTGAGGGGAACCCTGGCACCGGCCCACCTAGGAAGGGCAGTAGAGCTCCTGAGACGCGATCCTGTTTAGTGCCGGGACGTTAACGCAAACGCGCAGCCCGTCTCCTGAGCCTGGACCGATAGATGCCCTTGGAGGAGCCGGGCGACGCTCGCCTCGCATGGTTCTCGGCTCCTCTAGGTCTTCGATGGTCTGGCTGATGAACTCCTGAGCGCTTGATGCCTCATGCCTTGAGGCCTCCGGAGGGAAGTGTGCAGCGAAGCACTCTTCCACGTGCAACCTCTTGAGCTTGCGTTGTATTCCCTCGAAGAGGAAAGGGAGATGCAACACAGTAGCGTAAGTATTTCCCTCAGTTTTTGAGAACCAAGGTATCAATCCAGTAGGAGACCACGCGCGAGTCCCTCGCACCTGCACAAACAAATAAGAACTTCGCAGCCAATGCGATAAGGGGTTGTCAATCCCTTTACGGTCACTTACGAAAGTGAGATCTGATAGAGATGATAGTTTATATTTTTAATATTTTTAGTTTATAAGAACAACAAATAAAAGCAGTAAAAGTAAAGTAGATGTAGATTGATATGTTGAGAATAGACCCGGGGGGCATAGTTTTCTCTAGTGGCTTCTCTTGTGATAGAGATATTCTACGGTGGGTAAACAAATTACTGTCGAGCAATTGATAGAAAAGCGAATAATTATGAGACTATCTAGGCATGATCATTGTACATATGCATCACGTCCGAGACAAGTAGACCGACTCCTGCCTACATCTACTACTATTACTCCACACATCGACCGCTATCCAGCATGCATCTAGTGTATTGAGTTCATAAGAACAGAGTAACGCCTTAAGCAAGATGACATAATGTAGAGGGATAAACTCAAGCAATATGATATAAACCCCATCTTTTTATCCTCGATGGAAAAAATACAATACATGCCTTGATGCCCCTACTGTCACTGGGAAAGGACACCGCAAGATTGAACCCAAAGCCAAGCACTTCTCCCATTGCAAGAACTATAGATCTATTAGGCCAAACCAAACCAATAATTCGAAGAGACTTGCAAGGATATTATGAGCACACATAAAAAGTTCAGATAAGAACCAAATATCTTTCATAGATAACCTTGATCATAAACTCACAATTCATCGGATCTCGACGAACACACCGCAAAAAGATATTACATCAAATAGATCTCCTCGAAGACCGAGGAGAACTTTGTATTGAGATCCAGAGAGAGAAGAAGCCATCTAGATACTAGCTATGGACCCGCAAGTCTGTGGTAAACTACTCACAACTCATGGTGAGGGCGATGATGATGATGATGAAGGCCTCCATGATGGATCCCCTTCGGTGGAGCTCCGAAACACGCTCCAAGATGGGATCTCCACGGGAACAGAAGGTACGATGGTGGAATTAGGGTTTTCATTCTGTCCATGGAGTTTCTGGGGTACGTAGACTTATATAGGAAGAAGGAGGGCACCGGGGGACGCTCGAGGGGGCCACGAGGCAAGGGGCGCGCCCTGGGAAGGGGGCGCACCCTAGGAAGGGGCCGCGCCCCCCACCCTAGTGGGCCACCTCTTGATCCCCTGACGTGGTTCTCAAGCTCCGCGTGCGTGATTTTCTCCAAAAATATCTCTCGTGAAGGGTTCATTCCGTTTGGACTCCGTTTGATATTCTTTTTCTGCGAAACCTTGAAACAGGCAAAAACAACAATCTGGACTGGGCCTTTGGGTTAGTAGGTTAGTCCCAAAAATGATATAAAAGTGAAAGATAAAGCCCATTAAACATCCAAGACTTCATAAATAATAGCATGGAACAATAAAAAATTGTAGATACGTTGGAGACGTATTACCACGTGGTGCCCGAGCGCCTCCCTCGTGACATTGGCTAGGTCAGAGGCCCTCCAGAGGAGAGCCCCCGAGCCTAGCCCGAGAGGGGCACCGGGCGCGCCTTCCTATGCGAGAGAGGGATGAGGCCCTGTGATGCTGCCTCCCTATGTTGTGTCCTCATGAGGCTATAGGGCCAGCAGCTTCTTCTTCTTCTTGGGTAGATGACACTATCGCTGTCCAAATCCTCGACTACCGCTGCCTGGTAAGCGCGCTCGAGTGAGCACACTATGTCCTTCTCCTTGCAGGGGATGGTGACGACGTCGCCGCTTCCAGGCATCTTGAGACCATTGTAGCCGTGGTGAGTTACTGCCATGAACTTGGCCAGGGCCGGATACACGAGGATGGCTTTGTAAGGGAGATGGATGTGGGCGACATCAAAGTCGACAAGCTTAGTGTAGTTGTTGTCACGTTTGCCAAAGGTCACAGGTAGGCGAACTTGCCCCACAGGAGTGGTGGAGCCATCAGTCACTTCGGAGAAGGGCTTGGTAGGAAGTAGTTGTTCGTAGGGTACTTGGAGGATGTCGAATGTATTGATGGACAGGACGTTGAGCCCTGCGCCACCGCCGATGAGGGTCTTGGTAACTTGGACATTGCTGATGATGGGAGAGCAAAGCATCGGGAGGGCACTAGCCGTAGCCGCGCACTTGAGCTGGTCTGCTGAACTAAAGGTGATGGGGCACCTGGACCACCTGAGTGGACGGGTAGCCTCGAGCCTGGGGAGAGCCACGTTTACTTCATGAGCGAACTCCTTGAAGATGGAAGCCCCCAACCCCCTCGTCCTGGTCATCGTTTCTCCTTGGCGGTGGCAAAGGTGGTAGGCCGGCCCTACCCTGAGGACGGTCCTCTCAGGGCTGATTCCTCCAGGCGTCCTCACGGGGCTGGCCGCGCCAATGGTCCTCCCGAAGCTGATCACGCCACTCCTGGCGGGGTCCACGGTCGTCCCAGCGTCCTCCGGTCCGACCTCCCCCGCGGCCGTAGCCACGGCTGTTGCGCTCGGGGCGTTGGATGACGCGTCCTTTGCGGAGGGCCCTAAGTTCTTGACAATCATGGGTGTTGGGATTGTGCATGTTGTGGAAGGCGCAAAATGCTCGGCCGTTCTTGGGTGGCTCCGGGTAGTCGCGGCCGCACTTCATTTCCGGTTCGGCTGCAAGCACTGCTGCTCCCTTGTGCTTTACGTCCTTGCTTTTGGCCTTCTTGTCTTCGGGTTCGGCAGCGGGGAGCTCGACGAGTGAGAGGTGCCCCTCCTCGGCCCTGGCGCACTTGGTCGCGAGGTTGAATAGCTCCAAGGACGTGCACAGATCTTCGTGGATGGCGAGCTCTTCTATCATCTTGACATCGCGGTCACCATCTGAGAACGCCGAAATGATGGCCTCGTCCGTGACCTTGGGGATCTTGACACGGACACTGTTGAAGCACTGGATAAACTTCTGCATGGTTTCTCCTGGTTGTTCCTTGATACGCCGCAGGTCGCCCGCGGCTGGGGGACGGTCTCTAGTGCCCTGGAAGTTGGCGATGAACCGATCGCGCATCTCACTCTAGGTGGAGATTGAACCCGCGGGCAGGTTCATGAGCCATTAGCGCGCGCCATCCTTGAGGGCCATGGGGAACCAGTTCGCCATGATCTTCTCATTGCCGCCGGACGCCTCGATGCTCATCTCGTAGAGCTCCAGGAACTCCGCAGGGTCGGGGGTGCCGGCGTAGCATGGAGGCAGGTCGGGCTTGAACTTCCTAGGCCAGTTGACATTCCTCAGCTCGGGAGCGAGGGCCTTGCAGCCTGCTGTCGACACCGGAGCTTGCTGGGTTGGTGGGACTTGGTCTTGGTCTTCGCGCGCCGCCGCGGCGTGGGGCGCGCGGTCTCGACGCTGCGGTGGAGGGAGCGCAAGTGCTCCACCGCAGGGCCGTTGGATCTCTTGGAAGCTTCCTTCTTCGCGCGCTGGCACCGCGCGTGGGCGGTCACGCCGTGGGGCCAGACGCATTAGGTCTTTGACGACACCTTGATGCTAGGGTAGCAGTGGAGCTTATTGGGCCTCATCATCATCATGGGGAGGCGGACGCGGCAGGGAGAGGGAAGGCGCCGGAGAGCCCCCAGCGGCGCTGATGAGCTCGGCGATGCGGTCGAGCTATTCTTCGTAGAAGTCGTCGACGGGGCGGTGGTGCGGGAGCTCACGTGCCATGAACAACGCAGCCTGCGCATCCGCGGGTCCGCGGCGAGCATGGCATGAAGAGATCGCCGGAGTCAGCGACGGGGTAGCGGTGCGTCCATCACGCGGCACGGAGGGGAGTAGAGACGATGCCTGCTGTTCTTGCCGCGCCGGACCGGTGGCGACGTTTGCACAAGCAATGGAGAATGACGGGGTGGTCCAACTGCAGGAGCGGTCCGAGCAACGCGGGTCGCAAGGGCTTCCCGCCGCTCAGCATGGGCTCTGTGAGCGTTGGCCATGGACTGCTGGAACGACGGAGCATTGAACGACGGAAGGGAAGTTTCAGCGCACCCCTACCTGGTGCGCCAAATGTTGGATGTGGGGTTCCGGCAAAACCCTTGTGGTTCGAACTCTGGGGTGCGGATGAAGATCTCTCGTTCCGGCCTAGCTCATCTACTCAATAGCCCTCAGCCTAGCTTGTCAGATCCGATGAACAAGAGACACAATATTTATACTGGTTCGGGCCACCGTTGTGGTGTAACACCCTAATCCCGTGTGGTATGGTGGATTGCCTTGTAGGCTGAGGAAGAACTAGTACATGGATGAACTGCCTCCTGAAGAGAGGTGTTCTGATGTTCGGGTGAGCTTGTGAGTGTGTGGCCTTCTATCTGATCAACTTGAGATGAGATCAGCTCATGATGATATGAGATGATCCCAATGGTGGTGGCTAATCCTAGTTATTGTGGCCCGGGTCCTCTTCCCAAATATTGAGCGGGAAGGGATCCCACAATAGCCAAATTTGAAGGGGGACAGCAAGTACAAGCTAGCCTGACAAAAGGTGGTCTTCACTGCCAAAGGCTCTGGTGGTGACACCGTCGTGGGCTCCGCGATGACCTCTGTCCTGCCATCTTGCTCGTCTTGGTCTTGTTGCACCGATACGGAAACCTTTGCATGATGCCTTGTGACTCCTCGCCCACACCTGCTCCTTTAGCACCAAAGAGGAAACCGGCACTCTACGTCCGCTGGCGCCCGCCTGGATTCGGTCGTCACTGCTCACGTCACGAGGACCTCGCGAGGTGCCCCTCGCCTTGATATCTCCGATCCTCACGAGCCAGCCTGGCGAGGCCGCCCTAGGGGATGCATTGTGTCATCCGCCTCGCGAGGGTCTTGAGTGGTTGCTGAAGATGCTGGGTCGTACCAGGCCGCCTTGCAAGCCACACTCTGGGCCGCATGCAGGCAAGTCTGGGTACCCCCATTCCCAGAACGCCGACAAAGATCATGGTGCTACTTTGAATCACAAGTGTGGAAAAAGGATAGTAGCATTGTGCCTTCTCTCTTTTCTCTCATTTTTTCTTTTTTCCTTTGGGCCTTTTTCTCTTCCCTTTTATTTTTTTCTTTTTATAACCACTTTTTTTCTTTTCTTTTTGGGTCCGGAGTCTCATCCCGACTTATGGGGGAATCATAGTCTCCATCATCCTTTCCTCACTAGGACAATGCTCTAGTAATGAAGATCATCACAATTTTATTTACTTACAACTTGGAGCTAGAACAAAATATGACTCTATGTGAATGACAATGATGAAGCGTGTCATATGAATGGAACGGTGGAAAGTTGCATGGCAATATATCTCGGAATGGCTATGGAAATGCCATGATAGGTAGGTATGGTGGCTGTTTTGAGGAAGGTATATGGTGGGTGTATGGTACCGGCGAAAGTTGCACGGTACAAGAGAGGCTGGCAATGGTGGAAGGGTGAGAGTGCGTATAATCCATGGACTCAACATTAGTCATAAAGAACTCATATACTTATTGCAAAAATCTACGAGTTATCAAAACAAAGTATTCAACGCATGCTCCTAGGGGAAGGGTTGGTAGGAGTTAACCATCGCACAATCCCGACCTCCACACAAAGGATGACAATCAATGAATAAATCGTGCTCCAACTTCATCACATAGCGGTCCACTATACGTGCATGCTACGGGAATCACAAACTTGAACACAAGTGTTTCTCAAATTCACAATTACTCTACTAGCATGACTCTAATATCACCATCCTCATATCTCAAAACAATCATCAAGCATCAAACTTCTCATAATATTCAATGCACTTTATATCAAAGTTTTTACTATACCCATCTTGGATGTCTATCATACTAGGACTAATTTATAACCAAAGCACATTACCATGCTGTCCTAAAAGACTCCCAAAATAATATAAGTTAAGCATGAGAGATCAATATTTTTTTATAAAATAAAACCACCACCGTGCTTTAAAAGATATAAGTGAAGCAGTATAGCAAAACTATCTAGCTCAAAAGATATAAGTGAAGCACATAGTGTATTCTAATAAATTCCGGTTCATGCTACTCTCACTCAAAAGGTGTGTGCAGCAAGGATGATTGTGGTAAACTAAAAAGCAAAGACTCAAATCATACATGACGCTCCAAGCAAAACACATATCATGTGGTGAATAAAAATATAGTCTCAAGTAAAGTTACCGATAGACGAAGACGAAAGAGGGGATGCCTTCCCGGGGCATACCCAAGCTTAGGCTTCTGGTTGTCCTTGAATTTTACCTTGGGGTGCCTAGGGAATCCCCAAGCTTAGGCTCTTGCCACTCTTTGTTCCATAGTTCATCAAATCCTCACCCAAAACTTGAAAACTTCACAACACAAAACTTAGCCAAAAATCTCGTGAGTTTTGTTAGTATAAGAAAACAAACCACCACTCAAAGGTACTGTAATGAACTCATTCTTTGTTTATATTGGTGTTAAACCCACTGTATTCCAACTTCTCTATGATTCATACCCCCCCTATACTACTCATAGATTCATCAAAATAAGCAAACAACACACGAAAAACAGAATATGTCAAAAAACAGAACAGTCTGTAGCTTTCAAATACTTCTGTAACTCTAAAAAAATTGAAATAAATTGGTGGACGTGAGGAATTTGTCTATTAATCATTTTCAAAAATAATCAACTAGAAAGCACTCTCCAGTAAAAAAAGGTAGCTAATCTCGTGAGCGCTAAAGTTTCTGTGTTTTACAGCATGATCGCATAAACTTGACCCAAGTCTTCCCAAAGGTTCTACTTGGCACAAACACTAATTAAAACACAAAACCACATCTAAACAAAAGCTAGCTGCAATATTTATTCCGAAGAAGAAGCAAAAACAAAGAAAACAAAATTGGGTTGCCTCCCAACAAACGCTATCGTTTAACGCCCCTAGCTAGGCATGATACACAAATAGATCTTTGTATTGTCATCTGTGGTAGGCAATCCATAAGTGGCTCTCATAATAGATTCATAAAGTAATTTGATTTTCATTCTAGGAAAGTGTTCCATGCCTTTCCTTAACGGAAATTGGAATCTAATATTTCCTACCTTCATATCAATAATTGCACCAATCGTTCTAAGGAAAGGTCTACCAAGAATAATAGGACATGTAGGATTGCAATCTATATCAAGAACGATGAAATATACGGGCACATAATTCCTATTTTCAAAACAAGAACATAATTAATCATTCCCATAGGTTTCTTAATGGTAGAATCCGCAAGATGAAAATTTAAAGAACAATCATCAAGTTCATGGAAACCTAACATATCACACAAAGCTTTTGGAATAGTGGAAACACTTGTACCCAAATCACACAAAGCAATGCATTCATGATCTTTAATCTTAAATTTACTAGTAGGTTCCCACTCATCATAAAGCTTTCTAGGGATAGAAACTTCTGATTCAAGTTTTTCTTCATAAGATTGCACTAAAGCATCAACTATGTGTTTGGTAAAAGCTTTATTTTAACTATAAGTATGAGGAGAATTTAGCACGGATTGCAACAAGGAAATACAATCTATTAAAGAGCAATTATCATAATTAAATCCCTAGAAATCCAAAATAGTGGGTTCATTGCTATGTAAAGTTTTGACCTCTTCAAGCCCACTTTTAACACTTTTAGCATCAAGATCTAAAAACTTCGAATCATTGGGACAACTTTTAACTAAAGTAGACTCATCTCCAGTCCAATCTTTATCAAGATTCATACTAGAAAACAATGATTTAATAGGAGACACATCAATCACTTCAGATCTTCATCTTTATTATCATGAAAACTAGAAGAACACGCCTTCATAAAGCAATATCTTTTAGCACGCATCCTAGCGGTTCTTTCTTTGCACTCATCAGTGGAAATTATCATGGCTTTGAGAGACTCGTTGATATCATGCTTAGGTGGAATAGATCTAAGTTTCAAAGAATCAACATCAAGAGAAATTATATGCACGTTCCTAGCCAATTCATCAACCTTAGAAATTTTTCTTCAAGCAAAGCATTGAAATTCTTTTGTGAATTCATAAATTCTTTAACACTAGTCTCAAAATCAGAGGGCATCTTATTAAAATTTCCATAAGAGTTGTTGTAGTAACTACCATAATTATTAGAAGAATTACTAGGAAAAGGTCTAGAATTAAAGTTTCCTCTATAAGCATTGTTACCAAAATTATTCCTACCAACAAAATTCACATCCAAAGATTCATTATTATTCTCAATCAACTTGGACAAAGGCATATCATTAGGATCAGAAGAAGCACTCTTAGTAGCAAATAATTTCATAAGTTCATCCATCTTTCCACTCAAAACACTAATCTCTTCAATATCATGTACTTTTTTACTAGTAGATCTTTCGGTGTGCCATTGAGAGTAGTTAACCACAATATTATCTAGGAGTTTAGTAGCTTGTCCTAAAGTTATTTCCATGAAAGTGCCCCCCACGGCCGAATCTAAAAGATTTCTAGAAGCAAAATTCAAGCCAGCGTAAATTTTTTGTATAATCATCCATAAGTTCAAACCATGTGTAGGGCAATTACGTATCATTAATTTCATCCTCTCCCAAGCTTGTGCAACGTGCTCATGATCTAGTTACCAGGAGGAAAATACTTAGAGATTAAGGCATCCTTGCATTTATTCCATGAATCAATACTATTTCTAGGCAAAGAAGAGAACCAAGTTTTAGCACGATCTCTAAGCGAAAACGGAAAATAGCTTTAATTTGACAATATCATTATCCGTATCTCTCTTCTTTTGCATATCACACAAATCAACAAAGTTGTTTAGTTGGGTAGCGGCATCTTCACTAGGAAGGCCAGAAAATTGATCTTTTATGACAAGATTCAATATAGCAGCATTAATTTCAAAAGATTCGGCATCGGTAAGAGGAGCAATCGGAGTGCTAATAAAATCATTATTATTGGTATTGGAGAAGTCACACAATTTGGCATTGTCTTGAGCCATAGTGACGAGCAAGCGATTCAACACACAAGCTAACAAGAGGCAAGCGAAATGAGGCAAACGAAAAAAGAAGGGCAAATAAAACAGCAAATGTGAAGTGGGGGAGAGGAAAACGAGAGGCAAATAAGGTAATGCGAGGGTAAGGGTTTGTGATAGGTACTTGGTATATGACTTTTACGTAGATCTCCCCGGCAACAGCGTCAGAAATTCTTCTTGCTACTTCTTGAGCTTGCATTGTATCCTCTCAAAGAGGAAAGGGTGATGCATCACAGTAGCGTATGTATTTCCCTCAGTTTTTGAGAACTAAGGTATCAAACCAGTAGGAGACCACGTGCGAGTCCCTCATACCTGCACAAACAAATAAGAACCTTGCAGCCAACGCGATAAAAGGGGTTGTCAATCCCTTCTCGGTCACTTACAAAAGTGAGATCTGATAGATATGGTAAGATAATATTTTTGGTATTTTTGGTATAGAGAAAAAGTAAATAATGCAAAGTAAAGCAACGGGGAAAGAAATTGGGAAGTTGACGGGAAACTAATATGATAAAGATAGACCCGGGGCCATAGGTTTCACTAGTGGCTTCTCTCATGATAGCAGGTTTCTACGATGGGTGAACGAATTACTATCGAGCAATTGATAGAAAAGCGCATAGTTATGATAATATCTAGGCATGATCATTGTATATAGGCATTACGTCCGTGACAAGTAGACCTAAACGATTCTGCATCTACTACTATTACTCCACACATCGACCGCTATCCAGCATGCATCTAGAGTATTAAGTTCATAAGAACAGAGTAACACCTTAAGCAAGATGACATGATGTAGAGGGATAAACTCAAGAAATATGATATAAACCCCATATTTTTATCCTCGATGGCAACAATACAATACGTGCCTTGCTGCCCCTGCTGTCACTCGGAAAGGACACCGCAAGATTGAACCCAAAGCCAAGCACTTCTCCCATTGCAAGAACTATATATCTAGTAGGGCAAACCAAACTGATAATTCGAAGAGACTTGCAAGGATATTTAAATCATGCATAAAAGATTTCAGAAAAGAATCCAATATTGTTCATAGTTAATCTTGATCGTAAACACACAATTCATCGGATCTTGACAAACACACCGCAAAAAGAATTACATCGAATAGATATCCTCGAAGACCGAGGAGAACTTTGTATTGAGATCCAAAGAGAGAGAAGAGGTCATCTAGCTAATAACTATGGACCCGAAGGTCTGTGGTAAAATACTCACAACTCATCGGAGAGGCTATGGTGTTGATGCAGAAGCCCTCCGTGATCTATGCCCCCCTCCGGCGGAGCTCCGGAACAGGCCCCAAGATGGGATCTCATGGGTACAGAAGGTTGCGGCGGAGGAATTAGGGTTTCGTGGTGCTCCTCGATAGTTTTGAGGGTACGTAGGTATATATAGCCTGAAGAGGCACGTCGGGTAAGCAACAGGGGGCCTACGAGGGTGGGGGGCGCGCCTGCCCCCCTAGGCGCGCCCCCTGCCCTCGTGGCCGCCTCTGTCGCTTCCTGGCGTGTACTCCAAATCTTCTGTGTTGATGTTGTTCCAAAAATAACTCTCTCGAAGGTTTCATTTTGTTTGGACTGCGTGTGATATTCCTTTTCTGCGAAACACTAAAATAGGGAAAAAAAAGTAGCAATTTGCACTGGCCTTGGGTTAGTAGGTTAGTCTCAAAAATAATATAAAAGTGTATAATAAAGCCCATTAAACATCCAAAACAGAATATATAATAGCGTGGAACAATAAAAAATTATAGATACGTTGGAGACTCATCAGGCGCCAGAAAAGAGCTTCATTGATGGGATGTGAGTGCCGCTTAGCTAGCCTCCCTGGAAACGGGGCCAGAAAAGAGCTTGATGTCTACTACGCAACCTTCTTCTTGTGGACGTTGTTGGGCCTCCAAGTGCAGAGGTTTGTAGGACAGTAGCAAATTTCCCTCAAGCGGATGACCTAAGGTTTATCAATCTGTGGGAGGCATAGGATGAAGATGGTATCTCTCAAACAACCCTGCAACCAAATAACAAAGAGTCTCTTGTGTCCCCAACACACCCAATACAATGGTAAATTGTATAGGTGCACTAGTTCGGTGAAGAGATGGTGATACAAGTGCAATATGGATGGTAGATATAGGTTTTTGTAATCTGAAACTATAAAAATAGCAAGGTAACTAATGATAAAAGTGAGCACAAACGGTATTGCAATGCTTCGAAACAAGGCCTAGGGTTCATACTTTCACTAGTGGAAGTTCTCTCAACAACGATAACATAATTGGATCATATAAGTATCCCTCAACGTGCAACAAAGAGTCACTCCAAAGTCACTAATAGCGGAGAACAAACGAAGATATTATTGTAGGGTACGAAACCACCTCAAAGTTATTCTTTCTGATCGATCTATTCAAGAGTGTGTAGTAAGATAACACAAAGCTATTCTTTCCGTTCGATCTATCCTAGAGTTCGTACTAGAATAACACCATAAGACATACATCAACCAAAACCCTAATGTGACCTAGATACTCCATTGTCACATCAAGTATCTGTGGGCATGATTATACGATATGCATCACACAATCTCATATTCATCTATTCAACCAACACAAAGAACTTCAAAGAGTGCCCCAAAGTTTCTACCGGGGAGTCAAGACGAAAACGTGTGCCAACCCCTATGCATAGATACCCAAGGTCATGGAACCCGCAAGTTGATCACAAAAACATACATCAAGTGAATCAATATAATACCCCATTGTCACCACAAGTATCCCACGCAAGACATACATCAAGTGTTCTCAAATCCTTAAAGAATCAATCCGATAAGATAACTTCAAAGGAAAAACTCAATCCATTACAAGAAGGTAGAGGGGGAGAAACATCACAAGATCCAACTATAGTAGCAAAGCTCGCGGTACATCAAGATCGTGTCGAATCAAGAACACGAGAGAGAGAGAGATCAAACACATAGCTACTGGCACATCCCCTCAGCCCTGAGGGTGAACTACCCCCTCCTCATCATGGAGAGCGCCAGGATGATGAAGATGGCCACCGGTGAGGGATCCCCCCTTCGGCAGGGTGCCAGAACAGGGCCTCGATTGGTTTGGTGGCTACAGAGGCTTCCGGCGGCGGATCTCCCGATCTAGGTTTCTTTCTCGGGGTTTTTTGTATTTATAGGATTTTTTGGCTTCGGTCTCACGTCAGGGGGGTCTCCGAGTCATCCACGAAGTAGGGGGGCGCGCCCAGGGGGGTAGGGCGCGCCCTCCACCCTCGTGGATGGCCCGGGACTCTTCGGGGCCAACTCTTTTACTCCGGGGGCTTCTTTTGGTCCATAAAAATCATCAAAAATTGGCACATCAATTGGACTCCGTTTGGTATTACTTTTCTATAAAACTCAAAAACAAGGAAAACAAAAAAACTTGCACTGGGCTCTAGGTTAATAGGTTAGTCCCAAAAATCATATAAAATAGCATATAAATGGATATAAAACATCCAAGATGGATAATATAATAGCATGGAACAATCAAAAATTATAGATACGTTGGAGACGTATCATACTTCCAGTTGTACGCGGCTCGGCAAGCGGGTTGGCTGCGTAAGACAACAAGTTGACGTAGTCCATGGTGGCATGGACGCTCCGGATGTAGAAGTAAGATTTCTGCCAGAGTTTGGCCGACTCTAGCAGACCGAGGGCAGGAAAGCAGATCCTGGAGCCCGTGTGCCACACCGCAACACAGGCCCTGCACTGGTCTGCCTCGCCCTTGATGGCGGTGCCGAGCTTGAGGTAGAAAACCTCTCCCCACAGCTCGAGAGAAGGCAAGGTGCCGAAATATCCCTCGCAGAGGGTAACAAAGGCCGAAATCAGCACCACCGTGTTCGGCGTGATCTGGTGGGGTTGAAGACAGGAGAAGTCGAGGAAAAAGCGTAGGAAACCGCTTGCCGACAGGCCGAAGCCGCGGATGAAGTGCGACCGGAAGACGACGCGCTGATCATCCTCTGGTGCTGGTGAGATTTCGCCCTGAGGAGGGATGCGCTCCCTCACGTCTACCGCATGAGGGAGCCGCCGCGTCATGCGGAGGAACACGAGGTGGTCCTCGTGAATATTGGAACCGGCCCAATCGCCAGAGCGAACTCTGAGAGCCATGGAAGCGGTGGCTCGGCGGAAGGGTGGGGCAGATGCACGAGGACGAGGTGGCTGCGGCTCCACTCGCTCTCGCGATGAAGGGTTGCTACGCGCTCCGGCGAAGGAAGCAGGCACGGTGGTGGCGAGAAGGCAGGAAGGAGCAAGGAAGGGGAAGAATATGGGTGAGGAGGGCGCGCGTGCGCTCTGCCGCCCCCTCCTCCCCTACTTATAGGCCAGGAGGCGGAGCCGAGCAGGCATGATGTGGGGAGGCGTGGGATTAACTGCGCCCACACCCCGCACTTTCCACGCTGTAACGACGCACATTCAATGCGCCTATGAAGCGCAACCGACCGCCTCGGCCGCGGCGGATCTGTGCGCGTGCCGAGGCCCTATAGTGGCGGGCCCGGACTTGCGGCGTCGTCCCATTGCGCGCATGGGCTGGCAGGCCAGTATGGTTTGCAAGCGCCGCGTGGCATGCGAGCCGCGGGCTGTGCGCCCGCCATCCAGCTGGATCGCCACCCGGCGCCTTCCCCGACGTTTCAAATTCGCCAGTCGGCCGGCCCCACCTCGGCCGGCTTGTGACAGTCGGCCTCATCAGAAGACGGACAAAGAAATGTTACTAGTTCACACGGAATAGGAAGCTGTTGAGGCTGCTCGGTCTTCTCTCAACCGCGGCACCCCACCAGCTTCGGGGACTACTATCGAAAATATCTACCACGGGTATCCTCATCAACACCCTATTTAGATACATTAAAACTGAGCACTTTTCCAGCCCTCTTAGGCCACCAGCCTTTCCAGCCGTTTGATCATCATTGTTGACGATTTCGGACCATTAGATTAGTTGTGAGTCACGCCTAATCCAACTCGGTTCGCTAACAAGGATCGCTAACGGGCTGGGGCAGATGCTCCCACAGCAAAATTGCAGCCTCGTGGTTTATTGGGCTCATTCTCGCAGGAAGCCCATTAAAAACTCCCTTCGCTCGACGCCCTCCTCCCTTCATCTCGACTTCTCTCTCTCTCTCTCAGCCCCTCCTCATCCTAACCGCGCTTAGGTGGCATCTGTAGCGCCACAGGCGGCGGCAGCGATGAAGTGCCTCCCCCTTCATGTGAGATATGTTGTGCACACGATCTCTCTCTTTCTCTCTCTCTCTCTCTCTCTCTCTCTCTCTCTCTCTCTCTCTCTCTCTCTGCATCGCGGATCAGCGCCGCCGCAACCTTGTGTTCAATCCCACACCCCCGCCTCCGTCTGGGCACTAGACTTCCTCCTCACAATGTTCGCAGATTGCTTCTGGTTGTTGTATTAAGAAGAAAAGAAGATACCATATGTATACTTCTATGGCGTATTATCAGCTGCTATAAATAAATAGGTGAATCACCAGGCTTAAGAGCCGAACATCCAGGCAAGGCAAGGGGAAAAATAAGTAGTACTTCATTGTTTGCAAACTGTAACTAATTTTTTTTTCTAACTTTATTCAAGATGTTTTCACATCTCATAAGCGAACATCAAGGCAAGACAAGAATAAGGTCGAGCTATCTGGCCGCAAGGCCGGCCCCTTGGGCCGCCTGGTCCAATGGCCGGCTGCCAGGAGATGGCGTGCGCCCGGCAGGAGGATCCAGGGAGCCGACACCTAGTAGGCGGCCCTGGGCTCCCTCAAAGTTTACACCCATTCAACCACGACAAGATGGGGCATGGCTACAGTGCAACCTGCCACCCCCAAATCTTGGGCGGAGCATGGCCATAGTGCGAGTGTACCATGCGGACACCCCCCGTCCGGCGCGGCACTGTAGCCACGCGATCCACGACGTTGACCACGTCAGCAAGGACCGCGTGCCCACGACGGACGGTCGATACGCTCGTAGGCGGCGGGCCCTACCTGTCCAAGAGACGCTAGAATACGGTGAGGCCCCAACAGGCGGCGCCAAGGGTGGGCCGACTATTAGAAGGCGGCCCTCCCTTCCCTCGGAGTCCGTGAACCATTAAGCTGATGAGACAGGGTTTGGCTACAGTGTGCGTCCACCAAGCGGTAAGACTGTAGCCATACACCCCCCTCCCCCACAATGCTTCTGTCATCAGAGGCGAGGCTACAGTATAAAGCCACTAGCTAGGCTCGCGGATAGCGGGCTCTACCTGTCGGCTGAGTCTCCGGCGGTCGGCGGGACCCACCTAGCAGCGAGCCCCAGCAGCCACCGCAGAAGCCGGCGCCCAGTGACACTGACGGTGGGCCCTACACCCGACTGGATTACCATTGTACCACTGGGGGTAGGCCTATATAAACCCCCCAGGCTTCCCCATGCAAGGGGTTCAGAACCCTAGCCACCATACACTCATCCATAGAAGGAGAAGCTAGAGCTAGCCTTGCTCTTCTTCCACCTCAAGCAAAACAGCTCAAGGAGCACCCTTGTAGCCACCTTGTTGATGATAGTCATATGACGCGGAGTTCCCACGGAGCAGGACTAGGGGTGTTATCTCCTCAGAGAGCCGCAAAGTTGGGTAAGTCCCGCACGCGTTCGATATATCGTCTAATCCCATTTCCAGGACCCAGCGATGTACTATCGACCCCCTCCATGATAAGCCATCCTTTGGCCTATGTCGCACGAAACCCCCTAAACTAATTACTGTCCATTTATCGAAGATGATGTTGCGGAACGTAATATTTCAAAAAAAAATCCTACGATCACGCAAGATCTATCTAGGAGATGCATAGAAACAAGATGGGGAGTGTATTTTCATACCCTTAAAGATCACAAAGAGGAAGCGTTTATCAACGCGGATGATGTAGTCGTACACCTTCACCATCCGTCCCGATCTAGTACCGAACGTATGACACCTCCCCATTCAGCACACATTCAGCTCGATGACGTCCTCGCTTTCTTGCTCCAGCAGGACGGGTGAAGTAGTAGATGAGTTCCGGCAGCAAGACGGTGTGGTGGCGGTTGGTGATGAAGAACAACCTATGTAGGGCTTCGCCAAGCACTACAGAAACTAGACGGAGGATAAACTAGAGGGTTGGGGTTGTCAGTACACGGCTTAGTGTATCTTGATGTGTCTTGGGTGCTAGCCCTGCCCCTCTATTTATATGTTGCGCCTAGGGGTCGAAACTTGGAGTAAAAGCCTCCACAAAGTCGGTTTCACCCGGAAGGCAAGAGTCCTTCTCGGACTCCAGGGCCAGACGTCAGGGTTCCCAGCGTTTGGACCTAGACGCGAGGGATCATGGCGTCTAGCCACTGGACTCCGCAAAACTTCCTTTTGCGCTTTCCAAAAACCTTGTGGGCTTTCCACTTTGGCCCAAATAAAGTGTCCTCGTACCCAAACATTTCGAGAAACATCCGGAACCCCTTCCGGCGAATTCCGAACCCCTTTCGGAGGCCAAACACTATTATCCCATATATCAATACTTATCTTCGGACCATTCCGGAGTTCCTCGTCATGTCTGTGATCACATCCGGGACTCCGAATAACATTCGGTCACCAACATACATAACTCATTCAATTCTATATTGTCAACGTACGTCAAGCGTGCGGACCCTAAGGGTTCGTTAACTATGTAGACATGACCGAGACATCTCTTCGGTCAATAACCAATAGCGGAACCTGGATGCCCATATTGGCTCCTACATATTCTACGAAGATCTTTATCGGTCGAAACGCATAACAACATACATTGTTCCCTTTGTCATCGGTATGTTACTTGCCCGAGATTCGATCGTCGGTATCTTCATACCTAGTTCAATCTCGTTACTGGCAAGTCTCTTTACTCGTTCTGTAATACATCATCTCATGACTAACTCATTAGTCATTTGCTTGCAAGGCTTATTATGATGTGCATTATCGAGAGGGCCCAGAGTGACAAATCCCATTCTCGGTCTATTCCAACACCACAAACACCTTCGGAGACACCTGTAGAGCATCTTTATAATCACCCAATTACGTTGTGACGTTTGATAGCACATAAGATGTTCCTCTGGTATTCGGGAGTTGCATAATCTCATAGTAAGAGGAACATGTATAAGTCATGTAGAAAGCAATAGCAATAAAACTAAATGATCATTATGCTAAGCTAATGGATGGGTCTTGTCCATCACATCCTTCCCTAATGATGTGATCATGTTCATCAAATGACATCACATGTCTATGGTTAGGAAACTTAACCTTCTTTGATTAACGAGCTAGTCTAGTAGAGGCTTTACTAGGGACACGATGTTTTGTCTACGTATTCACACATGTATCAAGTTTTCGGTTAATACAATTCTATCATGAATAATAAACATTTATCATGATATAAGGAAATATAAAATAACAACTTTATTATTGCCTCTAGGGCATATTTCCTTCAGTCTCCCACTTGCACTAGAGTAAATAATCTAGTTCACATCGCTATGTGATTTAACACCGATAGTTCACATCGTCATGTGATTAATACCCATAGTTCACATCGCCATGTGACCAACATCCAAGAGGTTTACTAGAGTCAATAATCTAGTTCACATCGCCATGTGATTAACACCCAAAAAGTACTAAGGTGTGATCATGTTTTGCATTATGAGAGAAGTTTAGTCAATGAGTCTGTCACATTTAGATCCGTATGTATTTCGCAAATTGCTATGTCTACAATGCTCTGCATGGAGCTGCTCTAGCTAATTGCTCCCACTTTTTGTAAACATCCAGATTGATACTTAGAGTCATCTGGATTAGTGTGACAGCTTGAATCGGCGTAACCCTTTGCCAAACTCATGTCAATGTACACAACAGGTTTGGTACACAGCATGGCATACTTTATAGAACCTATGGCTCAGGCATAGGGAGTGACTTTCATTCTCTCTCTATTATTCTACTATGGTCTGGCTTTGAGTCTTACACAACTTCATACCTTACAACTCAGGCAAGAACTCCTTCTTTGACTGATCCATTTTGAACTTCTTCAAAATCTTATCAAGGTATGTACTCATCGAAACTCTTCTCAAGCGTCTTGATCTATCTCTGTAGATCTTGATGCCCAATATGTAAGCAGCTTCACCAAGGTTTTTGTTAAAAAATTCCTTTTAAACAATCCTTTATGCTTTCCAAATAATTCTACATCATTTCCGATCAACAATATGTTATTCACATATACTTATCAGAAATGTTGTAGTGCTCCCACTCACTTTCTTATAAATACAGACTTCACCGTAAGTCTGTATACAACCATATGCTTTGATCACCTTATCAAAGTGTATATTCCAACTATGAGATGCTTGCACCATTCCATACATGGATCGCTGGAGCTTGCACACTTTGATAGCACTTTTAGGATCGACAAAACCTTCTGATTGCATCATATACAACTCTTCTTCAATAAATTTATTAAGGAATGTAGTTTTGTTATCTATTTGCAAGATTTCATAAGATGCGGCAATTGCTAACATGATTCAGACAGACTTAAGCATTGCTACGAGTGAGAAAAACTCATCCTAGTCAACACCGTGAACTTCTTGAAAACCTTTTTGCGACAAGTAGAGCTTTGTAGATAGTAACACTACCATCAGCGTCCGTCTTCCTCTTGATGATCCATTTATTTTCAATGGCTTGCCGATCATCAGGCAAGTCAACCAAAGTCCACACTTTGTTCTCATACATGGATCCCATCTCAGATTTCATGGCCTCAAGCCATTTTGCGGAATCTGGCTCATCATCGCTTACTCATAGTTCGTAGGTTCATCATGGTCTAGTAACTTGACTTCCAGAACCGGGTTACGGTACAACTTTGGCGCGGAACGCACTCTGGTTGACCTACGAGGTTCAGTAGTAACTTGATTTGAAGTTTCATGATCATCGTCATTAGCTTCCTCACTGTTCGGCGTAGGAATCACTAGAACTAGTTTCTGTGATGTACTACTTTCCAATTCGGGAGAAGGTATAATTACCTCATCAAGTTCTACTTTCCTCCCACTCACTTCTTTCGAGAGAAACTCCTGCTCTAGAAAATATCCATTCTTAGCAATGAATATCTTGCCTTCGGATCTGTGATAAAAGGTGTACCCAACAGTTTCTTTTGGGTATCCTATCAAGACACATTTCTCCGACTTGGGTTCGAGCTTATCAGGTTGAAGCTTTTTCACATAAGCATCGCAGCCCCAAACTTTAAGAAACGACAACTTGGGTTTCTTTCCGTATTTAACGTGAATGCGGTTGTCTCTAATTCATAACCCCAAAATGATAGTGCTAAATCGGTAAGAGATATCATAGAACGCACCATATCTAATAAAGTACAGTTATGACGTTTGTATTCACCATTACACTGTGGTGTTCCAGGTGGCGGAAGTTGCGAAACTATTCCACATTGTTTTAAATGAAGACCAAACTCGTAACTCAAATATTTGCCTCCGCGATCAGATCATAGAAACTTTATTTTCTTGTTATGATGATTCTCTACTTCACTCTGAAATTCTTTGAACTTTTCAAAAGTTTTAGACTTGTGTTTCATCAA
Source organism: Secale cereale (assembly GCA_902687465.1). Classification (NCBI taxonomy): domain Eukaryota; kingdom Viridiplantae; phylum Streptophyta; class Magnoliopsida; order Poales; family Poaceae; genus Secale; species Secale cereale. The sequence goes on from LR738715.1 coordinate 799,994,404, forward strand.
GTAGATATACCCATATCTCCTCAAATCATCTGAGAACGTTAGAAAAATAACGATACCCGTCGTGAGCCTCAACACTCATTGGTCCGCATACATCATTATGTATGATTTCCAATAAGTCAGTTGCTCGCTCCATTTTTCCAAAGAACGGAGTTTTAGTCATCTTGCCCATGAGGCATGGTTCGCAAGCATCAAATGATTAATAATCAAGTGATTCCAAAAGTCCATCAGTCATGGAGTTTCTTCATGCGCTTTACACCAATATGACTTAAATGGCAGTGCCACCAGTATGTTGCACTATCATTATCAACTCTTCATCTTTTGGCTTCAATATTATGAATATGTGTATTACTACGATCAAGATTCAATAAACCATTTACCTTGGGTGTATGACCATAGAAGGTTTTATTCATGTAAACAGAATAACAATTATTCTCTGACTTAAATGAATAGTCGTATCGCAATAAACACGATCGGATCTTGTTCATGCTCAACGCAAACACCAAATAACATTTATTTTGGTTTAAAACTAATCCCGAAAGTACAGGGAGTGTGCGATGATGATCATATCAATGTTGGAACTACTTCCAACACACATCATCACCTCACCCTCAACTAGTATGTTTATTCTGCAACTCCTGTTTCAAGTTACTAATCTTAGCAACCGAACATGTATCAAATACCCAGGGGCTACTATGAGCACTAGTGAGGTACACATCAATAACATGTATATCTAATATACCTTTGTTCACTTCACCATCCTTCTTATCTAACAAATATTTGGGGCAGTTCCGCTTCCAGTGTCCAGTCCCTTTGTAGTTAGAAGCACTCAGTTTCAGGCTTAGGTCCAGCTTTGGGCTTCTTCACGGGATTGACAACTTGCCTGCAATTCTTCTTGAAGTACCCTTTCTTCCCCTTGCCCTTTTCTTGAAACTAGTGGTCTTGTTAACCATCAACAATTGATGCTCTTTCTTGATTTCTACCTTCGTTGATTTGAGCATCACGAAGAGCTCGGGAATCGTTTTCGTCATCCCTTGCATATTATAGTTCATCACGAAGTTCTAGTAGCTTGGTGATAGTGACTAGAGAACTCTGTCAATCACTATCTTATCTGAAAGATTAACTCCCACTTGATTCAAGTGATTGTAGTACCCAGACATTCTGAGCACATGCTCACTAGCTGAGCTATTCTCCTCCATCTTGTAGGCAAAGTATTTGTCAGAGGTCGCATACCTCTCGACATGGGCATGAGTCTGAAATACCAATTTCAGCTATTGGAACATCTCATATGCTCTGTGGCGTTCAAAACATTTTTGAAGTCCCGCTTCTAAGCCGTAAAGCATGGTGCACTAAACTATAATTTAGACATCATATTGAGCTTTGCCAAACGTTCATAACATTTGCATCTGCTCCTGCAATAGGTCTGTCACCTAGCGGTGCATCAAGGACATAATAATTGTGTGCAACAATGAGGATAATCCTCAGATCACAGACATAGTCCGTATCATTGCTACTAACATCTTTCAACTTAGTTTTCCCTAGGAACACATCAAAAACATAGGGGAGCTACAACGCGAGCTATTAATATACAACATAATTTGCAAATACTATCAGGACTAAGTTCATGATAAATTAAGGTTCAATTAATCATATTACTAAAGAACTCCCACTTAGATAGACATCCCTCTAGTAATCTAAATGATCACGTTATCCAAATCAACTAAACCATGTCCGATCATCACGTGAGATGGAGTAGTTTTCAATGGTGAACATCTTATGTTGATCATATCTACTAATATGATTCACGCTCGACCTTTCGGTCTCCAGTGTACCAAGGCCATGTCTGTACATGCTAGTCTCGTCAAGTTTAACTCGAGTATTCTGCATGTGCGAAACTATTTTACACCCGTTGTATTTGACCGTAGAGCTTATCACACCCAATCATCACGTGGTGTCTCGGCACGACGAACTTTCGCAATAGTGCATACTCAGGGAGAACACTTGTACCTTGAAATTTTGTAAGGGATCATCTTATAATGCTACCGCCGTACTAAGAAAAATAAGAATCATAATAAGATAAACATCACATGCAATCAAAATATGTGACATGATATGGCCATCATCATCTTGTGCTTTTGATCTCCATCTCCAAAGCATTGTCATGATCTCCATCGTCACCGGCTTGACACCATGTTCTTTATTGTAGCGTAGTGGTCATCTCGCCAACTATTTCTACTACTACTATCGCTAACTCATAGTGATAAATTAAAGCAATTACATGGCCTTCGCAATTCATACAATAAAGAGACAATCATAAGGCTCGTCGGTTACCGATAATTTACAAAACATGATCATCTCATACAATAACGTACAACTCATCACGTCTTGACCATATCACATAACAACATGCCCGGCAAAAACCAGTTAGACTTCCTCTACTTGGTTGTTTCAAGTTTTACGTGGCTGGTACGGGCTTAGCAAGAACCGTTCTGTCAGGACCCCGATCCTAAGTCACACAGGTCTAGCCTGTAACACACCATATCACTTTGCGGCCTCACGCACGGTATTCCACGGGTGCCACCTTACCTGGCCCGGGACCGTTTGCGAATTTTGGCACACGTATATGATAGTGTCGCTAGCATCCATATGAGAGAGAACCCGGACCGACATGACTAGTTATAAACCAGAAGTGGCACTAAATTACAGAGACATGCATACATGACCCAGCAACGAACGTGTCGGTCATCAACGTATGAACCCAAGTCGTAGCAAGCTACAAGGACTTAAAGGAACAACGCGTGACATTTCCCCTAAGGGACAGACACAGGAACGAAGAAGGACACATGCCGGCCAGCCTAAGTGTTCCGGAGCAGTAGCAAGCTACCAAGGCTCAGTGGAAGCACCAGGAGACATTTCCCTGTAAGATAGGCTACCAAAGGTAAACAACTAGGTGTCGGATCCCACACATAGCAATACACATTACACGTACGCATAACATGCAAGTTTGTGCTGTACAACATGGCATCACAACATAACTCAACAACTCATATAGATAAGGCCCGGAAGAGCCATCATAGCATTTATTACAAACAGAGGTCACATGACCCAACATACAGAGCATACAAGCAACGGAAGCATTACATGTCTGAGTACAGACATCTACAAATGAAAAAGGCTGAGAAGCCTGACTATCTACCAGACCCTCCCAAGGGTACAAGATCGTAGCTGAGGTAACAAGCTAAACGTCGAAGTCCACGCGGAACCACTAGCGAGACTGAAGTCTCTCTGCAAAACATAAATTAAGCAAACGTGAGTACAAAGGTACTCAGCAAGACTTACATCAGATCTATCTACATATGCATCAGTATCAACAAAGGGGTGGTGGAGTTTGACTGCAGCAAGCCAGCTTTGACTCAGTGGCTATCCTAAACTACGACTGCAAGTAACTCTTTGAGGTGGCGCACACGAGTCCACATATTCACCAATCAATACACCACTATGGATCCGCTCCCGTCTCCCTACGAGAAGGCCATCCATAGCACTCACGCTTATCTTGCGCGTTTTAGAGTATCCACTTTCACTTGTCTAAGAACTGTAATAGGCAACCCAGAAGTCCATTACCGCGGACACGGCTATTCGAATAGATTATATTTAACCCTGCAGGGGTGTACTTCTTCACACACGCTCTCACCACTTACCGCCGTTGACACGACATGTACTCGGCAACCTTCAAGCGGAGGCCCAGCGAGGGTGTCGGCCACGACCTGACTAACCACACAAGTCTCTCGTCCAGGTTTATCGCCTATTTGGGTTCCATCCGTGGGGAGATCCGGCCGGGGTGTCGCTCACGGCCCCAAACGATGTGTACAGGGTTCCCGCATCACCAAACGGGCAATCGGTACACCGTGCCACGTACCTGCCGCGTCACAGCCCACCCCGAGGGTCAGCGCTGCGCACGACCTCCAGTAAACTACAAACACCAGAAACTAGTTGCAACTCCTGGACAGAGATCATGTTGATTAATAAGTCGAGAGGGTCCATTGGTTTCGGGCCCAATGCATGGTAGTAACTGGTCATGGATCAACCAACACAGAACTCAGTTCCTGAGGACGGCTGCAATGAGACAACCCACCATGTACTCCTACATGGCCTTTCATCGCTACCTTTACCAAATCGTGTTCACACACTTAGCTCACACACAGTAGGACATGTTCATCACATTCCAATTCATCCCCGATGAATCAGACCTGACACAACTCTAAGCAATAGCAGGCATAACCAGAAAGCATCAATGAGTAGGCACAACATGGCTCAAACAACTCCTACTCATAGTAGTGGGTTTCAACTATTTACTGTGGCAATGACGGGTCATGCAGTGGAAAGGGGTTCAACTACCGCAGCAAGTAACAGTTGAAGCGTTATTGTCCTAATGCAGTAAAAGAGAGCAAGAGCGAGAGAGTGGGATTGTATCGGAATGCTCAATGGGGTTTTGCTTGCCTCGCACTTCTGAAGATAACATTGGGTCTTCATCGGTGTCATCGAACTCATCGTCGGAACGTCGTCTACTGAGAGGGGACAAAACCGACAAACAGAGAAAGAACACAATGAATGCAATGCAACAATATGATGCATGATCATGACATGGCAATATGCTGTTTATTGAGCTAATGCAACTAGCAACACAATTAAATGAAGTTGGTTTGAACCAAAGGTTCAAATTCAAACTTCATATGTGATTATTTAAATGACATTTAATTGATTTTACCTGATCAGCAGGTTTAACTTGTTCAAACATGCATGAAAATGCCATAAACAGATTCCTTGAATTTTTCTGATCAATTTTCATATATAAATTATTTTCATCTGAGTTATGGATTAATTTCTATGATTTTTAGAAGTTTTGGCTATTTTCTGAAATAAATAAATCATTTAGATTTATATAAAATTACAGAAAAGGCTTTATTGCATCAGCATGACGTCTGTGTGACGTCAGCAAGTCAACAGGGGCTGTTCGGGTCAAACCTGACCAGTGGGGCCCACTGGTTAGTGACACAACTAACTAATCTAACTTATTTAATACTAACCTAGTTTAATTAGCCGGGCGAGGCCCACATGTCAGTGAGTCACAGAGTTAACTAATTACAAATTAGCACTAATCTAAAATTAGCAGGGCACTGGGCCCACCTGTCAGTGTCTACTTAAACTAATGACAGAAATTAAACTTAACTAAAACCTTAAGCTAAACTAGTCAGGGCTGGCCCCACAAGTCAGTGACCCAGGAGTGGTCAACCTCGCCGGTCAAAGTGGTCATCCCGCCGGCGTTTAGCCGCCGGCGAGGCTGGACGCGGCGGAGCGCGTCGGGTTTCACCTATGGGGGTTCTTTTGGCGCGCAGAGAGCAGCTATGGGAAGAGGACGGAGTGGCGCATCCAACGGTGGCGTTGGCGGAGGCTGGGGTGGCCGGAGTTATCGCCGGCGACGAGGTCCGCGGCGGCTGAAGCTCTGGTGGCGACGGGTCTATCGAAACGGTGCTCGGGAGGAGCTGAGGTTTGCGCCTAGGGCCTCTACGAGTGCTCGCGAACTCGTTGGACTAGGTGGTGTGACCATAAGGTCACCGGAGTGGCGCCGGCGACCAGCCCGAGCGGCGGCGAGCTTCGGCTTCAGTCAAAGCAGTGTCTATGGTGGTCAGGAGGCAAGGGGAGGAGGGGCAAACGACGGAGGAGCTCACGGTGGGTGCAGAGGCGTCGACGTGGGCTCAGGGGAAGCTCGGAGCAGAGCAGGGCGTCGAGGAGGATCTCCGGCGGCCGGAGCTTCAAGACGAGGTCGGGGAAGACGCCCAAATGCTCCCGAGCTCGCGTGCGTGGGCGTGCAGGTTCACGGGTCCGTGGCGGAGCTCGTAGACATGTTGAGGGGACGAGGGGGAGGCGGTGGCTGGGGCTACGGCGAACGGCGGCGACGGCCGTGTTCGGTGGGGGAAAACGAAGGAGGGGGAAAGCGTTCTGGGGCGAGAGAAAGAGGTGCAGGGGGTCCAAGGGTGTCATGGCGCTCGTTCAGAGGCATCCAGGGGGGAGGAGGAGGCAGGCACGCAGGGAGGAGCTGGCGCGGCTCGGCAGCGCGCCTGGCACGCAGCTGCTTCTCCTCCTGGCAGGAGGAAGAAGACAGCGCTGCCCCTGGTGGGCCGGGCCGCTACAGCGCTGGGCCAGCTGCAGGACAGGTAAGCATTTCCTTCTGTTTTAATTATGTTTCTGTTTTCTATTTTGTTTCTGTTATTCTATTTTGTTATTTTGTTCTGGGCTTTATTAAAAATACTTAGGCACTTTCAAAATTCACCAAACTGCTCATGCCCACTGTTTAGCATATAACCAACATGGAACATTTCAGTTTGGGATTATTTGAGCATTTAAAATAATATATAAAATTTAAATGCCCAAATGCAAATAAGATATGATTTAATCCAAAAATCCAGAATGGTCCTAGAAATGTGTGCAGCATTTTTGGCAGTGGTTTTTAATCAATCCAAAAATGATGAACTTTTCCAAAGGCATTTTGGGTTCATTGAAAAGATTTTAATTGACCCTAGTTGAATTGCTTTACTGCTAGGGTTTAGGCAATCCCCTTTTCAAGTTTCTTTCAAGATTAAACATGATGCACACATGAGGCTAGCCTAGGGCATTACCAGAAGCTAGGGATGTGACACGTTCTTCCCTACACATACAAAAAACCACAACGATTTTTTGTCAAGTGTGATGGTTTAACCTTCACAAGGACCGGGCGTAGTCACACTCGGTTCAACTAAAGTGAGAGAGACAGACACCCGCCGGTCACCTTTAAGCAATGAGTACTCGTAACGGTGAAACCAGTCTCGCGTAAGCGTATGCGTAATGTCGGTCCAGGCCGCTTCATCTCAAAATACCGCCAAATCAAAGTATGACATGCTGGTAAGCAGTATGACTATTATCGTACACAACTCATTGTGTTCTACTCGTACATATCATCTATGCAAAGACCTGGCTCATGATGCCATTGTTGGGGAACGTAATATTTCAAAAAAAATCCTACAATCATGCAAGATCTATCTAGCAGATGCGTAGCAACGAGAGGGGAGTGTATCTTCATACCCTTGAAGATCGCAAAGAGGAAGCGTTTATCAACGCGGTTAAGTAGTCGTACACCTTCACGATCCGTCCCGATCTAGTACCGAACGTACGGCACCTCTGTGTTCAGCACACGTTAAACTCGATGACGTCGTTGCCTTCTTGATCCAGCAAGACGGGCGAAGTAGTAGATGAGTTCCGGCAGCACGACGGTGTGGTGACGGTTGGTGATGAAGAACAATCTCTGCAGGGCTTCGCCAAGCACTACAGAAACTAGACGGAGGATAAACTATAGGGTCGGGGTTGCCGGCACACGGCTTGGTGTATCTTGATGTGTCTTGGGTGCTAGCCCTGTCCCTCTATTTATATGTTGATCCTTGGGGTCGAAACTTGGAGTAAAAGCCTCCACAAAATTGGTTTCACCCGAAAGGCAAGAGTCCTTCTCGGACTCTAGGGCCAGACAGAAGGGTTCCCGGCCTCTAGACCCAGACGCCAGGGACCCTCGCGTCTGGCCCCTGGACTCTGCAAAACTTCCTTTTGCGTTTTCCAAAAACCTTGTGGGCTTTCCCCTATGGCCCAAATAAAGTGTCCTCGTATCCAAACATTTCGGGAAACATCCGGAACATCTTCCGGTGAATTCCGGAACCCTTCCGAAGGCCAAACACTATTATCCCATATATCAATATTTATCTCTGGACCATTCCGGAGTTCCTCGTCATGTTCGTGATCACATCCGGGACTCCGAACAACATTCGGTCACCAACATACATAACTCATTCAATACTATATTGTCAACGAACGTTAATTAAGCGTGCGGACCCTACGGGTTTGAGAACTATATAGACATGACCGAGACATCTCTTTGGCCAATAAAAATAGCGGAACCTGGATGCCCATATTGGCTCCTACATATTCTACGAAGATCTTTATCGGTCAAACCGCATAACAACATACATTGTTCCCTTTGTCATCGGTATGTTACTTGCCCGAGATTCAATCGTCGGTATCTTCATACCTAGTTCAATCTCGCTACCTGCAAGTCTCTTTACTCATTCCGTAATACATCATCTCATGAATAACTCATTAGTCATTTGCTTCCAAGGATTATTATGATGTGCATTACCGAGAGGGCCCAGAGATACCTCTCCGACACTCAGAGTGACAAATCCTATTCTCGATCTATGCCAACACCACAAACACCTTTAGAAACACCTGTAGAGCATCTTTATAATCACCCAGTTACGTTGTGACATTTGATAGCACACAAGGTGTTCCTCCGGTATTCAGGAGTTGCATAACCTCATAGTCAGAGGAACATGTGATGGCTTCTCGCCCCTCGTTGGTTACCCCAAGTGGAAGGTTTGAGATGCAGTGTAGCGGTAGATTTCCCTTGGCAAAGATACCAAGGATCGAATTCCCCTGAGACTCCATGGTTCAACAAGAAGGTGTCAACTGCTAGCGGCGCAACTAGCGATCGACCGGACCTGCACACAGATACAAATAACTTTGCTCCCAACGAGTACAGAGAGGTTGTCAATCTCTCCGGCCTTGTCGTTTACAAAGGATCAAACGCAAGAGATAATAGTGATAGGTATTACTGCAACTAGTAAGTAAGAACAGAAAGTAAATAGCAGATGTGATCAGTGATGGTAATATGGACTGGGGTCCCATGATGTTCACTAGTGATGTCTCTCTCCCAAAAGACGATAAAACAGCTATGTGAGGTGAACGAATTACAGCTGGGCAATTGACAGGATTATGTGCGCAAACCAATGCTAACTATGCTACAAAGAAAGGTAGAGGCTCAAAAGCATGGGCGGTACGCCAAGGTAAGTAGACCGAAATCCATCTGCATCTACTACTAATCATCCACCTTGAGATATCTATCCAGAACATCTCGGTGGTATTAAGTTGCGAGTCCCACCCATAGTGTAAACTCAAAGCAACAGACAACTGCATTAAAAGAACTTTGCGTAAAGTAAACAATCCTTGCACCCGCGAGTACAAGCACCGTTGTTTTCCCCCTTGTGGCAACATCACATCCCCTAGACTCATGTTTCTGTCACTCAAGCTAGTCATCGAGGGGCATGAACCCACAATCAAGCATAACGTTCCCTCATGGAGTCACTACCTACTACTTGGCCAAAGCAATAAACAGCAACGGAGAACATGCAAGAATTACTCAAGAACATAAATATAAAAGAGGTAAATCAAATATATTACTCACACACAATCTGAACATAATCTCATAATCCATCGGATCCCAACAAACTCATCATAGCAACAGCATAAGGATTACATATGTGCCTCAATCATGTAGGGCAGCTCATGAGGTCTAATTAGTGAAGAACAAAGAGGGGAGGAGAACATCACATAGCTACTGGTCATGGACCCATGGTCCAAGGGAGACTACTCACAACTCATCCGGGAGGCGTCCATGGTGGTGGAGAGGCTCCCGGTGGTGATCCTCCCCTCCGGCAGGGTGCCGGGAAGAGTTCTCCTGGTGCTCCCGATCTTGGAAGCGCGGCGGCGGCGGAACAGAGATGAGATCACGAAAAACGGTTCCGTCCTCGAGGGTTTCGGGACACGGTGTAAATATATGCCAAAGGGGGGCATCAGCGGAGGCCTGGGGGGCCCAGGTGCCCCCCGGCGCGGCCAGGAGGGGGGCCGCGCCCCCAGGGCGCCTGGAGCCCTGGTGGCCCCCTCCGGCCGTACTTTGGCCGCATGGAAGCTTCTGGAACGCTGATGTTTTATATATTTTTCCCGGAATTTTTCTGGCAGTTTACGTAATGAGAAAACCTGAAATACAAAAACAGCAGAAAACAGAAACTGGCACTGGGGTGCACTGAGTTAATAGGTTAGTCCAAATATGATCAAAAGTGTATGGAAGTGCATAAATATCATAGCAATATCACACAAAAGAGGCATGGAGCAAGCAGAAATTATAGATACATTCTGGACGTATCAACATCCCCAAGCTTAATTCCTGCTCGTCCCCGAGTAGGTAAATGATAACAAGCATAATTTCTGTGGTGACATGCTTTTAACCATATAAGAACTTTTCATAGTCACATGACAAATTCTTACTGAGACAATGGATCTGTAGTAATTAAGTTGCATCATGAGAAAATCACAAAGAACTTGAAAGTTTTACAATATGATACTGAAACACTCAATAGATTTGTAATGAGCATGGTGTGCAAACATGACAAAGTGATATCTCGCTTGCCCCCTTTAGTGAAGCAAACCATAAATGCAGGGGCACCTCCAAAGTTTAAGTGACGACTAGATACAATCATTTCAGAATAAACGATATCATAATCATGCAAAAGACAATGGTACTTTGGGACAATGCACATTACACTCAGAATGACAATCATGCTCTCAATAGTTGGTGCTTCAAAGAAGGTGGAGACTCTCGAACCGTGGCTTTTGTTGGCAAGGTTGAAAACCCGTGGTCGGAAACAAAAACTAAACATGTACCAGAGCTCTTGGTTTTAAAAACAGAGGTAATAATTATTTTTTTTTAGAATATGCATATTTCGTCAACGAATGCTAGCAGATAACTCAATTACTTCTTGAGCTGGACAAGTTTCGAGGAACGGCTTACGCATGAGGACGATCACATCCTCTTAATCTCCTTTGTTTATCACTGCCAAAGTTTTCTGATTTCTCATGAACAAAGCGTGAAGGAGGGTTTGTTTGTTGTAATTTTTTAATGAGCCGGGCGCACTCTATGCCATTTCCTTCTCGTATTATGGGTTTGCACATTAGACATGCAATCCCGGGGTGAAGCTTGTCCAACTTAAAAAGATCATGAATTAACTACTACTTCCTCATGAGCCAAAACAGAGGCACAAAAGAGAAATGCTTTTTTTTGAATAATTTCGAGATGGTACATGAAAGTCTTTGTTAGGAATGGCAGGTAAATACCATGTATAGGAAGGTATGGTGGACTCATATGGCATAACTGGTTTAAAGGATTTTGGATGCACAAGCAGTCAGTCCGCTTAGTACAGGCGAAGGTTAGCAAAAGACTGGGAGCGACCAATTAAAAGAGCAATGACGGTCATAATCATGCAGAGCGACAAAGCAACATTGAATCAGGCATGGAAGTTATATCGCTACTCAGAAATTAAAGATCATCGAGGCTTGATAGACTTTCTTTACAGTCTTAAATATGCGTGACCATACGCCAAGTCAATCAAAATAAATTCTTGAAGGAAGATACCACTAAACCATACCACATCATAGGCAAACAAATCATGTTGGTACTTCAATAACACATTGAGAACCCCCCAGCTATTTGAGACTAACCATAAGAAAACATGAACTACTAAGCATCATTATGCACATAGCATTTTTATCATAAACATATAGACCAGTGCAACAGAAGCCAACTCTCTTAACAAGATAAGCATGATAACTAAAGAGAGTTCCAGCGACCAACTAAACAAAATCTCTTTAAAAAGATAAACATGAAAACTAAGAGCTGAACATGATAGTAGCTATTGAAAGACAAAGAACACACACAGCAAGGATAGACATGAAAATTCTATGTTATGTTCTAGGTTGAAGTGGAGCGTGTTTCTCTCCCACACAAAGAAGGCTGAGTTCCAACTCGTTATGAACAGCAAGCAAAGCTAAAGAAAACTAAAAAGGAAACTAAAAGCAAGACGCTCCAAGCATAGCACATAACACATGAAGTGATAAAAATATAGTGGAACGAAAGACGGACTGATAATTGTTGATGGAGAAGGGGATGCACGGGGGCATCCCCAAGCTTAGACGCTTGAGTCTTCTTGAATATTTCTTGGGGGTGCACGGGGGCATCCCCAAGCTTGAGCGTTTGACACTCCTGAATCTTTTTATCATCTTCCCTCGCACACTTGAAAACTCCCTTCATACATAACTCATCATAATCTGATTAGCGAGGTTAGTACCCTTAATAAAATAATCGTTCCTTGCTGGAAATAAGTATATTCTTGAAGGTCTACTGTTTCTCAAGATTGCCAAAAGGTTTTTGCAAAGAAAAAGCAAGCTCAAGGTTTGCAATACGAAGAAAAGGCAAAACAGGACAGAATCTGTGAAAAACAGACCAGCAGGTAGTAAATGATTTTTTGGGGCACTTCTGCAACTGAAATCAAAAAACTCAGAACAGACGCCCGAAAGAAAATTGTATAGAGCACGCTGTCGAAAAAATTCAGACCAAAAAGATGATCTGGTGATTTTATACGAATTTTTCTGTCCAAGGATAGAATCTGTTTCCTGGACAACACGTCACAACTTTTGAACTTTCTTGCAATCAGACGCTACACTTGGCAAAAATCTGAAAAGTGAAGATACAATGATGATGCTACTGTAGTAACAACATCAAGACACAACAAAAGAAAAATAAAATTTTATTCATTGTGGGCTGCCTCCCAAAAGCGCTTTCTTTTATGCCTTTAAGCTAGGCATAATGCAAAGAGATCAAGTTTTATCAAGAGTAAAAGAATAGCTAGCCCGTATAACGGACTCAAAAGGTAACTTAATCTTTTTTTCTAGGGAAGTGTTCCATCCCTTTCTTGAGAGGAAATTGGAATTTTATATTCCCCTCTTTCATGTCAATGATAGCACCAACGGTGCGTAGGAAAGGACGTCCCAAAATAATTGGACATGAAGGTTCACGTTCAATATCCATAATAGTAAAATCAACGGGAACATAATTGTCATTGACAATGATAAGAACATCGTCGATCCTCCCCAAAGGTTTCTTTATGGAAGAATCAACAAGACGAACACCAAAAGAACAAGAATCAAAAGGTTTCAATTTAAGCATATCATATATTCTTTTGGGCATAACAGAGGTACTAGCTCCAACATCACATAAAGCATAGCAAGAGAAGTGATTCAACTTAATTTTAATCATAGGATCCCAACCATCTTCTAGCTTTCTAGGTATGGAGGCTTCTACCCTGAGTTTCTCCTCCCTAGCTTTGATGAGAGCATTAGTGATATGCTCTGTGAAGGCAAGGTTAAGTGTGCTAGTGCGGGGATCTTTAGACATCTTGTGAAGGAAATCAATAACTTCGGTAAGAGTGCAATTATCAAAATCAAGGTCACTACTATCAAGTAAAGTGGTAGTGGTGTCCTTTTAGGCTCACTTGTTTGGTAGTTTCTATGGTCATAGCATCACCATTAATAGGTCCAACGGGACCAGGAGTGCATTGGGTGCTAAGAGTTTGGATATCCTCAACAACTTGGATAGTAGCAACAGTGTGGTGGGTAGGAAGGCTCTTAATTCTATCTTCTTCCTCCTTTTCTCTAGCCCATCTCTCTTTAAGTTTAGCCAACATCCTAATGTTTTCATTAATTTGCACTTGAATAGCATTCATAGGAGTGGTCTTCCTCTCCTCAAGAGGGGAAGTTCTAATTTTTAGCAACTCTACTTCATGGGCTAAATTGTCTACCTTCGAAGAGAGATCATCTAGTTTGTTTAGTTTTTCTTCTACACTCTTATTTAAGGCTTTTTGGGTAGTGATGAAATCTTTAAGCATACTCTCTAGTTCAGAAGTGGAGTTCTTGGTGCTAGGATAAGCATTGTTGTTCCCATAAGAATTAGAGGGGAACAGTCTAGGATTGCTACCAAAATTACTCCTATAAGCATTATTATTAAAATTGTTTCTAGAGATAAAGTTCACATCTACTTGTTCTTGAGCAATCAAAAAATTTAAAGGAACATCACGAGGATCAATAGAAGATTGCTTGGAAAGTAGAGACATGATCAAGTCAACTTTTTCATTTAGGGAGGAAATCTCCTCGACAGAGTTTACCTTCCTACCTGTTGGAGCGCGTTCGGTGTGCCATTGGGAATAATTGATCATCATCTCATCGAGAAGCTTCCTGGCAGCACCAAGTGTAGTTGACATAAAGGTTCCTCCCGCGGCCGAATCTAACAAGTTCCGCGAGGTAAAGTTCAAGCCTGCATAAAAAGTTTGGATAACCATCCAAGTAGTCAAACCATGAGTAGGGCAGTTCTTGACAAGAGATTTCATGCGTTCCCAAGCATGGGCAACGTGTTCATTATCCAATTGTTTGAAATTCATTATGTTACTCCTTAGTTGGACAATTTTAGCAGGTGGATAGTACTTTCCAATAAAAGCATCCTTGCACTTGTCCCAAGAATCTATGCTATTTCTAGGCAAGGATTGAAACCAAATTTTAGCTCCTCCTCTCAAGGAGAAAGGAAAAAGCTTGAGCTTAACAATATTACCATCTATTTCTTGGTACTTTTGCATATCACAGAGTTCAACAAAATTATTTAAGTGTAAAGCAGCATCATCTCCAGCACGGGAGAATTGATCTTTCATAACTAAGTTCAGTAAAGCAGGTTTAATTTCATAAGAAGGTGCTGAAGTGGCAGGTGTAGTGATAGGTGTGCAGATAAAGTCATCGTTGTTATGACTAGTGAAGTCACACAACTTGGTGTTCTCGGTGGAACCCATAGCAGCAAGCAAGCAAGACAACTATTTTTCTGATTTTTGATAAAAGATACTAAAGCAAAAACTGAAAGGTAAACTAACAAGACTAAAAAGCAAAGGTAAAAGATAGCGTGCAACTCCCCTATCTTGAAGAGTGGAGTCCCCGGCAACGGCGCCAGAAAACTTTGCTTGATGGCTTCTCGCCCCTCGTTGGTTACCCCAAGTGGAAGGTTTGAGATGCAGTGTAGCGGTAGTTTTCCCTTGGCAAAGATACCAAGGATCGAATTCCCCTGAGACTCCAAGGTTCAACAAGAAGGTGTCAACTACTAGCGGCGCAACTAGCGATCAACCGGACCTGCACACAGATACAAATAACTTTGCTCCCAACGAGTACAGAGAGGTTGTCAATCTCTCCGGCCTTGTCGTTTACAAAGGATCAAACGCAAGAGATAATAGTGATAGGTATTACTGCAACTAGTAAGTAAGAACAGAAAGTAAATAGCAGATGTGATCAGTGATGGTAATATGGACCGGGGTCCCATGATGTTCACTAGTGATGTCTCTCTCCCAAAAGACGATAAAACAGCTATGTGAGGTGAACGAATTACAGCTGGGCAATTGACAGGATTATGTGCGCAAACCAATGCTAACTATGCTATAAAGAAAGGTAGAGGCTCAAAAGCATGGGCGGTATGCCAAGGTAAGTAGACCGAAATCCATCTACATCTACTACTAATCATCCACCTTGAGATATCTATCCAGAACATCTCGCTGGTATTAAGTTGCGAGTCCCACCCATAGTGTAAACTCAAAGCAACAGACAACTGCATTAAAAGAACTTTGCGTAAAGTAAACAATCCTTGCACCCGCGAGTACAAGCACCGTTGTTTTCCCCCTTGTGGCAACATCACATCCCCTAGACTCATGTTTATGTCACTCAAGCTAGTCATCGAGGGGCATTGAACCCACAATCAAGCATAACGTTCCCTCTTGGAGTCACTACCTACTACTTGGCCAAAGCAATAAACAGCAACGGAGAACATGCAAGAATTACTCAAGAACATAAATATAAAAGAGGTAAATCAAATATATTACTCACACACAATCTGAACATAATCTCATAATCCATCGGATCCCAGCAAACTCATCATAGCAACAACATAAGGATTACATATGTGCCTCGATCATGTAAGGCAGCTCACGAAGTCTAATTAGTGAAGAACAAAGAGGGGAGGAGAACATCACATAGCTACTGGTCATGGACCCATGGTCCAAGGGAGACTACTCACAACTCATCCGGGAGGCGTCCATGGTGGTGGAGAGGCTCTCGGTGGTGATCCTTCCCTCCGGCAGGGTGCCGGGAAGAGTTCTCCTGGTGCTCCCGATCTTGGAAGCGCGGCGGCGGCAGAACAGAGATGAGATCGCGAAAAAGGGTTCCATCCTCGAGGGTTTCGGGACGCGGTGTAAATATATGCCAAAGGGGGCATCAGCGGAGGCCTGGGGGGCCCAGGCGCCCCCAGGGCGCCTGGAGCCCTGGTGGCCCCCCTCCGGCCCTACTTTGGCCGCATGGAAGCTTCCGGAACGCTGATTTTTTATATATTTTTCCCGGAAATTTTCTGGCAGTTTACGTAATGGGAAAACCTGAAATACAAAAACAGCAGAAAACAGAAACTGGCACTGGAGTGCACTGAGTTAATAGGTTAGTCCAAATATGATCAAAAGTGTATGGAAGTGCATAAATATCATAACAATATCAACAAAAGAGGCATGGAGCAAGCAGAAATTATAGATACGTTTTGGACGTATCAACATGTATAAGTCATGAAGAAAGCAATAGCAATGAAACTAAACGATCATTATGCTAAGCTGATGGATGGGTCTCGTCCATCACATCATTCTCCTAAAGATGTGATCCCGTTCATCAAATGACAACACATGTCTATGGTGTCGTGGTTTTGTCACGACAGATTTCCTAGTGTGAGGACTTAGTCGTGGAGCCATCGCAACGGGTTAGCTTAAAGGGGTTAAAGTGGACAAAGGACACAAGGAATTTATACTAGTTCGGCCCCTTGCGACGAAGGTAAAGGCATACTCTAGTTGTTGTGGTATTGCTAGGGTTTCGATGAGCAAGGAGCGAATCCGCTTTGCCTGGCTCTCAAGTTGTTGTTTGTTGTTCCTGAACCGCCGCCGGGTCGTCCCTTTATATACACAGGATGTCACCCGGCCGGTTTACAGAATCCCGAGGACAGCTCATAAACGTGTCCGGCTCGGTTTCTACCTTTCCTATCGTCCAACACAAGTTACACACCATATGGCGGTTTATGTCTACGGGCCCTAATCCGCCTTTGGGCCCTGGGACTTTTAGTTCTCTATAGTAAAACGCCATACTCCTTGTCTTCATGGGCTTAAATATGGATAATTCACTACAGGTATAACCCGGCCCCTCCTGGGCGGTTTATACCCAGTAATAATATGTCCAACATTAGGCCCCATATTGATTTGAACCTGTTCATGTCAATCTTCAACACTTAGGAAAAAAAAATCTTCAGCGCCTTCGAATATATTTAACTTTTGTTAATGAGACTCTGAAAACCGAGGCGACAGCTTTGTCCCATATCCATTTTCTGGGTTCCTTGATTCCCGTGCCTGTCGCTTATCCCTTTGTCTTATAAATAGGGCCAGGGATCCTTTTCCTTTCCCCCCTTTCGTCTTCACCTTTCTTCTACCTCGCAACGCCTATGTGCCTGAGCCCTGCCGCCACCGTCGACCTTCACCTCTGCGCCAACAACGGCTGCTGCATCAACCTGTTTCGACCAGAGCTCCGCCGGCGCGCCTCCACGTTCAAAAGCCCTGGTAAGTCCTTTCTTTGCTCCTCCCGTAGACCCATTAGGGCTTTCTGCGAGTTCATCGAAGCTCTCGTGCTATTCTTCCCTGATTTTCTCCGTGGCATTAATAGCGAGTGTATATCTTATGTTTTACTGTGAGGTTGTAACTATAATCCCCTTTCTTGTCATTAGCGCATCTTTTCTTTAGAGTAATCCCATCTAGATCAGATGAACTGCTTAAGTACCTATATCCTAGGTCTGAATATTCCTTGATTTACTAACATGCTGCAGATCTGAAATTGTCGTATCAATTTGTGAAACCTGTTTTTCCATCGCTTGGTTAGTTCAGATATGTACCTTCCATACCCGCATAGGCGGTTTAACGCTAGCAAATGATAATCCGGTAGATACCATTAGTCCCCTCTTAAACCGTCATCTCAGTTATCCTTGCAACCCTTCCAACGTCTGACTTCGGTTTAACAATGTGTATATGCCTCAACATCTTCTCCTGCTGACCTTGCGACGCTTTATACTTGTTAACCATGATTCATAAACCGGCATTTTATCTGTAATTTTAGCTTTTCATTTGAAATGGCGAAGCAATTTTATTTCTGTAACTGGGTTCCATCCCAGGTTACCGAGGAACAGCAGAATGGGTTAGTAGAGATTGGCGCTTTAGCAAAAAAGGATGGCATTCACTAGAGAGTCCCTGGTCCAGAAAATCATCTTAAACCTAAAGATGGAGAAGTAATTGTGTTCGTTGATCACCTGGCCCGAGGGTTTAGCCCTCCCGGATCAAAATTCTTCCGTGATGTGCTTGCTAGCTTCCAACTCCATCCTCAAGATATTGGACCAAACTCTGTGTCCAATATTTGCAATTTCCAAGTATTTTGCGAGGCTTACCTGCAAGAGGAGCCAACAGTTGAACTTTTTAGGGATTTCTTCTATTTGAACCACCGTACGGAATTTACGGACGGAGCCAACACCGAGCTTGGCGGGATGTCGATTCAGAAAAGAAAAGATGCCAGCTTCCCTCACGCTAAGCATCATAGTCATCCCAAGGACTGGAATCAGACTTGGTTTTATTGCCAAGATAGCTCTGCAACTGATGAGAATCCTTTGTCGGGTTATCGTCCTCACTGGCTTACCAATACCCATCCATTTCCCCAACGGCTTAGAGCCAAGGAGTGATCCAAGTATGCACCGCAGCTTTCAAAGCTTCGGGCCTTCGTTGCAAACAGTTTAATGGGCATCGACTTTGTTCGTTGCTGAATCTCTTGGAGCATTCTGCCTCTAAGCCGACGCTCCGGTTTAATGTGCGAGTATACATGGGACTTTAAAGATCCTCAACAACATACTGAGGCTCAGTTAACAGAAAATGAAGTTACTAAATCTGTTAAGAAGATACTGGATGAACCGGTGGCTGTCTGCAGCAAAACAGGGCTGAATCCCTTCTGTGCATCCAATAAACCGCCATCTGTAAGGATCCTATAACTTGTTGGATTATTTTAATCTTTTAAATATCCTCCCTAAATTTCATCAATCTTTTGACAGGGTGATGATCCGTTCTGGAAGAAGAAGGCACAAGATAAACCGGCAAAGGTATCTCGCCCCAAGACAAAGGTTGTCAAGAAACCTGCCAAAAAGAAAACTGTTGAGTCCTCCGAAATAAACATTGATGATGATCTAGATAAACCGGAATCACAGGTAGAACTTGACTCTCTTGGCTCCTTTTTCATACACCTCATTGACAATGATTATTATCAAGATAACGCTGAAGGCAGCCAAGCTAATGACGTAGAGGCAATTATCTTTTCCTCCGGTTCAGATCCTCTACCAACACAGAAAATCCGTCAAGAAAACCGGCAAGTAAGATTTTCTCACCCCCTAGCTCACTTGGACCCAAACTTTCTTTTGAAGAAACAACAACACGAAGCTCGCCGCACAACCCAGCACAGCAGCCAAGGGATTACTTCAACCGGTTTACCAAATACTCCGATCCGGAAACGTCGATCAGAGGTCTCATATATTCCTGATGTTTCTTATCCCAAAGCGGGTCATTTCCAACAGCCTCTTAATCCTCCTGATTCAAACTTCCACCCCTCAAGACGGTTCCTGGGTGAGTTTTAATTTACTGTTAACTCTTTATGTTTATTCAATGTACTGACTTTTCAGTTTATCCTTCCTAGTGGTAGGCCTAGACCCAGCAAAAAGTCCAAATTAAGTAAACCGACTGATGGTAATGTGGTCACTGAATCGGCAAGAACTCCAGAACCGGTAGAAACCAATGTTGATGCCATACTTGATGATCCGCCACTACCAGATCATGATCTTTTCATTGAACAAGAAGTTGATCCAACGGGCCATGTTGATAAACCAACAAGCCCAGTCCGAGCCAATGATAAACCAACAAGCCCAGTTAAGGCTGCTGATGATAAGGCGGAAGATGTTGTGATCACTGGCTTTGGCCAGACCACTCCTGGCGATCCTGTCGCTTTATCAAAGCATAGTGCCAAGGAGGAATTTTTTGCTATGGACAAAGGTAAATGGAATGCAGATTTGTCGAGCTATGCCCCACTCAGCGCCCAGGACCTTCACTCTGGATTTTTGAACCGTCTGTACACAAGCCGCGATTGTCAAGCCGGTTTAGTGAGACTGGTGAAAGAACGATATGAGGTAATTGTTGCTTAACTTCTACAATACTATTTTCCCTTGTCAAATTTCTTATATCAACTCCAGTGTAGCCCCCAAGGGCCGGTTTATCTTTTCAAGATGAATCGGGACTTTTAGAATATCCAACTTGCAACTTTCGCCTGTATAGTCCCCAAGGGCCGGTTTATTCTTTTCAAGATGAGCCGGTACTTTTAGAATATCAAACTTGCAACTTTCGCCTGTATAGTCCCCAAGGGCCGGTTTATACTTTTCAAGATGAGCCGGGACTTTTTTCCTGTAATTTTATTTTGATCAAATATGCATTAGCCCCCAAGTGCCAGGAACAATACTTGTATTGAGCTTGAGACTTGTAAAAACTTCTGATAACAAGCAAATAGGCATTAGCACCCAAGTGCCAAGTGTATAACTTGTTATGTGCTTGGGACTTCATATATGTTCTGTCAGCTCATGATATGCATGTCTCTTACATGCTGATCTGAGCAAAAAGGAATCCCAAACTGCTGACCTTCAAGAAAACCTCAAGTTCCAGCAAGGAGAAACCTCCAGAGCCAAGGATGAGCTGACCAGTGCCTTAGCAGCTATGGAAAAATTGAAGGGGAATTTTAAGAAGGAACAGGCGGATTGGGACATAGAGTAAGCCGCATTGCAGAAAAGGGCTGATGATGCAGAGGCAGCCCTTGAATCGGTGGTAGAAGAGCTAACTATCTTAAAGCGGCCGATAAACGCCATGACCACTGCTGTCTTTGGTAAGTATCTTTATTATAAGCTTTCCACATGTATTATCCCATATACTGCCGGTTTATGGATGTTTGTCATGATGCAAGAACCTGCATTACCCATTTGGGCTCTGACATGCAGAAGAAATTGAAGGCTGCCTATACTCTTATAGAGCAATTCTATACCGGCACGCAGCGGATCATTTGTACTGCCTCTCATATTAAGCCGCCCCCAACTTTGATCAAGGAAACCTTAGAGAAATTGTCAATGCTGCCTGCCCGGTTTGAATAATTAAAAAGATCAGCTGCAAGGGCTGGTACTCTGACCGCACTAACCCGGGCGAAAGCATGGGTACCTGACCTTGATCCGGCTGACATGGTGAATGGCTATCCAAGCTTAAAGGAAGATGGATCAGATTTTGATAATGACGATCTTCGAGATTTGACAAAGGAAATGCGCCCCTTGGCTAGGAAGTCAGCTGAAGAAGCCGATCTTTCCCACTATTAGTCGGATTATGATGCTGACAACAAACGGGTTAGCACGCCAACTCATGATGTGCAAAATCTCATCCCACCCGTCCATAAGCATACTTATGCCCCTGGTGTTGAACCCTCCGTGCTTACAAGCGATGAAGCTGTTTCCCAAGCCCTAACTGGGATCGATTGGGCAACCATTGACTTTTAACCACTGGGTGGAGAAGAGGAGGAGCAAACAGCGCAGGGTGACCCACAGCCGTCAAGCCGGCGCGGCGAGGAATCATGAACCGGGAGCCGGTTTAGACTTCTGCGTACCGGAATACTTGCTGAAAACGGTTATTCTTTTGGGCCTCAAAGCGTATTGTAACAGGGCTAGTTGAAATACTTGGTCTGCTATGCCATCGTCGATATTCATTTTGCGTGACGCTGTTAATCCACCGGCATTATACTATGCTTGCTTATCCTTCTGAGTAGCTTTGTTTAACCGGTTTCTGCATACAAGTTTAAAGTATCCTGGCGGTTTATCACCGGACGGGTCATAATGCCAACACATGACCTAGGTTTATAACCAAGGCTGCTTTTTGAAATAACCAAATACGAAATATATCATACCTGTGATATTGAATCATACCGTTGGTTTTACCAACTTTTGTAGTAAGGGTGATAACCCCAATCTTGAGTATTGATGACTCCTGCAATATTTTGCTGGTTTATAATAAAATCGAGCCGGGTTTTGATATACATCGGATTATCCATATATGATTCTGGCGATTTGTAATCAAAACCAAACCGGTTAATAAAAATCGGTTTATTTGATAGTACTGACTTATAGTCGACAACTAAGCCGAGTCAATAAACATCAGTTTATCATAAAAAAAATTGTAAACCTCAACAAAAGAGAAAAACTTGTCAAATAAAATCATGCGAGGCTTTTCATGGCTGCCAGGCCTAAAATCGAGGCTTTTCATGGGCTGTCAGGCCACTGAGTTAAACCATTTTACAAAGCCTTTTAAGATGGACCTCACATTAACCAATTGTCGTCTTAACTTTGACAAGTTCAGGGTCTGTATAAGATTGACTTGTCAAATGTTCGGCGGGTCATACCAGGATTACCTAGACGGAGTGACTTACTTGATGAAGGCAGGTTAACCCGGGGTTTTAGGTGAATACACCTGGCTTCCAAGCCTGGCTTGATAGCCTATTACAAGGGTCTTAAAATCTCTTTGTTGTTGTGCAACAAGAGCCCCAGGTAACATTTTGAGCTATGCATAGTGGGTGCCTATGTTTGAGTTGTGTTGCGCAACAAACTCTCTTTGGCCTTTGATGATAATATTGGCTTAATAGCCGGATTACAGAAGTAACCAGAGCTGTGTTGTTATGATAATATGGGCTTGATAGCCGGCTCAAGAGGGTAGTCAGAACTTCGCTTTATAAACAGAAGCCCCCATGTAACTAAAACTCTTATGGGAAAAAAACAGCAGAGACCCCGCTTTAGCAGGGATGCCGGTTTATTATATTGATCATAATATATTCATTGTCAAAAATATATACATAACAGGAGCCTATGGCTCAGGTGTAGTAAGGCCGAAGATGAGCAATGTTCCACGGCCAGTGGCGATCCTCCTCCGATGTGTGTGAGTCCTTGTGTTCTCGAACGTCGATAAGGTAGTATGACTCGTTATGCAGATTCTTGCTGACCACAAAGGGTCCTTCCCAAGGCAGGGATAACATGTGCATATCAGTCTGATCCTGGATGAGCCGGAGCACCGGATCGCCTTCTTGATAAGTTCTGGTTCTAACCCAGCGGCTGTGATAACGACGCAGATCTTGCAGGTAAATCGCCGACCGAGCTGCTGCGATGTCACATTCCTCATCTAACAGGTCAAGTGCTTCCTGTCGTGCCTTCTCATTGTCAGCTTCAACGTAAGCCGCCACACGAGGCGAGTCATGACGGATGTCACTAGGGAGAACTGCCTCTGCTCCATAAACCATGAAAAAAGGCGTGTAACCCGTAGATCTGTTGGGCGTGGTATTGATGCTCCATATTACAGAAGGTAACTCCTCCACCTAACAACTCGGCATCCTCTGGAGGGGAACCATAAGCCGGGGCTTTATGCCTCTCAGGATCTCTTGATTGGCTCTCTCAGCTTGACCATTAGATTGAGGATGAGCCACTGATGATACATCAAGCCGGATGTGCTCGCATTGACAAAAGTATTTCATAGCCCCCTTGGACAAATTAGTGCCATTATCAGTTATAATGTTGTGTGGAAAGCCAAACCAGAAAATGACCTTTTTGAAGAACTGAACCGCCATGGCTGCATCACACTTACTGACTAGATCTGCTTCCACCCACTTGGTGAACTTATCAACCGCCACCAAAAGGTGGGTCTTCTTATCTTGGGATCTCTTAAAGGGCCCAACCATATCCAGCCCCCAAGTTGCAAACTGCCAAGTGATTGGAACCATCCTCAATTCTTAAGCCGGTACATGAGCGTGTCGTGAGAATTTTTGGCAGCCATCACACTTTTTGACCAAGTCTTCAGCATCAGCATGAGCCGTCAGCCAATAGAAACCGTGACGAAAGATTTAGCTACCAAGGATTTTGAACCGGCGTGGTGACCACAATCTCCTTTGTGGATCTCATGCAAAATCTCACGGCCTTCTTTAGGAGATACGCTACGCTGGAACGCCACAGAGACACTGCAATGATGCAATTCTCCATTGACGATAGTCATTGACTTGGACCACCGGATTATCTGCCTGGCCAAAATCTCATCCTCTGGTAACTCGCCTCGGTTCATATACGCCAAATATGCAACCGTCCAATCTGGGATAACATGAAGAGCCGCTACCAACTGAGCCTCCGGATCAGGAACAGCCAAATCCTCCTTTGTAGGTAGCTTGACCGACGGGTTATGCAAGACGTCCAGAAAAACATTGGGTGGAACCAGTTTACATTGGGAACCCAAATGGTTTAACGTGTCCGCCGCTTCATTCTTTCGCCGGTCCACATGATCAACTTGATAACCTTTGAAGTGTCCAGCAACAATATCCACCTCTCGACGATATGCTGCCATGAGAGGGTCCTTGGAATCCCAAGTACCAGATACTTGTTGAGCCACCAGGTCCAAGTCACCAAAGCACTTAACCCGACATAAATTCATCTCCTTAGCCATTCGAAGACCATGGAGTAAAGCCTCATATTCAGCAGCATTGTTAGTGCAAGGGAACATTAAACGGAGAACATAACAAAATTTATCACCTCGTGGGGAAGTTAACACGACCCCAGCCCCCGAGCCCTCCAATTGCCTAGATCCATCGAAGTGAATAGTCCAGTAAGTATGATTTGGTTTTTCTTCTGGCGCCTGTAGCTCCGTCCAATCAGCTGAAATCCACAAGTGTTTGGGACTTGATTGCCGTACGAGGCATATATTTAACCCATGAGGTCCAAGCTCAATGGCCCATTTGGCAACCCGACCAGTTGCTTCTATGTTTTAAATTATATCCCCCAAAGGGGTAGAGCTGACCACAGTGATGGGATGACCTTGAAAGTACTGCTTTAGCTTCCAGCTTGCCATGAAGACTCCATACACTAGTTTCTGCCAATGTGGGTACCTCTGTTTCGACTCAATAAGCACCTCACTGATGTAGTAAACCGGCCGTTGAACCGGATATTCCTTCCCAGCTTCCTTGCGCTCCACCACAATGGCCACACTGACAGCTCGGGCATTAGCAGCCACGTACAACAATAGCAGCTCATGATCGACCGGAGCAGCAAGGATAGGTGGCTCTGCCAACTTTTTCTTCAAGTCCTCAAACACCGCATTAGCAGCATCACTCCAGACAAAATTGTCTGTCTTTTTCATCATCTGATATAGAGGGACAGCTTTTTCTCCCAATCGGCTGATAAACCGGCTCAGTGCTGCAATACGGCCCGCCAGACGTTGAACGCCAGTGATACACGCCGGTTTAGCCAGAGACGTAATTGCTTTGATTTTTTCCGGATTAGCTTCAATGCCCCTCTTAGACACCAGAAATCCCAAGAGCTTGCCTGCCGGTACACCAAAAACATACTTGGCCGGATTAAGCACCATCTTATAGACCCGGAGATTATCAAAAGTTTCCTTCAAATCATCTATTAACGTCTCCTCCTTTCTGGATTTCACCACAATATCATCCACATATGCATGAACATTACGCCCAATCTGTTTATGAAGACAATTATGCACACAGCGCTGATAAGTTGCCTGGGCACTCTTGAGCCCAAAGGGCATAGACACATAGCAGAAGGCTCCAAAGGGAGTTACAAAAGCTGTCCTCTCCTGGTCCTTAACTGCCATTTTGATCTGATGATAGCCGGAATAAGCATCCAGAAAACTCAAACGCTCACAACCCGCCGTAGCATCAATGATTTGATCAATACGAGGGAGAGCAAAGGGATCAACTGGACAAGCCTTGTTCAATCTGTGTAGTCCACACACATACGCCAAGTGTCGTTCTTCTTAAGTACCAACACCGGATTAGCCAACCATTCAGGATGAAATACTTCAATGATAAACCCAGCCGCCAAGAGCCTGGCTACCTCCTCACCAATGGCCTTGCGTCTTTCTTCATTGAAGCGGCGGAGAAACTGATTGACCGGTTTAAACTTGGGATCAACATTAAGAGTGTGCTCAGCGAGTCCTCTCGGTACACCTGGCATGTCAGAAGGTTTCCATGCAAAGATGTCCTGGTTCTCACGGATGAACTCGATGAGCGCGCTTTCCTATTTCGGATCCAAGTTAGCGCTGATGCTAAACTGCTTGGATGAATCGCCAGGAACAAACAACCAGATAAGTCTCATCAACCGATTTAAAGTTTAAGGCTGGATCATGCTCTGTAGTCGGCTTTTTCAAAGTTGTCATATCCGTCGGATCAACATTGTCCTTGTAGAACTTCAACTCTTCTGTTGCACAAACCGGTTCTGCATAGGCCGCATCACCTTCTTCACATTCCAAAGCGACTCACGGCTCCCATGTACTGTGATGGTCCCCTTATGACCCAGCATTTTGAGTTGCAGATAAACATAACAAGGCCTTGCCATGAACTTAGCATAAACCGGCCGTCCAAACAGGGCATGATACAGGCTCTTGATTTTTACCACTTCAAAGGTCAAGGTTTCTGATCTTGAGTCATGCTCATCTCCAAAGGTAACCTCCAGAGCTATCTTACCAACTAGATATGCCGATTTAGCAGGCACTACACCATGGAAAACGGTGTTTGACGGTTTAAGCTTTTATCTGTTAACCCCATGCGACGGAAGGTTTCATAATAAAGAATGTTGATACTGCTCCCCTCGTCCATGAGCACCTTGGTGAACTTATACCCCCCCCCCAACCTGAGGCGCCACCACCAATGCCAGCTGACCCGGATTATCAACCCGGGCGGATGATCCTCTCGACTCCACACAATGGGCTGTTCCGACCAGCGTAAGTAACGAGGCACCGCCGGTTCAACGGAGTGCACTGCCCTTTTATAAACCTTCTGATCGTGCTTACACATGCTAGTGGTGAAGACATCATACTGCCCACTATTCAACTCCTTTGGGTTGCTCTGGTAACCTAACGGTTGCTGCTGATGATTCCCCTAATTATTATAACCACCTTGGCTGCCTTGACTGTCCTGATTGCCATGAAATCCTGAGCCAGAACTGCCTCCACCATAACCCGGCCCGTGAGAACCGGGCCCTTAACCACTGGACGGTCCATGATCATATTGAAAACGATCTGAATTTTTGAACTCCCGCATAATAAAGCAATCCTTCGAGAGGTGCGTAGCTGGTCTTTCTTTTGTCCCGTGCCTCGAGCAAGGCTGATTTAATAGGCGGTCAAGATTGATACTTTCTTCTCCGCTCCATGGGGGCGGCCTACCCTTACGACGCTGACCATCATTTTGTGTGTTGGTATTAGCCACAAAATCTGAATTGTTGTCCGCCTTACGCTTACCGCTATTTCCATGGCCCGCCAGATTATGCTGATGCGCTTTACCGTTCTTCTTTCCCTTTCCTGACTTTTCATCGTCAGACTCAGGGTCCTTGGTACTATCATAATCGGCGTACTTAACCAGAGCTGCCATGAGCGTTCCCATGTCATCGCAGTGACGCTTGAGTCGTCCCAACTTCAACTTCAGAGGCATGAACCGGCAATTGCCTTCTAATGTTAAAATTGTCGTATCAGCATTGATGCGGTCCGATGAATGTAAGATCTCTGAAACCCGGCGCACCCAATGGCTTGTCAATTCATTCTCTCCTTGGACACAAGCAGCTAAGTCCACAATTGACATGGGCTGCAAGCACGTATCTTTGAAATTCTGGATAAACTAGGCCCTCAACTCGGCCCATGACCCAATGGAGTTGGCTGGCAAACCTTTCAGCCAAGTACGAGCTGTTCCTTCCAACATCATGGTGAAGTATTTAGCACATGCTGCATCATCCACATCCAGCAATTTCCATCGCCATCTCATAGCTTTCAACCCATGACTCGAGGGGTAAATCGGCAGTGTAATTGGGCACTTTCCATGGACCTTTGAAATCCTTGGGAAGTCATACATTACGTAAGGCCGGTGTGAGACACGGCACTCCCAAAGAGCTAGAAGTAACTCCTGGTTCCACCGAGGTGGTTGGACGAACCGGGGTAAGTTGACAGGTCGTGTACTGTCTTGCTAACTCGGCTTCTCGACGTTATCTACCCTGATCCACCACATCCTGAGCATTAGCGCCACCACCTGCCAGGTTATGCCCCCGAGGCGGGTTATGGTTCCGCGCACTGCTTGACACGACCGGTTCATCTATATTCCTGTTGTAACTCTGGCTTGGGCGGGGGGTGGAATGAATCCTCTCGCAGCTGTACGAATAAGCCTGCTGCTGAGTCAAAGCTGTCTGAAGGAGCTCCCTCGCCCGTCGCGTCTCCACCGCTACGGGGGACTCACCTTCGACAGGGAGGGCCACAAATCGTGAAGCGGCAGCGCCTATGTGATCCAAGGGGTTGGAGTAATGACCCAGAGGCGTCGGTACATGTTGTGACGGGATGTTCTGATGAGGCGGGTCCATTGGGTGCAGCTGGACCGGCGCCCCCGTTCCAGGTGCTTCTCCCCGGTTTACCACTGGCTTATTGATGGTTCCTAATCCTGGCGTATTAAAAAGATTCCTTGCCTCGTAAACCGAAGGCAGGCGAGACCGGTACCTTCTCCTCATTACATCATTTGATGCTCTCTGATCTAACATGAGCCGATAAGCCTGAGCATCAAACTCGGCCCGCTCCGCAGCCATCCTGGTATTTTCAGCTGCCAGGTCTATCTTGGCTTGAGCTATCTGATCCTTCACCTTAGCAACTTCTGCGTCATGCCGCTCCTGATCCGCCGGGATAACTTCAGCGGTCAACAGTGCTGTCAAAGTGTCGAATAAACCAGACAAAACCTGAGCTGGTGGCTGCGTAGGGCTTCCTGCCCCGGCTGCTGCTGCCCCCCTAAACCGGAGATCAACGCTGCTGTGGTGGAAGATCGTTGCACGGACTGTGATCCGGCCATGAAGACTGCAACTCGGCTCGGCGGATCGAAGGGATCCGAAATACCGTTGCCATCGGAACAGCCCCCAAACCGGCCATCTTGCAGCTGGTACAACGAATCGGACTCTTTGGTGGATGACTCGTCACCAGAGTAAACGACGGTCTCACCACCAAATGCTGATCTATCCTCAGATTCTTCTCCATGAACGACTCCCACGAAGGCACGCTTCATGGCAGGCCGAACCCGGGCAGGTCTCGCACGCTGAGCCATTTTGATGATGTCGGTGCAGATGTTCGGCTCAGGGCCTAGTTCACCGATCTTGCCAATGAAAACGTGGATGCCGCCGAAGGGGACCCGGTAACCGTACTCAATTGAGTGGACCTCGGGGCCCCAGCCTGCGTCGTCGATGTAGATCTTGCAGCAACGAGTCTTGGTCATCCGGCCCCCTGCATATCCCTTGAGCCCTTCGAAGCTGCCCTCTAAGAACTCGAAACCATCGTGTGATAGCCCCACGGTGGGTGCAACTGTCATGGTTTTGTCACGGCAGATGTCCTAGTGTGAGTACTTAGTTGTGGAGCCATCGCGGCGGGTTAGCTTAAAGGGGTTAACGCGGACAAAGGACGCAAGGAATTTATACTAGTTCAGCCCCTTGCGGTGAAGGTAAAGGCATACTCTAGTTGTTGTGGTATTGCTAGGGTTTCGATGACCAAGGAGCGAATCCGCTTTGCCTGGCTCTCGAGTTGTTGTTTGTTGTTCCTGAACCGCCGCCGGGTCATCCCTTTATATACACATGATGACGCCCGGCCGGTTTACAGAATCCCGAGGCCGGCTCATAAACATGTCCGGCTCGGTTTCTACCTTTCCTATCATACACCACAAGTTACACACCATATGGCGGTTTATGTCTACGGGCCCTAATCCGCCTTTGGGCCCTGGGCCTTTTAGTTCTCTATAGTAAAATGCCATACTCCTTGTCTTCATCGGCTTCAATATGGATAATTCAGTACAGGTATAACCCGGCCCCTCCTGGGCGGTTTATACCAATGATTATATCTCCAACATATGGTTAGGAAACTTAACCATCTTTGATTAACGAGCTAGTCTAGTAGAGGCTTTACTAGGGACACAATGTTTTTTCTATGTATTCACACATGTATCAAGTTTCCGGTTAATACAATTCTAGCATAAATAATGAACATTTATCATGATATAAGGAAATATAAAATAACAACTTTAATATTTCCTCTAGGGCATATTTCCTTCAGATGACCCCACTGTCATAGACATGACCCCATCAAACTTTTTTTCTAGCTTTGTCCTTGGCAGATGGACGCATAGCAGGCCCCAATCATCTAGGGCTGAACCCATCGGAAGGAGCAAGGCTTTGGTAGCAATTGAAAAGTAAACATCGGAAGTTGTGCTTGAAGTAGACCAGTACCTGGAGCATTGTGGATCGAAGGGATTCTTTTGGTTGTTTTGCTTAAGTGCACTTCGACACCACGGGAGTTACTATAACTTGGTTGATGCAACAAGGATGCTTGAAATATTGTAGGAAGTCAAGCCGGCAAATGATGGACATATCACGTGATGGAAAATTCGTAGAAGTAGATTTGGGAGCCTAGAGTTCAGCGTGATAGGGATCATGTACACAGGACGTCAAGCAACGCATGAAATTGTGCGGGTCGGACTAGGCGCATGGTGGAGCATGATTGCAGTTGGAGACTTTCGGCTGGGTCAGACTGGACAATCTGACGGATCGACTGTCGTGGTACTAAGCCTGACAGTGAGAGTAGGGGGTACGTAGGAGGAGGCAAGGTCCTAGCTATGGCAAGATTGTACACACTAGTTTTACGAGTTCAGGCCCCTCTCGGAGGAGGTAAAAGCCCTACATCTCGGTGCCCGGAGGATGTCGACTGGAATATGGGTGTGTGTGTTACAGGGGGTGCAAACCCTTGTACTGGAGGAGGGGTGGCTTATATAGAGAGCGCCAGGACCCCAGCCATCCCACGTTACACAGGGTTCAATGTACATAAAGATAGGACGTTACTAATAACGCGTGTAATAAAGAGTTATAAATGACCTTTAAGACTACGGAGTGAATGCCCTACCGTTGCCATCTGGGGTGGCCATTGATCTCCTATGCTCCGAGTGGTTCTTTGTTCGGTCGAGCGACTTCATAGTGGTTGAATGGAATTGGTGTATCCGAGTGAGACACATGGTCGAGTGGATTGCACTCTCCAGTTACTTCAGTCGGTATCTGTCGTGGAAATAACACGGCAGATGTCCGGTTTAACGGACTTGATGATGGAACCATCGCACAGGTTAGCTTGAAGGGGTTAAAAGCACACAAAGGACAAAGAGGGTTTATACTAGTTCGGCCCCTTTGATGAAGGTAAAAGCCTACGTCTAGTTTGGTTTGGTATTGCTTGGGCGTCGATGAACAGGGAGCAGTTTGCTTGCCTGTCTCGACGGGTTGTTTCTTGCTTGTCCCTGAACCGTCGCCGGGTCGTCCCTTTATATAGAGGTGACGCCTGGTCCGGTTTACAGAGTCCCGAGGCCGGCTCATACTCGTTTCCGCCTCGGTCTCTGCTCTTTTCTTCCTTATCTCTCAAGTTACATCATCGGGCGGTTTACAAACCATAACTCTATACATGGGCCTAAGATCTCATGGGCCGTAGCCTCTACTAAATATTACAATTACACATATTTACTATAATCCGGTTTATACTAGCCGGTTCATACCTGCTAGTAATATCCCTGACATTAGGCCCCAGAATGATTTGAACTTGTTCGCATCAATCTCCCCTGTCTTGCGTTTTCCCTTCTTGTGTCTTCTCATTTTTGTAAACCGGCCCTGACGTCATCCTCGAAAATCACTTAATCTGACTGTGACATCACTTCCGCATTTAACGCATTGAGCTGTCCATTGGCTTTGTTTAAGGGTTGTTCCGAAAATTGAGGCGACAGAGGATCTTTATCCAATCCTTTGCCTCCTCGAATCCCGCACTTGTCGCTTCAGATCTGCCTCTCTTCTATAAATACCGCTGTCCTCATTCATTATCTTCTTCCGCTCCTTCTTCCTCCTCCGTCGCCCGAGCTCAAGACTCCATTGCCGCCCGAGCTCAAGCCGCCGCCGTCGACCACTGAATCTACATCTTCGCCGGCCGCTGCATCGACCTGAGCTTGACCAGAAAAGACTCCGCCGCCACTTCTCAGGTATTTAATCTTCTTCCTCACTGTAGATCCGTGACCTCTAGGGTTCTTCTTCACATCTCCGCCATTAAACTTCAGCGGTAGTTTCATCTGTTCATCTTAGGCACCAAGTTCTCAGTAATAACCTTTAGATCTTTCCCTTTTAAAATATACCTCTATTCCGCTGCGGTATGCTTTAGATCTTCATCATTCATATTCAACCTGTAGATTTATCCGCTCTGTATAGGACCCTTGTAGTTCTTCCCGTATATCCTTGTATTTGTTTTTCTTTTTCTTGCGCGCTCAGATCTGTTCCGCCTTAGCTGTTTGTGAAAACCTGTTTCTTCTCCTTTATAGATCTGTTAAGTATACTCCGGTTTAAACTGTCATGTACATGCTCCGTAAAAATTTTAAAGACAAACGCGACGGTTTAGCTCTTTCTCTATTGTTGTCATGAACCGGTAGTAACATAGCTCCCTGTTACTGCCAGGTTATCCGTATCATTAGTCCCTTGTCTAAACCGTTGCGTAATCCTTGCATATATCTTCCGGTTTATACCACTGTACTCGAATAACCCGGTTTTACACTTTATCCTTTCAGCACTTGCTCTTCTGCTGCCATGGCCAAACAATTCGTGTCTTGCAATTGGGTTCCTTCCGTTATTACGGAAGACGATTTAGCCAAAGCAGTGTCAATTGGCACTTTAGGCCCTCAATCCATTTTAAAGTGGCGAGCTCCAGGAGATGAGTGTCCTCCCACTCCAAAAGAGGGGGAGGTTATTGTCTTCTTTGACCATATTGCTCGGGGCTTTACTCCTCCCGGTTCGAAGTTTTCCCGGGATGTACTTGCTGCTTTCCAGCTTCATCCTCAGGACATAGGTCCCAACTCTGTTTCCAACATCTGTGATTTACAAGTGTTTTCTGAGGTGTATTTGCAAGAAGAACCGTCAGTTGACTTGTTCCAGGATTTCTTCCACCTAAACCGGCGGACTGAATTCACTAGTGGACCGCATCAAGAACTAGGCGGGGTCAGTATTCAGAAAAGGAAAGATGTAGTCTTTCCTCATGCCGCTCTCCACAAACATCCCAAGGACTGGAATAAGTCTTGGTTTTACTGTATTTATACTTCACCTGCGGGGGAAAACCCATTGTCGGGTTATCGCGAGCACCGTCTTCCGGAGGATCACCCTCTGCCGCAGCGCCTCAGCTCTTCAGAGCGGCCCGGGTTTGCCTCTCAACTTTCCAAGTTAAAGGCCTTTATGGCTAATGGTTTAACCGGCGTGGATTTCATGCGCTGCTGGCTCTCTTGGAGTATCCTTCCTCTGAGCCCGCGCACAAGCTTGATGTGTCAATACTCTGGTAAACCGGATGACCCTCAACGTTTTACTAAGGAGAAACTTTCCGAGTCAGAAGTTACTGAGTCCACCAAGAAAATGCTTAACATCACTTTAGAAGAATGTAGCCAAACCGGACTGGCTCCATACTACAAGAAAAATAAGTTGCCTGTGGTATGTCTTACTTTCTTTCATATGCCTGTAATCCGTTCCTTTGAATGGTTCTTTCAATTTATCTTTTACCTTTTGAACAGGCCAATGATCCTTTCTGGAAAAGGAAACCTCGGGAGAAAACCGGAAAACAGACATGCCGGAAAACCTTTGCTACCAAGAAGAGAAAAGCGGCTGGTGGCTCCAGTTCCCATGCGGAGGATGATGATCCGGACTCTGAGGTATGAATTAATCCGGCTTTACCTTGCTCGCTTTTACCCATATCTGAATCTAATGATAACCTTTCACAGGAGTTGGCTGAAGGAGATAAGCCGGCCGAAGTTGAGGTAACTATCCTTTCTTCTGATTCAGAACCACTTCCACAAAAAAGTCGTCGGACAGTCCGGAAATATCAGTTTTCTCACCCATATGCTCAATTGGATCCTAATTTTCTTTTGAAGAAACAGCAACATGAAGCTCTTCGCCGGACCACTCGCCATAGAGGCCTTGCTGTGGAATCATCCGGAATATCTCTTACTCCGGCCCGAAAGCGCCGCTCTGAGGTTATACTCTCTCCAACCCTTCTTCATCCCAAGGCCGGGCTCATACGCAAACCTCTTAAACCGTCTGACCCTGATTATCAGGAGACTCCGTTATCTTCTTCCGGTGAATCAACTGCCACACAGCTTCCACCCTTAAAAACCGTCCCAGGGTAAGTCTTTGAATTTATCCGGTTTATGATTGCACTTTGTCTTATAGCTCTAACTTGTTTTTCCAACTTCCTTCAGCAAGCCAAAGCCTAGCAAAAAACAAAAAGTCAACCAACCAACTGCTGAGACTACCGTTGATGATCCGGCGGCTGATCCGGACTCAGCTATCCCTCCGGAAGGCGAACCTACAATTCCACTTGAGGATCCTGCTCCTGCCGATCACACTACTATGCCTGAGAATCCCAATGCTGAAGATGTTCGTGAACCGGCAAGTCCTGCCCGGGCCAATTCTCCTCAGACCAATCCGGCTCCTCCCAGTCCGGTTCGCACTGCAACCCCACCCCCAACAACTGCTTCTCCGGAGGTGGAAATAACTCACACAGCTTATACCGCTCCTGCTGAGCCCACTGTCTTAGCCAAATATACGGCTAAAGCGGAGAAGCTGCACAAAGAAAAGGGTAAATGGAGTACTGAATTGTCCAGCTTTGCTGACATGAGTGCCCAGGAACTCTATTCCGGGTACTTGAACCGGCTCCACAATGGTCGAGATTATGAAGCAGGCTTGATTAACATGATGAAGGACAAGTATGAGGTAATCCCTTGCATCTTCTTTTGACTTTCAATGCCTTTCTGTCTATACCATATCAGACCCCAAGTTCCGGTTTAGCTATGTTTAGAAGGTGAACCGGTACTTCCCGATGAATCAAATGATCTTACATTAGCCCCCAAGTGCCAGGGGCATAACTCGGTTTATGTGCCTGGGACTTGCCTGACTTTTCCCTCAATACTTCAATTATCCATTAGTCCCCAAGTGTCAAGTAGACAACTTGTTTTGTTTGCTTGAGACTTTGTCTTTGAATTACTTCTGATTATTGCTGCAACTGCCCATTAGTCCCCAAGTGTCAAGTAGACAACTTGTTTGTGTGCTTGAGACTTTTGTCTTTAAATTACTTCTGATTATTGCTTCAACTGCCCATTAGTCCCCAAGTGTCAAGTAGACAACTTGTTTGTGTGCTTCAGACTTTTGTCTTTAAATTACTTCTGATTATTGCTTGATCTTCCTTGCAGGCTGATTTAAACCGGAGGGATGAAGAAATCAGTGAACTCCGGAGTAGACTTGCTGAAACAGAGGCTGCTGCTTCTAAAGCCAAGAAAGATTTGAAGCTAAGTTTAAAGACTGCTGAACAGCTAAAGAAGTTCTTTGAAGAGGAGCGGACCGCCTTTGAGGTTCAAAAGAAAGATCTGGAGAAAAGGGCCAAGGCTGCTGAAGAAGCTCTTAATCCGGTGACTGAAGAGTTATCCGGTTTAAAGCGGCAAATAGAGTTGATGACTTCTGCAATCTTCGGTAAGTATTTAATCTGTATTCCTGCTTTCACCCTTGCAATCTTCTATCCGTGCCGGTTTAATTGTGATAATCATATGCAGGGCGCCGTGTCACCCATCTTGGGGATGACTTACGGAAAAAACTCAAGGCATGTTATACTTTGGTCGAGCAGCTGTATTCCGGCGCTCAAAGGATCATAAGTGCAACATCATTCAATAAACCGGCCCCTACTACCATCCAAGGTACATTGCAAAAGTTGTCTGTCTTGCCGGTGCGTTTGGAGGAAGTTAAGAAGTCTGCCGCTCGAGCCGGTTCCCTCGTGGCGCTTACCAGAGCGAAGGCGTGGGTGCCGGACTTTGATCCGGAAGAAGCTTTTAATGGGTATCCAAATACCAAAGAAGACGGATCGGCTTTCACCGCAAAGGATCTCCATGTCTTGACGAAGGAGATGCGTCCTCTGGCCAGCAAACTTGTGGCCGAGTCGGATTTATCCAGGTATCATCTGGGATATGACTTGCAAAACGAGCGGGTGGAGCGGCCGGTTTATGATACCGTCAATCTAATCCCCCCAGTGCGCCCTCATACCTTCGCTCCAGATATCGATCCGTCTGAACTCATCAACGAAGAAATGTACTTTCGTACTTTAACGAAAATCGACTGGTGCGTCCCTGACTTCCAGCCGCTTCAAGAAGAGGAGGAGACTCTGGATCAAGCTGATGCCCAGCCGTCTCAGCAGGAGGGAGCGTAGCTCATAGCATATCTTTGTAGTTGCAGCCTCATTTTGCCGAACAATTTTTAATCCGCCAGGCTTGCTATGCCTTGTAATAGGATAGTTGAAAACATTTGTCTGTGTTGATCCGGATATTCCGGCTTTTGTTTTGATATTGCCAACTTGGGCTGATATGGATTATCTTATATATCATCTGTTCCTGCATAGATAATGAAGATATGTCCTAACGGTTTTACCGTTGGACCCATTAAATTGTTCTCACAACATATCAAACAAGTGTATGCTTATATCGAAAATAACTTTATACCTGAGATCAAGTATACTTGATACTCTTAATCCGGCGAATTTTGCCTCTTTGAAGGGAGTCTTTTGATAGACCCATTAATAATCCCGGGTCTTATAAAGATTGCCGGTTTAAATCAAGATGACTGTCCCGGGTGATGATGAACACCGGATTGGCTCTTGCTGGTGTTTTGTAACCCAGACTTTTAACTCATGCTGGTGTTCATGACCCAGACTTTTAACTTTATATATATATATGTGGTCAACTTCTGGAGCTGTTCCACTCCGGTTTAGAGAATCATAACACATAAAGATCAGAAATGCAAATTTGCAAATAAAACCTTGTAGTCGAGGCTTTTTTCGAGCTGCCGGGCTCAAAGCAAGGTTCATCCAATCAATGGAATGGGCTTGCCATCCAGAGGGACGGTCGATGGATGTGGCCGAATCATCCATAGGAACCATAAGAAAATCTTTAGCCAATCACTGGGTGGCTGTCGCCTGTCCAAAGGGCCTCCATGGTTCCATGAAACCATGGGTAAATCTTTAGCCAATCACTGGATGGTTGTCGCCTGTCCAGAGGGCCTCCATGGTTCCATGAAACCATGGGTAAATCATAAGCCAATCACTGGATGGCTGTCGCCTGTCCAGAGGGCCTCCATGGTTCCATGAAACCATGGGTAAATCATAAGCCAATCACTGGATGGCTGTCGCCTGTCCAGAGGGCCTCCATGGTTCCATGAAACCATGGGTAAATCATAAGCCAATCACTGGATGGCTGTCGCCTGTCCAGAGGGCCTCCATGGTTCCATAGAACCATGGGTGAATCTTGAACCAATCACTGGACGGATTACCATCCAGAGGGTTTTCATGAAGCGTCCTCTTTGAACCGGATGTGACCTTACGCTCTTCAGGGAGTTTTATTGCTTCTAAGTATATATTCTGCAAAATCAGCTTTAAACCGATCGATATGTTTGAAATATGACAGATGATAATATATATATGGTTGTCCTCATAAAATATATGTGTTGGAAAAAAGGCTGAGCCCCCGGTTTACCGAGGGTGCCGGTTTATTCATTAATCATAATATATACATAGGATACAGTGGAGCTCATG
>LR738715.1:800032035-800092783 GCA_902687465.1 Secale cereale
TTCCATGAAACCATGGGTAAATCATAAGCCAATCACTGGATGGATGTCGCCTGTCCAGAGGGCCTCCATGGTTCCATGAAACCATAGGTAGATCATAAGCCAATCTTTGGATGGATGTCGCCTGTCCAAAGGGCCTCCATGGTTCCATGAAACCATGGGTAAATCATAAGCCAATCACTGGATGGCTGTCGCCTGTCCAGAGGGCCTCCATGGTTCCATGAAACCATGGGTAAATCATAAGCCAATCACTGGATGGCTGTCGCCTGTCCAGAGGGCCTCCATGGCTCCATGAAACCATGGGTAAATCATAAGCCAATCACTGGATGGCTGTCGCCTGTCTAGAGGGCCTCCATGGTTCCATAGAACCATGGGTGAATCTCGAACCAATCACTGGACGGATTACCATCCAGAGGGTTTCCATGAAGCGTCCTCTTTGAGCCGGATGTGACCTTACGCTCTTCAGGGAGTTTTATTGCTTATAAGTATATATTCTGCAAAATCAGCTTTAAATCGATCGATATGTTTGAAATATAACAGATGATAATATATATATGGTTGTCCTCATAGAATATATGTGTTGGAAAAAAGGCTGAGCCCCCGGTTTAGCGAGGGTGCCGGTTTATTCATTAATCATAATATATACATAGGATACAGTGGAGCTCATGGCTCAGGTATAATAGGGCCATAAGAGGGCAATGTTCCACAGCCTCTTTGTCTCCTCTTCCGATGTCCGTGAGTCCTTGTGTTCTCGAACGTCCACCAGGTAGTATGAACCGTTGTGCAGATTCTTGCTGACCACAAAGGGCCCTTCCCAAGGCGGGGATAACTTGTGCATATCTGTTTGGTCTTGGATGAGCCGGAGTACTAAATCTCCCTCCTGGAATGTCCTGCTCTTGATCCGGCGGCTGTGATACCTGCGCAAGTCTTGTTGATAAATCGCAGACCGTGCTGCTGCTATATCACGCTCTTCATCCAGCCGGTCTAAACTGTCCTGTCTCGCCTGCTCGTTGGCCGCTTCCACATAGGCTGTCACCCTTGGTGAGTCATGACGGATATCACTTGGAAGGACCGCTTCAGCATTGTACACCACAAAGAAAGGTGTATAACCTGTGGACCGGTTTGGCGTAGTATTGATACTCCAAAGGACAGATGGTAACTCCTCAACCCAACATCCCGGGGTTCTTTGCAAGGGAGTCATAAGCCGGGGCTTGATACCTCGCAAAATCTCCTGGTTTGCTCTTTCAGCTTGACCATTGGTTTGAGGGTGGGCCACGGAAGATACATCTAGGCGAATATGTTCTCGTTGACAAAATTCTTCCATCTCACCCTTAGATAAATTGGTGCCGTTGTCTGTGATGATGCTGTGTGGAAAGCCAAACCGGAAAATTACCTTTTTGATGAATTTGACCGCTGTGGCTGCATCACACTTGCTCACAGGCTCTGCCTCAATCCACTTTGTAAATTTATCCACCGCCACGAGTAGATGAGTTTTCTGATCTTGGGATCGCTTAAAGGGTCCAACCATATCAAGCCCCCAAGTCGCAAACGGCCAGGTTATTGGTATCATCCGGAGCTCTTGTGCCGGAACAAGAGCCCGTCGTGAAAACTTCTGACAAGCATCACACATCCGGACTAGATCCGCCGCATCAGCATGAGCTGTTAACCAATAGAAACCCTGTCGAAAAGCCTTAGCCATCAATGATTTTGAACCGGAATGATGACCACAATCCCCTTCATGGATCTCGCGAAGAATCTCACAACCTTCCTCGGCTGATACACACCGCTGAAATGCTCCAGAGACGCTGCGATGATGAAGTTCCCCGTTTGCAATTGTCATGGACTTAGAATGCCGGGCTATCTGTCGTGCCTCTATATCATCATCCGGCAACTCTCCTCGGCTCAGATACGCCAAATAGGGCAGCGTCCAATCCGGAATAACATGAAGTGCTGCAACTAACTGTGCCTCCGGATCAGGGACAGCCAGGTCTTCCTCGGATGGCACTTGTACTGATGGACTGTGCAGCTCATCCAAAAAAGTATTTGGTGGTACCGGTTTACGTTGAGAACCCAGCCGGCTTAAAGCATCAGCCGCTTCATTCCTTCGCCGGTCTATGTGGTCCACTTGATACCCTTTGAAATATCTAGCCACTGCTTCTACTTCTCGTCTGTAAGCTGCCATGAGAGGATCTCTTGAATCCCACTTGCCTGAAACTTGCTGTGCCACCAAATCTGAATCGCCAAAGCACTTGACCCGGCTCAAGTTCATCTCCTTTGCCATCCGTAACCCATGAAGTAACGCTTCATACTCCGCTGCATTATTAGTACAAGGAAATAATAAACGGAGGACGTAACAAAACTTATCACCTCGCGGGGAAGTTAAAACAACTCCAGCCCCCGAGCCTTCTAACTGTCTTGAACCGTCAAAGTGAATCGTCCAGTAAGTAAGATCCGGCTTCTCCTCTGGTGTTTGTAATTCCGTCCAATCATTGATGAAATCCACCAATGCCTGAGATTTTATAGCGGTGCATGGCACATATTTCAACTCATGTGGGCTGAGCTCAATGGCCCATTTCGCCACTCTACCCGTAGCTTCTCTGTTCTGGATTATGTCCCCCAACGGTGCTGTACTAACCACAGTTATCGGATGACCCTGGAAATAGTGCTTCAACTTCCGGTTTGCCATGAACACACCATACACCAGCTTCTGCCAATGTGGGTGCCTCTGCTTAGACTCGATGAGTGCCTCACTCACGTAGTAAATCGGACGCTGAACCGGATATTCTTTCCCTGCTTCCTTGCGTTCCACCACGATCGCCACACTAACTGCTCGTGCGTTGGCGGCGACGTATAACAGCAAAGGTTCGTTATCAATAGGGGCAGCCAGGACCGGTGGCCTTGCCAGCTGTCGCTTCAAATCCTCAAACGCAGCATTTGCTTCATCACTCCATATAAACCGATCCGTCTTTCTCAGCATCTGATAAAGCGGAATCGCCTTCTCCCCCAAACGGCTAATAAACCGGCTTAATGTTGTGATCCGGCCAGCGATACGCTGAACATCATTAATGCAAACCGGTTTTGTTAAAGATGTGATTGCCTTGATCTTCTCCGGATTAGCTTCTATTCCTTTGTTTGACACCAAAAACCCCAGGAGCTTGCCTGCCGGAACACCGAAAGCACACTTCTCCGGATTAAGCATCATCTTATAGGCCCGAAGATTGTCAAAGGTCTCCTTGAGGTCCTCTATCATTGTCTCTTCCTTCCTTGACTTCACCACGATATCATCCACATATGCATGAACATTTCTTCCTATCTGCCCCTTAAGACAGTTCTGTACGTAACGCTGATAAGTTGCTTGGGCACTCTTGAGCTCAAAAGGCATAGATACATAGCAAAAGGCACCAAAAGGAGTTATGAAAGCTGTTTTCTCTTGGTCCTTAACTGCCATCTTGATCTGGTGATATCCCGAGTATGCATCCAAAAAACTTAGCCGCTCACATCCCGCTGTAGCATCAATGATCTGATCAATGCGAGGTAGAGCAAAAGTATCCGTTGGACAAGCTTTATTGAGGTCTGTGTAGTCCACACACATTCTCCATTTTCCATTCTTCTTTAACACCAGCACCGGATTAGCTAACCACTCTGGGTGAAAAACTTCCACTATGAACCCTTCAGCCAAAAGTCTGGCCACCTCCTCTCCTATAGCCTTGCGCCTCTCTTCGTTGAAGCGGCGCAGATACTACTTGACCGGTTTAAACTTCGGATCAATATTAAGACTGTGCTCAGCGAGTTCCCTCGGTATACCTAGCATGTCAGAAGGTTTCCATGCGAAGATATCCCGGTTCTCACGGATGAACTCGATGAGCGCGCTTTCCTATTTGGGATCAAGGTTAGCGCTGATCATGAACTGCTTGGATGAATCGCCCGGTACAAAATCAACTTGCTTGGTCTCCTCTGCCGATTTAAATTTCAGCATCGGATCATGCTCTGTAGTTGGCTTCTTCAACGGGGTCATATCTGCCGGATCAACATTATCCTTATAAAATCTATCTCCTCGGTAGCACATACTGCCTCCGCGTAAGCAGCGTCTCCCTCTTCACACTCCAACGCAACCTTGCGACTTCCGTGAACCGTGATTGTGCCCTTGTGACCCGGCATCTTGAGCTGCAAGTAAACATAACACGGTCTGGCCATAAACTTGGCATAAACCGTCCTCCCAAACAGAGCGTGATAAGGGCTCCGGATCTTGACGACTTCGAAATTTATCATCTCTGACCTGGAATCACGCTCATCTCCAAAGGTAACTTCTAAGTCAATTTTCCCAACTGGATAAGCTGACTTCCCTGGGACCACCCCGTGGAACACCGTGTTTGACTGCCTCAGCTTCTTATCCGTCAAGCCCATTCGACGGAAGGTCTCGTAATACAAGATATTGATGCTGCTGCCGCCGTCCATAAGAAATTTAGTGAACTTATAACCTCCCACCTGTGGTGCCACCACCAAGGCCAAATGGCCCAGATTATCTACCCGCATCGGGTGATCCTCCCTGCTCCATACAATGGGCTGCTCTGACCAGCGCAGGAATTGCGGTGTCGCCGGTTCAACCGCGTGGACTGCCCGCTTTGTAACCTTCTGATCTCGTTTACACAGACTCGTGGTGAACACATGATATTGCCCACTGCTCAACTCCTTCGAATTACTCTAATATCTGGATTGCGGCTGTTGTTGCTGACGCTGCTGATTACCCTGGTTATTGTGATTACCTTGGCCCTGCTGTTGGCTGCCTTGGTTATTGTAGCCACCCTGACCATGCGGCGGATTACCCTGGTTGTTATAACCACCTTGACCATATTGATTATTGGCCCGGCCATGATAACCATTGCTATTGCCCCGATATCCTGATCCGGAGCTGTTTCCCTGATGACCCGGACCATAGAACCCTGGGCCTGAACCGCCATTCGGAGGCCTGTCATTAGAATTGAAGCGGCCCGCTATGGCTTCCATCAAAGGCCTGGATTCTCCCATAGTGTGTTTCACTGGTCGTCCCCTTGTGCTATGTTTTGGACAAGGCTGACTTAACTCCTGGTCCCAACTAACATTTCCTCCGCCGGTTTGCGGGGGTGGTTTTCCCCTATTGCGCTGGAAACCTTCTTGAACTTGGGTATTGGCCACGAAATCAGAGCCACCCTCCGCCTTTCGCTTGCCCAAGAAGCTTGTTGTAGCCGGATTACCCTGCGCCGGTTTACCGGGCTTGTTGACTTTCCCTGCTTTGTCTCCCTCCGCTT
The DNA here is from genome assembly GCA_902687465.1 of Secale cereale. Lineage (NCBI taxonomy): Eukaryota > Viridiplantae > Streptophyta > Magnoliopsida > Poales > Poaceae > Secale > Secale cereale. Next base: position 800,037,318 of record LR738715.1, read on the forward strand.
CTGGGTACTTAGTGTTATCCGAGTCCCCATACTTCACCAGAGCACTTATGAGAGTTCCCATATCGTTACAATCTCGTTTAAGCCATCCCAGTTTTAGCTTTAGAGACTCAAACCGGCAATTGTTCTCTAAAGTCACTATTGCCGTACTGGGATTGATACTATTTGAAGAATGTAAGATCTCTGATACTCGCCGCACCCATGCACTTGTAGATTCATGCTCTCGTTGCACACATGCTGCTAGATCCACTATTGACATCGGCTGCTTGCATGTATCCTTGAAATTTTTGATAAACTGGCGACGTAGCTCTCCCCATGACCCGATAGAATTTGGGGGTAAACCCTTTAGCCAGGTCCGGGCTGTACCTTCAAGCATCATAGTAAAGTACTTTGCACAAGCCGCTTCATCTACATCTAGCATCTCCATGGCCATCTCGTAACTCTCCACCCAAGCTTCAGGAGCCAAATCTGCGGTGTAATTAGGCACCTTACGAGGCCCTTTGAAATCCTTGGGCAGCTTCACGCTCCGTATAGCGGGGATAAGACACTGTACCCCAAAGTAACTCGTTGTGACTCATGTCTCCGCCGTGGTCATGTGAACCGGCGTCGTCTGACGGATTTCCTCCTGGGCTACCGACCTAACCCGGTTTACATCCTGAGCTTGTGCAGTCGCACCTGCCGGATTATCCTGTCTGTGCCGATGCCGCCTGCGTTCACTACTAGACACTTCTGGTTCCTCCCAATGCCTAGTGTAACTCCGGCTGGGACGTGGTGTTTAATGTAACCTCTCCCTGCTATGAGAATATGCTTGTTGTTGTATCAACGCCGTGTCGAGTAGATCCTTAACCCTGCGTGCCTCCAATGCCACCGGAGACGTCCCCTCAATAGGTAAAGCGGCCAAACGTGAAGCAGCTGCAACGATATTGTCCAAAGGATTCGAGTAATGACCCGGAGGGGTAGGAATGTGAGGTGTAGATGTGATCCGTCGATCTTGCTCTGCAGTAGGCTGCTGAACCGGCTCGTCCCTCGCTGGGGGTGCCCTCCGGTTTAAAGCTGGATCATTGCTAGTCCCTGCCCCTGGCGTCCTGAACAGATCCGTCGCTTCATAAACCGGCGGTAGACGGGATTGGTACTTCTGACTCCTTGCTCCATGTGTAGAGGCCTGCTCCATCCTTAGGTGAAAAGCCTGATCATTCAATTCCGCTTGCCTTATCGCTATCATAGCCTTCTCTGCTTTCAGATCATCCCTTGCTCGGTCAACCCGGCCCTTTAACTGAAGAAGCTCTGCATCATGTTGCGCCTTGTCTGCTGGAGCTACCTCTGCCATGGCCCGGGCTGTAAACTCCTCGACTAAGGTGGATAGAACGTCAGCGGGTGAGAGGGCCTGGCCACTCCCCCCTACACCAGCTTCTGATGTCGCCCCGTTCACCGTAGGCTGTGAACCGGCCATAAAGACAGCCACTCGGTTTGGCGGGTCAAAGGGGTCCGGAATACTGTTCCCGTCGGACTCACCCTCAGACCGGCCGTCCTGCAACTGATACAAAGACTCAGTCTCCCCGGATGAAGACTCGTCGTCGGAGTAGACAACTGTTTCGCCACCGGATTACGATCCGTCTTCGGTTTGGACCCCGTGGACTGCTCCAACGAAGACGTGCTTCATGGCGGGCTGAATCCGGGCCGATCTCGCACGCTGAGCCGGCTCGACGATGTCGGGGAAGATGTCCGGCTCAGGTCCCGGTTCGCCGATCTTGCCGATGAAGACGTGGATGCCACCGAAGGGAACCCGGTACCCGTATTCGATTGAATCGGCCTCCGGTCCCCTACCTGCGTCGTCGATGTAGATCCGGCCGTGGCGACTCTTGGTCATCCGGCCGACCGCGTAGCCCTTGAGCCCTTCGAAGCTGCCCTTCAAGAACTCGAAACCATCGTGCGGAGGCCCCACGGTGGACGGCGCCAACTGTCATGGAAATAACACGGCAGATGTCCGGTTTAATGGACTTGATGATGGAACCATCGCACAGATTAGCTTGAAGGGGTTAAAAGCACACAAAGGACACAGAGGGTTTATACTAGTTCGGCCCCTTCGATGAAGGTAAAAGCCTACGTCTAGTTTGGTTTGGTATTGCTTGGGCGTCGATGAACAGGGAGCAGTTTGCTTGCCTGTCTCGACGGGTTGTTTCTTGCTTGTCCCTGAACCGTCGCTGGGTCGTCCCTTTATATAGAGGAGACGCCTGGTCCGGTTTACAGAGTCCCGACGCCGGCTCATACTCGTGTCCGCCTCGGTCTCTGCTCTTTTCTTCCTTATCTCTCAAGTTACATCATCGGGCGATTTACAAACCATAACTCTATACATGGGCCTAAGATCTCATGGGCCGTAGCCTCTACTAAATATTACAATTACACATATTTACTATAATCCGGTTTATACTAGCCGGTTCATACCTGCTAGTAATATCCCTGACCGTATCTTTTGTCATCCTTGGAATGTCTTTGATTCTAGGGTAGTGACCATGGGTATGGTGCCTAGATCATGCCTGTGTACCCACCCTAGGTCTATGGTATCCTCACTAGCCCCCGAATGGATTGAGGTCGAGTGAAAAAGAGGGTTGAAGCTGATTCCGACCCGATTATTATGCTTCGGAGGCATTTTCCTTGAGCCTCGGAATCAAGCTGGCCCTTCGACCTTATTTCAGTCGCCTTGATCGATTCAGAAATTGTCGAGTGAACTATGTGATTAGTCTTCGAGTGTCGATGATGTGCGAGATCTTTGGCGCGATTGGTTGTTCTACAGTTCCCGAATTTTGCGAGATTCGAATTTTCGGGGAAGCGCGCGGGACGGAGCAAGCCGGAGTAATCGGACCGGGTAGACACAGACACCTTGATTCTCGTGCCACCTTTTCTGCCATATACCGGGCGCACGACTGTTGTGGGATTTGACATGATTGCTTGGGCCCACAAGTCAGCCACTCGGAAGCAGGCTCATAAAAGGGCGTCGGGGCTGATGCGTCGGTACTGTGCACTTCGTTCTTCTTCCCCCTTTGTTTCTCCACCGCATCCCTGCCTCTCTTGACGCCACCATTCCGCTCGTGCGCAGCTCACCACCATGGGAAGAGACGAGACGGCGGCCCTGGAGCGCGCGAATTAGGCGGAGGTGACGGGGAATGGCAAGAAGACGAGCCGGGGGTCGACGTCGAGATCCGGACTGTTGTCTGGTTGGATGCAGGGGGACTGGATTCGATCTACGATGCGGCAAGAAGAAATGGATGAGCTAGTTGATTGGGGCCTGATTGCCCACGAGTCCTGGAGGCTGCTGGGGAACAAGACTGAGCCACAACCGCACGAGAGTGAGTGTGTCCTTCTTGCGACTCATGTCGACCGTGGTTTCTCCCTGCCTCCGCATCCTTTTTCCGAGGTTTCTTGAACTTCTACGGCGCCCAACTTCACCACTTCTCTCCCAACACAATCACATATCTTGCTGCCTTCATCTCCCTGTGCGAGAACTTCTTGGGTTGTCGACCGCACTGGGGCCTGTTCAAGCACATTTTTACTTATCATTCCCAAGCCGTCAAGAAGGCGAATCCGATTGACGAGAAGACGCATGTGATCTAGATGTGCATTGGTTTAGGTATACAGACGAGGGGTAGGAGCACTTTTTCCACTATGACCCTTCCTGAGTCGGTCAGATGGTGGCAGCCGACTTGGTTCTACTTCAAAGATATTATGACTCCGGGTCAGTGGACCGGTCTTCCTCCCTTCACCTTAGATCGAGTCAGTCAGCCTCCTTCGTTGATCGTGACCCTGGCTGTGAAAGTAGAGGTGGACATGTTGGTCGAGCGAGTAGTCCAACTAGTCCGCGATGGTGTGACTGTCATGGACCTGCTGGAGGTATTTCTCAGTCGACGGATTCATCCTCTTCAAGCCTGTGATCACCCGATGTGGATGTACTCGGGCACCAATGACACTACTCGCGTCCACCCGGAGGAGGTTAACAAGAAGACGATGGAGCAGTGGTTGCGGAGCATCACCGGGAACAAGGACAACCACAGGGGGGCCAGGAGAGTTCCTCCATTCGACGATGCCCACGATCCGGACAAGGTTTGACCTTCGTTTCCGAGTGAGTTTTCCGCTCCGATTTGTAGCTATCTTTGAATCCGATTGATGTTCGTTCAACTCTTTGCCTTGCAGATTTATACTGAGATGTACTTGGTGCCCAATGGAGAGCAAGTCCAGGAGGGAGTGGAGGGCGGTGGCAAGGTCACCGACTGGAGATCTAATGATGAAAGCGAGGACTCAAGCAGTGGCGAGGAGGTTGAATCACCACCTCGCATCGAGAGTCATTCCAAGCTGACACATGACCCAGAAGGTGTGTGCGGCAAGGCGGCTCCGTCCAACACGTAGGTACAGAAACGCACTCGGACGACTTCACCTGATCTGACTGAGAAGGCCCCTAAGCAGGTTAAGGTTGCGCCTTTAGAGCCTCGGAAGGCCCTGCCTAAGATCAAGGTGGATGTCCTGATTGCTTCCACGCGAGTGTTATTCTTTTCTGCTCTTCCCTTGTTCGAGAAATTCTATGCATCTTGTCGATTCATCTGTCTGTTTGACCAAGTGAGCTCTGAAACTTCTAGTGCTGCTGCCTTTGGGACCTCCATGGATATTGACAAGGGCCACAATGATGAGGAGACTGCAAACGCGACCACTTCTAGCGCAGGTATAGCCCTACAGCCCTGTCTTCATTTTGTTGACCGCTCTATCAGTCGACTGAATGTTCCTTTGGTCGAATGTTGTTTAGCACCACCCAACGTCATCGAACTGCTGGACGATGATGACGAGTACGAAGAAGTGCCACGGTGGAGCACAAGAAGGAGGGGCAGGAAGGTGCCTGCTGCTTCAGACGCTCAGCAACAGGGTGACACAGTTCGGGCTGCCGTTTCTTTTGCCGTTCCTCTGTTGACTGGTCGTCCTTCGGCGTCGACTGTCCAAGTCCCTACCTTGTCCGTGCAGCTCCAAGCTTCAGATCCTATGGCTCCTCCGACTACTCCATCGACTTCGCTCTTTGCTACCTACCATATCCCAGAGGACCCAGTGAGTGCGGCTAAAGAGGCTATACGCCAAGAAGGTCTGATGAAGGAACAAACGAAGACAGCGCACGAGGCTATTATGGATGCCTACAATGCCAGTTCAACTCTTCGAATCAATGTCCAGGTGAGTTCTTTCCTGACTGAGTTCCGTTCCGACTGGTCGTTGTTCTGATAGGATATTCTACCTAAACACCACTGCTTTGTTCATAAGATGATGTCCGTGGATGAGCGTTTGAAACCTTTACTGAACGTATATCCTGAGACTACCTTTGTTCCATTCACCCACTGGGTGTTCTAGCTTCTGATGTGTAGTTCTTGTATCTCAATCGACTAGGTCGTGTGGATTGAACCAGTGGGGGCATGTAGAGTGCACCCACCGGGTGTAGCCCCCGAGACCATGGTCGACTGTGGGTAGTCGGCCGTGGTCTAAGAACGAATGATGTTGCTGTTTCTTGTACTCATTCCACTCGTACTGGACGGATCGTGTTGAGTGGAAACCAGTGGGGGCATACCAAGTGCACCCACTGGGTGTAGTCCCTGAGACCATGGTCAATTGCGGGCAGACAGCTGTGGTCTAAGAACAAATGTTGTTTTATTTCTTCCACTCGTACTAGACGGATCGTGTCGAGTGGAAACCAGTGGGGGCACGCCAAGAGCACCCACTGGGTGTAGTCCCCAAGGCTACTGTCGAATGTATGATTTGGCGATAGTCTTAGAACTCTTTTAGCGTAATAATTCAATCTATGTACTTTTATCATTTGGAAGCAACTGTCTTTACTCTTTTCGACTGACTTGTCTTTTTTGTTGACTGCAGAAATCTTGTGAGTTCAGAGCTCAATTTGCTGAACTTGAGAAGAAGCAGATCCAACTCAATCTCGATCTAGAGCTAGCCAGGGAGAACTTGCAGAAAGCCAAGGATGAAGCATCTGGTATGAAAGGTACAGAGCTTGTCGATTTTATTTGAATGAATTTGCACAGCGGAAAAATGACAACTTCAAGCTCATCTGACGAGAGTTATCTCTTATAGATCAAATGAAGCAAACGTTGGAGTAGAAGGATCTCAACTAGGCAGCGACGTAGCAGAAGGCGCAGGAGAATACCAAACTTGCTGACCATAAGCTGGCTTCAGTCTGCAAGTTGGAAGAAGAAAACGCTACTCTGAAGACTACGCTCGACGAGGCCAACAGAGAAGTGATGTGGCTGAAGAAGGATAAGTTGGCTCTGGACGACAAAATTGGAGATCTCACCCAGAAGAGGGACGAGCTGGAGACTTATCTGGGAGGACTCTCCAAGAAGATGTTTCTCATGCTTGAAGGTATTTTCCTTTGTCCGACTGATTCATAACTGTTGACTCACTATCCAACTGTCAACTCACTATATCTCTGTATGTGCAGAATTCCACCAAAACTTCGAGGAAGAGACTGGAAGGATTGAGCCGAGTCTGGATCCCGTCAATTCTCTTGTCAAGGATGAGGTTGCGGTGAACATGTTGCGGCTGGAATCTCGCCTTGCCAGCATCACGGGCTATCTTGCACGGCTGAAGGTGGTGATGTCGCGGATCGACACATCGCTCTGGCGGAGAATGGTGTTCGAAAATGACCTCGAGTCTCCGATGACTCGTCTTAATGAGATCCCTGGTCGAGTGCAAGAATGGAAGAAGTCGTCTGCTCAGTGTGGTGCTGATGTGGCTTTGTCTCTGGTCTGTGTCCATTGCAAGGAGGCTAAGGAAGAGAAGCTGGCGGCTCTCAAGGTCGCCAACACCAAGAAGCTTGAATTCCAGTCATTCATGAAGACTTTTATCGATGATGCCACCCGCATTGCTGATGGAATCGACCCGGACGAATTTGTTGAGCCTGCAAGCCCTCCTCCTACGGAGTGACCAAACTTTATGCCTTGATTCAATTTGCCTCGGAATGCCAAGTGATTTTTTAACCGTTAAGCTCTTTCGGGCCTGATTCTCGAGTACTTCTGCCCGAACCTTGTTGGATTTATCTGAACTTGGTTTCCCTTGGAATATGATTGCTTTGTTATCACCACTTTTAGACTTTTGGTTCCGAGTGAACCTTGGTACTTCACTCAGAATGGACGTTGTACTTGTGGCACAGCTCGGAGTGCAATGGTACGTTGTACTTGTAGCGCGGCTTGGAGTGCGAAGGTACATTGTACTTGTGGAGCATCTCGGAGTGCAAAGGTACATTGTACTTGTGGCGCAGCTCGGAGTGCAAAGGTACGTTGAACTTGTGGTGCAGCTCGGAGTGCAAAGGTACATTGTACTTGTAGCGCAGCTCGGGGTGCAACCATACGTTGTACTTATGGCGCAGCTCGGAGTGCAATCAAGTCCCCGAGTGAGAGGATCACTCTCCACTCGGAGTGTTTTTGAGACTTAGGTGAGTACGGGGTCGCGGCTAAGCCCCCAAGTGAGAGGATCGCTCTCCACTCGAAGGTTTTCTGGAACTTAGGCAAGTGCGGGGTCGCGGCTAAGCCCCCGAGTGAGAGGGTTGCTCTTCACTCGACATGTTTTTGAAACATAGGTGAGTACGGGGTCGCAGCTAAGCCCCCGAGTGAGAGGAGTGCTTCTTCAGTCGGAGTGTTTTGGAAACTTAGGCGAGTATGGGGTCGCGGCTAAGCCCCCTAGCGAGAGGGTTGCTCTTCACTCGGAATGTTTTTGAAACTTAGGTGAGTACGGTGTCGCGGCTAAGCCTCCGAGTGAGAGGGTGATACGTCCATTTTGCATCATGCTTATAAGTTGATATTTATTGCATTATGGGTTGTTCATACATGTTTTGTCACAATACTTATGCCTATTCTCTATTATTTTACAAGGTTTACATGAAGAGGGAGAATGCCGGCAGCTGGAATTCTGGGCTGGAAAAGGAGCAAACTCTGGAACATATTCTACACAACTCCAAAAGCCCTGAAACTCCACAGAACATCGTTTCGGAAAATATAAAAAATATCTGGCGAAAGAAACCCATGAGAGGGGCCACCGGCTGGCCTCGAGGGTGGGGGGCGCGCCCCCCTTCCCAAGGCGCGCCCCTACCTCGTGGGCCAGCCGGCAGGCCCCCGGTGCCAATCTTCTCCTATATGAGGTGTTTTGACCTGGAAAAAATCATAGGGAGGCTTTCGTGTGATGCCCGAAGACCGACGTCCCAGAAGATCCCAGAAGATCCCAGAAGATTCCAGATGTTCCGGGTTGCCCGTGTGTTTCTTTTGAGCTTGTGCTATTTATTTTTGCATTGCATCATGTCATCATGCCATCATGTCATATTTATTTTTGCATCTCAACTTAAATAAATCTTGTGGACCTTCGGTCCATTTAAATCGAGGGAAGGATGTCTTCTCTTTAAAACATATAAAAGTCTCTCAATATTTTAGGGAGCTATATTAATAAATATTCCATTGTTTGGAATTACCCAACAAACTTGCATTTATTCTCCAGACATCTTTTGATTCAAGTTTCACCGTCAAAAACCCTCCCTATAATTCTTTCCGTTGTTTCGAGGCTCCTCCAATTATCTAGACTCTTTTCAAACTCCTTGAGGCAAGCTATTTATTTTTAGTTTGCACTTACCTTTTTGTTGGAACTATTTTTGTGGGGTTGGAATTATTCCATAAAGCCTTACAAAAATGTCCATCATTTTATTCTTGTTCTTTGCCTCTTTTCTTATTTTTTTGCACTCTCTCTAATTATTTCTGTTAAAGAAATAAAAAGGAAGAGGGCTCAGCCTCCAGGCCTTCCTAGAGCCCAGCCTAGCCGGCCCTCCAGCCTCCTTCTCCTCTCCTCCCTGGCCCAACTCCTCCTCCAGCCCCGCTCCCACTCCACCTAACCCTAGCGCTAACCATCTCCCCTCGCTCTCCCGCAAGCCGCCGCCAGCCTCTCCTCTCGCACGACTCCTTCTCCCTCGACCCCGCTCCCTCCAGCCTCGCTCGCCCGAACCCCCCGATCCTGCTCCCTCCTCCAGCGCGCGATACAGCCAGCGCCCCGGAGCCAGCCAAGGCCGGCTCGCTCCCTGTGCGCCCAGGGGTGCTTCCTCGTCAGGCCGAGCAGCCCCGTCGCCAAGGCCAGGAGCCCCTTCCCCGTGCGGCCCTTCACCAGCAGCCGCCGGTCGCCGCGGGAATCCCCTCCGGCCGACCCTCCTCTCCGCATCGCCCAGGGCCGGAGTCCGGTTCCCCTCCTCCTCATGCGCTCCTCCAGCAAGGCCGCGCCTCTGCCGCGCTGCCCGGGCCTCTTCCTCCCCTCCTCGCCAAGCACCGAGGCCCCAGCTCCCGTAGCGCCTAGGGTGCCGCGTCCTCGCCTCATCTCCAAGTCCCGTGCTGCGCCGTGCGCCTCGCCCCTCGTCGCCGGCCTCCTTCGGTGCTATCTTGCCGCTGCACGGCCTCGACGCCCCGTGTTGCCGTCGTTTTGTTGCTGATGTTGTTCGCCTGGACCTGCTGCTGTTTTTTTGTTTTGTTTTTCGCCAAGTGCACGAGGACCCCAAGTTTCGGCAAGTTCGACTACTCGAGGGATCATCAAGTACCCCTTCATTTTGTCAAGACCGGCGAGTTGAAGACCCAAGTACCACGACACCGACCCGAACATCTACGGGAAAACGAGCTCCGTGAACATCTACAAAACGACCTCGTGAACAACTACCGTCTCGGAGACGCACCAAGTACCACTACGGAACGTGAACGTCTACCGTCGCCCGTGTACCTACTTCCCTCTACGGCATGTACCACTACCGTCGCCCGGAAACGAGGAATTCGCCAAGTACCACGACACGATGACGTGAACCACTACTTCCTCTACGAGTTGCGAGAACAACTACTTCCCTCTACGGAACAACTACTTCCTCTTCGAACGTGAACGCCTTCTTCCTCTACGTCTCGAACCGCCCCGAAACGATCGATTCAAAGGTATAACCCGAGACGATGACCCGTGTGATGCTTGTGTTGTATGAAATGTTTCCCTTGTGTGCTTCGTGCCCGAATCATCCTTTTGTCACGTTCCTCGGTTGCCTCGTCGCCGACTCGTGGGAACCCGGCAACGGGATCACCCCACCTCTTTCATCTTGTTCGACTCGATCACCCCGCCATCTTTCCTTTTGCACCGGTCTCTCGATGAGTTACCGGAACCGATATGTTGTGTTGCATCATTTTCGGTACGTTGCTGTGGCACCCTTTCGTTCCACCACGGTGACAAATGCTTCTTATCTTCTTCTTGTTAACCTTTTAATAAAAACTTGCATAAACTTGATCATATCATCCGCATCATGTTAACAACCTTGAATGTTTAATTGTTGTTTGTTTATATTTTCTAAACATGCTCATGGGGATTTTCCGGATATGTTGTTGTTATTTCCGGCCTCATTTAAAATGCCTAAATAGTGTAGTTTCTTTATGTTTCACCTCTTGCCATGCTAAAAACATTTAATCTTGTCTTGTAAATAACGAGAGTCAATTAAATAATTAAATGTGGTGTTTCGTCAATATGCAACTCGTTGCATATTGATCTCCACTTAACTTGTAGTATTTGTTTGTGCACTTTGCCATGCCATGCATATTTAAACCGGACATGCATCATACTTGTTTGCGCATCGTATGCCATGTTGATGCTTGTGTGTTTACCGTGTTGTTTCTTTCTTTCCGGTTGCTTCTCTTGTTAGCTTCGGTTTCGTTCCGGAGTTGTGAGGATTCTCTCGTCTGTGTTGCTCCGCCTACTTCATGGATCCGTTCTTCTCCCTTGTGGAATCCCAGGCAAGATGACCGAACCCCGATAACATTACTATCTTTGCCTATTGCTAGTAGTCTCGATCTATAGTTTTGCCTCGATGCCCATGATCTTCTTGTCAGCCTCCTACTTGTAACCATTGCATGTTTAACCAACCTACCTATGCAAACCGTTGCTTGGCTAAGTACGCTTCGCTCAGCCCTTCTTATAGCGTTGCTAGTTGCAGGTGAAGATCGAAGATGCTTGCTTCATGTTGAAGTTTGGTTGGGTTTTATCACACTATATAAATGCTTAAATGAAATCATCTATATATTGGCAAGGGTGGAAGGCTAAGCCTTTTGCTTGGTGATTTGTTCCACTCATGCCGTTAGGAACCGTATAAACCGGTGTTATGTTCCTTGATTATGCGTTCCTAACACGGTTGGGGTGTATGGGACCCCCTTGATAAACCGCTAAGTGCTAAGTCTTTTCCAGCAAGTCCCAACATTTGGTACTATTTGCCTAATAACTAATAAAACTTGCATGTGGACTAGCTATCCCTTTTATTTTAATTCAACAACCCCGGGCCAGTGCTCCACATGAGTGTTGGTCCGAAACGGGGGTTCTGCGGGGCCACCTCGAGGAAACTCAAGGTTTGGTAAAAACCTGTAGAATCGCCCATCCGGTCGTGTCCTGAGACTAGATACGCGCGGCTACCTATCAGGGTGTCGACACGCCGGGAGGATTTGCTGGATTAGCCTTACCTTAGTTCGGTTTAACTTGAGCACGGGATTCCGAGAATACTCGGGTCTTCCCACTTTGGAGTTGCGACTCCACGGATCGTGGGCTTGTAATGGGTCAAGTTGGAACACCCCTGCAGGGTTTGAACTTTCGAAAGCCGTGCCCGCGGTTATGTGGCAGATGGGAGCTTGTTAATATCCGGTTGTAGATAACTTGACACAATGTTTCAATACACTACCAGCGTGTGTACCGTGACTGTCAATTTCCGAATAGGGATTCGGGAGTTGAACACGGTGGGGTTATGTTTGACCGGCTTTAGTTAGGATCACTTCGTGATCATCTTTCGACCAAGGCACTTCTCTTCTCGCTCTCTATTACGTAAGCTAGTGCTAGTTGCTGCTGCAGACACTACTCTTTTCTTCAGCCTTATCCTCACCCAAGGCTTAAATAGTCTTGTTACCCGGGAACGGGATTGCTGAGTCCTCTGTGGCTCACAGTTACTTCACCACACCAGATGCAGGTTCAGCCGAGTTTGATGCAGGAGTTGGATCAGTTCTTCACTGGGAGCTCGATGAAGCTTGTGGCCGTTTGCTTGTGACGCTTCGACGATCAGTAGTGGTTTCTACTAGGATTCGATCCTGACCTGTGGCTTTATGTTGTTTTGGTATCTTTCTTTTGGATCTTCACCCGTAGTCGGGTTGTGATGTTTTGGATGATGATTGCTTATGTAATGTATTGTGTGAAGTGGCGAGTGTAAGCCAAGTATCTCCTTTTGCAATTTAATCCCTCTTTTACATGAGTCGTGCAAAGATACCAAACTTGAGATCATTCTAGGATGGGCTTATATCTTTAAGTCGTGCCTCGACACGTAGGAGATATAGTCCCATCCTGGGCATTACAAGTTGGTATTCAGAGCCTTCTCCGACCTAGGAGCCCCCACTGTTTGATCGAATCGTTGACGGTCGAGTCTAGGCACACACTGAAAACTTTTTGAGTCCTATATTATATCGGAGAGTAGGATTTCTTTGCTTCTCATCCCCTTTCTCTCTGGTCAGGACTCCTGACGACTACTCTTGTCTCTTCTACTTTCAAAAAAAAGCACCAAATTTTTTTTAGGATCTCGCGAGTATTCTGGGATTGTTTCGATGTTCTTGTGACAAGGATATTGTTCTCGATGCCTCCTGTTACCGAGGAGTTGAGCTTCGGGGTATTGTTGTCACAAGCATGTCGCGGCAGTACTAAATACTTAAGACGGCCGACATCGAAAATCTCTCCTATACGGCCAGTGGCAAGATAACCCCGACATCACCCAGTACTGGGGAGGTAGTTCGAGAGTATTGCCATAGCTTGTATAGTGGATGCGTTTCGAAGGTCCGAGGTAAACAGTTTCCGAGAAAGACTGGTTATGTGTTGAAGGATGGATACACCTGGATGTAGGTTTAGAGTTGATTGCGTGGTGCTTCCCGTGTATCCCCAACACCTGATTGCATAACTGGAAATATTCGGAAATTAATAGGTGGGTTCATCTAGTAGTTCTAGGCATTCTTCCAACGAGTGCACGATATGAAGTTCGGGATTCTACATTGAGTGAAGTGGTTTTATGGACTTGTTCTGATCGGGAGTTGCATCTTAAAGGGTCCTTGGCTATGCTGATCCGGGGATGACAAAACCCTTTTGTAACACGTTCCATGAGCTTTCAGCACGAATATGTCGAACGAAGCTTCTATCTTGTATTTGTTCTATCTGATCCTTGTTCCTTTTTATTTTATCTTTTGTTCTCTAAGTGGCTTCTCGACGAGTTGATGTACCTACGGAATTCATTCGTTCAATTCTCTGTTCGGATGATATTGTGAAGATCATGCTGCATATCTATCCTTCGTTCTTGTTTTGATTCTGGTATTCGAGTTGCTTCGATGTCAAATGTTGATTCCATACCTTTCCTAATCGGTATTCTCATATTTCTATGGGAGTGCTAATTCTTCTTAACCATCAAGATTTTCATGTTAATCCCTTTTGAACCGGCGTGCCTTCTCATCAAGTTATTTCCATCCGGATGTCGTTCAGAAATCTGACGATTTGTCTGTTTCATTCATCCCAAGTTGTCTTTGTTTTCCCCACCCTCCCTCCCTTTTCTTTATGGAGCTGGAATTCTCAAATGGAGTATCCATTTTATTCATGTGATATTTCTTCATTCTTTTCCTTCAATGTTCTTATCCGGTGATTTATCGTGAAGTTGCTCAAGAGCTTCAAGTTCATCATTCTTTTGTTCTCAAATTCTGCGGTGGATGTAATTCAAGATTTCGGTGTTGATCTTACCCTTTTTCCTCATTTCACAATGCTTTCTTATTCCGGTGCACCAATTAATCATTCTCCTCTTGCTATTCTTATCCGGAGTGCTGAAGATTCATAATTCCATTCTTAATCCGTTCAAATTATTTTGAGGATTGTCATCTTATTCAAGTCATTTAATTCAACCGGTGCAATATCTCTCAAGCAATCTTTTTCAACGGTGGTTTCTTTAGTGGGCCCTAACCCACAGGTCTTTTCCCAGGATCTTACCTGACTCTTCCTATTTTTCTGGAGTTATTTTGAAATTCCTTTCAAGTGTGACGTAAGAATGATTTCCATCAGTCACATGCCTTCTCCAAGATCGCTTTCAAATTCTTGTTCATCATTGGTTCAACATTTTTAATTCTTCATTCCGGAGTGCTCAACAATTCTTATGGCATTTCTCGTCTTCATTCTCAACATTTGAAGATCTTCTTCATGAATTCTTTTCTTTGTGATCCTTCGAAGGCCATCATTTCAAAATATTTCTTTGTTCTCAGTTTTCAACTTCGACCTCCAAATATTCTTCTTTGATGTCTCTTCGTTCGTCTCCATATTATTAAGGTGGTTCTTTCAAGTTTACTCTTCCGTTGTTTTCGTTTTAATTCATTTGTTCTTTTCATAATCCTACCGGTGGTTCGTTGAAGATTTACCCAAGCTTGTGCTAGATCTCTCTTTAATTCTTTCCAACGAGAATAAGTAGTATGCCAAATCCTGTGGTTGTCATCAATTTAAATTGGTGAAGGATATGCATGACATAATTCTTATTCTTATTTCATCCAAGTGGATTAATCCCTTTATTAGAGTTTATTCATGAGGAATAAATTCTAGGTTTCAAGTTGTTCATCTTGTTTTTCCGGAGTTCCAAGTGATTTCAATTATCATTTCAAAGCTCCATCTAATTCATCGCAGGCCTTGAATCGTATTCTTTTTATCTTTCACTTCTCATGCTTTCATTACCGGAGTTCTTCATGGTGGTTCATCATGTTTTAATTCATACTCGAATTCTTCATCAAGATTCTTGTTGGGGCTCAAGCATTTTTCATCATGCTTCTAATTGCAATCCGTTCTACCTTATCTTTTCAGATGGTGTTATGTCATTTTTGACAATTTCTTCATGTTTCATGATTCACAAGTTGTCAAGAATGAGATATTTAAAACCATCATTTTTCTTGTTCAGGAGATCTTTTCAACCCTTTAATTATTTCATTGGAGTTATCTTGGGTTGTATTTCACCTAAAGCTTTCCCTAAGGATTGTTGCTAATTATGGTGCTTATAAATGACCCAAGTTCTTCATTATCATTCCGGTGATATAAGTTTATCGTCTCCTTGTTGATCTCAATAAATCAATCGTTTCTGTTAGTGGCTGGTTGTCACCTCATATTTTGAGATGTTTTCCATAAGCCCACAACGAACTTATTCTTTTCGTTGTTGAATTCCAACAACTCTGTTCAACCCTTCTCCGTAAGGAGGATTTTCTAATTCATTCGTGGGAGAAGTTGTCATCTTCTTCTTCGATCTTTTCTTTCCAACGATCTAGCATGTATTCTTTCGTTCCGGAGGCTTTGTAATGTTGCTCTCTCCAAACCATCATCTCGTTTTTATCGGGATCATGTTCTTTCCCTTGTTTATCTTTTAACCGGAGTGCTGTCCAAATTATTTCGTTCTTATTCTTTCTCAATCTTGGTTAACCGGAGTGCTGTCGAAATTCTTTCTTACCCCTTGTGCCATTCTTTTAATTGTTTCAGAGGCAGTGTGTTGTTGTTTTCATCAAGTATCAGTCCATCTCCTCAAGTTCTTGTTAATTCCTTCCATTTTCAGACGAAGTGCTGCCCAAATTCTGTCATTCTTATTCCTTGGCTATACCATTGCAGTTTCATATTCTTTTGGTTCGTAAGCTCGTGTTTCATGTCTTTCAACCTACAAGGTTCTTGTTATGTTCCTTGTTCCTCTTTTGTAACGGGGTGTTTCATCTTCGTTCATCTCTGTTGCTTTCTTTTTTTCAACTTGGTCAACCTCTCAAGGTTCTTTGGTTTCACTCATCTGTCAAAGAAGCAACTTTGTTTTACCTCTTCCTCTTCCGTTGTTACCCGGTGATATCTCTAGGATCTCGGGTCGAGATCCTCTGTTAGTGTGGGAGAGTTGTGACGCCCGAAGACCGACGTCCCAGAAGATCCCAGAAGATCCCAGAAGATTCCAGATGTTCCGGGTTGCCCATGTGTTTCTTTTGAGCTTGTGTTATTTATTTTTGCATTGCATCATGTCATCATGCCATCATGTCATATTTATTTTTGCATCTCAACTTAAATAAATCGTGTGGACCTTCGGTCCATTTAAATCGAGGGAAGGATGTCTTCTCTTTAAAACATATAAAAGTCTCTCAATATTTTAGGGAGCTATATTAATAAATATTCCATTGTTTGGAATTACCCAACACACTTGCATTTATTCTCCAGACATCTTTTGATTCAAGTTTCACCGTCAAAAACCCTCCCTATAATTCTTTCCATTGTTTCGAGGCTCCTCCAATTATCTAGACTCTTTTCAAACTCCTTGAGGCAAGCTATTTATTTTTAGTTTGCACTTCCCTTTTTGTTGGAACTATTTTTGTGGGGTTGGAATTATTCCATAAAGCCTTACAAAAATGTCCATCATTTTATTCTTGTTCTTTGCCTCTTTTCTTATTTTTTTGCACTCTCTCTAATTATTTCTGTTAAAGAAATAAAAAGGAAGAGGGCTCAGCCTCCAGTCCTTCCTAGAGCCCAGCCCAGCCGGCCCTCCAGCCTCCTTCTCCTCTCCTCCCTGGCCCAACTCCTCCTCCAGCCCCGCTCCCACTCCACCTAACCCTAGCGCTAACCATCTCCCCTCGCTCTCCCGCAAGCCGCTGCCAGCCTCTCCTCTCGCACGACTCCTTCTCCCTCGACCCCGCTCCCTCCAGCCTCGCTCGCCCGAACCCCCCGATCCTGCTCCCTCCTCCAGCGCGCGATACAGCCAGCGCCCCGGAGCCAGCCAAGGCCGGCCCGCTCCCTGCGCGCCCAGGGGTGCTTCCTCGTCAGGCCGAGCAGCCCCGTCGCCAAGGCCAGGAGCCCCTTCCCCGTGCGGCCCTTCACCAGCAGCCGCCGGTCGCCGCGGGAATCCCCTCCGGCCGACCCTCCTCTCCGCATCGCCCAGGGCCGGAGTCCGGTTCCCCTCCTCCTCACGCGCTCCTCCAGCAAGGCCGCGCCTCTGCCGCGCTGCCCGGGCCTCTTCCTCCCCTCCTCGCCAAGCACCGAGGCCCCAGCTCCCGCAGCGCCTAGGGTGCCGCGTCCTCGCCTCATCTCCAAGTCCCGTGCTGCGCCGTGCGCCTCGCCCCTCGTCGCCGGCCTCCTTCGGTGCTATCTTGCCGCTGCACGGCCTCGACGCCCCGTGCTGCCGTCGTTTTGTTGCTGATGTTGTTCGCCTAGACCTGCTGCTGTCTTTTTTTGTTTTGTTTTTCGCCAAGTGCACGAGGACCCCAAGTTTCGGCAAGTTCGACTACTCGAGGGATCATCAAGTACCCCTTCATTTTGTCAAGACCGGCGAGTTGAAGACCCAAGTACCACGACACCGACCCGAACATCTACGGGAAAACGAGCTCCGTGAACATCTACAAAACGACCTCGTGAACAACTTCCGTCTCGGAGACGCACCAAGTACCACTACGGAACGTGAACGTCTACCGTCGCCCGTGTACCTACTTCCCTCTACGGCATGTACCACTACCGTCGCCCGGAAACGAGGAATTCGCCAAGTACCACGACACGATGACGTGAACCACTACTTCCTCTACGAGTTGCGAGAACAACTACTTCCCTCTACGGAACAACTACTTCCTCTCCGAACGTGAACGCCTTCTTCCTCTACGTCTCGAACCGCCCCGAAACGATCGATTCAAAGGTATAACCCGAGACGATGACCCGTGTGATGCTTGTGTTGTATGAAATGTTTCCCTTGTGTGCTTCGTGCCCGAATCATCCTTTTGTCACGTTCCTCGGTTGCCTCGTCGCCGACTCGTGGGAACCCGGCAACGGGATCACCCCACCTCTTTCATCTTGTTCGACTCGATCACCCCGCCATCTTTCCTTTTGCACCGGTCTCTCGATGAGTTACCAGAACCGATATGTTGTGTTGCATCATTTTCGGTACGTTGCTGTGGCACCCTTTCGTTCCACCACGGTGACAAATGCTTCTTATCTTATTCTTGTTAACCTTTTAATAAAAACTTGCATAAACTTGATCATATCATCCGCATCATGTTAACAACCTTGAATGTTTAATTGTTGTTTGTTTATATTTTCTAAACATGCTCATGGGGATTTTCCGGATATGTTGTTGTTATTTCCGGCCTCATTTAAAATGCCTAAATAGTGTAGTTTCTTTATGTTTCACCTCTTGCCATGCTAAAAACATTTAATCTTGTCTTGTAAATAACGAGAGTCAATTAAATAATTAAATGTGGTGTTTCGTCAATATGCAACTCGTTGCATATTGATCTCCACTTGACTTGTAGTATTTGTTTGTGCACTTTGCCATGCCATGCATATTTAAACCGGACATGCGTCATACTTGTTTGCGCATCGTATGCCATGTTGATGCTTGTGTGTTTACCGTGTTGTTTCTTTCTTTCCGGTTGCTTCTCTTGTTAGCTTCGGTTTCGTTCCGGAGTTGTGAGGATTCTCTCGTCTGTGTTGCTCCGCCTACTTCATGGATCCGTTCTTCTCCCTTGTGGAATCCCAGGCAAGATGACCGAACCCCGATAACATTACTATCTTTGCCTATTGCTAGTAGTCTCGATCTATAGTTTTGCCTCGATGCCCATGATCTTCTTGTCAGCCTCCTACTTGTAACCATTGCATGTTTAACCAACCTACCTATGCAAACCGTTGCTTGGCTAAGTACGCTTCGCTCAGCCCTTCTTATAGCGTTGCTAGTTGCAGGTGAAGATCGAAGATGCTTGCTTCATGTTGAAGTTTGGTTGGGTTTTATCACACTATATAAATGCTTAAATGAAATCATCTATATATTGGCAAGGGTGGAAGGCTAAGCCTTTTGCTTGGTGATTTGTTCCACTCATGCCGTTAGGAACCGTATAAACCGGTGTTATGTTCCTTGATTATGCGTTCCTAACACGGTTGGGGTGTATGGGACCCCCTTGATAAACCGCTAAGTGCTAAGTCTTTTCCAGCAAGTCCCAACATTTGGTACTATTTGCCTAATAACTAATAAAACTTGCATGTGGACTAGCTATCCCTTTTATTTTAATTCAACAACCCCGGGCCAGTGCTCCACATGAGTGTTGGTCCGAAATGGGGGTTCTGCGGGGCCACCTCGAGGAAACTCAAGGTTTGGTAAAAACCTGTAGAATCGCCCATCCGGTCGTGTCCTGAGACTAGATACGCGTGGCTACCTATCAGGGTGTCGACACGCCGGGAGGATTTGCTGGATTAGCCTTACCTTAGTTCGGTTTAACTTGAGCACGGGATTCCGAGAATACTCGGGTCTTCCCACTTTGGAGTTGCGACTCCGCGGATCGTGGGCTTGTAATGGGTCAAGTTGGAACACCCCTGCAGGGTTTGAACTTTCGAAAGCCGTGCCCGCGGTTATGTGGCAGATGGGAGCTTGTTAATATCCGGTTGTAGATAACTTGACACAATGTTTCAATACACTACCAGCGTGTGTACCGTGACTGTCAATTTCCGAATAGGGATTCGGGAGTTGAACACGGTGGGGTTATGTTTGACCGGCTTTAGTTAGGATCACTTCGTGATCATCTTTCGACCGAGGCACTTCTCTTCTCGCTCTCTATTACGTAAGCTAGTGCTAGTTGCTACTGCAGACACTACTCTTTTCTTCAGCCTTATCCTCACCCAAGGCTTAAATAGTCTTGGTACCCGGGAACGAGATTGCTGAGTCCTCTGTGGCTCACAGTTACTTCACCACACCAGATGCAGGTTCAGCCGAGTTTGATGCAGGAGTTGGATCAGTTCTTCACTGGGAACTCGATGAAGCTTGTGGCCGTTTGCTTGTGACGCTTCGATGATCAGTAGTGGTTTCTACTAGGATTCGATCCTGACCTGTGGCTTTATGTTGTTTTGGTATCTTTCTTTTGGATCTTCACCCGTAGTCGGGTTGTGATGTTTTGGATGATGATTGCTTATGTAATGTATTGTGTGAAGTGGCGAGTGTAAGCCAACTATCTCCTTTTGCAATTTAATCCCTCTTTTACATGAGTCGTGCAAAGATACCAAACTTGAGATCATTCTAGGATGGGCTTATATATTTAAGTCGTGCCTCGACACGTAGGAGATATAGTCCCATCCTGGGCATTACATTTCGGGACCAGACGCCGCCGTCTCGAGGCGGAAACCAATCTAGGGCTCCGGCAGAGCTGTTCTGCCAGGGATACTTCCCTCTGAGAGGGGGAAATCGTCACCACCGTCATCACCAACAACTTTCCCATCTTAGGGAGGGCTATCTTCATCAACATCTTCACCAACAGCATCTCCTCTCAAACCCTAGTTCATCTCTTGTATCCAATCTTTGTACCCAAACCTCAGATTGGTACATGTGGGATGCTAGTAGTGTTGATTACTCCTTGTAGTTGATGCTTGTTGGTTTATTTGGTGGAAGATCATATGTTCAGATCCATTATGTATATTAATACCCCTCTGATCATGAACAATATTATGTCTTGTGAGTAGTTACTTTTGTTCCTGAGGACATGGGAGAAGTCTTGCTATTAGTAGTCATGTGAGTTTGGTCTCTGTTCGATATTTTCATGAGATGTATGTTGTCTCTCCTCTAGTGGTCTCATGTGAACGTCAACTACATGACACTTCACCATTATTTGGGCCTAGAGGAAGGCATTGGGAAGTAATAAGTAGATGATGGGTTGCTAGAGTGACAGAAGCTTAAACCCTAGTTTATGTGTTGCTTCGTAAGGGGCTGATTTGGATCCATATGTTTTAGGCTATGGTTAGGTTTACCTTAATACTTCTTTTGTAATTGCAGATGCTTGCATTAGAGGTTAATCATAAGTGGGAGGCTTGTCCAAGTAAGGTCAGCACTCAAGCACCGTTCCACCCACATACCAAATTATCAAAGTACCGAACGCGAATCAGATGATCGTGACGAAAACTAGCTTGACGATAATTCCCATGTGTCCTCTGGAACGCTTTCCTTTATATAAGAGTTTGTCCAGGCTTGTCCTTAGCTACAAAAAGGATTGGGCCACCTTTCTGCACCTTATTTACTTTTACCTTTTGTCATTTGCTACCAATTACCTTATCACAAAACTATCTGTTACCTATAATTTCAGTGCTTGCAGAAAATACCTTACCGGAAACTGCCTATCATTTCCTTCTGCTCCTCGTTGGGTTCGACACTCTTACTTATCAAAACGACTATGATAGATCCCCTACACTTGTGGATCATCAGGACTCTTTTCTGGCGCCGTTGCGGGGGAGTGAAGCGCCTCTGGTAAGTGGAATTTGGTAAGGAAAAATTTATATAGTGTGCTGAAATTTATTGTCACTTGTTACTATGGCTCAAAATCCTTTGAGGGGCTTGTTCGGGGTATCTTCACCCCGAGCAGAAGAGCAAAGAGTTGCTCCTCAACCTACTGCATCTATTGAAAATGTTTGCTTTGAGATTCCTACTGGTATGATAGAGAAACTGCTTGAAAATCCCTTTACAGGAGACGGAACACTGCATCCCGACTTACACCTAATCTATGTGGATGAAGTTTGTGGATTGTTTAAGCTTGCAGGTATGCCCGAGGATGTTATCAAGAAGAAGGTCTTCCCTTTATCTTTGAAGGGAGATGCATTGACATGGTTTAGGCTATGCGATGATATGGGATCATGGAACTATAATCGTCTGAAGTTGGAATTTCATCAGAAGTTCTACCCTATGCACCTGGTTCATCGTGATCGTAATTATATTTATAATTTATGGCCTCGCGAAGGAGAAAGCATCGCTCAAGCTTTGGGGAGGCTTAAGTCAATGTTATATTCATGCCCCAATCATGAGCTCTCAAGAGAAATGATTATTCAAAATGTTTATGCTCGGCTTTCTCATAATAATCGCACCATGCTCGATACTTCTTGTTCTGGCTCATATATGATGAAAACTATTGACTTCAAATAGGATTTATTGAAAAGAATTAAACGCAACTCTGAAGATTGGGATCTCGACGAAGGTAAGGAGTTAGGTATGACCCCTAAGTTTGATTGTGTTAAAGCTTTTATGGATACCGATGTTTTTCGTGAGTTTGGCACTAAGTATGGACTTAACTCTGAGATAGTAGCTTCTTTCTGTGAATCTTTTGCTACTCATGTTGATCTCCGCAAGGAGAAGTGGTTTAAATACCATCCCCCTATTGAAGTAAAAGTAGTTGAACCAATTAAAGTTGAAGAAAAGACTATCACTTATAATGTTGATCCTGTTATACCTACCGCTTATATTGAGAAACCACCATTCCCTGTTAGGATAAAGGATCGCGCTCAAGCTTCAACTGTAGTTCGTAAGAGTAATACTAGAACACCTACACCCTGTGAGCAAATTAAAGTTGAACCTAGTGTTGCTATGCTTAAAGATCTCTTGGTAGAAGATTTAGATGGACATGTTATTTACCTCCAAGAAGAGTCCGCTAGAATAGCCAAACCCAATGCTAGGAACAAATATAGACCTATTGTAGGCTTGCATGTTATCTCTGTTAAGATAGGAGATCATTGCTATCATGGTTTATGTGATGTAGGTGCTAGTGCGAGTATTATCCCTCGTGATTTGTATAACGAAATTATGCATGATATTGCACCTGTTGAGTTAGAAGGGATTGATGTTACTATTAAGCTCGCTAATAGAGACACTATTTCACTAGTTGGGATTGTTAGAGATATTGAAGTCTTGTGTGGGAAGGTTAAATACCCTGCTGAATTTCTTGTTCTTAGTTCCCCACAAGATGCATTATGTCCCATTATATTTGGTAGACCCTTCTCGAACACCGTTAATGCCAAGATAGACTGCGTGAAAGACATTGTTACTGTTGGATTAGGGGATATGTCTCATGATTTTAACTTTGCTAAATTCCGTAGACAACCCCTTGAAAAGGCACCACCCAATAAAGATGAAATTATTGGTCTTGCTTCTATTGTTGTGCCACCTAATGATCCTTTAGAACAATACTTGCTAGACCATGAAAATGATATGCATATGAATGAGAGAAGGGAAATAGATGAAATATTCTTTAAACAGGGACCCGCATTGAAGAACAACTTGCCTGTTGAAATCCTAGGGGATCCTCCTCCACCCAAGGGTGATCCCGTGTTTGAACTTAAACCTTTGCCTGATAATCTTAAGTATGTTTATCTTGATGAAAAGAAGATATATCATGTTATTATTAGTGCTAACCTTTCAGAGCAGGAAGAAGAAAGATTATTGAAAACTCTGAAGAAGCACCGAGCTGCTATTGGATATACTCTGGATGATCTTAAGGGCATTAGTCCCACTATATGCCAACACAATATAAAATTGGAAGAAAATGCTAAACCAGTTATTGACCATCAGCGACGGTTCAATCCTAAGATGAAAGAAGTGGTAAGAAAGGAAATACTAAAGCTTCTAGACGCATGTATTATCTATCCAGTTGTTGATAGCCAGTGGGTAAGTCCTGTCCATTGTGTTCCTAAGAAAGGAGGTATGACTGTTGTCCCTAATGATAAAGATGAATTGATCCCGCAAAAATAGTTACAGGTTATAGGATGGTAATTGATTTCCGTAAGTTAAATAAAGCTACTAAGAAAGATCATTACCCCTTGCCATTTATAGATCAAATGCTAGAAAGGTTATCCAAACATACTTATTTCTACTTTCTAGATGGTTATTCTGGTTTCTCTCAAATACCTGTGTCAAAAGGAGATCAAGAAAAGACCACTTTTACTTGTCCTTTCGGTACCTTTGCTTATAGACGTATGCCTTTTGGTTTATGCAATGCGCCTGCTACCTTTCAAAGATGCATGATGGCTATATTCTCTGATTTTTGTGAAAAGATTGTTGAGGTGTTCATGGATGATTTCTCCATTTACGGAACTTCTTTTGATGATTGCTTAAGCAACCTTGATCGAGTTTTGCACAGATGTGAAGACACTAATCTTGCCTTGAATTGGGAGAAGTGCCACTTTATGGTTAATGAAGGCATTGTCTTGGGACATAAAATTTCTGAAAGAGGTATTGAAGTCGACAAAGCTAAAGTTGATGCTATTGAAAAGATGCCATGCCCTAAGGACATCAAAGGTATACGAAGTTTCCTTGGTCATGCCGGGTTTTATAGGAGGTTCATTAAGGACTTCTCCAAAATCTCCAGGCCTTTGACTAATCTCTTATAAAAAGATATTCCTTTTGTCTTTGATGATGATTGTCTAGAAGCATTTGAAATACTTAAAAAAGCATTGATCTCTGCACCTATTGTCCAGCCTCCTGACTGGAATTTACCCTTTGAGATTATGTGTGATGCTAGTGATTATGTTATAGGAGCTATTCTAGGGCAAAGAGTTGATAAGAAATTGAACGTTATCCAGTATGCTAGTAAAACTCTAGATAGTGCCCAAAGAAATTATGCTACTACTGAGAAAGAATTTTTAGCAGTTGTGTTTGCTTGTGATAAGTTTCGACCCTATATCGTTGATTCTAAAGTAACTATTCACACTTATCATGCTGCTATCAAATACCTTATGGAAAAGAAAGATGCTAAACCTAGACTTATTAGATGGGTTCTCTTGCTGCAAGAATTTGACTTACATATTATTGATAGAAAGGGAGTTGAGAACCCCGTAGCAGATAACTTGTCTAGGTTAGAGAATATACTTGATGACCCACAACCTATTGATGATAGCTTTCCTAATAAACAACTAGTCGTCATAAGTACTTCCCGTACTGCTCCTTGATATGCTGATTATGCTAATTACATTGTTGATAAGTTTATACCTCCTAGCTTCACATACCAGCAAAAGAAAAAGTTCTTCTATGATTTAATACATTACTTCTTGGATGACCCACATCTTTATAAATAAGGAGTAGATGGTATTATTAGACGTTGTGTACCTGAGCATGAACAGGAACAGATCCTACGCAAGTGCCACTCTGAAGCCTATGGAGGACACAATGCGGGAGATAGAACTGCACATAAGGTATTGCAATCCGGTTTTTATTGGCCTACTCTCTTCAAGGATGCCCGTAAGTTTGTCTTATCTTGTGATAAATGCCAAAGAATTGGTAATATTAATAGACGTCTAGAAATGCCTATGAATTATTCACTCGTTATTGAACCATTTGATGTTTGGGGCTTTGATTATATGGGACCTTTTCCTGCCTCTAACGGGTATACACATATTTAGTTGTTGTTGATTACGTTACTAAGTGGGTAGAAGCTATTCCAACTAGTAGTGCTGATCATAACACATCTATTAAGATGCTTTAAGAAGTTATATTTCCGATTTTTGGAGTCCCTAGATATCTAATGACTGATGGTGGTTCACACTTTATTCATGGTGCTTTCCGTAAGATGCTTGCTAAATATGATGTCAACCATAGAATTGCATCACCTTATCACCCACAGACTAGTGGTCAAGTAGAACTAAGTAATAGGGAGTTGAAATTAATCCTGCAAAAGACTGTTAATAGGTCTAGAAAGAATTGGTCCAAGAAACTTGATGATGCATTATGGGCCTATAGAACTGCATAAAAAATCCTATGGGTATGTCTCCATATAACATGGTATATGGAAAAGCATGTCACTTACCTCTTGAGCTAGAACATATGGCATATTGGGCTATTAAAGAGCTCAACTACGATTTCAAACTTCCCGGTGAAAAGAGGTTATTTGACATTAGCTACCTTGATGAGTGGAGAACCCAAGCCTATGAGAATGCCAAATTGTTTAAAGAATAAGTTAAAAGATGGCATGACAAAAGGATACAAAAGCGTGAGTTTAACGTAGGTGATTATGTCTTGCTATTCAACTCTCGTTTAAGATTTTTTGCAGGAAAACTTCTCTCCAAGTGGGAAGGACCTTACATTATCGAGGAGGTCTATCGTTTCGGTGCCATAAAAATCAACAACTTCGAAGGCACAAATCCGAAGGTGGTGAATGGTCAAAGGATCAAACAATATATCTCAGGTAATCCTATAAATGTTGAAACTAATGTTATTGAAACCATTTCCCCGGAGGAATACATAAGGGACACTTTCCAGAACGATTCAGCCTCCGAAAAGGAAGAGGTACGTGATACGGTAAGTAAACCGACTCCAAAACAGTTATAAAGGCATTTTTTCTCCGTTTTGGAATACTTAGAAAAATAGAAAAATAAACCGCAGTCCGGAAGAGACACGAGGCGTCTTCGAGGGTGGAGGGTGTGCCCCCCTTCCCAGGGCGCGCCCCCTACCTCGAGTACACCCTGTGTGTCCCCTGGACTCCGTTTTCTTGTGGGTTGCTGATGTCTACTACGGACCCTTCTTCTTGTAGACGTTGTTGGGCCACCAAGTGCAGAGGTTTGTAGGACAGTAGCAAATTTCCCTCAAGTGGATGACCTAAGGTTTATCAATCCGTGGGAGGCGTAGGATGAAGATGGTCTCTCTCAAATAAACCTGCAACCAAATAACAAAGAGTCTCTTGTGTCCCCAACACACCCAATACAATGGTAAATTGTATAGGTGCACTAGTTCGGCGAAGAGATGGTGATACAAGGGCAATATGGATGGTAGATATGGGTTTTTGTAAAAGGAAAAAATAAAAACAGCAAGGTAGCAAGTGGTAAACGTGAGCATAAATGGTATTGCAATGATAGTAGAGAAGGCCTAGGGTTCATACTTTCACTAGTGCAAGTTCTCTGAACAAGGATAACATAATTGGATCATATTACTAGCCCTCAACATGCAACAAAGAGTCACTCCAAAGTACTCCCTCTGTAAACTAGTATAAGAGTGTTTAGATCACTACTTTAGTAATCTAAACATTCTTATATTAGTTTACAGAGGGAGTAACTAATAGCGGAGAACAAACGAAGAGATTATGGTAGGGTACGAAACCCCGTCAATGATATTCTTTCTGATCGTTCTATTCAAGAGTCCGTAGTAACGTTCAATCTATCATAGAGTTCGTACTAGAATAACACCTTAAGACACAAATCAACCAAAACCCTAATGTCACCTAGATACTCCATTGTCACCTCAAGTATCCGTGGGCATGGTTATACGATATGCATCACACAATCTCAGAAACATCTATTCAACCAACACATAGAACTTCAAAGAGTGCCCCAAAGCTTCTACTGGAGAGTCAAGACGAAAACGTGTGCCAACCCCTATGCATAGATCCCAAGGTCACGGAACCCGCAAGTTGATCACCAAAACATACATCAAGTGGATCACAGGATATCCCATTGTCACCATAGATAAACACATGCAAGACATACATCAAGTGTTCTCAAATCCTTAAAGACTCAATCCGATAAGATAACTTCAAAGGGAAAACTCAATCCATTACAAGAGAGTAGAGGGGGAGAAGAAGATCCAACTAGAATAGCAAAGCTCGCGATACATCAAGATCGTTCCATCTCAAGAACACGAGAGAGAGAGAGAGATCAAACACATAGCTACTGATACATACGCTCAGCCCCGAGGGTGGACTACTCCATCCTTGTCATGGAGAGCGTCGGGATGATGAAGATAGCCATCGGAGAGGGATTCCCCCCTCCGGCAGGGTGCTAGAACGGCTGTAGATTGGTTTTCGGTGGCTATAGAGGCTTTCAGCAGCGAAACTCTCGATCTAGGTTAATTTCCGAAGGTTTCAGTATTCATAGGAATTTTTGGAGTCGGGGCCAAGTAAAGGGGAGCTACGGGCCGTCCTCGAGATAGGAGGGCCCAACCACCTTCCTAGGGCGCGCCCTCCACCCTCGAGGGCAGCCCGTGGCTCTCCTGGCCCACCTCTTTTGCTTCGGGGGCTTCTTTTGGTCCAAAAAAATCATAAAAAATTGGCTCGTCAATTGGACTCCGTTTGATATTCCTTTTCTGCGAAACTCAAAAACAAGGAAAAACAAAAACTGGCATTGGGCTCTGGGTTAATAGGTTAGTCCCAAAAATCATATAAAATGTATAATAAAGCCCATAAGACATCCTAGAAGGATAATATAATAGCATGGAACAATATAAAATTATAGATACGTTGGAGACCATCAGCACCCCCAAGATTAATTCCTGCTCGTCCTCGAGTAGGTAAATGATAAAGAAAGAATTTTTGATGTGGAATGCTAACCAATATAGTTTTTCAATGTAATTCTCTTAATTTTGGCATGAATGCTCAGATTTGAAAGATTCAAGATAATAGTCTATATTGACATAAGAAATAACAATACTTCAAGCATACTAACAAAGCAATCATGTCTTCTCAAAATACTATGGCTAAAGAAAGTTATCCCTACAAAATCATATAGTGTTCGCTATGCTCCCTCATTATCACACAAAAATATTCATATCATGCACAACCCCGATTTCAGCCAAGCATTTGTTTTCATACTCTATCCTTTAAACTTTCACGCAATACATGTGCATGAGCCATGGATATAGCACTATGGGTGGAATAGAGGTGGTTGTGGATAAGACAAAAGTCTCACATTGACTAGGTGTATCAACGGGCTATGGAGATGCCCATCAATAGATATCAATGTGAGTGAGTAGGGATTGCCATGCAACAGATGCACTAGAGCTAAATATGAATGAAAGCTCAACAAAAGAAACTAGTGGGTGTGCATCCAAGTTGCTTGCTCACGAAGACCTAGGGCATTTGAGGAAGCCAATCGTTGGAATATACAAGCCAAGTTCTATAAGGAAAATTCCCACTAGTATATGAAAGTGACTAAGCATGAGACTCTCTACAATGAAGAACATGGTGCTACTTTGAAGCACAAGTGTGGAAAAAGATAGTAGCAATTGTCCCTTTTTTCTCTTCTTTTTCTTTTTATCTTTTTTCCCCTTTTTTTGGGCCTTTCTTTTTTTCTTTGGCCTTTTTTTGCGGAGGGGCTTTATAGATTCAGCCTTTCCTCCCATGGGACAATGCTCTAATAATGATGATCATCACACTTTTACAACACGATATTACAACTCGATACTACAACAACAAAGTATGACTCTATATGAATGCCTCCGGCGGTGTACCGGTATGTGCAATGAATCAAGAGTGACGTGTATGAAAAATTATGCATGGTGGCTTTGCCACAACTACGACGTCAACTACATGATCATGCATGGCAATATGACAATATGATGCGTGTCATATGAACGGAACAGTGGAAAGTTGCATGGCAATATATCTCGAAATGGCTATGGAAATGCCATGATAGGTAGGTATGGTGGCTGTTTTGAGGAACAATATGGTGGCTGTTTTGAGGAAGGATATATAGTGGGTTTATGGCACCGGCGAAAGTTGCGCGGTACAAGAGAGGCTAGCAATGGTGGAAGGGTGAGAGTGCGTATAATCCATGGACTCAACATTAGTCATAAAGAACTCATATACTTATTGCAAAAATCTACGAGTCATCAAAACAAAGCAATCAACGCATGCTCCTATGGGGTAGGGTTGGTAGGAGTTAACCATCGCGCGCCCCCGACCTCCACACAAAGGTTGACACTTTACAAATACCTCATGCTCTAACTTCGTCACATAGCGGTTCACCATACGTGCATGATACGGGAATCACTAACCTCAACACAAGTATTTCTCACTTTCATAATAACTCCACTAGCATGACTCTAATATCACTATCCTCATATCTCAAAACAATTATCAAGCATCCAACATCTCATTCTATTCAATGCACTTGGTGTGATTTTTTTTTACTACATTGACATTGGATGTCTATTATGTGAATACTAGTTTCTTTAGCCTAAACACATTACCATGCTGTTTTAATAGACTCTCAAAAGGATATAAGTGAAGCATGAGAGATCAACAATTTCTACAAAATATAACCACCGCCGTGCTCTAAAAGATATAAGTGAAGCACTAGACCAATATCAAACTACTCTGAAAGATAAAAGTGAAGATCAACGAGTAGTTGAATAATTATGTACTATGTGAAGACTCTCTAACATTTAAGAACTTCAGATCTTGGGATATTATTCAAACAGCAAGAAAAACAAAATAAACTAAATTGACGCTCCAAGCAAAACACATATCATGTGGTGAATAAAAATATAGCTCCGAGTATAGTTACCGATGGATGAAGACGAAAGAGGGGATGCCTTCCCGTGGCATCCCCAAGCTTAGGCTTTTGGTTGTCCTTGAATTTTACCTTGGGGTGCCATCGGCATCCCCAAGCTTAGGCCCTTGCCACTCTTTGTTCCATAGTCCATCGAAGCAATACTCAAAACTTGAAAACTTCACAACACAAAACTTAGACAAAAATCTCGTGAGCTCCGTTAGTATAAGAAAGCAAACCACTACTCAAAGGTACTGCAATGAACTCATTCTTTGTTTATATTGGTGTTAAACTTACTGTATTCCAACTTCTCTATGGTTCATACTTCCCAATACTACTCATAGATGCATCGGAATAAGCAAACAACACACAAAAAACAGAATTTGTCAAAAACAGAACAATCTGTAGTAATCTGCAGGGTTCGCCTACTTCTAGAACACCAAAAAATTCAAAATAAATTGGTAAATTTGCTCAATTTGTCTACCAATCATATGAAAAAATAATAAACTAAATATAATGCTTCAGTAAAATCCCACGACTACTTTAGCGAGCGCTAACGATTCTGTTTTTCACAGCAAGATCACATAAACTTCACACAAGTCTTACCAAAGGTTCTAATTGGCACAAAGCACTAAACAAAACATGAAACCACATATAATAAGAGGCTAGATGCAATATTTATTCCCTAACAGCAACAAAAACAAAAAATATAAAGTTGGGTTGCCTCCCAACAAGCGTTATCGTTTAACGCCCCTAGCTAGGCATAATGATGCTCACATAGAAGATAAGAACTGAAACATAACGGGAGAATCATGAATCGTATGAATAGCACATTTAAGTCTAACCCACTTCCTATGCATAGGGCTTTTGCAAGCAAACAACTTATGGGGACAATAATGAACTAGCATAGGAAGGCAAAACAAGCATAACTTCAAAACTTTAAGCACATAGAGAGGAAACTTGATATTATTGCAATTCCTACAAGCATATGTTCCTCCCTCATAATAATTTTCAGTAGCATCATGAATGAATTCAACAATATAACCAGCACATAAAGCATTCTTTTCATGATCTACTTGCATAGAAATTTTACTACTCTCCACATAAGCAAATTTATTCTCATTCATAGTAGTGGGAGGAGCAAATTCAACAAAATAACTATCATGTGAAGCATAATCCAATTGAAAACTAAAATCATGATGACAAGTTTCATGGTTATCATTTTTCTTAATAGCATACAAGTCATCACAATAATCATCATAGATAGGAGCTTTGTTCTCATAATCAAATGGAACCCCTTCCGAAATAGTGGATTCATCACTAAATAAAGTCATGACCTCTCCAAATCCACTTTCATCAATATAATCATCATAAATAGGAGGCATGCTTTCATCATAATAAATTTTCACATCAAAACTTGGGGGACTTAAAATATCATCTTCATCAAACATAGCTTCCCCAAGCTTGTGGCTTTGCATATCATTAGCATCATGGATATTCAAAGGATTCACACTAACAACATTGCAATCATGCTCATCATGCACATATTTTATGCCAAGCATTCTATGTAATTCTTCTTCTAGTACTTGAGCACAATTTTCATTCCCATCATTTTCACGAAAGATATTAAAAAGATGAAGCATATGAGGTAACCTTAATTCCATTTTTTGTAGTTTTCTTTGATAAACGAAACTAGTGCTAAAACAAGAAACTAACAGATTCGATTGCAAGATCTAAAGATATACCTTCAAGCGCTAACCTCCCCGGCAACGGCGCCAGAAAAGAGCTTGATGTCTACTACGCACCCTTCTTCTTGTAGACATTGTTGGGCCTCCAAGTGCAGATGTTTGTAGGACAGTAGCAAATTTCCCTCAAGTGGATGACCTAAGGTTTATCAATCCGTGGGAGGCGTAGGATGAAGATGGTCTACCTCAAACAACCCTGCAACCAAATAACAAAGAGTTCCTTGTGTCCCCAACACACCCAATACAATTGTAAATTGTATAGGTGCACTAGTTCGGCGAAGAGATGGTGATACAAGTGCAATATGGATGGTAGATATGGGTTTTTGTAAAAGGAAAATATAAAAACAGCAAGGTAGCAAGTGGTAAACGTGAGCATAAACGGTATTGCAATGATAGTAGAGAAGGCCTAGGGTTCATACTTTCACTAGTGCAAGTTCTCTCAACAAGGATAACATAATTGGATCATATTACTAGCCCTCAACATGCAACACAGAGTCACTCCAAAGTAACTAATAGCGGAGAACAAACGAAGAGATTATGGTAGGGTACGAAACCACCTCAAAGCTATTCTTTCTGATCGATCTATTCAAGAGTCCATAGTAACGTTCAATCTATCATAGAGTTCGTACTAGAATAACACCTTAAGACACAAATCAACCAAAACCCTAATGTCACCTAGATAATCCATTGTCGCCTCAAGTATCCGTGGGCATGGTTATACGATATGCATCACACAATCTCAGAAACATCTATTCAACCAACACATATAACTTCAAAGAGTGCCCCAAAGTTTCTACCAGAGAGTCAAGACGAAAACGTGTGCCAACCCCTATGCATAGATTCCCAAGGTCACGGAACCCGCAAGTTGATCACCAAAACATACATCAAGTGTATCACATGATATCCCATTGTCACCACAGATAAACACGTGCAAGACATACATCAAGTGTTCTCAAATCCTTAAAGACTCAATCTGATAAGATAACTTCAAAGGGAAAACTCAATCCATTACAAGAGAGTAGAGGGGGAGAAGAAGATCCAACTAGAATAGCAAAGCTCGCGATACATCAAGATCGTTCCATCTCAAGAACACGAGAGAGAGAGAGAGAGAGAGAGAGAGAGAGAGAGAGAGAGAGAGATCAAACACATAGCTACTGATACATACCCTTAGTCCCGAGGATGGACTACTCCCTCCTCGTCATGGAGAGAGCCGGGATGATAAAGATAGCCACCGGAGAGGGATTCCCCCCTCCGGCAGGGTGCCAGAACGGCTATAGATTGGTTTTCGGTGGCTACAGAGGCTTTCGGCGGCGAAACTCCCGATCTAGGTTAATTTCCGAAGGTTTCAATATTTATAGGAATTTTTGGAGTCGGAGCCAAGTAAAGGGGAGCTACGGGCCGTCTCGAGATAGGAGGGCCCAACCACCTTCCCAGGGCGCGCCCTCCACCCTCGAGGGCAGCTCGTGGCTCTCCTGGCCCACCTCTTTTGCTTCGGGGGCTTATTTTGGTCCAGAAAAAATCATAAAAAATTGGCTCGTCAATTGGACTCCATTTGATATTGCCTTTCTGCGATACTCAAAAACAAGGGAAAAAACAGAAACTGGCACTGGGCTCTGGGTTAATAGGTTAGTCCCAAAAATCATATAAAAGTGTATAATAAAGCCCATAAGAAATCCTAGAAGGGTAATATAATAGCATGGAACAATCAAAAATTATAGATACGTTGGAGATGTATCAGTTACTCCTTTTGGTCGAGAAAAAATCATTATATATACTCCTGAAGGTTTTGACCTCTGTATCACGCAAAAATCCTCTGTTTTCGTTTCGAGCTGCTGTTTTTGATATATCTAGATCATCATGGCGTCCTCCAACATCCCTAAGGACAAGTTCTTAGAGAAGGTCATCAACGCCTACCTTGTGGAGGTGCTGCACCACCCCAAAACCATGGAGTTGCATGAGAGGGTGCTGCACATCCGTGATATTGAGGGGCCGAGGAGGACCGGTAGCGTGGAGACAAGACTCGAAGCAATGGAGCAACAAGTTTTCAAGTGCCAAGGTATGGTGGAACGAGGACTCGACGCCAACCACATGATGATATTGGAGCTTGCCAAGAACCTCAAGATGGACTCAAGGATCTTCGGGGAAGCCATCTCCAATCTTCAAGAGAAGATCGATCACCTCCAAGCCCAGATCTATGACTTGCAGAACCAAAACTATGAGTATGAATATAGATTCAAGAACATGAGTTTGGCTGCAGATTTGAGTATCCCGGAGACTCGATCATCCTTCTACGATGGTGAGCCCATGCCTTGGAAGGTGAACAACAAGCCTACATCATCAACAACTCCATCATCACCAACCCTGAAGAAGGAGACATAATCATATGGGTATGGGCACTCCCCTTGGCAACTGCCAAGCTTGGGGGAGTGACCCCGGTATCGTATCACCATCACTCCTATCTTTACCATTTTACTTAGTTCGATCCTTTTGGTAGTATCTTGATCTATTAGAATAAAGTTAGTATGATCTAGTTGTGAGCTTTTGCTTTGTGAGCTTTATCCTTTGTAATCGAGTCCGTGAGCTATATAATAAAGATTAGTGTTGAGTCAAGGGCTTGATTTCCTCACTTGGGTCATGATAAAAAGAGAGAAAACATAAAGAATATCAAAGAGATCATATCGATCTTATGGGAAGTAATGACTTCACATACAAGAGTATGATAAATAAAAGCTGTTGGGAGGTGACAAACATAGTTTTGGTCATCGTTGCAATTAATAAGAAGTAATAAAAGAAGTGAGGCTTCACATACAAATATACTATCTTGGACATCTTTTATAATTGTGAGCACTCATTAAAGTATGACATGCTAAAGAGTTGATGTTGGACAAGGAAGACAACATAATGGGTTATGTCTTCTTATATCTGAAATAAAGTATATTGTCATGGATCTTCAAACATGTTGAGTTTGCCTTTCCCCCTCATGCTAGCCAAAACTCCTCGCACTAAGTAGAGATACTACTTGTGCTTCCATATATCCTTAAACCCAGTTTTGCCATGAGAGTCCACCATACCTACCTATGGATTGAGAAAGATCCTTCCAAGTAAGTTGTCATGTTGCAAACTCGCTAAAATATGTATGATTTATTAGTGTGGGAGAAATTAGCTTTATACGATCTTGTGATATGGAAGTAATAAAAGCGACAGACTGCATAATAAAGGTCCTTATCACAAGTGGCAATATAAAGCGAAGTTCTTCTATGCTAAGACTTTGTGCATCCAACCATAAAAACACATGACAACCTCTGCTTCCCTCTGCAAAGGGCCTATCTATTATTTCTGTCTTAATAAGTGTCAAGGTGAATTCCACCTTTCCTTTTTTACATTTTATCCTTTGGCATGCACATTGTGTTGGAAAGATCCTGACATATATACCCACTTGGATGTAAGTTTTCATGATCTATTACTGTTGACATTACCCTTGAGGTAAAAGGTTGGGAGGCAACACCATAAGCCCCTATCTTTCTGTGTGTCCGATTAAAACTCCATAAACATAAGTATTGCGTGAGTGTGAGCAATTGTGAAAGACTATATGATGGTTGAGTATGTAAGCTTGCTGAAAAGCTCTTATATTGACTCTTTCCGATGTTACGATAAATTGCAATTGCTTCAATGACCGGGATCAAAGTTTGTTAGTTTCCAATGAAGTTTATGATTCATACTTGATATTGTGGATGAATTGTTACTTTAGCATAAGGATCATATGACTATATTTACTGAAGTTGCTGTTATGAGAATCATCATGATGCCCTCATGTCCGTATTTTGTTTTTATCGACACCTCTATCTCTAAACATGTGGACATATTTTTCGATATCGGCTTTCGCTTGAGGACAAGCGAGGTCTAAGCTTGGGGGAGTTGATACGTCCATTTTGCATCATGCTTATAAGTTGATATTTATTGCATTATGGGCTGTTCATACATGTTTTGTCACAATACTTATGTCTTTTCTCTCTTATTTTACAAGGTTTACATGAAAAGGGAGAATGTCGGCAGCTGGAATTCTGGGATGGAAAAGGAGCAAACTCTGGAAACCTATTCTGCACAACTCCAAAAGCCCTGAAACTCCACAGAACGTCGTTTCAGAAAATATAAAAAAAATCTGGCGAAAGAAACCCACGAGAGGGGCCACCGGCTGGCCTCGAGGGTGGTGGGCGCGCCCCCCTTCCCAGGGCGCGCCCCCCTACCTCGTGGGCCAACCGACAGGCCCCAGGTGCCCATCTTCTCCTATATGAGGTGTTTTGACCTGGAAAAAATCATAAGGAGGCTTTCGGGACCAGACGCCACCGTCTCGAGGCGGAAAGCAATCTAGGGCTCCGGCAGAACTGTTTTGCCGGGGATACTTCCCTCCGGGAGGGGGAAATCGTCACCGCCGTCATCACCAACAACTCTCCCATCTTGGGGAGGGATATCTTCATCAACATCTTCACCAGCACCATCTCCTCTCAAACCCTAGTTCATCTCTTGTATCCTATCTTTGTACCCAAACCTCAGATTGGTACATGTGGGTTGCTAGTAGTGTTGATTACTCCTTGTAGTTGATGCTAGTTGGTTTATTTGGTGGAATATCATATGTTCAAATCCATTATGTATATTAATACCCCTCTGATCATGAACAATATTATGTATTGTGAGTAGTTACTTTTGTTCCTAAGGACATGGGAGAAGTCTTGCTATTAGTAGTCATGTGAGTTTGGTCTTCGTTCGATATTTTGATGAGATGTATGTTGTCTCTCCTCTAGTGGTGTCATGTGAACATCGACTACATGACACTTCACCATTATTTGGGCCTAGAGGAAGGCATTGGGAAGTAATAAGTAGATGATGGGTTGCTAGAGTGACAGAAGCTTAAACCCTAGTTTATGTGTTGCTTCGTAAGGGGCTGATTTGGATCCATATGTTTCAGGCTATGGTTAGGTTTACCTTAATACTTCTTTTGTAGTTGCGAATGCTTGCATTAGAGGTTAATCATAAGTGGGAGGCTTGTCCAAGTAAGGGCAGCACCCAAGCACCGGTCCACCCACATACCAAATTATCAAAGTACCGAACGCGAATCAGATGATCGTGATGAAAACTAGCTTGACGATAATTCCCATGTGTCCTCGGGAGCGCTTTCCTTTATATAAGAGTTTGTACAGGCTTGTCCTTTGCTACAAAAAGGGATTGGACCACCTTGCTGCACCTTATTTACTTTTACCTTTTGTCATTTGCTACCAATTACCTTATCACAAAACTATTTGTTACCTATAATTTAAGTGCTTGCAGAAAATACCTTACCGAAAACTTTCTATCATTTCCTTCTGCTCCTCGTTGGGTTCGACACTCTTACTTATCGAAAGGACTACGATAGATCCCCTACACTTGTGGGCCATCAGAGGGTTGCTCTTCACTCGGAATGTTTTTGAAACTTAGGCGAGTACGTTGTCGCAGCTAAGCTCCCAAGTGAGAGGAGTGCTTCTTCACTCAGAGTGTTTTTGAAACTTAGGCGAGTACAGGGTCGCGGCTAAGCCCCCGAGCAAAGGGTTGCTCTTCACTCGGAATGTTTTTGAAACCTAGGCGAGTACGGGTTCGTGGCTAAGCCCCCGAGTGAGAGGGTTGCTCTTCACTCGGAATGTTTTTGAAACTTAGGCGAGTACGGGGTCGCAGCTAAGCCCTCGAGTGAGTGGAGTGTTTCTTCACTCGGGGTGTTTTGAAACTTAGGCGAATCAGATTCACGGCTAAGCCACCCACTGGGGGATTTGAACACATGTGTTTTCGGAACATCAATCATTGAGATACTACCAAAAACCATGTCTTTGATAAGCAAACTGAAGGATTCTTATGACAACTCGTCCATTCGAGTGTTTTAAGTATAGAAACGGCGGAGCAGATCCGCATTCCATGAGCATGGCCCGTCTATTTTCTTGGCCATGTTGTAGAGGTGATACGCCCCGTTGTGGAGCACTTTGGTGATGATGAAGGGGCCTTCCCAGGCCGGAGTGAGCTTGTGAGGTTGTTTCTGATGTAATCGGAGTACAAGATCTCCTTCCTGGAATGCTCGACCTCGGACATTACGTGCATGGAATCGACG
The DNA here is from genome assembly GCA_902687465.1 of Secale cereale. Lineage (NCBI taxonomy): Eukaryota > Viridiplantae > Streptophyta > Magnoliopsida > Poales > Poaceae > Secale > Secale cereale. The sequence continues at coordinate 800,075,292 of LR738715.1, forward strand.
CATGTCTTGTTGATAGATGGTCAACCGGATCAAAGCCATCTCGCGCTCTTCCTCCAGGAGATCAACTGCATCTTGGCATGCATGCTCAGCTTCAGCTTCTGAGAAGAGTTCCACCCGGGGAGCATTGTGTAGCAAATCACTCGGAAGTACATCCTCGGCGCCATACACCATAAAGAAAGGAGTCCGATCAGTCGACCGGTTCGGAGTTGTTCTGAGTCCCCACAAAACAGATGGCAGCTCGGTCACCCAAGCTCCAGCAGCGTGCTTGAGATCGCGCATCAGTCGTAGCTTCAGTCCTTGAAGGATCAAGCCAATCGCCCTTTCAGGCTGCCCATTCGACTGCGGATGCGCAACGGATGCGTAGTCGACTCGAGAGCCCTGGGAGGCATAGAATGCCCTGAACTCATCAGAATCAAAGTTGGAGCCATTGTCTGTGATAATACCGTGAGGGACTCCATATCTGAATATCAGCTCCCTGATGAAACTAACAGCAATGCTTGAACCAAGATTTTTTATAGGCTTGGCTTCGATCCACTTGGTGAACTTGTCGACTGCCACAAGCAAATGAGTGAAACCGCTACTGCCAGTCTTGAAGGGCCCGACCATGTCTAACCCCCAAAGAGCGAACGACCAGACCACCGGAATAGTCTTCGAGGCAGATGCAGGCTTGTGAGATATGTTTGAATAGAACTGGCAACCTTCGCACTTGTCGACTATATATTTCGCCATCTCGTTTGCTCGCGGCCAGTAGAATCCGGCTCGGTATGCTTTGGCAACAATGGTCCGAGAGGACGCATTATGACCACAGGTCCCCGAGTGAATTTCATTCAAAATCATTCGACCTTCCTCCGGGGAAACACAGCGATGGGCGACTCCTGTGACACTTTCTCTGTAAAGCTGCCCTTTTATCACGGTGAAGGCTTTGGATCGATGAACAATTTGGAGAGCCTCATATTTGTCCTCTGGGAGTTCCTGCCTGAGCAGGTACGTGATATACGGCATTGTCCAGTCGGGAGTGATCACGAAAACTTCCATGATCAAGTCGACTACAGCTGGGACTTCGATCTCAGTCGGATTGTCGGACTTATCGGTTGCGGGGGCTCTTCTGTGAAGGGGTCTTCCTTGACTGATGGGGTGCGGAGACGCTCCAAGAACACATTACTGGGGATAGGTTTCCAAGTGGAACCTATCTTCGCCAGATCATCAGCAAGTTGATTCTTGATTCTAGGTACGTGGTGGAGCTCCAACCCTTCAAACTTCTTCTCTAATTTTCTCACCGTGTTGCAATAACCGGTCATTGCTAGGCTTCTGACATCCCACTCCTTCATCACTTGATTGACCACTAAGTCTGAGTCGTCGTATACCATCAGGCAACGGATGCCGAGTGAGATGGCCGTACGCAACCCATACAAAAGTGCCTCATACTCAGTTTCATTGTTTGAAGAATCAAAGTGAATTTGGAGGACATAGCTGAGCTTGTCGCCTCTGGGGGACACCAAAACCACACCTGCACCAGATCCACTCAGCATCTTGGATCTATCAAAAAATATAGTCGAATGATCCGACTGAACTTGAGTCGCTTGCTCTTGTTAAATCCACTCGACAACGAAATCTGCTATTTCCTGAGACTTGATTTCTTTCTTTGCTTCGAACTTGATATCTAACGGAAGGAGTTCAATCGCCCATTTAGCCACTCGACTAGTTGCGTCCCGATTGTTCGGAATTTCAGATAACGGAGCGTCGCTGACGACTGAAATTGAGTGATCTGAGAAGTAATGCCCAACTTTCTTGGCGGTCAAGTAGATTCCATACACAAGCTTCTGATAATGTGGATATCTCTGCTTGGATGGAGTCAAGACATCAGAAATGTAGTAGACTGGGCGTTGAACTTTGTAGGCATTGCCTTCTTCTTCCCGCTCGACCGTGAGCACTGTGCTGACAAATGTCCAGTGGCTGCGATATATAATAACAGAGGCTCTTTGCTGACTGGGGCAGCAAGCACCGGCTGGGTGGAAAGCAAGGCTTTGAGCTCCTCAAATGCTGCTTCAGCTTCAGGATTCCACTCGAACTTGTCAGACTTCTTCATCACTCGCTAAAAAGGTAATGCCTTTTCACCGAGATGCGAGATAAATCGACTCAATGCAGCCAAGCAACCAGTAAGCTTCTGAACGTCGTGCACACGCACATGGCGTTTCATTCGGAGGATTGTGATGACCTTTTCTAGGTTTGCGTCGATTCCCCGTTTGGAAACGAGAAAACCGAGTAAATTTCCACCTGGGACTCCGAATGTGCACTTCGACGGGTTGAGCTTGATATCATAACTTCTCAAGTTTGCAAATGTTTCAGCGAGGTCAGCCGGTAGGTTGGAACCTTTACGTGACTTGACCATGATGTCATCCATGTATGCTTCCACATTCCGACTGATCTGTTTCAGCATACATTTCTGAATCATGTGCATGAATGTTGTGCCAGCATTCTTGAGGCCAGAAGGCATGGTAATATAACAAAAACACCCGAATGGGGTGATGACGGTTGTTATTATTTCATCAGGCCCATATAGTCGGATCTGATCGTACCCGGAATATGCATCCAGAAAGGACAAACGCTCACACCCCATAGTCGAGTCGACAAGTTGATCGATGTGGGGGAGAGGAAAGTGATCTATCGGGCAGGCCTGATTGATATGTTTGAAATTGATGCACATGCGGAGTGACTTGTCCTTCTTGGGGACCATGACAACATTGGCGAGCCACTCAGAGTGGTATATCTTGCGGATGAACTCAACGGCTAGGAGCCGAGCCACCTCCTCGCCGATCGCTTTTCTCTTCTTTGCGGCGGGCCGACAGAGATGCTCTTTGACAGGTTTTGCTTTAGGGTCGACTCCTAAATGGTGCTCAGCCAGTCCCCTGGGTACACCCGGCATGTCGGATGGTTTCCATGCAAAGATGTCCTAGTTCTCACGGAGGAACTGGATGAGCGCTTCTTCCTGTTTATTGTCCAGTGTTGTTGAGATGTGAGTCAGAGCAGCATTGGAATCAGTCGGATGAATATGCACGGACTTCGTCTCTCCGGCCGATTGAAACGCAGACTCGGAGGCAGGTTTTTTGGCTCGCAACAAATCACTCGGATTTGCGTTCTTCTGATACTCTTCCATCTCTACTGTTGCCATCTGTTCATCAGCAATTTTTGAGCCCTTCTGGAAGCACTCTTCTGCTTTCTGCCTATCTCAAGTGACTGTGATCACGCCCTTGGGACCCGGCATCTTTAGCTTGAGGTACACATAACATGGTCGATCCATGAAACAGGCATATGCAGGCCTGCCCAGAATAGCATGGTAAGCACTGTGGAAATCCACCACCTCAAACGTCAACTTTTCCTTGCAATAATTGTTCGAATCGCGGAAAACCACATCAAGAGTGATCTGACCGAGTGAGTCGGCTTTCTTCCCAGGGATGACACCGTGGAACCGCATGTTTCTCTCACTCAGCATGGACATCGAAATGCCCATCCCATGGAGGGTCTCAGCATACAAGATATTCAGACCACTACCGCCATCCATCAAAACCCAGTCGAGTGCCTTCAACAACTGGGACGACCACCAACGCTTGCCGCCCAGGGGTAGCAATGCGTGCCGGATGGTCGGACTGGTCGAATGTAATGGGAGTCTTTGACCATTTAAAGTACGTCGTCGTTGCCGGAGCAACCATGTTTACTTCCATGTTGATGACTTTCAGTCGACTCTTGCTCTCGATGTCAGAAAAAATCATCAAAGTGGAATTTATATTGGGGTAACCACCATCCTCCTCTTTTTCTTCATCCTTATCAGATTCCTTCTCTTTCTCATTGGGATGACCCTCTCGGGAGCTCTGAATCAGGAGTAGACACTGTCGAGTGGTATGCTTGGGGTAAATGAAATTCCCCACTTCATCCCTCTTGGTGTGTATGTGACACAACAAATCAGGCACATCATTTCCTGCTTGATCCGTCACTTTCTTGAGGATCCACGAACCTTCAGGTTTTCCTTCGTTCTTCCCCTGGTTCACGACTGCAGCCTCTCCAAGAGCCGCGGGTTCGGCTTTGCGCTTTGGCTTCCGATTGAAATTTCCATCATCCTGAGCAACTGGTTTGTTTTTCCCACTGCAGAGTCGGTCTGCTTCCTTGCCGTTAGTGTACCGACTGGCTATTTCCATCATCCCAGCCAGAGACATGTCTCTAGTCCGACCGAATTTTAGGTTAAGCTCTCTGTACCGTACGCCCTCTTTAAAGGCGCAGACTGCCTGATGCTCTAACACATTCTCCACTGTATGATGAAGAGTGGTCCATCTCTGGATGTAATCTCTCAAAGTTTCATTCGGCTTTTGGACGCAATGCTGCAATTTCGCCAGTCCGGATGGTCGTTTGCAAGTGCCTTCAAAGGTCCTGACAAACACTCGGGTCAATTCTTCCCAACTGAATATGCTACCAGGAGCCAACTGATTCAACCAAGCTCTGGCTGAACCTTCCAGCATCAGAGGGAGGTGCTTCATGGTACATCATCATTGCCGCCACCAATCTGCACAGCCACTCAGTAATCCTCTAGCCAAGTGTCTGGCTTCGACTCACCAGTGAACTTGCTCACCCCTGCTGCCAACCTGAAGTTGGGAGTGATCTCAGCGGCCTTGATGGCTCTGCTGAAACATTCGGGCCCAGAAACATGCACTCTGCTGCCACTCGGACGGTCCTGCCCTTCTGTGTGTGCCCGGTTTCTGTCGACCAGACCTTGCACAAGAATCGATCTTACATCAAAGCCGGGTTTTCCGGGATCTAGTGGGATCCTTGGCTCGTCACCATGCAGGCGCCTGCCATCGTACTGCTGGGGCGAATACGATCCGCTCCCCGGAGGTGGCGTAGGCACTCGACGACGGTCATCTCGGCCGAGTCGACGGTCATACTGATAATAGTTCCGACCCAGATGTTGCTCTTGGCGGTGCCCACGACCCTCACGCCACGGGGGGTGATCTTGGCCTGTGGGCCGACTAGACTGTGTCCGCCGCCACGGACCTACTATGAATTCTGTTGCGCGACTGGGAAACGACTAACTTTTGTTCACCTGCCGCTCGGAGCAACGCTTGAATCTGCAGAATACCTCTTCCAGCTTCCGATTGGGATGGCTGAATCGATTCTGCAATACGGGCCGCAGCTGTAAGATTTTGAATCGGAGTGCGGTATACCTGGGGCTCAGGGGGAAACAACTATCGCTGCCATCGACTAGATTCGGGAATCAGTCGTCGGGCATGTTCGTCTAGTGAACGCTGAAGGTTCTCCAGACGCGCGCGCTCGTCCACGGTGGCCAGGCGCGCGGCTTCCAGGGACCGAGCCTCGGAAGTGTCTCCCAAGATGGGGGTCTGAAGTGCTTCGATGTTACCACGACGCAGCTCTTCCCTTTGCTCTGCAGTGAGGGCTTGAGGCACGTACCCATCATCCCTGCCTTCGCCATCACCATGAGGGTACCCGGGCGGATTGCGACGGGAGCTGACCATGAGGACCTCCGCCGCGAAGTCGCTGCTCCCGCACTCGAAAAGGGTATCTACGGAACCAGTCGACAGATCGACCGGCCCATAGTGGTATTCGTCGGGCTCAATTGCCGCAATTTGGGGGGTGGCTGACTGGCGAGCCACCGCGTGCTTCACCCATTGTTGGAGCGGCAATCGACCGGACCGCTTGTGACAGCGTGTAGTGGGGAGAGCGGATGACGCAGGAGCCGACCGATACTGGGTCAACGGCTGCCGGAGAAGGACGCCACAAGCACTCGCGCAAAAGTGCGCCGCCCCGCGGACGGGAAGTGCCTCGACGTCGAGGGGGGCCTCTTGAAGCCAGGCGGAGTCGTCGGCGATGAAGACGAGCGGGCCGAGTCGGATCTCACGGCCCAGAGCCAGACCACCGCCGGAAACCATATTGATGAAGATCGGAAAAAATATGCAACCTCACCGGAAATCGCTAAGACACCTGCCCCACGGTGGGCGCCAACTGTCGTGGTGTTGGGGAACGTAGCATAATTCAAAAAAATTCTACGCTTTCACCAAGATCCAACTATGGAGACATCTAGCAACGAGCAAGTGAGAGTGCATCTACATACCGTTATGGAGATTGCGAGCGGAAGCTTTCGAAGAAGCGTGGATGAAGTAGTCGTACTCTTCGCGTTCTTCGTCACCGATGATCTTGCGCCGAACGGACGGCACCTCCGCGTTCAACACACGTTCGGTGCAGCAACATCACCTCCTTCTTGATCCAGCAAGGGGGCCGGGAGGAGAAGTCGTCAGAGATCCGGCAGCACGACGGCGTGATGACGGATGCAGTGGAGATCGCAGCAGGGCTTCGCCGGGCGCCCTGCGTGGGAGTATGGAGGTGTGACGGGAGGGGGAGAGGCGCCAGGGCAATGGTGCGGCTGCCCTCTCCCTCCCCACATATATATAGGGGGGCAGGGGGTGCGCCAGCCCCTTGCAGATCCAATCTGCAAGGGGGGGCGGCGGCCAGGGGGGAGTCCTTGCCACCTAAGGCAAGTGGTGGCCCCCCTCCCCCTTAGGATTTTAACCCTAGGCGCATGGGGAGGTGGGCCCCTAGTGGTGCGCCAGCCCATTAGGGCTGGGCACTTCCCCTTGCGGCCTAGGGGCCCCACCGGGATGGGTGGCACCACCCGGTGGACCCCCGAGGCCCCTCCGGTGGTCCCGGGACGCTCCCGGTGACCCCCGGAGATCACCCGATGGCCGAAACTGGACTTCCTATATATCAATCTTTACCTCCGGACCATTCCGGAAGTCCTCGTGATGTCCGGGATCTCATCCGGGACTCCGAACAACTTTCGGGTTTCCACGTGCATGTATCTCTACGACCCTAGCGTTACCGAACCTTAAGTGTGTAGACCCTACGGGTTCGGGAGACACGTAGACATGACCGAGACGACTCTCCGGTCAATAACCAACAGCGGGATCTGGATACCCATGTTGGTTCCCATGTGTTCCTCGATGATCTTCATCGGATGAACCACCGTGTCAAGGATTCACTCAATCCCGTACGTTATTCCCTTTGTCCATCGGTACGGTACTTGCCCGAGATTCGATCGTCGGTATTTCCGATACCTTGTTCAATCTTGTCATGGCAAGTCTCTTTACTCGATCCGTAATCCATCATCCCGTGACTAACTACTTAGTCACATTGAGCTCATTATGATGATGTCTTACCGAGTGGGCCCAGAGGTACCTCTCCGTCATATGGAGTGACAACATCCCAGTCTTGGTTCGTACCAACTCAACATACACTTTCGGAGATACCCGATGCGTACCTTTATAGCCACCCAGTTACGTTGTGACGTTTGGCACACCCAAAGTATTCCTACGGCATCCGGGAGTTGTACAACCTCATGGTCAAAGGAATAAATACTTGACACCGAAAAGCTTATGCATTACAAACTATACGATCTCGTGTTATGCTCAAGTTTGGGTCTTGTCCATCACATCATTCTCCTAATGATGTGATCCCGTTATCATTGACATCCCATGTCCATGGTCAGGAAACTGTGATCATCTGTTGATCAACGAACTGGTAACTAGAGGCCTACCAGGGACTCATTGTGGTCTATGTATTCACACATGTATCGCTGTTTCCGTACAATACAATTCAAGCATGAATAACAGACAATTATCATGAACAAGGAGATATAATAATAATGCTTTTATTATTGCCTCTAGGGCATATCTCCAACAGTATCCCACTTGCACTAGAGTCAATAATCTAGTTACATTGTGATGAATCGAACACCCATAGAGTTCTGGTGTTGATCATGTTTTGCCCGTGAAAGAGGTTTAGTCAACGGGTCTGCTACATTCAGATCCGTATGCACTTTACAAATATCTATGTCTCCATCCTGAACATAATTCCGGATGGAGTTGAAACGGCGCTTGATGTGCTTGGTCTTCTTGTGAAACATGGGCTCCTTGGTAATGGCAATAGCACCAGTGTTGTCACAGAAGAGAGTCATCGGGCTTGACGCGCTTGGAATGACTCCTAGGTCGGTGATGAACTCCTTCATCCAGACTCCTTCCTGCACTGCTTCAGAAGCAGCTATGTACTCCGCTTCAAATGTAGACGCTGCCACCACGCTCTGTTTGCAACTGCACCAGCTGACTGCCCCTCCATTCAAAATGTACACGTATCCGGTTTGAGACTTAGAGCCATCCAGATCTGTATCGAAGATAGCATCGACGTAACCCTTTACGACGAGCTCTTCGTCACCTCCATAAACGAGAAACATATCCTTAGTCCTTTTCAGGTACTTCAGGATGTTCTTGACCGTTGTCCAGTGTTCCGTACCGGGATCACTTTGGTACCTCCCTACCAAACTTATGGCAAGGTTCACATCAGGTCTGGTACACAGCATGGCATACATGATAGAACCTATGGCCGAGGCATAGGGAATGACACTCATCTTTTCACTATCTTCTGCCGTGGTCGGCGACTGAGCCTTGCTCAATCTCATACCTTGCAAAGCAGGCAAGAATCCTTTCTTTGACTGATCCATATTGACCTTCTTCAATATTTTGTCAAGGTATGTACTTTGTGAAAGACCAATGAGGCATCTCGATCTATCTCTATAGATTTTGATGCCTAATATGTAAGCAGCTTCTCCAAGGTCCTTCATTGAAAAACTTTTATTCAAGTAGGCCTTTACATTTTCCAAGAATTCTATATCATTTCCCATCAGCAATATGTCATCCACATATAATATGAGAAATGCTGCAGAGCTCCGACTCACTTTCTTGTAATACAGGCTTCTCCATAAGTCTGTATAAATCCAAACGCTTTGATCACTTCATCAAAGCGAATATTCCAACTCCGAGATGCTTGCACCAGCCCGTAAATCGAGCGCTGGAGCTTCCATACCTTGTTAGCGTTCTCTAGATCGACAAAACCTTCCGGTTGCATCATATACAACTCTTCCTTGAGGAAGCCGTTAAGGAATGCTGTTTTGACGTCCATTTGCCATATCTCATAATTATAGAATGCGGCAATAGCTAACATGATTCTGACTGACTTCAGCATCGCTACGGGAGAGAAAGTCTCATCGTAGTCAATCCCTTGAACTTGTCGATAACCTTTAGCGACAAGCCGAGCCTTATAGATGGTCACATTACCATCCGCGTCTGTCTTCTTCTTAAATATCCATTTGTTTTCTATGGCGTGCCTGTCATCAGGCAAGTCCACCAAAGTCCATACTTTGTTTTCATACATGGATTCTATCTCGGATTTCGTGGCTCCAAGCCATTTATTGGAATCCGGGCCCGCCATCGCTTCTTCATAGTTCGAAGGTTCATTGTTGTCTAACAACATGATTTCCAGTACAGGGTTGCCGTACCACTCTGGTGCGGAACATACCCTTGTGGACCTTCGAAGTTCAGTAGTAACTTGATCTGTTTCTTCATGATCATTATCATCAACTTCCTCCCTTGTCGGTGCAGGCACCTTAGGAACAGTTTCCTGCGCTGCGCTACTTTCCGGTCCAGGAGGGGTGACTATCACCTCATCAAGTTCTACTTTCCTCCCACTCACTTCTTTCGAGAGAAACTCTTTCTCCAGAAAGCATGCATTCCTGGCAACAAAGAATTTGCCTTCGGATCTGTGGTAGAAGGTGTACCCAACTGTTTCCTTTGGGTATCCTATGAAGACGCATTTCTCCGATTTGGGTTCGAGCTTTTCAGGTTGAAGTTTCTTGACATAAGCATCGCAACCCCAAACTTTTAGAAATGACAGCTTCGGTTTCTTGCCAAACCAAAGTTCATACGGAGTCATCTCAACGGATTTCGACGGAGCCCTATTTAAAGTGAATGCGGCAGTCTCTAAAGCATAACCCCAAAAAGATAGCGGCAAATCGATGAGGGACATCATAGATCGCACCATGTCCAACAGAGTACGATTTCGACGTTCGGACACACCGTTACGTTGAGGTGTTCCGGGCGGTGTCAATTGTGAAACAATTCCACAACTCCTAAGGTGTGTGCCAAATTCATGACTTAAATATTCACCCCCACGATCCGATCGCAAGAACTTTATTTTTCTGTCACGTTGATTCTCAACCTCATTCTGAAATTCCTTGAACTTTTCAAAGGTCTCAGACTTGTGTTTCATCAAATAGATATACCCATATCTACTCAAGTCATCTGTGAGGGTGAGAACATAACGATAGCCTCCGCGAGCCTCAACACTCATTGGACCGCACACATCGGTATGTATGATTTCCAATAGGTTGGTTGCTCGCTCCATTGTTCCGGAGAACGGAGTCTTGGTCATCTTGCCCAAGAGGCATGGTTCGCACGTGTCAAATGATTCATAATCAAGAGACTGTAGAAGTCTATCTGAATGGAGCTTCTTCATAGGTTTGACACCAATATGACCAAGGCGGCAATGCCACAAATATGTGGGACTATCATTATCAACTTTACATCTTTTGGCATCTACACTATGAATATGTGTATCATCACGTTCGAGATTCATCAAAAATAAACCATTGACCAGCGGGGCATGACCATAAAACATATATCTCAAATAAATAGAACAACCATTATTCTCCGATTTGAAAGAGTAGCCATCTCGCATAAGACGAGATCCAGATACAATGTTCATGCTCAAAGCTGGTACTAAATAACAATTATTAAGGTTTAAAACTAATCCCGAGGGTAGATGTAGAGGTAGCGTGCCGACGGCGATCACATCGACCTTGGAACCATTCCCGACGCGCATCGTCACCTCATCCTTCGCCAGTCTCCGTTTATTCCGCAGCTCCTATTTTGAGTTACAAATGTGAGCAACTGCACCGGTATCAAATACCCAGGAGCTACTACGAGTGCTGGTAAGGTACACATCAATAACAAGTATATCACATATACCTTTGACGTTGCCGGCCTTCTTGTCTGCTAAATATTTGGGGCAGTTCCGCTTCCAGTGACCCGTTCCCTTGCAATAAAAGCACTCTGTCTCAGGCTTGGGTCCATACTTTGGCTTCTTCCCGGCAACAGGCTTGCCAGGCGCGGCAACTCCCTTGCCGTCCTTCTTGAAGTTCTTCTTACCCTTGCCTTTATTGAACTTAGTGGTTTTATTGACCATCAACACTTGATGTTCTTTCTTGATGTCCACCTCCGCTGATTTCAGCATCGAATACACCTCGGGAATGGACTTCTCCATCCCCTGCATATTGAAGTTCAACACGAAGCTCTTGAAGCTTGGTGGGAGCGACTGGAGGATTCTGTCAACGACCGCTTCATCTGGGAGATTCATTCCCAGCTGAGACAAGCGGTTGTGCAATCCTGAAATCTTGAGGATGTGCTCACTGACAGAACTGTTCTCCTCCATCTTACAGCTGTAGAATGCGTCGGAGACATCATATCTCTCGACTCGGGCATGAGCTTGGAAAACCATTTTCAGCTCTTCGAACATCTCATATGCTCCGTGGTGCTCAAAACGTTTTTGGAGCCCCGACTCTAAGCTGTAAAGCATGCCGCACTAAACCAGGGAGTAATCATCACTACGCGACTGCCAGACGTTCAAAACGTCTTGGGCCGCATCGGGAGCAGGTGCATCACCTAGCGGTGCTTCAAGGACATATGATATCTTGGCAGCTATGAGGATAATCCTCAGGTTACGGACCCAATCCGTATAGTTGCTACCATCGTCTTTCAGCTTGGTTTTCTCTAGGAACGCGTTGAAGTTGAGGGAAACTGGAGCGTGGGCCATTTGATCTACAAGAGATATTGTAAAGAATTTAGACTAAGTTCATGATAATTAAGTTCATCTTAATCAAATTTTAATGAACTCCCACTCAGAATGACATCTCTCTAGTCATCTAAGTGATACACGATCCGAATCGACTAGCCCGTGTCCGATCATCACGTGAGACGGACCAGTCATCAACGGTGAACATCTTCATGTTGATCGTATCTTCTATACGACTCGTGTTCGACCTTTCGGTCTTCCGTGTTCCGAGGCCATGTCTGTACATGCTAGGCTCGTCAAGTGAACCCTAAGTGTATCGCGTGTGTAAATATGTGTTACACCCGTTGTATGCGAACGTTAGAACCTATCACACCCGATCATCACGTGGTGCTTCGGAGCAACGAACTTTAGCAACGGTGCACAGTTAGGGGAAACACAATACTTGAAATTTTAGTGAGAGATCATCTTATTTACTACCGTCGTTCTAAGTAAACAAGATGCATAAACACGATAAACATCACATGCAATCAATTAAAGTGACATGATATGGCCAATATTATCTTGCTCCTTGGATCTCCATCTTCGGGGCACCATGATCATCTTGTCACCGGCTCGACACCATGATCTTCATCATCATGATCTCCATCATTGTGTCTTGAAGAAGTCGTCACGCCAACTATTACTTCTACTACTATAGCTAACGTTTAGCAATGAAGTAAAGTAATTACATGGCGTTATTCAGTGACACGCAGGTCATACAATAATTAAGACAACTCCTATGGCTCCTGCCGGTTGTCAAGTTCATCGACATGCAAGTCGTGATTCCCTATTACAAAAACATGATCAATCTCATACATCACATATATCATTCATCACATCTTCGTTTTGGCCATACCACGTCACATAGCACATGCTGCAAAAACAAGTTAGACGTCCTCTAATTGTTGTTGCAAGTTTTACGTGGCTTCTATAGGATTTCTAGCAAGAACGTTTCTTACCTACGCCAAAACCACAACGTGATTTGTCAACTTCTATTTACCCTTCATAAGGACCCTTTTCGTCGAATCCGATCCGACTAAAGTAGGAGAGACAGACACCCGCCAGCCACCTTATGCATCTAGTGCATGTCTGTCGGTGGAACCAGTCTCACGCAAGCGTACGTGTAAAGTCGGTCCGGGCCGCTTCATCCCACAATACCGCCGAATCAAGATTGACTAGTAACGGTAAGAAAGTTGAACAAAATCAAACGCCCACAACTGCTTTGTGTTCTACTCGGGCAAGATGCTACGCATAAAACCTAGCTCTGATACCACTGTTGAGGAACGTAGCATAATTCAAAAAAATTCTACGCTTTCACCAAGATCCAACTATGGAGACATCTAGCAACGAGCAAGTGAGAGTGCATCTACATACCGTTATGGAGATTGCGAGCGGAAGCTTTCGAAGAAGCATGGATGAAGTAGTCGTACTCTTCGCGTTCTTCGTCACCGATGATCTAGCGCCGAACGGACGGCACCTCCGCGTTCAACACACGTCCGGTTCAGCAACGTCACCTCCTTCTTGATCCAGCAAGGGGGGAGGAGAAGTCGTCAGAGATCCGACAGCACGACGGCGTGATGACGGATGCAGTGGAGATCGCAGCAGGGCTTCGCCGGGCGCCCTACGTGGGAGTATGGAGGTGTGACGGGAGGGGGAGAGGCGCCAGGGCAATGGTGCGGCTGCCCTCTCCCTCCCCACATATATATAGGGGGCCAGGGGGTGCGCCAGCCCCTTGCAGATCCAATCTGCAAGGGGGGGCGGCGGCCAGGAGGGAGTCCTTGCCCCCCAAGGCAAGTGGTGGCCCCCCTCCCCCTTAGGGTTTTAACCCTAGGCGCATGGGGAGGTGGGCCCCTAGTGGTGCGCCAGCCCATTAGGGCTGGACACTTCTCCTTGCGGCCTAGGGGCCCCACCGGGATGGGTGGCCCCACCCGGTGGACCCCCGGGGCCCCTCCGGTGGTCCCGGGACGCTCCCGGTGACCCCCGGAGATCACCCGATGGCCAAAACTGGACTTCCTATATATCAATCTTTACCTTCGGACCATTCCGGAACTCCTCGTGACGTCCGGGATCTCATCCGGGACTCCGAACAACTTTCGGGTTTCCACGTGCATGTATCTCTACGAACCTAGCGTTACCGAACCTTAAGTGTGTAGACCCTACGGGTTCGGGAGACACGTAGACATGACCGAGACGACTCTCCGGTCAATAACCAACAGCGGGATCTGGATACCCATGTTGGTTCCCACGTGTTCCTCGATGATCTTCATCGGATGAACCACCGTGTCAAGGATTCACTCAATCCCGTACGTTATTCCCTTTGTCCATCGGTACGGTACTTGCCCGAGATTCGATCGTCGGTATTTCCGATACCTTGTTCAATCTCGTCATGGCAAGTCTCTTTACTCGATCCGTAATCCATCATCCCGTGACTAACTACTTAGTCACATTGAGCTCATTATGATGATGTCTTACCGAGTGGGCCCAGAGGTACCTCTCCGTCATATGGAGTGACAACATCCCAGTCTTGGTTCGTACCAACTCAACAGACACTTTCGGAGATACCCGATGCGTACCTTTATAGCCACCCAGTTACGTTGTGACGTTTGGCACACCCAAAGTATTCCTACGGCATCCGGGAGTTGTACAACCTCATGGTCTAAGGAATAAATACTTGACACCGAAAAGCTTATGCATTACGAACTATACGATCTCGTGTTATGCTCAAGTTTGGGTCTTGTCCATCACATCATTCTCCTAATGATGTGATCCCGTTATCATTGACATCCCATGTCCATGGTCAGGAAACCGTGATCATCTTTTGATCAACGAGCTGGTAACTAGAGGCCTACCAGGGACTCATTGTGGTCTATGTATTCACACATGTATCGTTGTTTCCGTACAATACAATTCAAGCATGAATAACAGACAATTATCATGAACAAGGAGATATAATAATAATGCTTTTATTATTGCCTCTAGGGCATATCTCCAACACGTGGTACTAAGCCTGATAGTGAGAGTAGGGGGTACGTAGGAGGAGGCAAGGTCCTAGCTACGGCAAGATTGTACACACGAGTTTTACGAGTTTAGGCCCCTCTCGGAGGAGGTAAAAGCCCATACGTCTCGGTGCCTGGAGGCTGTCGACTGGAATATGGGTGTGTGTGTGTGTGTGTTACAGGGGTGCGAACCCTTGTACCGGAGGATGGAGGTAGCTTATATAGAGTGCGCTAGGACCCCAGCCATCCCACTTTACAGAGGGTTCGATGTACATAAAGATAGGACGTTACTGATAACGCCTGTAATAAAGAGTTATAAATGACCTTTAAGACTACGGAGTGAATGTCCGACCGTTGCCATCTGGGTGGCCGTTGATCTCCTATGCTCCGAGTGGTTCTTTGTTTGGTCGAATGACTTCATACTGGTCGAGTGGATTGCACTCTCCGGTTATATCAGTCGGTATCTTTTGTCATCCTTGGAATGTCTTTGATTCTAGGGTAGTGACCTTGGGTAGGGTGCCTAGGTCATGCCTATGTCCCCACCCTAGGTCTATGGTATCGTCATCGACACAAGTCGGCTGGTACAGAAGACGGTGGTGGGATCGGCGACGACGACATAGATGACTGATGCTGATAATGACCGACTTTTAGGACGTGAAAACATATGGCGCAGGCATAGCATGACACGTGCATGCTTACTAGTCCAGGAACAAACAAGGGAATACAACATCTCCTCAAATTCTTACACACAATCCTATTATGCGCCAAAATAGAAGATTGAGAATAAAACGACTTATCACATATCTAATCATAATACAAGTCGCTACTCTAAACTCCCATCGCACTTCCCAAATATTGTCAAACACGCTGTTAGGGCTTCTAGATCTGGGTCCTTTCCCTAACAACAAAAAATTGTAAAAAGGAGAGGCTTTGTGTTGAGGTCAGGGGGTTGACCATTGCTTTGTGGTAAGCGGCATGGTCAGTGATCCGGCTGCCCAGTCTGGCCTCTGGTTCCGGTCGCGAGATCACACAGCAAGTAGAGTGACGCAGGTGTGGTTCCCTTCCGGGATCCCGGCCATCGCGACCGATCCCTCCCAGGCGGAAGCAGCGGAGCAGAAGACTCGGCGGGTTCCTCTCGCGCGCCGGGGATCGGGTCCTAGAAAAACAATGCACACGCTCGTGCGTGCATGCTGCGACAAGAACGGCGTCCAGCCCCGCGCCGCGCGCCACGCGCCTTGGATCTGCCGAAACCGGAGGGCCGGTCGCCCTGCCGCACGGAAAGATAGGCCGGCACCGGATTAGTTTCGAGTTAACTAACGGCGAGTTAACTTGTAGGTTCATCGGGTGCATTGACTGATTCTTTCACGAATTCATCAACATGTCCACTAATTCTTACTAGTTCTCCCACTACTAGTACTACTAGTACCGTACCGGCGTACTCCATACTTTGTTGTTTAAGTTTGCACGCTTGCTTTGCTTGGAGCTCGTTCCAACTACGACGCGCCACGCACGCACGCAAAGCACTCGTCTCCTCGGTACGTGCCGCGGTGCGCCGATGCCGATGTCAACTGCTGCTACTGCTTCCTCCGTACCACGTACTTACCCAGCCGATCAACACGGACTGGAGTACAGCAACAGAAAATGTTCTCTAGCTACTGGTTACTGTTAGGGTTGGATGGGTCGTGACGCGACGGCAACCGTGAGCTGCACGTACGTACTTGACCGGACGGACGAGTATATTGTATGTTGATGGTAGTCGCGCAAGCGATCGGGGTCCGGTCCAGAGTCCCTTCTCCGCTCCGGCGCCGGACCGTCCATGCGTGTGCTTTGAGCCACGTGGCCCACGCCACGCCGGCTAGAGGAGCTTCCTTCCTTCTCCGCCCCTATCTGCTCCTGTTGGATGGAGCTGTCTTGACTTGCGTTTTTTGGCCAAAAAAGTGCAAAGCGTCCTCCTCTCTTCCCTCGTCGTCGTACGCGATTTTGAGCATGCTCAAAAAAGGAGGAAGCTCATGCGCGCGGCCTTTTGGATGCGAGTTTGATTCAAGATCGGTTTGAGACGATCTGCCGATGGCATGCTAAATAATCCTTTACAAATCCTGTGTTGTTCAGTAGACTTATTTCGGTGCTTCCATTTGCTGATATCCTTTTTTTTAACAGAATTTGCTGATATACCTCCTTCGGTAGATCCTTCCTCAACACAAGGACGGCCGAGATTGCCCGATATCTCACAAAGGGCACGATGGGCATATTTTGAAAAAGAGCACGCCGGAGCGTATACGTATACGAATACTTACTTAAAAAAATCAGTTATCCCGCCTGCCCGCTCGCCCGCCGGAGCATATACGTATACGAATACTTTAAAAAAATCAGTTATCCCGCCTGCCCGCCCACCCGCAGATATTTGTCGGTGGGGCCGCCCGCGATCGTGGCGTGCATGCAGGGAAGTTTCTTCCCCCACACGTCCGCGTTCGTCGCAGCAGTCCGTAGTCAACGCGGCCGCATGGGACTGTGGGCCCCGTCCCATCGGTCACCGCTCCCGCCTGACACGGCCTCCAGATCGCCTGCCGGCCGACAGCCCTGCCCCGCCGCCCCGTCAATCTCGGCGCCCGAGTAGTCAAACCGGCACAGATGCGCATGCACATGCCTTCCCCCGCCGCCTCGTCACATCGTTGCCGCCCGCCACCCGCCGCCTGCCGCCTCGTCACATCGCTGTCGCCC